>OX359289.1:99688384-100384218 GCA_947179395.2 Pulicaria dysenterica
CCAGGAGTGTTTAGTGTATGAACTGACTGTTATTTATATTTGTGTAACAGGGTTTCAAGTATGCCATTCATTAGGAGGAGGAACAGGGTCCGGGATGGGTACTTTGCTTATATCCAAGATAAGGGAGGAGTACCCGGACCGAATGATGCTCACATTCTCAGTTTTCCCGTCACCCAAGGTTTCTGATACAGTGGTTGAGCCTTACAATGCAACATTATCTGTGCATCAACTTGTTGAGAATGCAGATGAATGCATGGTTCTTGACAACGAAGCTCTCTATGATATCTGTTTCCGTACACTCAAGCTCACTACTCCCAGCTGTAAGTCCCAAAGACTAAAACTTTTTAAATAAAAACTTTAATCAATGATTGTAGGTCATGAATCTTGATGCAGTAGTTGTGTGTACTTGTTCCTTGATGTTTCAAAACAACCATATTTATTAGACATCTAAATAAGCTTCCTGTTTTATTGGGTTTAGTTAGTTGTTGCACATAGATGATAGTACTATACTACTATTATTACACTCCATATGTTGCTATAAAAGCTGTACTATCTTGCATTGTTGACTTGTATGATGTACATTAAAGAATGTAGTTGGAATAGTTTTTTGGTTTAATCTGATTTCTAGTTGTATAGATGTACTCGATCGGTCAAAGATTAGAGTTCTAGTCTTCATAGTCATGTGACTATGTGAGTGGCAACTCATGTCATGTGATTCCCAGCCTAAGCAAAGATTCTTTCCCTTTTTTTTTTTTGGGCATAAAAACAGTTGTCAAAATTCAGCCTTTCACATGGTTGGTTGCTTCATATTTCAGAGTCTAGCTTACACGCAATCCAAAAAGTAGAATAACTTTACCATCTGAAAAAAAAGTTGATAACAATTTGCACTTTAGTTTGAGTTGTTTAAATATAGTTATCATCCTTTAGTTTTTATATCAAGATTAGATCTGACTTTATAGTTTATCCATTAACATTGCGTCACATTGTTGAGATTGAGAGGGTTCATAACTCATAAGTTTGCTTGCTTAGCTTTATCTTTTCTTCAGAGTTTTATCAAATCAAATCTATATCTTTTTATCATTGAAATAATTGTTGGCTATTATTGTTGTAATTTTACCATAGTTTTCTTTTGGGATGTTTGCTTTTATCATCTAGTCAAGAAATGAATATTATTCCCCTTATAGGAGCAAATCGTTTCAAGTCAGTTGGAAAACCTACCATTAATGGAAAGCCGTGGGCACATGAAAATAAATAACTTGTATAATACAACTATCTTAATTTTTTATTTTTTGTGTGTGTGTGTGTGTCAGAATTATTTTTTAATTTTAAAGCCCCCTTGTACCCAGTTAGTTTAATGTTTTGTAGCATATGTTCTTGTTCTTGTGGATATAAACATCTCGACTAACCGCTAGATCTCACAAAACCTATGTGTTTTAAAAAAATTACACTAAAATTTAATAAATCTTTTTTTGTGTGTCTTTTGCACAGTTGGAGATTTGAATCACTTGATCTCTGCCACCATGAGTGGTGTCACTTGCTGTCTCCGCTTCCCCGGTCAACTGAACTCCGATCTCCGCAAGCTTGCAGTCAACCTAATCCCCTTCCCACGGCTCCACTTCTTCATGGTCGGGTTCGCACCCTTAACCTCCCGTGGGTCCCAGCAATACCGAGCCCTAACCGTACCCGAACTCACCCAACAAATGTGGGACGCCAAGAACATGATGTGTGCTGCCGATCCCCGCCACGGCCGCTACCTCACCGCCTCGGCCATGTTTCGTGGTAAAATGAGCACAAAAGAGGTGGACGAACAGATGATCAATGTACAAAACAAGAACTCGTCTTACTTTGTCGAGTGGATCCCCAACAACGTGAAGTCAACCGTTTGTGACATCCCTCCAACGGGCCTGAAAATGGCTTCCACTTTTATTGGAAACTCGACTTCTATTCAGGAAATGTTTAGGCGTGTGAGTGAGCAGTTTACAGCTATGTTTAGAAGGAAGGCTTTCTTGCATTGGTACACAGGTGAAGGAATGGATGAGATGGAATTCACTGAAGCAGAAAGTAACATGAACGATCTTGTTTCCGAGTACCAACAGTACCAAGATGCAACTGCTGATGAGGAAGGTGAGTACGAGGAAGAAGAAGAAGGGTACGAGGAAGAATAATAAAGGAAAATAAAATTTGATATGGGTGTTTTGTGTCTTAGATTAAGTTTGGTGTCTTAGTATTACGTATATTTTATATGTTTTATGGGATTTGGTAGGTTGGTGATGAGGGTTGAGTTAGTGTTGAGTGCTTTTCTTGAATGTTGATTATTGAGTTGGTGTGTTAAGGAAGTGCTAATGAAGACTAGTGTAGTGTTTCTGAAATACAAGTAGAATACATCTATGTAGTAATGCAGGTTGTTGGAAATTCTATACTTCCATCATGGATCTGTGGGTATCTTGAGCAATTTATTTGATTATAAAATGGTAATATTTCTAACAAGCAACCATTCCTCCTATCTCTTGTTTCATCCTCTTTATTCCTCTAACTCCTTGACCTATCTCTTCCAATCCTCTTTATTAAAAGAAAGTAGAGAGAGAGAGAAGAGTGATGATTCAACACATGAAATTCAATATCTAAGTCCAAAATTAAATATATGGTTTTAATCTTTTATTAATATTAAATTCTATTTATGACAATAGACATGTTTGATTATGGGTTGAAGTGATTATCTCTCCAACAGATACCTTAAGACTACACCCTAATTCCAGATTTACTAATAATAATAATAATAAATAATCACAAAGTTTCATTTAAACTCATGGTTCTGAATAAAGTAAGGCGCGGCGTGGCGGCGAGGTCAAACCTCAAGCTTTAGGAGCAGTGGCGAGCCATGGCGTTTTTTAAGGCGGCACTTAAGGTGACAATTTTGTATATATTTTATAAATATTTATATTCAATTTATTAATATTAATATACAAATTACGCAAAGTTGCACAAATTATGAGCAAAGTAACATATACAAATTACAAAATACAAATTTATAAAAGTTCAATACACGCGATCACAAAATGTATATAAAAAAGTCAAAAAAAATTTAAAACAAATATTTTTTGCATGCCACGTCATAGAAAACTCGCCATTTGGCGCGTAATGGCGCGCCTTACGCCACCTTGTTTTACGCCACGCCTAACCCCGCCGCCAAGGGATGTTTCTTAACGTCGGAGTTGCGCCTCGCGCCTTGACGCCCCATAGCACCATTTTTAGAACCCTGTTTAAACTCCTTTATTTCATTGGCTAATATCGCTCTCACAAAATTTGCATTTAAAACTCCTTTATTTATATTGTATATAAATATTTTTGTGTTAGTTATTACTTGCATATTATACTTTTATATAATTAAAAGTTGAAATGTAACTTTATTTGTTCATACCATTAAATCTAACTTGTTAATTAAATCAAAATGAATATAGAATATTATAGGATCGTGATTTTTTTCATTATATACTTCGTTTTAAGAACTGTATGTGTAACACATAATTTCAATTTTAAGTTTAAGACACAAAACACATAAAGACACAGCATAAAGTAAGGGAAGAGAGAAGAGAAGCATGATAGGAGGCAATGGCATTCATTTATT
This sequence comes from Pulicaria dysenterica, assembly GCA_947179395.2. Taxonomy (NCBI): domain Eukaryota; kingdom Viridiplantae; phylum Streptophyta; class Magnoliopsida; order Asterales; family Asteraceae; genus Pulicaria; species Pulicaria dysenterica. Next base: position 99,692,010 of record OX359289.1, read on the forward strand.
CACTAGCCTTGTGTGTTTTTCTAGCATTAATCTTAAAAATTTATGTGCATGTCAAGATGTATTTATTTTTAAAATAGGGTAATCGTCGAAAAAAGTAGCATATATATCAAAATTTTAATAGATGACTATATGAGTAAGCCACCTGCCATAATATATCATGTATATATAACATAATCATACAATATATTACATATTTGCATATATATACTAGTAATATACATTAAATTTTTATAATATGTAATAAACACACACACACATGAATTGTTTTTCGTACGAGAACAGTGTGAACCAATCTGAGCCGTCCAATTTTCCCTCCTTTAATGTCATTGCCCACCCATGAATTCCTCACATGCACCATGCCACACTTGATCCTCTCCACGCTCTCCATCCATGATCTTCCCATATCCAAGGAACGGTTGAGATTGATTCTCGCAGTTCTTGTACGAAAAACAGATCTCGTTTGAACCATCCCATATATATATATATATATATATATATATATATATATATATATATATATATATATATATATATATATATATATATATATATATATATATATATATATATATATATATAGGGTAGAGATATAGGAAGAAGGAATTAAAAATGAGAAGCCTAGGAAGCAATCTAGGCCTTTGATCAAATTTAATCTAAGGTTAGGATGATTAGTGACATTTTAGTAAATAAAATGAACTTTAAGTGGGAGGGGCACTAAAAAAAGTGGCTGGAGGGGTATTTAAGTCATTACACGCGTGAGTGGCAGCCACTCTCCTGAAAGGAGAGTGGGCTGAGTAAAAAAACCAAATACCCCTTCAAACTTTAACCAATCATAACTTTTATATAGTAAACTTTTTTTTAAAAAAAATTGCACCATTAAAAAGATAAAATTATGCTCTTTCATTTGATACCAGTCTTGCATATATTTTTTTATTTTTTATTTTTTTTGAACTATGTTGCACAAAATTTACACTGTGTTGCACCAATTTCGTACTATAAGGCATATTACTTTGGTGCACGCATTTGGTGCTGTGTTACACAACTTTTACACTATATACACAACGTTAATTTGTTGCACAGCTTCGGAACTGTGTTGCACGTCTTTTTACTGTGTTGCACGTTTTTTAAACTGTGTTGCATGTTTTTTTTGGGTGATTCAAAAAACCGTAGAAAGTATACATCAAGATCTATAACTTTTATTTTTTAAGTTTTTGACGAATCAAACTCGATCTTGGTCAAAATTAGGTCAAATTGTTGAAAAAATAGAAAAAAACCAAAAAATTCGTATCTTGCTCATACTACATCCTTTTTAAATGATTCGAAAAACTGTAGAAAGTGTGCACTAAGCTCTACAACTTTTATGTTTTAAGTTTTTGACGAATCAAACTCGATCTTGTTCAAAACTAGGGTCAAAATAGTGAAAAAAATAGAAAAACTGTGTATTTGATGTGCAACACAGTGCGAATGCTGTGCAACATATTAATGTTGTGTAAAATAGTGTAAAGTTGTGTAATAGAGCGCAAAATATGTGCAACATAGTGATATGACTTACAGTGCGAAATTGGTGCAACACAGTTTAATATTGTGCAACATAGTTCAAAAAAATTAAAATATGCAATACTGGTATCAAATGAAAGAGCATAATTTTATCTTTAAAGTGGTGCAATTTTTTTTAAAAAAAACTTTAGTATATAAAAGTTATGGTATGTTAAAGTTTTAGGGGGAAAGACACAAGATGGGGACATGTGTCATCTCCTCCTTGCTTCCTAGACTTCTCCCCCAAAAAAACTTCTTCATTGATCCACGATCTATATATATATATATATATATATATATATATATATATATATATATATATATATATATATATAATCTTCCTGAATCATTTGTCTTTGAAAATAATGTTTTAGAAATAGATGAAATTTGAAAAAGGAAGGAAATTAAGGTAAGTTTTCACTTAGAGAGGAAGTGAATATGTTATAAATCATATATTGCCTTTTTATAAATGTTATAAACTGTTCAGATAAAGGTTGGCTTAGTGTAATTAACAAAGTGTAGGAACAATATACTATATATGAGTAAGCCACCTGCCATAATATATCATGTATATATAGCATAATCATAAAGTATCTTACATATTTGCATATTTACTAGTAATATACATTAAAAGTTTTTAATATGTAATAAATAAACACACACACACACACACTATATATATATATATATATATATATATATATATATATATATATATATATATATAGGGTAATATTCTATATAGAACCTCCTTTAAACATAGAACTTAAAGAACTATCCTCCAAATGTTTTTTAAAAAAAACCCACTTATTTTAAATGATTATAATTCGTTCGTTTTTAACATTTTTAGCGAAAAATTATATTATTAAATTCATTTATGTTCTCTTTCATACAAGACCGGACTTGATATATTTCTGAAATTCTTTATTTTTCGAAAATGCAAAGTTTGCATTTTGAGCTGGGTTTAATTCTAAATGCAAAATACAAAAAATAAAAAAATGCAAAATATGAACATGCAGATGCTTCCAAAATACAAAATTATGAAAATGCAAAATGTAAACCCAAAATCATTCAATGAAAATGCAGCCAAAATGAAAATTCAAAACCAAAATGCAAAATCTGTACACAAACACTACAATGAAGCCCAAAATGCAAACAAAATTTGTATTTTCAAATTTTTTTTTGAAAAATATGGGAAGAGTGATCTTGATTGAAAGAGGATTAAAAATCTAAAAGATTGGTATAATTTTTTTTGTTTAAATTTACATAACTTAAAAATTATGATAATTTAAAGTTTTGAAGTATTTTTTATAAAACGTGGGTTTGTTGGGTGGGTGGGGGGGGGGGGGGGAGGAATTGCCATGTTTGTCTTTTTACTTCACATGATGATTACAATTATGTCATCTTTAAATCTTATCAATTGATTTTGATTATTTAATGATTCAGACTGGTTCTTTAGATTTTTTGTTTAAGACTAGGTTCTTTATTAATGCATTATATATATATATATATATATATATATATATATATATATATATATATATATATATATATATATATATATATATACACACACACACACATTAAAATATTATATATTATGTAATATGCATTAAATACTATCTATAATTGATTTATATATACATGTATAAATAGAAACCCGTATAGTCACAATTTTCATTGTGCCAAAATGTAGCTACTTGATAATAGTTGATTAACGCATATAGAGTTGTGATAGATATTTCTAGCTAGTAAATCAACCATTTTCAGTCATTCTCGTATCGAAGGATGAATGGAAGAAGAGTTGATCGAGGTAACATTAATCTTCATGTATATATTTTTTTGTATAGTTTCTTTATTTGCTCTTATATCTTTTTTTCCGATTTCTATGTTTTTCTCTATTTCTTAACACTACCAGATGAACATGAAGAGCCACCACTTCTCTGTGCTAAACTTTGTTTTTGTTGTTGTAGGAGATGTTGTCACAGAAAGTTGAAGATGTTCATGAGATCGATCTATACACAAGAAATCGCGGCATTAAGCGGCGTTCTTCTTAAAACCCAAAGCACAGCAATGATAGCGAAAACAAATAAAGAAACGATTAAAAGTGGTCAAGCATTAATTAAAGAAAACGTCCCTAAGGTTTCAAAATTATGATGAAAAACTTGGAGGGATTGGTTTTGATGATTTCCAATAAAAGTTTGATGAACTTAGGTGAGGAGTACAAAACCCATTGTACTACACGTCACTTGTAAAGTTTTACAAGTGACGTGTTGTACGATAAGTTATGTACTCTCCACCAAAGTTTCTCAAACTTTTAATGGAAACCATCAAAACCAATCCAACCAAGTTTTTCATTCATAATTTTTAAATTTCCATATAGAGATGAAGGGTTGATTGAAAAAATTAAGAAGTCAAAGAAGACTGGAAATACAATCACTTAGAAATCGGAACAAATAGACGATGATGCAACTTCTTGACAGAAGAACGAAGTCCGCAAAAGTGTAGCTGCAAGTGACAAAATTATCTTACTCTAATGTACCTAAACTTTAGAAATTAGATAATATTGGTTCATTCCAATTTGTAGAGGATTAGATCTTTGATGAAATGTATATCTTGAATTTTAAATGTGGTTTGATTTCATTTACATTAACTTAACTTGATTACCTGAATCTTGATGAAATTCTGCGTGGGAGCCTTTTTGTTTAAATTGTGAAATTAAAACGCAAAATTGCAACTATAATTGGTGTTTGCTTTCAAAAAGAAATTGCAAGCGAATTTGAAATTTAGTCCATGGGTGTATGATGGAAAAAAAACCAAAGGAATACGTTGGAATCCTCTCTCTCTCTCTCTCTCAAATTTCATGGACTCTTATGAACATTCGTTACCATCACATTAAAAAATGTTCTAATAAAAGTAAATCCATTAGTAATTGTATTAATGTATTATATATTTTTATTATATCATATTGCATTGCATTAGATTATATTTACTTAGTATCACAATTATTAAACCTTGGTTCTAAGTTTTCGAACTGTTAGGCTTAGGACTGTGATTAGAGTTCCTTGCATGTTCTTGTTTGATTGTTGTTTGGGTCCGACTCATGGTTCGCAGCCTGGCTGCATTTTCAAAGAGCTGCCAGCTGGAGCTTGGTCCTGGTGAGCACAAAACGAAGCATGGTATATATATATATATATATATATATATATATATATATATATATATATATATATATATATATATATATATATATATATATATATATATGAGTGTGATCAAGTAAGATGTATTTTTGTGTAAAATGTGTAAGAGGTAAGGATATGTGGACACATGTCCACTTAACATAAAAGATAATTTTGGAACTTCTAATATAGTAATATAATCAACCCACAATTTTCTAAATTACCATTAAAAGAATTTATTATTGTTTTCAAATTTATTGTTTTATCAATTTCATTGTATATCAATTCCGTGATATCATTTTTTCTTCTATATCAATTTCATTTCATAAAGTTAGATTAATGTTTTAAAATTTTAGTTACACAATAGTTAAATCATCTTTTTCTAATGAATTTTTAGAAAATTTAGTTACACAATAGTTAAAAGATTATTAATATATGTTATCATCTACTTTTTTTATGAATTTTTAGAATTTAGTTACCCAATAGATTATTAATATATGTTATCGTCATTTTTTTGATGAATTTTTAATATTTAGTTGCGCTATATATAGTTAAAAGATTATTAAAAAATGCAAAGAAAGGATATAAATAGAGCAAAATTGAAACACTAATCCTTTCACATGAAATGTTCAAACGAGAACTGTTTTTCGTACGAGAACGGCGAGAACCATTTATAGCCAATCATTTATTATCCACTTCAAAACATCCTTATTAAAATCAAAAGGGTATTCTTGTCCATTTAAAAATATAGACTGAAACCTCTCCCTCACAATCAACAGCACACCGTCGTTGTATCATTTTTATTTTAATATTCCCAGAAATCCAAAACCCAAAGCTTTTGCAATTGAGAAAACATAAACGAGCAGCACAAGACTCATTTGGTGTACAATAAGCAGACCACATTTTTTATTTTTTGGAAAAATTAATTTGTTTGTTCCAATTTAATCTCTTTTAGTCAATGTCCGTCTCACCGACGACCATTGTCGGATTTGTCGCCGTCGCCTCAACAATTTAGCTACCAACAACAACTATCGTCATCATCGATTTAGCCACCGAACACACCCATCGTAGCCTAATAACTTCACCGGAGCTCCAATTCCTTCTGTTACTAGTTTCGGTGGGTGACCTCCACCGGCGACCGCCACCGGCAACACTTTATAACTTTAATCGTCGTCTTTCTCAACATCGATGCTAACACAGAAAATAATTTCTCGTAATAATATCTTCATTGATTCAACAGAGAACATTGAAAGCAAAAAAAACCCAGGTAAGGTAAAGGAATAGTGACTCCATTTTGAATCACTGTAAACCCATCCCTTCATCTTGAGGTGATCCATTTAAACCCATTTCTTCATCTCAATGAGCTTGATTTGGATTCCAAACTACAATTCGTGATTTCAATAAATTTGGTTTTGGTGCTAGTTGCGGCGGCGGAAGGTAAATCTGAACATTCGATGACCGCCGACTATTCCACCTCCGAGAGTATCCGTTAACTATCGCCCCTTCCCTTCCGGCGTGATTTTTTAATCCTTTCATGTGAAAGGATTAGTGTTTCAATTTTGCTCTATTCATGGGTGGGCAATGACATTGAAGGAGCGTGGAGAGGATCAAGTGTGACTTAAATATATATATTTAATCCTCCATGCAGAGTTGTATACATGATATGCTTAGACTAGGACATGATGGCTTGATATGTGAAACCTTATGTGATTATATGACTTTACTGTAGCATGAACACAAAGGTATATGTATATGTGAACTGTTGTGTGAAACATGCCTAAGCTTGTGAATCAGATTTCAAGTGGTAATGGCGAGACTCGGTATGTGTGAATTGTTTAGAATAATATAAAGGTCATATTATTACAAGCACATGATACCTGCTAAGGCTTACCTGAATCGTGAGGAATCTTGTGAATCAGGTGAGGTGTACTTGTAGAACTATAGTATGCTTGTAGAGTTGGAGTGCCTTAGTACGTGTCTGGCTACTTCAGATGATGTGAAAGGCATGCTAGAATGTGAACCGAATGTGGATATGAATTGCGGTATAAGTAGGACAGTATGGTAAAGCCACCTTATGAGAGTGCGTAATCTATACTTCCAAAATGGTGAACACAAGGAGAAACCACAATCTCATCATTATTGGAGCTGGAACCAGTCGTGGGTCCGAGGGGCTCGATACCAGTGTTACGAGCGAGACTGACCCTCGCCAGCAACCGATTCTAAATGAGACAGTGTATGGGGATGTTAACCCCAAGATTGTAACGCCACAGAACGCGTCTCCTGGTACTGATGAGGAGAAAGAGCCTTATAGGGAAGCTCTTATAGCAGCCAAGGTGACAGCTGATGTTATGAAGGAGCTAAGAGAAAAGAGAAATGTTGGTCCAAGATCGTTACTGAGATCAAGGAGGACATGGAAAAGATGATGGATCATAAACTCAGTGCCTTGTGGACGGTGAGAGAAGCTGTAGCTGCACCGATTGTTACCCCTGCAGCGAATCAAACACAATAGGGTGGTAACTACACAGACTTCTCGGCATGTCAACCGCCGATCTTCGATGGGATATGGACCCCGTTAAAAGTGCTCAATGAAAGAAGCCTTTCCATACGAACCGTTGTACATAGGAGAGTAAAGTGTGGTTCGCTTCAAACCTTCTGAGAGGAGCATCAAAGACTTAGTGGAACCTGCCGAGACATTGGGAGAATTCAAATGCATGTTGATAGGTTGACCTGTGAACCAACCCGAACAAGGCTTCTTTATCCCGTTAAGTAGAAGATGATCCGGACCGGTTAATGCTCAATCTAGGTCTTTTTATTTACATATCAAATTCATGTCGTATCAATAATGGACACCCATACTACAATCTTTTTCAAAGCAGTTAAATCATCTTTCGAAACAAATGTATCATTATGACAAATAACATAACATTTATCAAAAGATATGTAATATCTGTTGAACCACCATAAACCAATTGTTTTCACATGTTACTATGACTCTCGCTTTTAACTTGCTATATTATATATTTAATTTAATGGTTGATTGCAAAATTGATCAAATTTATGTAACAACTTACTTATTTGCAAACAAACGTTTATTGCATTGCTCAAAATTTAGAAAATAACTTAAAGATGTCATCAACTAGAAAAGATTTATAAAAAAAATGCATATTAAAGAAACCATGTCATTTTAGATATATAGATCCACAAACATGTCATTTTCTTACAACCATTTTGATTGTATGAAGTTGAAAAATTGGATGAGAAGAAGAAATGTGATGAGTAAGAGTGACATTAAAGAAAGAAACCATCATAGCTTTGGGGGAGATAGATTGATGATGATGACGATAGGCCATATTTCGATTTTCGGAAAAGGAATTAAGAGATCAATCAAATATCAAATATTTTATAATATAGTGTGTGTGTGTGTATACACATTAATATTGGAGTTTTGTTCTCAAAAGATTAACATGATAAAAGAGTTGAACACTAGTATAGTTATAACCAGATTAAGAAATCAACAAATACTTTATAATATAGCTATAACCTTATAGTATAAGATCAGTTAACATTTTCTTCCAGCAGCTGAAGCCATGCTCGCATCACCTTTAACGCCTTTAAGCAAATGGTAGTGAAAAACTAACATTAAAAAAACCAAATGAGTAACATTTCACATGCTTGTGGAAGCAAAGCTCCATCAAAACAAAATTAAAACAAGTTTTTTCATTTTTATAATAATTGGTCAGCCTATGTGATATTCCAATAATTAGTGAATGATTCTAAATAGTTACTTATATTTATTAGATGAGAAATCAAAATTACCTGGTGACTTCATCAGGCCACGTAGTTCAATGAACTTTTTACCCTTGTGCAAATATAAACAGGTTTGCCAATCAATATCATTCTCAAGCCTTGACCACATTTCCAAGGCAAAAAACTCCATACTGTATGTCCCGGGAGTCAAGTTACGCCGGGCCTCTATTTTCTTTCTTACATCCGCAAATGGTAAATTAAAATCAACGATAAACATTCCTTTATCTTCACCGCCTCCATCGGACTCACATTTAGCAATCCCGAACTTGACTTGTATTTTGATTTTTCTGGAAGATATATGACTGTATAACATGCCTAGCTCATGAGCCCTTTCCGTTGGTCCCGGCCAACTAGGTACACAATATCCTATAAAATGATACTATCAATAATTAAAATGAGAAACCAATATAATATGCAAATTAGAAAAAAAAAAAAACATACCCTTGTTTATTTCAGATAGGGGCATCCCTAAAGCTCTTTCAAACTCTGCTCTAGACAGCTTGTTATACTTTGATTTCTTGAAAGAGCTACCGAAACTTTTTGAAATGTTAGCCATGTTGGATATCAAAGAAGTAAACACACACAAACTCATGAAGAAACAAAATAGAAGAAAAAATACGCAGCCACAAGAGAACTACATCTTGATTAATCTTCTTCTTCTTCTACTAAATAAAACATTACATCACTTATATCACTTATATAAAGAAAAGCAAAAGTAGTCTTGCACTACTCTTAAAACAAGGAAAACAACCAACAAGAAAACATGTAACATGCTCCCACAAGCCATTCCTGTTCGAACAATATCAATAAATATCACATTCTGAAACATACAAGTAAATAGAACCTCCACAACCACAACTAGTATTAGAAAGACAGCACATATCAAGAATATAAGTAGAATGTTATGATCCCACATCGGCCAAATGTAAATTAAGTTGGTGGCTTGTAAGTCTAGGTGTCCCCTTCCCCTACAAGCTAGTTTTTGGGGGGTGAGTTATAAACTTGAGTTTATGGCATGATATAAGCCTAGTATGGGATGTGTTCACCTGTCATTAATTTTAAGTTCTAACAGCTTCTCAACTAACTTTATATTGCTAACTAACTTCCCATCATTTGCATGTGCTAATCACGTGAACTGTAGAAGAGTTGAGAGTTGTAGCATGGTTGCATCATTTCCTGTTGTAATTTTTCGTATAGAAGTTCTATTTCATTGTTGAGTGAATCATTATGATGGGGGCATTGTCATTGGGACTTATTGAATGACTGATTGGAACAAGTAAATTTTTATACATGTCATTTCAAAATGGGTCAAGTTGTATTGCCCCCTAAACAATTTCTTGTCTATCCTGGTATAACTCAAATAAGTATCCATTCTTAACTTGCAATGACCGCGCTATATGAACATAATTAGCAAACCAAGTGAGAAAAAGGAACCAAAACAAATTCCTAGAAGAAAACACTCTTGTATTTTAACAGCTTACAACTTCCAGAGGTGGCAAACCTTTAATGGCTAATCTGCTCCATGTTACGGGAGCTTAAGAAACTACTTCCACCTAGAAAATAGTCCACCCTAAATAAGAAATCAAAGCTCCATCAACTATTCAACCAATCTAAAATTCATAAAATGCCCTAATTTCACCCATATCTACAATCTAAATTTCATGATTTCACCCAAAAAATCACGTATTGCCAGCTAAAAGTTCATCGTTATCAAATAGCAGTCACAAAGTAACAGATTAAAGTCAGAAAACTTGCAATCACTACTACCAACATACTGTTCTAACTTGTTTTACCAAATCGAAAAGGCCAATATTTCATATCAACAAACAAAAGGTTGTAACATTTTGTCTATACTTTCAAACTCAATTTCCTATTTATTTGAGAGACCGATAGTACCTGAAGGCTGAAATTGTAGTCAGCTAGTTTAGACTTGAGTGGCCAGAAGGAGGAAGAAACGAACAATCGATCGAGAGGACGATCGATCGATTTTTTCTTGGAGTCGATTTCCTTTTTAAAGTGGGGTTTTGTTACCACTTCGGTCCAAGGTGTATTTTAATCCTATCCGGATCGGATTTTTTCGGTTTTTTTGGAACCAGATTTTCGGATTGTAACCGGATTTTCTCGGACCCTAAACCCTAACCGGATTTTCTCGGACAAAGGTGTAACCGGTTTCGTACGGATTAAAACCGGATTTTCTCGGACAAATATGTAACCGGTTTCGGATCGGATTAAAACCGGATCGGATCGGATAAAACCGGTTAAATCCGCTCCGGTTTGAAAAAAATCCGGTTTTATAAAAAAATCGGTTCGGATAGTTTTTGCACAAAATCTGATAATCAGATTTTTTTATGCACATCTGCCCATGCCCACTAGAAACAATGAAAGGCCGGCCCATCTGTGTGACTTGTGGTTGTGGACTAAAGTAGGCCTTTTCCGTACATTGTGCTGAATAGGAACAATTGAACAAACACTTTTATATGTCAACATTTAAGTATGTTAGGGCCACTTTTAACTGTTAATCCATATGAACAAATTTCTTTTTTTTAGCTAAATTTTATTATGTACCTGTTTCACCATGTATTAATAAAACATAAGACTGTCAGCATCGGCCACAGGACCCGAGCTGGTTGGGGGCCAACCAGCGCTTGCACACCATCGTGGTGCTGCTGGTTGGCGCTGGTCCGGAACCCAGCTAGCTAGCTGTTGAACGGGTACCCATTATTTCTTTTTTTCTTCATTTATTCTCTTCTCTCTCTTCAATATATATTATTTTAATAAAAATAATGGGTGTAAGTTGAAGAAGGTTGGATGTGGGGGTTGTGGGTTAGAGAGGGTTGGAGGCGGAAATGATATTGATGCTGATGTGGTAGTGAGAAACTCCATTATAGTCCAGTATGGATGTTGATGGTCTAATTACAGCCGACCCATTTGCAATATTGCATTTTGATTAGACACAGGTTTGCTGTTTGACCCTTTAAAACATTTGGTTTATTATTGCTTGCCTTGAGGTATGCGTTTTCCCCTTCATATACCTTATTTCTTGATCCTACTTATTAATTCCTCTTTTACATGAGATCCGAAAACATACATTTGTTAATATATAACACGATCATGGTCTGCTTATCTAAGTGCATATGTTTTGACTTTCCTGCAATACACTTTGATGAGAAAGTTGCAAGTTTGCCTTCATTACTTGTGATCATGCATAACCATTACTTAAATATTTGTGCTGGTGACTTGTCTAATTTTCACTTATTATTGGCAGGGGATTTACTGGATTGGCAGATTCTGCATACCAGCAACTTTGCTTATTTCAACCTTAAATTGCATGCCTTGCAGATTCTGCATGTTTGGTATGAGATTTGATGCTTTTTGCTAAAAACTCAAATTTTGTTATTTAAAGTGCAAATGGTGCAAGTGATTGAGTTTTAGTATATTTATAATTGACAATTTATGGGATTTAGTATTATTATTATTAGTTAATATTATATATAAGCATGTTTACATAATTTATTACCGAATACAAACAATTAAAAACCTCATAATCTAAAATCATGACTTTTAATTACACCCCATTCTTCACGAGGTTTGCCGTTTGATATAAACAAGATATATCAAGCCCACACGTTGCGTCGAGTGATATTCAAACAATCATATTCTTAGTGATTTAATTTACACATAATATAATATATAAGATGGTTGCTCAAAGTTAGCATACATACACAATATTTAGGTTAACATTTATCTACTGTATTTGTTGATTATATTACGTACATGAGGCTACATTAGCTAGTAATGTTATGAGATCAAAAGTTAGCATACGTAGACAATATTTAGGTTAACATTTATCTAGTGTATTTGTTGATTATATTACGTACATGAGGCTACATTAGCTACTAATGTTATGAGATCAAAAGTAATATATACAAACTGAAGAGTGAAAAGTAAAAATTTACTAAGAGTTGAATTGAAAATTCAAAATGATGTATAACACGAATTGTATCCTTGAGCTTAAAGTGGAAGATAACTTACTATATCTTAATATTGCTACGGTAAAGACCATTTAATTTGTAAATAATATCAAGTAATTATATTAAATCAAACATAAATGGTTAAAATTGAAAATTGAAGAATTTTTTTTGAGTGTTAAAATTGAAAATTTAAGTGAATAGAGATTTTGATTATAAGGGATAATTAATTCAAACATATGAAATTTTTGCCCTTTAACATTTTCTTCAATTAAAAGCGTCTCCTATGATCATCGTCTACTGGTCTATTGATTTCCGATTATCAGGCTTCGTCCTTCGTTGCAATTGATTTCCGGTTCAGGTAAAAGAAAAGAATAAACTTATGCTCTTCCGTGTTTCTTCTTTGCCATTGATTCTCAGTTGTTCCTTCGTTGCCCGGGATCTCCTGTTGAAATTGGCACCGGCGACGAAGGTGTGTGTTTTTCTAGATATATGATGAAGGGACAACCCACTGATAGAAAGTGCGCCTATGATTCGAACTACATTACGCAAATCTTCTTCTTCTTCTTCTTCTTTTGTTGTTTTTTGGCCGATCGGAGTTTTTGAAAATTTAACTGAATTCCACTCGGTGTGTATGTAAAAAATGGAGGGTTTTAGATAAAGGTTTGTTTATGTTGTGTTACAGTGTCAATTGCTGTCTTTTGCAATGGCATTTATGAGCCTCGATTATCTGTTAATCTAGGTTAACAAGTTCATACAGGGATTGCGATCAGGTATTTGACAAACAAGATGGCTGACGGTACTAATAACCAACAACTCTCTACCTTCCTTACAACCTTTCCAACCCGACTTCATTGCTCGGCAACCCAAGGCTCTCCTTATGTACCGGTTTATTGGAGCCAAGTTGAACAACCTCAAAGCAATTCTTCTTCCGGTGAGGCACATTTAAATCTTAATTTCTTCTGGTTTAAATTGGTTCATTCTAATTGTTGTTCAATAAAATTGGGCAGATGCTTGGATCATTCACGAGAAGATAAAATCTGCATTTTCTAATCTTTATCTGTCTCGTTTGAATGGGTTAATTCAGTTTTGGGCACCTGTAAACACCACTAGCGGTAGACAGATACTTTCAACTTCTGATCAACCTTTTGTTCTTGAACATATTGACTCTGGTGGTCTAGAAAAGTACAGGTTATGCTGTATGAAGTATGAGTGTAGTCTTTATGATATTGATGATGTGAATAACAAGCTTCAAGTTGAGGAGGAGCCCATGATTATAAGTGGTGCACCACCCGTCTCTGCATTTCTGAACCATTTGACACTAGTTGTAAATTTGAGGTTTCCACAGGGTTGTCCATTGGTGTGTTGTGCTTTGGAATGTGAATTGACTTCTTCTTTAATGCTGCCAGTTTTTTATCATTCTACTACCTCTCAAAGCTCTGATTGTGTTGGTGTTGTTGAGTGTTCTATAAAGAGGTCTAGTCTTCTTGTAATTTTCAACAAGTTAAAAACTGCACTCGAGGTATGTGTTATGGTTTTTCCTTCTTTATATAGTTCAGTTAACTTCAAAAAGTTTGTTCCTCTGTAAGTGAAAGGTATGGTAATCTACTAAATTCCACTTTAGAGGTGTGTTAATGAACTAGATGTCTGTTAAACCAAAAGTTGTTTAATTCATAGGCTAATTTCATCGCTTTGCTAGTGAAATTAAATCTGGTTTTCATTGCAGACAGTTGGTCTGAGTACGTTTAATGCAGAAGAATGTTGGCTATACAAGGTAAATGTGTTATAAAATGTGTTATTGTTCTTTGTTGATGTAATTAGTTAGCATTACAGCAACAACCTCCATACAAATCTTGTAAGAAATAGTTGTATTTAGTTCTTTCTCCCACTACTAGAAATTGGATGTATTTATATACTTTACTTCCATAAAACAGACTATACGTGGTCTCGATCTTGCCAAAGATGAAATTGGAGAGGCATTAGAGATTGTTTGTGAATCGCATAACTTAACTCTTGCTCAAGTTTGGATAGCTGAGAATTCTTCTTCTTTGGCAATGAAACAGAAGTTTGGTGTCAAATTGATTGGTTATTTTGCTCATTCAGTTAGGGATGATGATGATCGCCTGTCTGTGATTAAGGAATATTATGATGCTTGTGATGTGCTTCCTTTGAAAATAGGGGAGGGACTTACCGGGAAGACACTTAAAACTTATGATCCGCACTTGTGCAAACATATTGATCAGGTGCTGAGTGATAATGGGGCAATGTCGTTACTCCCTGAAAATACTGATCATAGCTGTCTAGTGATCTGTTTGAGGAGCACCCACACCATAGTAGACAATGTTGATTATGCGTTTGAATTCTTATGGCCTAAAAGCCGAAACCATTTTAATATGTTGAAGTCACTGTTATCAACACTAAAGAGATGTTTGCCAAGTTTCAAATTTGTTTCTGGGGCACAACTTGGTGATGAATTACGTGTCGTAGATGTTATAAATCCTACAATAAGTGAGATTTGGATTCTGCAAGGGAACCGATTATCACCATTACCTAATGAAGCATCAGAATGCAAGATGACCCCAATCCCGTTGCCTCCAGTGGATGTCAAACAACAATTTGGAAGACCCATGAGTGAAGGTAAATCATAATGTTTTGTATCCAAATAAAACTACATATGATGATAAACATCTAAGATTCTTGATCTCCATAGTCCATAATGAATGACTAATGAATCAATTCTTTCTTGATTGATTTTGTTTTTTTACAGTTTCTATGAGTAGATTAGAATACAAAAGCAATGTTGTGGAGTGGCAAAGACCGAAGTTAGTCAAGAGAAAGTTAAGTGAGCTGTGTGAGAGTCAAATGGACTCGAATATAAAAGACATCAAAGCAAATGAAGACAAGAGTATGAGGCGTGCAGGCGAAGTTGAACTAGTCGTTAAAGCAGAATATGGAGATGATGAGGGTGTCTCGATGTACCTCCCAATCTCATCAAAACTTGAGGATATTAAGAAGAATATTGGTAACAAGTATAAGCTGGATTCTGGTAAGTATGACCTCCAATTCTTGGATTTTGAAGATGAATGGATGAGCCTGGATGATGAAAGAGACTGGGAGAGTTGCTCTAAAAGTTGGAGAACTGGTGGTACTGAGAATATTCGACTGCGTGTTCTTCTGATTAAAGAATAATTATATATGCACTTTATTTACTACTTCAGTTTGCTGTGTTATGTCTAGTAAGCTAGTAACTGTGCATTGCATTTTCCATGGCAACAATCAGATAAAACTTGTTTGGACCGTAAGCTGAGTGTAGGCTCAACTTAAAATAAATTTATTCATATATGTTATTAGTTCTTTGAGGTTATTCAGGTTTGAACGTCTCGTGCTTGTAATTGTAAATTATAATTTATATGTAATGTATTTGATGGTAGTAAACTGTGCAGTGTGAGTTATGAAGCTTATGTACGTAATTGGGTTTGATAATAGAACGCTAACTCTAGTAGTCTACAATTCAAGAAAAAGATAATAATAAACACATTCGGGTTACTTGATTAGAATTTATTTAGACCGACACCCGGACGGAATATTCACCACATTAGTTGGGTCACCCGACTAACAAACCCGAAACCTGAATAGTTCGACCCACTTACTCCAAACCTTTTGGGTTGGACTGGTTATTCGGGTTCATGCAAAAACGACACTCTAGTGAAGACCTTTCAAGGTCCAACATGCGTGCCAGAAATCGAGGGTAATCGTGAATTGATTCTTCAAGAAGCGTATAGATATTAGTTATCAATTCACCTAGTACAAAAACGTATAAATCTTAGTAACTTAGTTATCAATTCCCCTAGTACAAAAATGTATCATGATCTTAAGGCCCTTTGATACCTGCTTTGAAAGTTGACATCGAAACATGTCAAACAATTTTTATTTTTATTTTAAAAAGTCAGAGTAATAGAAAGCATAATATTCCAACAAAACTCATGACGAGATTTCGTACTCGACGCTACACGTCTTACAAATTTTCAAATCAAAACAATATTTAATTACAGCTTTAATCTTCAAGGTTCAATGATTGATAATGTAAATAGCGGAAAATGTTTTTCATAAAGGACAAGCCGTCCTCGCTAGAGCCTTCCCATGATCATAACATGAAAGAATAATGAACAATAATCGTAAGTGTTGAGGTAGGACCAGACCTCACTAAGTCCGAAGCTCAAGAACCAACAGGTCCGGATATGGCAAACTCGTCAGGACCTTTATAAAAAGTAAACCAAAAACCACCTTCCGAACAGAGAAGGTATGCCAGACAACGCCACTGTTCACATAAGAGACAAACAACATATCCTCGGAAACTAACTAAAGGAAGGTCAACCCCTAAGTACCAGGGAACCATCGTGTCTGCAGTAAAAAGGTATTAGCTGTTCCCACCAGCAGAGGTTGACCGTATCCGACTAGTGGATAATAAGCAGGAGCTTTGAACCTCCTTCTCTTTATATACGAAGCTTCAACTAAAGGTAAACCACAACTTCATCACAACTACTCTATTCACTTACACATATACAATACTTACATTTCTATATACTTACTCTTACGCCGGAGGTTGGTCACAAGGATACCCCTCCTTGGGACGAGACTAACGGTATACTGTTTTGCAGGACGAAAGTCCTCCTTTCATCGCTATCGGACGTCTATCTGTTAAACACGTCAGCCTCCAAACTACGCTTGTTTTAACAGTAAGCATGAGCTTAACGTACAGACAACTTACACATCATACTAGGTATGTACATATTACAACTTATCCATGATCACATAACAATACACAGAATACCGAAGCAATGCAGTTATGACGATTTCACACTTTGGGTCATAGTTGACTATCCAAGCCGTACCAAGAATTTCACATGTTTGATTGTTCCCAAATTGTGTGTTCACCACAATATAACACAACTCTTCACTTCACATATTAATACATTAGTTACACTTTAACAATTTCATAATACATACATTTCACACTAATATAATGAGTAAGTTAGTGTAACTCACTTGTTCGCAGCACAACAAATTTTTCAGTATTTTCAGTTATATAGTTCCAAGAAGTTGCGTCTATCTGCAATTACCTATAGTTGAGATTCCAATACAAATTAGCATCCTATTATTCAATATGTATATGGCTTACGGTTCCCAAATACAAGGTTTTCAATCCATTTGTCATTCCCATAGATGAACATGGTTTTCGATTCATTTGTAATGTGATAGGCTTTTGATTGTGAACCTTAGATAACATCCATTTCGATTTGAGACACCCTATCACCGATTTTCGATTTAACTTTTGGGGTTAGATTTACAATCTTAGGCCCTAATGAGTATCGGTTTGTATAACTTGGTGTGGTTTTCAATTGGTCCAGGCTAGACTCATTACCATTATCTTATCTATCAGTTTGCGAACTCTGTATGCAATATCTTTTTTTTTGAACGGCAAACACACACCCCCTTCTAAACCTATTCCTAAATCTACACCACTGTCCACGCCGGGACTTGAACCCACAACCTCTTAGAAGGGGACACCACCTTAAACACCAGATACCACTGGGCTACAAGCCCTTTGGCTGTATGCAATTTCTCATGAGATTTATAAGAACATTTTAGTAAATTTCCAACGAATCATGAGTTTTCCATTTTTCTTAAGTTGTTAGAGCTCCCAATACTAATTAGTCATTTTCCCCTTTTGATTGATCAAAGAATCATGAGATTTTGATTCCTTCAACTTTTCTCCACTTCCTCTTCTCATTTTACTTGAATTAGTTTTATTGTTTTTTTTAGACTTAGTTTAGAAAACAACACACAAATTTAGTCAAACTAGTTTGAGCCTGTGCTCCGCACGGGTGTGGGAGGGCTAAAATCTGATCGTGGCTGAAAACGGAAACCCGGTTTGTGAAAAGAGTGCATGGGTCTTGGGTTGACCGACCCTACCCATTCTAAACCCGGCTCTTATCCGACCAAAAAAAAAGAATAAAAAACCGACCCGGTCCCACAAGAGCACGATAAAAAAAATTATAATTCAAACTTTCTGCACGGGTGTGGGAGGGCTAAAATCTGATCGTGGCTGAAAACGTAAACCCGGTTTGTGAAAAGAGTATAATAACAGTTAAAAATACTTTTAATTAAAAAAGTTAATAAAACAAAACTTAGTTAAAAGAAATAAAAATACAAATAGAAAGTAAAAACTACTCATATATATAGACTACCCACTTTACCCTCCCATTTTCCACTCCAAACAGCACAACAAAACCCTAATCTCCCCCTCCCTTCATAGCCGCCTCCCTCTCTCTCTCCGGCCAACCCCCTCTCCGGCGACATTACACTCGCCGGCGAGCTCCCTCTCCCACTCCCTTCTCGCCGGTATCCGTCCCAAACTCTCTCTTTTCTCACTTCGGCCTCCCCTCCATCTCAAAACCCATCTCTCCTTCTCCCTTCTCAAACCGACTCGTCCAACACCGCCCCACCCAACTTCCGGCAATAGCTCCTCAGCACCGCCCCTACCCAGATTCTTACCGGCAACAACAGTGTACGACGTACGACGGCAACAACGATGGTGGTCGTACCTTACGACGGAAACAACAATAGTGGACCGGCAACAACAATGGTGGACGTATGAAGGCGGCGAGGATTGTCTGTACGTCGGCGGCGGAAGTTGTCCCGGCCCAAAAACAAATTCGAAAAAAAAACCAAAAAGCCCAAAAATGAAATCCGGCCCAAACCCGGTTTCTCACCCAAATCCGGATCCGGGCATGGTTCCATAGGAAGCCACGGTTTTTAATTAGTTATATAAATAATATTGGAATGAGTGGAGTTGATATCAAATATATGAGGGTGGTAGTTTAAAAGGTAAATAAGGGCTGTTATAAGGATTTTAACTTTTTAAGTTATAACATATGAGACAACAAAATGAAATAGGTTTTGTTCAAAGAAAAATAGCTTTAATAAAATAGTCTTATTATCTCTAGATTGAATAAAAATGAAAAGTTTCTTTTGTATTATTTTACGAATTATTTAGTAGTTGATTTAGATGAAAATTTTTATTTGCTTTTTTACAAATATTTGATCGCAATTATTTAGTAGTTAAATAACGTTATAAGAAGCTTATATATTAATTTGTTTTAACCCTGCGCATCGCGCAAGGTATAGAAAAGCTTGTTAACATAAATTTATGATTCACGAGCTGAGTGAGGTTTTCGATCCCACCCTTACTGATTTATGATTGGGTATATTTAGAGATGACAATGGTCATCCGATTCGATGATCATCCATCCGATCCGATCCATCAGTGATAGATATGGACAGAATTAAATGGGTGAATATTGGATGTAGAACGGATGTGGAAGTTTAATTATTAAAAAATATTTTCATAACCAAACCTTTTATTTTAAATATTCTATGTAATAATTATTTTAACTTAAATATCAGAAAATGTGTACAAGTAAAACTCATAAAACAGATAACCTATAATCAGAATTTATAAACATATATTTTTAATTTTTTTAATATAGCTCATATAATCAATAATTCAAATTAGTTTACTCTGTTTTCTTAATCTTTTAACTTTAAATAGTTTCAAATTGCTAATTTACATAATTTCATTCAATTTACCCTATTTTTTATATGTAGAGAACTTTTTTTATTTAATTGTTCTCAAAGTTCAACTTTAAAAATAATAAAATAGTTGATTAAGAAGAGAAAAATAAGAAATGGAAAAAGATAACGAAAATAGATATGTTACCAAAGTAAAATTGTTCTTTATCACCGTATTACATGAACACTGAAAATGGACAAATTATATAGTAGAAACTATTTTATATCGCGACATTACGCAGGTACCATGCTAGTATTTTTCTAATACACACTTTGGATTAGGATTTAGGAAACTATAACAAGCAAAATTCGTACCATCGAGCCCAATATTGCATACAAGTAACAAGCCTATCATCCCATCGTTACAATCAATCCCAGTCAAAAGTGGAAGGGCCTTAAACATATTCTTTTTCCATGTAAAAATAACCTAGGCATTCACACCCCAACATCTTGTTCTACGTCCCCACGTCAAAAGACGCCTCACCATTCGCCACCATCTAACATCTTGTTTTCTGCTCAATGCATCATATTTGTTTTTTCAATTCTATTGCTTTTTCAAACATTTTTTTATTGCTTTGTTACACCCCACCATCTCCTTCTTCCCTTCGTGGTTGTATTTAGGGATGAGCTCGGTTTCAAAACCGGACCAAACCTGAAAAGAAGCGAACATGAAAATGATCAAAATCCAGAACTGAGAATCTCCCCGTTAAATTGATGATTAGGACGTATTAGAAACATGATTGTGATTATATTGATGTAAGAAACTGGAATTAAAACTATGAAACGGGGGAGATCAATGATTAAAGATTGTTATGGGGTGTTCTTGAGTTTTATAGTTGATGCATATGAATCCTAAATTCTGTTTTGGTTCAAAAGACAGATTTGTGATTTTGGGGTTTATTCGCCATTTGGATTGAGTCCCCTTGAGAGGTTTTCGATTTCAAGTTTTTGATTGAGACTTGATTCACGGTCTCGATGAATTACGATTAAGTTCTGTGATCCAATGTTTTCAACTGGGAATTACGATCGAGATACATGATTTGTAGTTTTCGAATGAGAATATTCGATTAGCGATTTTCGATTGTCAATTTTCAATTCAAAGTTTGTGATTTTATAATTGGCTTGCTTTGTGATTTGAGGATTCGAAAACCAAAGGAGGTTTGTGATCCGTGTTTTACGATTGGACTAAGTTTTCAATTAGTGGAATAAAAAAAACTAAAGGGTTCAGCTTTCGAATGTTGAATTGCAATTGAATTTGAGTAAAAAATTAATGAGATTTGCTCTTGGTAATTTGAGATTTGAAATATTTTGATTCTTTTGATAGTTGATTAGAGGTTTAAGATTGGGAATCTAGGTTGTTTCGTGAGCACAATTGACTACGCCAAGACTTTTGATGACTGCTACATCTGGACTAGGGTGAGTTAAGTATTTTCTAAAACGAGTAAGAAGACAAAATTGTTTTCGAATGACTTAACGATTTTAAGATGACCTTTAATGATGCATGCGATTAACTCAATTAAATGATTGTTTATGATGTATTTAACGATGCTATATGATAGACTATTATGATGCTTAAAGATGTAATTAAATAAAGATGATTATATTATGATGATAAGATGGCTTGGGGTAGGGGTAGACACTCCTAATATGTAACAGTGATGTCTAGTAGGAAAAATGTGTTTTTAAGGGCTTGCTAGTAAAGTGGTGGTTAGTTGTCGGGTTTTCTAGACAACCTTGGCAACACATATGTACTTGTACTCAAAATGCTTGTACATTGGAATGGTGTTTGACCGATAATGATGAGGTCAACACACTTAACACCACGATGGTGGAAGGAGGGCCTAACGATGGGGGCTGTGCTCGTACTTTCGCCTGTAAGACTTACATCGGAGTAGCTATGGAGGAGGGATCAAAGGACTTTGATTACGAGTAAGATTCATGCCCTACTTGGTACTAGACTTTCCGGGCATACGTAGTGAACCCGTGCCAGAGCGTAATAAGTCGTGTTGGGAGGGACTCTGAATCCGTAAGTTTTCGGGTCCAGAGACCAAAATCGTTAAAGTTGTCATACCACAAGGATAAAAAATGTAATTTACTTTAAATGCATCAAATTATTAAGCGATCTTAACCTTTAATTTAATAAAACAAATTTAAGTGTTAATCTTCACCATCCATTTAATCAATTATCATATTTACCCTTTATAAAATTTCAAAAATATCATATTTAACCATATTGTTATTTTTTTTAAAATATTTTATAAACATTTTAGCTTTTTTTTTAATTATCTATACTGCATTATAAAACATTTAACTTTCTCTCTCTTAACATTTTTAAGACTATTTAATTTTAAGAAGTACAAATTTTTTTACTTAAGATACAAACACTTAAAGCAAAATAGCACCAATCATTTTCTTGATTATCTCAACTAATTTAAGATAATTATTACTTTAATAAATCATTAAACATCACAAAAATTATCTAATTTATCTCATTATGGCTAAATTACTTACATCAATACAAATTTTAAGGCTATAATATCTTTTTCTCTAATTATTTAATAAATAATATTTTTAGTTGTTTTTCAAAAACTATTTTAACAACTAATAAAATGGTTGATTGTAAAAAAACAAAGTAAAGAAATCAGAAAAGGTAGAAAATACATTGATAGGTTGACTAACGCAGGGTGGAGCTCGGCAGAGGGTTCGAGAATAGATCACATTTCACATACCATACCATACTTTTTAAATCAATGTTATCGAGCACAAACTATTGTCATCGCCGCCGCATTACGCGAGTGCAATACTAGTAACCAATAAAGACTAGACCTTATTGCCTTAATTGAAATAATCTTTGTAGTATCATGATACCATGCTTCTGAATTCTGATGTTACGTCTACCCTCAACCTTACAAAGACGCTTCCCTCACTAATTTAAATGTTGATGTCATCTATCGTATACTTTTTAAATTCTCATATCTATTCTATTTATTTTTATTACTATTTAGTATTTTAAAATTTCTAAACAAAATCGTATATTCCGATATATGATATAATTTTATACTAAAAAGTTTTAAGAGGGTAATCTACATCATAATTTGGTTATTTAACACAAGAAACAAGTTATAAATGATGAAATATACTCAAATTGATGGCATTCTTAATTATCAAAATCTTTGTTCATGTGATCCTGTGATTTGTTACCTGTCACAATCTCTCACTTTCAAGACTTTATTTTCCTAGGATGTCTTAAGAATATTTGCTCAATCAAATGATTTCGCTTGAGATAACACGTGGCTTCACTTCTGCTTGCACCCCTCTATACTTTCACCAATTTACAAATTTTATGTATTTTCCCTTCAAAATACACCTAAACAGTTGTAATTTCTTAACTTGTTTGTTACATCTATAAACCATAGTTTCTTACTTTTTTCCTTGGACGAAACAATGTTTAAAATGTCGCTAGGACCATCTATAAAGTATAAACCATAGTTTTTTTTACTTGCTCTAGAAAAATAAAAGAGAGAAAAAAAAAAACGATTGGACCAAGCACACACGATCTAGCCCATATGTAAACCACCACCTTTTTGCGGGACCTTTAAATTCAAAACCCGTCTAGGCTTAAAAACCAAATATCGCGGGCCTTATTATTTTAGTATTTTATTTATTTACTTAACATAAAACCTAAAAAAATGATATATTCTTTTGATAAAGTATATTGTTTCATTCTGTTATACTTATCTTTAATATTAATAAAAACTAACATAATAAAAATATATTAAACAATCCTTTTTATTCATTCAAATAAAAATATTATTATTAAATTTAAATTATCTATTTTGATAAAAGTTAAAGAAGATAGAATAATACTTCTAATAGCACATATTTTTATGTGTTTATATACTCACAAAACTTTAATTGATCGATACGTAAACATACAAGTATACAACCACCTCCTCATTAATTTTGGAAAGCTAATGCGTAACAATGTTTACCGTCCCGTGTCCGTTAAAATTTTATGGTTTTTCATGTGTATATATATGTACCGTCCCCAAATCCGACATATTTATTTTGGTTTCCCAATTAGTTTTGGATTTTTTTTTATCATCCGTGTAAAGACTTTTGTAAATTATTTCTATAAAAAACAATTTCTCTTGATAAACAACTTAGACCATCCGTAGCGTCCCTTAGGGCTCCATACGGTTACCTAGTGGTTTGGGGCAAACACCGTTACACCCCAAGAGGGGTCAAACCTGTGGCTTCCCCTCCGGTTTCTCACACCCGATGATGTAACACCCTCTTACCCGGCCTAGGACATTAAGGTAATTAATTAAGTTTAGTTGGGATTTAATATAATTATGTGAATTATTTGTCAATGTGTGTTAATTGATAATTAATTATGATAATAATTGGTTTTATTATTATTTGATAAATAATTTAATTAAATCATTATTAGTGGGGATGAGGTGTCACCTTATATGGTGACACTTAATCACCAAAACATCACCACCTAAGTACATTACATGCAATTAATTAAAATCAATTGTGCGTGTGTGTTTGTGAACTTTCGGCCGAGAAGAGAAAAAGAGAAGAAGAATCATTTAAACAATTTAATCTTCAATCTTACTTGCTAATTGGTTACTGCCATTCATAACATCTTGAGGTTAGATTACTAATTTATGATTGTAAATTGGTGTTTAATTTTGGTTTTATAGAATAGTTTATAAATTCCGATTGTTCTTGATGACTTGATGATCATAGGGTGTTTGCATGTTAGAATTAATTGATAGAATATGTTCATAACATGTTTAGAATGATTTCTGGAAACTTAGAACAATTGCATGCTTGAAATCAGTAAGATTTGAATTAGAAATCGAAAATGGGCAAGAACATATGAATGTATCGGGATTGACATGGATTAGGCGGAATTAATGAAATCCGATAAAATATTCTCGGAATGGGTGATGAATCCGAGCAAATTGATAGAAATTGTAATAAATACCGATAAAAGATAAACTGTTTGCCCCAACACTTTTCTCGGAATTCTATTTGATCAGATTCTGCCATATTCTCGAAATTATACCTTTACTCAGAATGAGATCTACCGGAATCCTATTTTCTCGGAATGTGCTTTTTCTCGGAATGTGCGTTTTCTCGGAATGTGCCTTTGCTCGGAATGTGCATTTGCTCGGAATTAAACTATGATTTCAGCGGAATTGATGTTTATCGGAATTGCCTATTTTCTTGGAATTGGACAATTCACTCGGAATCCTGATTCAACTGGAATTGATACAAACTAAATGGAATGCCTTTGCTTGATCGGAATTTCAAGATGGATTCGGAATTATGATAATTCCGTATAATATATTTGGGATTTGGGATTCTTAAGTTTCCTTTGACAAATTCAGATATTATGTACTGAATTTAAATGTATATATGTGTTATGAGTATATACATGTGATGTATGAATAAATGTGTTATTTATTATGAATTAGTATTATGGATTAAATACTGACTTGTGTTTACTTGATCTCAGGAACTGAGAAGACTCAGTGATATAAATTCATGAGTGCTAAGTTGTACAAACTTTGGTGAGTGGACCTATATCTTCGGATATACAGGATATGATATCATAATTGTTATGATGCTCTTGTTTGAACTGTATACATGTTGTGGTGGAGATCAGCGTGGGGGATTTTCGGCTGGGCCTGGTTTAGGGATATATAGTATTAGCACAATGCTTGATTTGCATTTGTTGTAGTTAAGATTGCTAATATTGTTGTCCATGAAACTGGGCCATCGGTAAACCTTGGTTTTGGCCGACCTAGGTTGTAGGTGCTTGCAACACCGTCGGTTCTCCTATTGATGAGCTTATGTTTTGGGCATGTTTACCTTGTATATGTACTTAGATATTTGTCCCCTCACTTAGCTTTGTGCTAATTCCCCACTAGATTGTTTTAAAGATACCCCGTGGTAAGTTTCTGATGATGATGACTGGGAATATGGACAGACCAAGAACTCTGATGTCCAAATTTTTGATAGAGCCTGTTTTTGTAATTAACAATATAGTTGTTTTGTATATAACAACAAGATCAAATGTTTATACTTATTATGTATTCTAAAAGTAATTATATGTATTTAGCTTCCGCATGCTATATTATATATGTTTAAAAAGTACAGTGTTACAAATTGGTATCAGAGCCCTGGTTTGAGGATTTGAATGAATGATTTGTGTAATACTCGAACCGAGGCTCTGGTCGGTCCAGTATTCCCAGGGTGGGTAATTAGTAGTGTAGCTTTAAAGGTAGTTAGTGTGTTTATACTAACAGATTATATCTAACAACTAGTGAGATATTGTGTATAGAACAGAAATGGCTGATAACGTGAATCCGACAACTACCCCTACGACCCCAGAAGAAACAACAATCAATCCTCCACCGCAGTTAATGATCAGCACAACCGAGCTGATACCTCTCATAATGGTGAATCAGATCAACAAGATTATGTACTACAGCTGGTGGATACTTTGCAGACTTTGAGAGATCGAGTTCAGGAGTTGGAACAGTAGCAACAGCATACTCGGTCTTCTCAGCCAACCCAGACTATTCACATGCCCCGAGAATCAGCTGTGTTTACACAATCCATACCACCTCCTGTTTATTCAGTTGCACCCTTCAGTACAGTGTCAACACCGTTTGGATCCTTACCATATATGTCTTTTCCACCTGTATCACAACCCCAACAACAATAGCAACCTCAACAGCAGAACTTCTTCATTCCTTGGTATCCTAATCAAGGAAATTTTAGACCGAGGTGTCAATACAAGGATTTCATGGATTGCCAGCCACCTGAGTATCATGGAAGTTCGGATCCTACAATTAGGGGTGTTCATTTTCGGATATCCGGATTTTCGGATAGTGGATTTCAGTATCCGAATCCGAATCCGAAATTTCGGATAACCGAAATTCGGATATCCGAAATTTCGGATTCGGATATCGGATATCCGAAATATCCGAAAATTTCAAAAAAAATAATTTTTATATAATTTTTAAAAAATATATAATTACTAAATAACCGTATTTTAAACTTTAATCCTAAAAAATAGCTCAAATATGTTTCAAAATGAAAAAAATACATGTATAAAAAATATATATGTTAAAATAACTATATAAATAAGCATATAAAATATAAAAAAATAAAAAATAAAAATTATTTTTCGGATATCGGATATCCGAATATCCGAAACTTCCAAAAAACACTATCCGAATCCGAATCCGAAAATCCGGATATCCGAATTTCGGGTATCCGAAATTTCGGATATCCGAATTTTCGAAAATTTCGGATCGGATTTTCGGATAATCGATTCGGATGTTCGGATTCGGATTATTTTGAACACCCCTACCTACAATTACTTTGAATTAGTTAAGAGAGACTGTCAAAGCTTTAGATGCTTGTAACTGTGAAGAAAGTGATAGAGTAAAGTTTGCAACTCGGAGGTTAAAAGGTCAAGCTGCAACATGGTGGGATTCTTTAACTGCTCACCTATCCCGAGAGGTATTAAACTCTGTGACTTGGGATCAATTCCAGAGCAAATTCTGTGAGCATTTGTGTAACTCATTCGATTTAGCCAAGGTAAAGAGGGTTTTTCTTAATCTGATCCAGGATGATAAGATGTCGGTGGATGAACGGATCTCTAAGTTTAATGAAAAGCTGAGGTTTGCTAAGCAGTGGGTACTAGATGAACCATCACAGATAGATCACTTTGTTCAGGCACTATTGCCTGAATATCGGGGTAACACCCGAATGGCAACGTCTTTGGTGTAGGCATTTACAATTGCACGAGTAGCGGAAGGTGATGTGAAGGCCCGGGATAGGATGAATAAAGAAAAAGGGTCGTCTCACAAGTCTGGTGGTAGTCAGAGTGGAAATAAAGGTAAGTGGCAAGGAAATAAAAACCGTGGAGATCAGAAATCAAAGGGTGCAGGATCGAATCAAGGAAAGCCTTGGTGTGGACCTTGTAAGTCTCGTCACACTGCTCCTTGCACACCTCAGACTAAAAGGTGTGTAAGATGTGGGGAGTTTGGTCACGAGCCAACTGTATGTCGATTCAAGACCAATGTTTGCTGGAATTGTCATGATGAGGGTCACCGGTCTGGGGCTTGCACAAAACAGAGATCGTCAGGGACGCGGCAGGGGGTAGCTCATGTCGGAGGATCGTCTTCTGCAGGTCAGAAGAGAAAGGTTGCACCTTCTGCGGAAAGGAGAACCTTCAAAATGACTGTTCCTGAGGCTGAGGAGAACAATGATGTTATAACGGGTATGTTTATTGTAAACTCTGTGCCTGCCCGTGTGTTATTTGATTCTGGTGCAAATAGATCCTTTATATCTGTATCCTTATGTGACAAACTGAAACTGCCTGCTTCTGTGATTACTACTCCTTTAGAAGTAGAGATAGCAGATGGTAAGATAGTTCATGTAACTTCTTATGTGACTGGGGTGTCGATAGACATTGATGGTACTAGTTTGCCTGTAGACTGTTTGCTGATGCCTATACCGGGGTTTGACTTAGTATTAGGCATGGATTGGTTAAGTCGCCATAGAGCTAGTATCCAGTGCCACAAGAAACTGATTAATATTCCTTTGGCTGACGGGTCGCATGTCGTGGCTCATGGGGATAGATCTCGATCTTCTTTTCCAATCATCTCGTATATGAAGGCTAGAAAATCTCTAGCCAAAGGGTGTGCGTCTTTTCTGACTTACGCCATTGATGTGAAGAAGGAGAAG
Source organism: Pulicaria dysenterica (assembly GCA_947179395.2). Classification (NCBI taxonomy): domain Eukaryota; kingdom Viridiplantae; phylum Streptophyta; class Magnoliopsida; order Asterales; family Asteraceae; genus Pulicaria; species Pulicaria dysenterica. The sequence goes on from OX359289.1 coordinate 99,720,916, forward strand.
CGGCCTGTTACCGATGTTCGTGTTGTCTCCGAGTATCCAGAGGTATTTCCAGATGATCTGCCGGGATTACCTCCTGTACGGGATGTTGAGTATAAGATAGAGTTAGTACCGGGTACTACACCGATTGCTAAAGCTCCGTATTGTTTGGATCCATCTGAGATACGAGAGATGATGACACAGATTCAAGAGTTATTAGACAAAGGATTTATTCGTCAGAGTTCTTCGCCATGGGGTGCACCGGTATTGTTTGTAAAGAAGAAAGATGGAACTCTCCGTATGTGTATTGATTACAAGGATTTGAATAAGAGGACCATCAAGAACAAGTATCATTTGCCCAGAATTGATGGTTTGTTCGATCAGTTACAAGGGGCTTCGTACTTTTCAATGATTGATCTGAGATCAGGGTATCACCAAGTCAGAGTAGCAGAGAAGGATATACCAAAGACTGCTTTCCGTACTCGATATGGTCATTACGAATTTCTCGTGATGCCATTTGGGTTGACGAATGCACCTGCTGTATTTATGGATCTGATGAATCGCGTATGCAGACCTTACTTAGATAAATTTGTCATTGTGTTTATAGATGATATTTTGGTATATTCAAAGACAGTGGATGAACATGATCTACATTTGAGACAGGTTTTGGAAGTTTTAAAGCAACACAAGTTATATGCCAAATTTTCGAAATGTGAATTCTGGTTGCGTGAGGTTCAGTTTCTAGGTCATGTAATATGTCAAGATGGTATCAAGGTAGATCCGTCCAAGATTGAAGCAGTGATGAATTGGAACGCTCCGAAAACACCAACCGAGATAAAGAGTTTTCTTGGATTAGCAGGTTACTATCGCAAGTTTATTAAAGATTTTTCTAAGCTTGCCAGTCCATTGACTAAGTTGACAAGAAAAGATGTTCCGTTTCAGTGGAGTTCAGCTCAGGAAGATGCTTTCCAGACATTGAAACAGTTGTTATGTCAAGCTTTTGTTCTTTCTTTACCTGAGGGTTCAGAAGATTTTGTGGTTTACTGCGATGCTTCACATGCAGGGTTAGGTTGTGTTTTGATGCAGACGGGTAAGGTGATTGCGTATGCTTCTAGACAGTTGAAACCTAATGAACGAAACTACCCGACACATGATTTAGAATTAGCTGCAGTAGTATTTGCTTTGAAATTGTGGAGACATTATTTGTATGGAACCAAATGTACTATCTGCACGGATCACAAAAGCCTTCAATATGTATTTACTCAGAAAGAACTGAATATGAGACAACGTCGATGGTTAGAACCGATCAAGGATTACGATTGTGACATTCAGTATCATCCAGGTAAAGCCAATGTGGTTACAGATGCACTCAGTCGAAAGGGATCTTCAGATACAATAAAGTTTATGCGTTTGGAAATCAAGTCTGATTTAGTGGATCAACTTTTGGCTGCACAGCTAGAAGCTTTGAAAGATGAAAATTTGAAGGATGAATTAATGGTTAAACGACAACATGAGTTAACTACTGACTCGCGTGGTTTGAGGGTTTATCACACACGCGTTTGGGTACCGAAATTTGGAAACTTGAGAGAATTAATTCTGAATGAAGCTCACAAATCCAGATTGTCAATACATCCAGGTAGTACGAAGATGTACCATGATTTAAAGACTCGTTACTGGTGGCCGACAATGAAAATGGATATCGCTCGATTCGTTGAGAGATGTCATATTTGTGCGCAGGTTAAAGCTGAACATCAGAAACCGTACGGATCATTAAAACAGTTAGAAATACCTGAATGAAAGTAGGATCATATTACGATGGATTTTGTAACTAAACTTCCACGAACTCAGAGGGGTCATGATATGATTTGGGTAATAGTTGACAGATTAACTAAGAGTGCACATTTTCTTACTACTGTTGAAACTGCTTCTTTGAGTAAGTTAGCACAACTGTATATTGATGAGATAGTATCAAGACATGGAGTTCCGTTGTCTATTATTTCAGATCGAGATTCGCGGTTTGTATCTAATTTCTGGAACAGACTGCAACAGGAATTGGGGTCTAGGGTAAATTTGAGCACAACTTATCACCCACAGACAGATGGTCAGTCAGAGAGAACCATTCAGACTTTAGAAGATATGTTGCGAGCATGTGTTAGAGTTTGGGGGTTCATGGGATTCGCATCTGCCGTTGGTTGAGTTTGCGTACAACAATTCATATCACTCCAGTATTGGCATGCCGCCGTATGAGATGTTGTATGGTCGTCCTTGTAGAACTCCGACTTGTTGGTTAGAGGCAGGAGAGAAGCAATTTGCAGGGCCTGATATTGTACAGATGACAGCTGATAAAGTTGCGATTGCTCAGGATAAACTAAAAGCTGTAAGGGATAGACAGAAAATGTATGCTGACCCGCGTCGTCGACCGGTGTCTTTTGTTGAAGGGGAAATGGTTTACTTGAAAGTATCACCGTGGAAAGGGGTAATTCGTTTTGGTAAACGTGGGAAGTTGGCTCCCCGTTACATTGGTCCTTTCAGAATCAGACGAGTGGTTAACGATCAGACTGTTGCCTTGGATCTTCCAGATGAACTGGCGGGTATTCATGACACTTTCAATGTTTGTTATTTGCGCAAGTGCAATGTAGAGGATCAAACACAGGTTCTACCGATACAAGATCTTCGTGTGGATATTAACCAGAGACTTATTGAGGAACCAGTTGAACTGCTGGATCGTAAAGTCACAAAACTGAGAAAGAAGCAGATACCTATGGTTTTGGTCAAATGGAAACACAGTTTGGGCTCAGACTTGACTTGGAAAACTGAAGCAGACATGAGAAGCCGATACCCTTCTTTGTTTGAGCGCGATGAGATTTCGAAGACGGAATATTCTTAAGGGGGTAGATTTGTAACACCCTCTTACCCGGCCTAAGACAATTAAGGTAATTAATTAAGTTTAGTTGGGATTTAATATAATTATGTGAATTATTTGTCAATGTGTGTTAATTGATAATTAACTATGATAATAATTGGTTTTATTATTATTTGATAAATAATTTAATTAAATCATTATTAGTGGGGATGAGGTGTCACCTTACAGTGACACTTAATCACCAAAACATCACCACCTAAGTTCATTACATGCAATTAATTAAAATCAATTGTGGGTGTGTGTTTGTGAACCTTCGGCCGAGAAGAGAAAAAGAGAAGAAGAATCATTTAAACAATTTAATCTTCAATCTTCAATCTTACTTGCTAATTGGTTACTACTATTCATAACATCTTGAGTTAGATTACTAATTTATGATTGTAAATTGTTGTTTAATTTCGGTTTTATAGAATAGTTTATAAATTCCGATTGTTCTTGATGTCTTGATGATCATAGGGTGTTTGCATGTTAGAATTAATTGAAAGAATATGTTCATAAAATGTTTAGAATGATTTCTGGAAACTTAGAACAATTGCATGCTTGAAATCAGTAAGATTTGAGTTAGAAATCGAAAATGGGCAAGAACATATGAATGTATCGGGATTGACATGGATTAGGCGGAATTGATGAAATCCGATAAAATATTCTCGGAATGGGTGATGAATCCGAGCAAATTGATAGGAATTGTAATAAATACCGATAAAAGATAAACTATTTGCCCCAACACTTTTCTCGGAATTCTATTTGATCGGATTGTGCCATATTCTCGGAATTATACCTTTACTCAGAATGAGATCTATCGGAATCCTATTTTCTCGGAATGTGCCTTTTTCTCGGAATGTGCTTTTTCTCGAAATGTGCCTTTTCTCGGAATGTGCCTTTTTCTCGGAATGTGCCTTTGCTCGGAATGTGCATTTGCTCGGAATTAAACTATGATTTCAGCGGAATTGAGGTTTATCGGAATTGCCTATTTTCTCGGAATTGGACAATTCACTCGGAATCCTGATTCAACCGGAATTGATACAAACTAAATGGAATGCCTTTGCTTGATCGGAATTTCAAGATGGATTCGGAATTATGATAATTCCGTATAATATATTTGGGATTTGGGATTCTTAAGTTTCCTTTGACAAATTCAGATATTATGTACTGAATTTAAATGTATATATGTGTTATGAGTATATACATGTGATTAGGCCTGTAAACGAACCGAACGAACACGAACGAAGGCATGTTCATGTTCGTTCGTTTAATTTTAAACGAACACGAACACGAACATTTAACCGAACGAAAAATCCTGTTCGTGTTCGTTCGTATAAAAGATGAGGGTGTTCGTGTTCGTTTGTGTTCGTTCATTTAATTACTAAACGAACTGTTCGCGAACATAAACGAACATAAACGAACATAAATGAACATGAACGAACCTGAACACAAACGAACAGAACCTGAACACAAACGAACATAAATGAACATAAATGAACATAAACGAACACAAACGAACACAAACGAACACAAACCAATGACTGAAGCGAGTACAAATTCAGAACTTAAAACGAACGAATTCAAGTACACAATAATACAATCAAGTGGCAAAACACATGTCCAACTATTAAATTAAAATGCATTTAACATAGTTTTTCAAAATGGAGTTGAAACAACTTGCTTCCTTTTCCATCCATGCTTCCATCTAAGCTTCCATCCTAAAATTAGTCAAAAACTAGAAATCAAAGATAACAATAACATGAAGTCAGCAAGATAATCACAATAACACGAGGGCAAATAATCGTTTAACCCAAAAATCCTTAACTAGAAATCAGCAAGAAATTAGCAAGAAATCCTTAACTAATCACAAAAAATCAACAATAACTAACCATAGATAATCGTTTAACCCAAAAATCAACAAGAAATCTAACTAACCTGATGGAGAAAGATCCGAGGGCTGGAGGTCGGATGAAGCTCGACCGAAAGGACTGATGTGCGATGGTGGCTGAAGCTCGACTGAAGCAGGTGCTACGGTGCGACGGCTCGACGGTGCTACGGTGCGACGGTGGCTGAAGGTGCGACGATTCTGGTGTGGAAGTGCGACGGTGGCTGACGGTGCGACGGGGCTCGACGGAGAAGGGATAGAGGCGACGGGAGAAGCCGAGAAGGGATAGAGGCGAGTGGATAACGGCGGTTGTGGTCTGAAGCAGGGTTGGAGGTCGGCTGAATCTCGGAGGGTAGCGCCGACTGTGGTGCGACGGTCTGGAGCTGAGGGTAGATCGGAGGGCTGGAGGAACCTCTGGAGGTGGAGGACGACGGTGGCTGTGGTGCGGCTGTTGTGCGAAGGTGGCTGAGGAATCTCTGGAGGTGGAGGACGACGAGAGAAGGAGAGGAGGCGATACTGAGAGTTGAGAGAAAGAGGTGAGGGCTAGGGTTTCAATTCAAACCCTTGTTTCTATTAATTTATTTATTTAGTTTTTAATAAATGCAACTTCATTTAAATGAAATATAATTTGAATTACCTAATTATAAATTACAAATTATAAATATATATGTATTATATAAATATACGAACGAACGTACATATACAAACATAAACGAACAACCATAAACGAACGGTTCACGAACATAAACGAACAGATAACCGAACGGTTCACGAACGTAAATGAACGAACGAGAGTCTTGTTCATGTTCGTTCGTTTAACTAAACGAACGAAAAATCTTGTTCATGTTCGTTCGTTTAATAAACAAACGAACATAAACGAACTTCCCGCCGAACATTTTCACGAACGGTTCATGAACGTTCGGTTCGTTTACAGCCCTACATGTGATGTATGAATAAATGTGTTATTTATTATAAATCAGTATTATGGATTGAATAGTGACGTGTGTTCACTTGATCTCAGGAACTGAGAAGACTCAGTGATATAGATTCCTGAGTGCTGAGCTGTACAAGCTTTGGTGAGTAGACCTATATATTCGGATATACAGGATATGATATCCTAATTGTTATGATGCTCTTGTTTGAACTGTATACATGTTGTGATGGAGATCAGCGTGGGGGATTTTCGGCTGGGCCTGGTTTAGGGATATATAGTATTAGCACAGTGCTTGATTTGCATTTGTTGTAGTTAAGAGTGCTAATATTGTTGTCCATGAAACTGGGCCGTCGGTAAACCTTGGTTTTGGCCGACCTTGGTTGTAGGTGCTTGCAACACCGCCGGTTCTCCTATTGATGAGCTTATGTTTTGGGAATGTTTGCCTTGTATATGTACTTAGATATTTGTTCCCTCATTTAGCTTTGTGCTAATTCCCCACTAGATTGTTTTGCAGATACCCCGTGGTGAGTTTATGATTATGATGACTGGGAATATGGACAGACCAAGAACTCTGATGTCCAAATTTTTGATAGAGCCTGTTTTTGTAATTAACACTGTAGTTGTTTTGTATATAACAACAAGATCAAATGTTTATACTTATTATGTATTTTAAAAGTAATTATATGTATTTAGCTTCCGCATGCTATATTATATATGTTTAAAAAGTACAGTGTTACAGATGAACCCTCACCCATTTCTTTTATTTTTTTTTTTACTTTCTACACTTAACTATTTATTAGTATATATTATTATGTACAATTTATTTATTATTTATTATTACTATTATTTATTATTATTATTATTATTATTATTATTATTATTATTATTATTATTTATTATGTAGATTGCTTTTGGAAGAGAGTAGAAACGTTTTTTTACTCACGCCTCGGACGTGACCCATACCGTATGATAACGTCTTTTACCGGCATCTATAACAACTTGCAAAATACAAGAAAAAACGGTCAAAGTGATGCGGACCTTATAAAAATCACACACCAACGTTATCGAGCGGAAAATAATGGGAATTCATTTACGAAAGAACATGTTTAGGAGGAAGTATACAAAAGTCCTAATATTGATTTTTAGTAATGATAGGATTTTTTTATTATTATTTGTATTGTTTTAGTTTTTAATCAATATAAAAATATTTTATTTTGTTCTTATTAAATGTATTTAAAAAAGAATTAAAAAAAGTGAAAAAGGTTGGGGTTAGATGGGGTGTGGTACTCTACTTGATGGTAAAGAGAGGGTACGAGAGAAAAAAGCTGATGTGACATAGATGTGACAGCGGTCTGTGAGTGTGCTACGGATGGTCTTAAAGTCAAAGATTTTAACCGAGATGTAAGAGCGAGAGCAGTCAATTATATATATATATATATATATATATATATATATATATATATTACCCACGGTGAGTAATATATAAATCAATCTAAACCATTGAAATAACTCAGAAATCAATCCCAGCCACATTAAATAGAAAAAGAATTAGTCAATGCCTAGTTTGTTTCTAATTCACACGTTATAAAAACAATGCTCACGTTCTAACAAAGTCATCCTGCTCTCAAACTAATCTTCCTATTATTATGGGAGACTGCAGAATCCTTTTATGCAAACCGTTTCCACTCCTGATAGGCTAAATTCCTACATATTTTAAAAAATCAGGAAAAACAATAATAGAAACGCAGATTACATGAAATTTTACACGTTTGATATATAATTATAAGATTAAGTCACATGTTTGAAACTAATTCCAGAATTTACGTTTTTTTTACAGAAATCTTAACAAATCTAAAATATCAAATCTCCACTTATCTTGAATGAAGCACAAGCGCAAAACTTATCCAAAACCTTGGCAGTACCCGGTCCTCAAAATCTTCAAAATCTACTCATAGCCTCTAATAGTCAGATTCAATAAAATCAAGAGAGAAAATGAAAGGTTTGGTTTGAGTTACTTGATGAAACAACTATTATCAAAGACAAAATCTAAACCGATAAATAGAAGCTATTAAAATGATAATTACATGGGGAAACAAAAAAGACAATTCAAAGAATCTGAAATAAGCAGTTTATTTTGCACAAGGCCTATATTTACAAAGAAAATACGATTTAAGAGAAGCTAAATCATATATCTGCTAGAAATCGCGACATGCAATAAAGTAGGGTAAAAGATACCAAATATGAAGCCCCGATTTGTCGAAATAAGCACGGATGCAAGCTCGTCAAACACGGATCTTGACGGGGATCATCGAGTGTTGAAGGGCGACGGAACAGCTTTAGGTCTGGAGGGGATCGAAATGGATAGATCTAGACGTTTCAAGATAGTACCGAAAACAGGTTTAGAGGTATCACGGTAATATCCAAGACAAATCTCGACATCAGAAGTGTAGGAGGTGGCGAACGGCTGATCTACGGTGGGCACGACATCGAAATGTAGAGGGTGTTATCCAAATGGCAGATCTGCGGTGAGTACGACATCATAAGTGATGGTTGTTGAAGTCCGAAAAAGGGCGAGAAACCGAGTGAGGAGGTGGTTGAACGGCGCCGGTCGCTTATAGCTGTGGCAGAGGGAAGTTAGAAAGGTGAATTGGTAGGTGAGGAATGTTTATGAGAACATGAAATGTTAAGTTAAGACCATGTCCCGCGAAATTATCTGATCTGATAATAAAAATAAAACTATTAAAATAAAACAATGAGCTGTAGAATACCAGATCTTCCAATTATTCAACCCAACGTCTTTTCCTGTACTCTTTCCCTTTTATTCCTTGGTTAACTTTTCTTTTCCTTTTTGTTTTATTTTAATTTACTATTTATTTATTTTATTCTCTATTGTTTCATAATACCTATTTTTTTTTAATATTTATATTTCATAGTTTAAAAAATTTATTTTCAGATAAAAACCAGAATGATTCTACAAAATATTATTTTCTTTTTTCGTGAAAATCTTTATTTATTTGCGGACACTAAATATGCTATATGCTATTTTAATATTAATAGGAAAACCGAACTTCAATAATTAGCTCTTAAAATATATTTCATCATTTGTATTACTTAGGGCATGGGGAGTACCCAAACTCTGCATATCCATGCTTCTGGCCACGTCAGCGCCACATCAGCTTTTTCCTCCCCATGCTTCAGCCATGCTTTCAGGCTGGAAATACCTCAAACTCTGCATCCTATTTTTATTATTGTTTTTATTAATTGTATTAAAATAATTATTTTTGTTTTAATATTAAAAGATATTAAACTTAAAGTTTAAAAATTCGAATAAAAAAAAATAAGAAAAATTAACAACTAAACTTCATTAAAATTAAAATTAACATTACACTTAATTCATGGAATCTAAAACTAAATAAAATAAAAATAGCATAGACGATAAATTTATCAAAGCCCGAATTGCTCCTTAAGCTCGGCTTTGGTCTTTCTCACGAACTCAAGATCGTCGCCTTCGAGTCCCTCTTCGCTTGACTTTATAAATTGTGCGGCCTTCCTCTTTTCTTTTAATTCCTTTAAACGAAGCTTACGTTCGTTTTGTTCCAACTGCTTCTCGTTATATTCTTTGAGGTCGCTACGAAAGTTGCCGAGACCTTGGACTAGTAAGTCAAAATCCTCCGATGAAACCGCCGAAGAAGCCGAAGAAACCGCCCTTTTTCCTTTCTTTTTTCCAGCCGGGCGTGGTGGTTCGAAATACTCAACGTCATTTTCATCTTCAGTGTTTGCTTCTTCGTTGAGGTCGACGGTTTTCGTTTGTGCGTCCGATTGTGTGTTGGAGGAGGAGGTTTTGCTTTTTTTTGATGATGGTGGCGGTGGAACCATGCACCATTTTGGGGAAGTTCGAAGCACCTCCCATGCATGTTCAAGTCCAAAACTTTGGTTTTTAGTTGCCACCCTATATTGTGCATAGGCGGCTTTCATGATGTCCGCGTCGCTTTGACCACTTCTTCGGTGTGTTACCAAATTGTTGTGAATCCCATTGAACAACGTAATACTCTTGTTCATACTCTTCCATTTTGAGCCGCATTGGTGGTTGGTCCGACGAGTTATTCCCGTTTCCCGTTGAAACCACTCGGCAACGCGGACCCAAAAAGCATGACTCTTTTGCGAGTTGCCAACATCTTCGTCTTCCGAAATTTCAACCCACGCTTTTGCCAAAGCTACCTAAAATAACATTAAAAAATATTATAATACTAAAGACTAGAATATATTAATACTAAAATAACATTAAAATTACCTCCTCGGTCGGTGTCCACTTCACATTCGGTGCCTTTGTTTGTGGTATGTGTTCCGCTTTTTTGCCATGGGAACCGGATGCGGGTTGAGTTTCGGGTACAAAATCCGGTTCAACGACGGTGTCCGGTATGGAATCGAGCCCTTCTTGTGTTTCGATGAAAGTATCGGGATCGGGACGGATGTCGTTTTGATCGAACTCAAAAGTTGGAGGTGGTGTAGTATTGATGTAGCGAAATTCATTGTAGGCGACTTGACTTGGAAAGTTTGGTGATACATGAGGCGGTTGATTGTAACCCGTATGGTAACCGTGAGGACTAGGATTGTTGAAACCTAGTTGCGGTTGGGCAAACATAGGGTTCGGTATGTACATAGGTGGTGGCGTTTGCATCTGGAAAGGGTTAACACTCGTATTCGCTTGACGAGATTTTGATTTGGAAGACTTGGGTGTTTTAGAAGAACCCTCCATAATGCTCACAAATTATAAAAACTAAATATATGAGAGAAAGTGTGTAGATATGTGTAATTTTTGTAAGAAAATGAGGATATATATAGGTAGTAAATAAGTAAAAAAAAAAAAAATTTTTTTTTTTAAATATAAAACGGTCATATGACCGTTGTCAACCACACACACACATATGCTCGGTACAAGCTCACCGAGTTTCAAACCAAACTCGGTATACCGAGTTTGGGGGGTGGTGTGCCCCTCGGTATACCGAGGTACACCTCAGCTCTACCGAGTTTTTGTAGAACCATTCCGCATGCTCTTAAGGTATTTGTGTTTGGATGTTAGTTTTTAAATATTATGTATTATTAACTATTGTTACATGTTGTAGCACGCGGGTCATGCGTGTCTCATAGCTGATAAACATGACGTATCACTCGAGTGAAAACAGTGATCCAAATATTCAATTATATATGATATAAGGATTGCAGGAATGTGAATCGTTTGTTGAATTGTATGACTCCATCAGATATTACTAACAATTCTCGAGTCAATCTATATCCACATTCGTCAACTTCAAATCTTCAAATCTATATGTAACATGTTAACTAAATTTTGTGATGAATATTTTCTATCTATTTTCTGTTGTTTTCTTTTTATTTATGGTTTAATTCATAAAAGTGTATCCAAATTTATATCTTTTACTATTGTATGTACTGAACTTTAAAACTTACCATTTAATGTATCAAACTTTCTGAAAGTTATAATTTTATGTATTGGGTAACATATTATTCAGGTTGCAGGTAATTTCTTTAGTTTTTTATTTTTTTTGTTATTCCACCTCAGATATTAATTGCCATGTGTATTTTCTTCAAAATACAAATCTCAAAATGAAGAATAAAGCATAATCTGTTCAAACAAGAACACCATATGAAGCTCTTCAAAACCCAACAAAGAACACCAACAGAAACGAAATCTCAAATAGCACAAACAAGAGAATCATAATGTGTTCAAAACCCAACAAAGAACCCTAACAAAAAAACCCTAACAAATATGAAATCTTAAACTATAGATCTGAACTCATCTGTTAATATGAACAAACAAACACTAAGAATATCAGTGGAGGTGGTAGTAGCGGTAGTGGTGCCGGCCGGAAAATCAGTGGAGGTGGTGGTGCCGGCAAACCATAAAATCCTCAAAACCCAGATGAAGATGAGATGAACTGGAACCATACCCAAATCGATGAACCAGGTCTATACCCAAATCGATGAACAGAAGCAAAACATCTTCAACTAACCTTTTGATTTGGTTTGATCAGGGATTTTCAAACGAAGCAAAACCCTCAATGAACATGAAGCAAAACCTAAATCGGGAAACCCAGATCTGATGATAAAGAAAAACCCTAAATAGAGAAACCCAAATCTGAACATGAAGCAAATCCCTAACTTACCTTTCGATGAAGATAAAGCCCTTGGTAGCAGATCAAACCATCGACAGATGAAGCCCTAACTTGATGAAGATGGATGAAGATAAAGCCCTTGGTAGCTCTATGCTTGATGAAGATGGATGAAGATAATCCCAGATGTAAACTCAAATAAAAACTCAATGTCAATTGATGATGGATAAGAAGCTGAGAAGAAGCTGCATCGATCTGTTGTGGGAACATCAAGTGAGGAAGATGAAGTGATTAGGGAGGTGTTTGGTTATAGGGTTTGGGGGGATCTCGATGGATCAGATGGTGGTTGAAGCAAAATTTTAATTATAATTTTTTATTTTTTTAGGATGAAATGCCATGTCATTTGTCAAATCATCATCACATCATGTTTACCTGTGCCACATCATCATATAACCTGCTATTGTAGGTTGAGTATATTTAATGACAATGTTTTAAAACTTTGATACATCAAACGGTAAGTTTGAAATATCAGTACATACAATAGCAAAAGGTGTAAAATTGAATACACTTTTATGAACTAAACCCTTTTATTTATAACAATGTGTTATAACATAAGCTTTATTTATTTACTTTTTATAAAAACTATAGATAAAAGAAAAAAAGTTACGTATAAAAGATTTTGAAATCTACCCGGGCACTGCACGGGTATTATTCTAGTTGCGTGGTACTATGAAGGCCTTTATCAAAGAGTCAAATCTTATAGACTATTTTTAATTTTTTTTTTTCTATTCAATTTTGTGTCCACTCTTGTTCAATTTTATTTATTATTATTATTTTGAATGACTTGTTTTAATATTTTTACTGCACCCTCTTGGTTATTTCTTTCAGATTTTTCTTTTCTAGTTGAATTTTAAATTTTTATTCAGATTACTATTCACATAAGTAATATTATTTTTTAGTTATCTTCTAAATATTTTGTTATCATGATTTTTTAATTCAAAACTTACAATTTTTTTTGTGTTTTAGCTAGAGATAGATTTCTCTCTTTTTTAAGATCAATAATAAAAATTATTTTTTTACTTAGACTATTATATCTACCTATACCATAAAAAACACTTATGTCCTGAAAAACCAACACGTGTAGTCTAATAGTTTCAAACTGTTTCACGTTACTAACACTCCCTAGCTACGTACTGCACTCCATGCCTATTTACTTCCCATTCACATAAACCACAGTACCCATTGTCTTCTCCATACTTTCTACACCTGCTTCTTCACCTACTTCATTTGTCCCCATCAGAAACCTCCCTCATAAGTTGTTTCCCGATATTCTGATTGTCACTGAATTCTACCGCGTTCATCTATTCACCCCATCAGAAACCCTACCCTACCCTCTTTCTTCCCCATCTGTTTATCACCATTTGTTCTTTTCGACACGAGAAGCATAGCGTCTGGTTCTTAGCGAATGTGAACAAGTGATAATTTTAATTTCGTGTAATCTCCTGAGGTAAGTTATTGTATCAGTTTTCTTCAATTATGCCTACAGGTAATTGGGTTTATTCCAAACTCTTGCAATTTCCTAAATTATATCCAACTTTATTTAGGTATTTGAATGTTTTTCCTCTTGATTTGTCCCCCTAATTCTTATTTATGTCATATGAGATTGATTTTGTTTGTGAAATGCTTGAGCTCGTCGCTCGTATTTGAGTTCTATATTTACTTGAAAGAATGAACGAAGGAAATTTGTGAGGCTTGTGCCTACCAAGTGCTCGATGAAATTTCCAAAAGAAAAAATGAAGTGTATAGTTGTATTTTGGTTTATTCAAACGAAATGGCTTCATTTGGTGAGTACTTTAGATGGTTAATGTTAGTGGCCTCCCGCAATTGATAACTATTTCTTTTTCTTATTCAAATGTTAGGCTCGTATTCCCAACCCTCACAATAGTCTCACTTATCTCTCCTTCTCTATTGATTTTAGATTATTTCTTACTTAGAATTTAGAAAGCTAGCAAATTAGGTATCATCATGATCTATGTGGTTGTGATCATCAACAAAAAAACACAAGCAACAAACTCCAAATATTTTGGCTTTCTTACTTTGATTTGATAAGTTAACCAAGTAAGTATATATTAAACTAATGTATGCGATTTCATTCCCTCAAACTTCCTACCATGATGGTAACTAAATTAGATATTAGTTAATGGTCTGTTTTTAAAGTTCTTATTTAACATATTATTGTGTTTTAGTTTGATTTTTTTCAATTTGGATTTCCTTAAACTTTCATAACATTTTCATGTTCATGTTTAGGTTCAAAAACTTGAAAATGTCTTTTTGTTACAAAAGTGCTTCTTTCATTTACAACTAACAACCACCAGTGAGTTAAAAAATCCACTCACCTCAGCATCAAACTTTGTTCCACTCAGTTGTCTAATCACTGAGCCTTTGTTATTTCTTAGAACATAAAATCAACCGAATCAATTCTCAACTCATAGATATATTCATAAATATATTTATATCAATTATTATATTATCCTCATAATATAATTACATAATAGATCCTCATTTATAATTACATAATCGATCCTCATGCATACGTACATATCATCCCGCCAAATTGATCTAAGTATGCATACAAGTTAATCATAATCGATAGAATTCATTTATAATTAAATAGCTTCATCAACCTTGTTTACGTAACTAAATAAATATATAAACAATTTATTCCCCATGTGCATCAACCCACTTCCACACTACACACACACAATTGACACTAACAATCTAATATATGTATACTCCACAAGATGTACGGTCGATAGACCTATTTATATAATATATTCATCCATCAATTTATATCACTCCACACCCACACATGCTATAAACACACCCAGCCGCACATGCGATTCACGCACCACACATTCACACCATACACCTATCGCACCAATATATATATTAATCGCACCACACACACACACACACACACACACACACACACACACACACACACACACACACACACACACACATATATATATATATATATATATATATATATATATATATATATATATTTCAATCGCACCACACACACACACACACATATATATATATAGGCACAAGTTCAAACGAGAACTTTTTTTCATACGAAAACTGCGAGAACCAATCTGAGCCGTCCAATTTCCCCTCTTTCAATGTCATTGCCCACCCATGAATTCCTCACATGCACCCTGCCACACTTGATCCCCTCCACGCTCTCCATCCATGAACTTACCATATCCAAGGAACGGCCGAGATTGGTTCTCGCAGTTCTCGTACGAAACACAGTTCTCGTTTGAACCCTCCCTTATATATATATATATATATATATATATATATATATATATATATATATATATATATATATATTTCAATCGCACCATATATATATATATATATATATTTATATTAAACATACACTATTGCATACTATAGATATATTCCAACACTTATACAATTTTCAACTCAAAGCTCTAGCATAGATCTATAGAAAACAAGGCTTATAGCATACAACACTTAGTACAATAAAATCAAGGTCTATAGCATTGATCTATAGAAAACAAGGCTTATAGCATCCAACATTTGGTACAATAAAATCAAGGTTTATAGCATGGCTTATAAAAAACAAGGCTTATAGCATCCAACACTTAGTACAATAAAATTAAGGTCTATAGCATGTCTTATAAAAAACAAGGCTTATAGCATCCAACACTTAGTACAATAAAATCAAGGTCTATAGCATGGCTTATAAAAAAACAAGGCTTATAGCATCCAACACTTAGTACAATAAAATCAAGGTCTATAGCATTGATTATAAAAAAAACAAGGCTTATAGCATGGATCTATAGCATACACTTCCATTCTATTAGCATACTAATCCCATGCAATTGCATGCATACTATCAAACAATTCAACTCAACACTTAGTCATATTTCCAATCTAAGGTTTAAGTATATTTCTATAAGCTTTAGCCCATTTTTTATTAAATACTCATTTCTATATAATCTAAGCATGTCAATAAGTCAAGATCAACTTGTTTCTTTCCATAAAATCATGATCACTTTAAATATTAAACTCTTTTAATATTAAATCATTTTAATATCTTATCTCCATTTTCATCATCTTCAAGCTACCATAAAATCATATTATTCAAGAACACTATCACTTTCATATGAACAAGCACCTTAATCTATTATCTCGATTTTCATGTATATACTTTTAATCATGCTTTTCAACATATAAACGTATCATATTCTTCATTAAACTTACTTCCTTAATATCAAGAACACATAAAATCATTTAAACCTTCTAAATCTTCGACTCATGAACATGAACTTTCAAATTCTTCAAGAATACAATTTATGAACTCATGAATCATCATAAAAACATATTTCTATTCTTCATATTACTTAATAACACTTTAAAATCCTTAAATACATAAAACCCACTTTCAAGTTCAAACAAAAACTTCAGTAACTCCATAAAATTAAGCATGGTAACAACTTGAAATCATGATATTTAGTAACCAAGAATCATGTTTATACCTTGGATTGAAATCTAACAACATAAAACTTTCAAAATGAAGATTCAAGTTTGCAAGTAGTAACTTTTTCTCTCAAAACACACCTTCAAAAAATACACATGATAGTACAAAACTTAGGCATTAAAGCATACTTAAAGTCCATTTTCGACCCTTACTACTAACGTACGTATTTCAGTATTTAAAACGTTACGTTCGAATATACAGTTTGTCACATAACCGACCAATCTCGAACAATTAATTACTAATAAAATAATATTTGGAATCCTTGTTTAAAAACGAATCCAACGATACCATAAACGCATACTTTTTATATAAACGCGTAGACAATTAAAAGAAAATTCACTAAACTACTGTGCCCAAATTTGGGATGTTACACTAAAAATCCTTATATTGGCATTTATGAAGTTCATGGGAAAACACATCTCTAAGCACCGACATTCATAGAATTACATCATTTAGCGAAGAAGGTTTGCCTTACCAATACCCATGAAGCTTAGCACTTAGCATCACCTTGGGTTGGTCATATTATGTATATGGGTTTATTATACATAGATATTAAACTACAAACATCATACTTCCCAAATCGCTCTTACAAAATCATGTATTTATTCTTCATGAATCAATGTAAAACGTCGTGGGATGTGCGTACAACCTAAAGAACAAACTAGTACATATCACAAAATAATCTTCCATCTCTAATAAATAAGTTAATAAGTAGACACATGTTCAGTTTCTAGACTTTCATTTCTTTTACGGTGTGTTCCAGAACCTCCACTTAGGAAAGAAGGGGAGGGGTTTAGAAGGAAGGAAAGAAATAGGTGTGTTCTAGAAATTTTTTACGGAAAGTAGGGGAAGAAAGGGGAGGGGAAATTAACTTAATTTTCTCTCCCAATTTTCTTCTCACTAGTATTTTACCCGCGCGATGTGGCGGGGTAAAATAGTTTCATTTGTCGACATAGAGGTGTTCAAAATTCGGATATAAACCGTTTTAACCGTAATTCGAACCGCTCCGTAACCGAAAAAGCCGAAACCGTTTTCAAATTCGGTTTTCGGTTCGGTTTAAAACCGAAACCGATTACCATAAACGTTTTTCGGTTCGGTTACAATTTTAGGAATTTTCAAACCGAATAAACCGAATTATATATTATATAATATATAAATGTTTTAAAAAAATTTTAAAGTACCATCTCCCTGGCTCCCTCCTACCTCTCGCCTTTCCTGTCATTAAATTCAGGACAGTTTTTGTAAATATTTAAAGTGTATTTAAATTCTGACAGTTTTTTGTAAAGCATTTAAAGTGTCATTAGATTCAGTTTTTCGTCCTTTTTCAAACAAGACCGGACTTGATATATTTCTGAAACTTTTTTTTTTGAAATGCAAAGTTTGCATTTTGAGCTGGGTTCATTCAAACTCAAAATGCAAAATCCGTAGTTTGCATTTTGAGCTGGGTTCATTCAAGCCCAAAATGCAAAATTCTTAGATGCTTGATTCATTCAAGCCTAAATGCAAAATGCAAAATCTGTAATTTGCATTTTGAGCTGGGTTCATTCAAACTTAAATGCAAAATGCAAAATCTGTACAGAACATGCAGAATGAAAAAACATGCAGAATGCAAAATGCAAAAAACATGCAGAATGAAGAATGCAGAATGCAAAAAATATGAAGAATGCAAAATGCAAAAAACATGCAGAATGAAGAATGAAGAAAGCAAAAAACATGCAGAATGCAAAAAAATGCAGAATGCAGAATGCAAAAAACATGTAGAATGCAGAACGTAAATCCGTATAAACATGCAAAATGCAAAAAACAAAAAACGCAAAATTTATGATCTGAGATGAACCATTTGCGACGACTGCAATGTCATTAGCGACGACTTTGCTTATCTGCGACGACAGATTTAACTTCATCGTCGCTAATTTCTGATCTGAGACGAACCTTTTGCGACGACATTCAGCTCATTAGCGACGACATTCAGCTCTTAGCGACAAGCTGCCAAAAAGGGTTTTTTTCCTGTACAGCTGCCAAAATGCAAAAAAAAAAATTCATTTTCAAATGTTTTTTAGAAAAGTATAGGAAGAGTGATCTTGTTTGAAAGATGATTAAAAAACTAAAAGAATGATATAATTTTTTTGATTAAATTCACAAAACTTAAAAAGTTATGGCAATTTAAAGTTTATGGGTTTTTTTTTTAAATCGTGGGTGTGGGGGGGATAATTATATTTTTGCCCTATTCTTTCTAAATTAATACATAATAATTACAGTTTTGCCATCGATCAATCTCATCCATTGATTTTGATGATCCAATGGTTCAGATTGGTTCTTTAGGTTCTTTGTTTAAAAAGTGGTTCTTTATTGGTCCAATTTCTATATATATACATATATATATATATATATATATATATATATTGTGAGGTTCAAAAGAGACCAGGAAATAAAAAAAGTACGGGAGACCAAATCTGAGACGTTGATCTCATCACCGTTAGTGCTGATATATATAGATATATATATAGATATATATATATATATATACATATATATACATATATATATATAGTGCTGATATATATATATATATATATATATATATATATATATATATATATATATATATATATATATATAGTGTTTTACCCGCGCAATGCGGCGGGGTAAAATATGTTTTTTGGGATAATATGTAACTTTTGAAGTAAAATTAAAAGAAGAATAATGTGATTATCGATAATATGAGTTGTCTATATTAAAATCATTTTAAAATGACTAAATTTAAGATAAGTAATCAATATATACTTTAAGAAATCTTTTTTTTTTACAAAATTTATGTTGAATTTAATATTATTTAAATCACAACAAAAATTTGATACCTTAAAGAAATATTTATTAATTTTTGAAAACTATTTTAATTAAGTAGTATAATTACTAAAAGATTACTTACAATACCTTAAATCAATAAATTATTGAACTAAACTTGAGTTCAATTTAATATGCAATAAATCATAATAATTGGTTACAATAATTTGAAATTAATGTAATTAAATAGTTTGTTTTGTAACTTACAATTAATTAATTTTCATAAATTCAATGTTTGAAAATGTTGCTTTAATGTACTGTAATATATGCAAAATGTGTTGTACTACTTAACTTAAAAAAGTTTTAACAAGAATAGGCTAAATGATTTATAAAGTATTAAAGATATATGGACGGATTTAGAGAGAAAGCTTATGAAAAGGCTATACTACCCTTCATCATAATAAATAGAAAATCACGTCACAGATGGAGTCTTGGCTGGTGCTTCATCTCCATTTCTTTCTCTACCGTCTCTATCTTCATAAAATCTTGAACTGTTTATACCTGTAATAGGTGTCTCTCTTTCTTCTCTTCTATATCTTTTTCTTTCTTCACAAATCGCAATCTGTAAATTTCTGATTCATATATCTCTAATTTCCAAAGTATGTCTTTGTTCTGATTCTTTTCGGATATATATATATATATATATATAAAAGGTGTGTGTTAATAGGATGAAGAGATGTGAATGATTGATTTTGCTAGGATGTGACGTCTTGTGATATATATATATATATATATATATATATATATATATATAGACAAAAGTTCATGCGAGAACCGTTGTTAGCGCGAGAACCGCGAGAATAAATCTAAGCCGTCCAATTCCTCCTCCTTCAATGTCATTGCCCACCCATGAATTCCTCACATGCACCCTGCCACACCCTATCCCTCCACGTTCTCCATCCATGATACTTCCAATATCCAAGGAACGGCTGAGATTGGTTCTCGCAGTTCTCGCACTAACAACGGTTCTCGCATGAACCCTCCCCTATATATATATATATATATATATATATATATATATATAGAGAGAGAGAGAGAGAGAGAGAGGGGTAGTTTGATAATTTGATAGCATGAGATGTTTATTTATTTATCTTTTAAACATCATTAGTATGTATTTTTAATATTATTTGTTTATAATGTAAGGTTAAATCTGTAAATTTACAAGCGTTATTTTTCTTTCCTTCCTTTCTATTATTTCCTGTTCAGCCACACAAAACTTAAAATAATTTCTTTTCTATTCTTTTCTTTCTTAACACTTTCTTTTCTTTTCTTTCTATTAAAATTTCTGGAACACAGTGTTATTTCCCGCCCAAGCTACTCCTTTCACGTAGTATGAAAATTCTCTCTCTCTCTCATCTTTAACTTTGATAGGTTCCTCAATTTTTTTTTTCAAATCTATGTCCTCAATTGGTCTTCAATCACTAAATCATCTACTGCTCCACTAAAGTAATGTTATTCGAGTTGCTCTAGAAGTTGATGACCCTGCCATAGCTTATCTCGTGCTTTTTGTCATTTTTTAAGATCTATTCATTATGATGAAAAAGATCATAAAGAATTATCATTTGAATTTTATAGTGGATACATCGGTTATCTTGGATATTTAAAGTTGGTTGTTGGAATTATAGCTATAAGTTTAACACTTTAACCCATTTACATAGGTTAATTAATGTTATATCATAATCTATATATACGGGTCACATTGGTAAAATTAATAACTTAATTAGCTAATATGAAATTGGGTCAATTGAATCGAAAAACAGCCAACATGTTTTTGTAATTTGTATAGTAGATGTTTTTTTTTTTTTTTTTTTTTTTTGAAAGGCTTTGTATAGTAGATGTTAGTCATACCTTTCATAATTTTGAACTTCATTAATAAATTAATCTAATCATAGTTATATTCACAGACTTTACATGTCATATTTATCTTATATTATCTTTGATGGATGGCTTAGGATTGATATTTTGGTTGCCTCTCAAAGTTAGCATTAATTCTTAAACCTTAAACCATAGTTTTGATGTCAATAATAGACTTCAAACATATTTATAATTACGGCAAATGGCCGATAAAGGTAATATATATCAAAATTTGTCAATAAAGGTAATGTGTAATTTTTATGCCGAGAAAATGTTATAAAATTTAATTTGTTATAAAAAACCATTTGTAAAAATCAATTTTGTATAAAAAGAGATTATAAATTTTTGCTTGTTATTAAAAAGAGTATCATAACATGCTAAAACTTGGTCATGATTCCCTTTTTTGTGAGAAATCAAAATTTATGATCATTTACTGGCCCAAAATTGTTGACGTTAACTTTATAAGCAAATTTTGATATTTTAATTATCTTTCTTGACAATTTACGTTATAATTATTCACATCTTCTTATAGCTTCTCTATTTGCATTTATGTTGCCTACCTTAATTTAGTTAGGGCCAAGCATTAGAGTTGGAATGAACTTATATGATGTGTCATCAGCTTAGCATGCATCCTCCTCAAATTAATATACCATATAATTTAGGGGAAATTTTTTTGGCATGTGAACGATGGGTCATGGTTTTGATTCATGACTAACTCAGTTTTTTTTTCTTTTCAACTTTTCTAACATGTGGCTTTTTTAATGAGTTAATTATGTTATGTCATTTACTATTCTTATAAAATATTATTTTTTGTTAAATATTGCTATAGCTATATTTAGTATTATTTATATAATACTATTATTTAATATTTTATCACCCTCTTTATATCCTAGCCCACATTATTTTATGTTATATTATTTCATTTTTTTATAATAAGATAAAAAATTATTTTGTAATTATCTCTTTACCCAAGGATTTTCTATATTATTTGTAATTGTCTAGATTAATTATGAAATGTTTATTGTAAACTTTAAGTGAATGATTTTAATGTGGATGTATTTATTAAATTTGAAAAGGATAAAGTTAGAATGACTTTATAAAATAATATTTTTAAATTGATTTATTTATACAAAATTTCTACATATAAAATCAAATGACTAAAGTTTATATAATTACACAGACAACTACATAACCATACAATTTTTGCGAAAAAAAAATCTTAACAAGTATTTTAAACCGCACGTTTTACACAGATACAACTTAGTTAGAGATTTAGTTTTCTTCTTTATTTCTCGATTTTACCGGTGTTTTTTTCTTAAAAAACATACGGCACATGCTATTAAGGTGCCATGATATAATATAGGTTATTAATCATGTTTTTTCTTTTTTTTTGTTTATAAAATCAACTTCTTACATCTAAAACATTACAATAAATAATTGAAATATACAAGATAAGTTGTTAAGACTAGAAAGTTTAGTTCTTGGATTCAAACCTATGTAACCTTAAAATGTTGATTATTTGTAAGTTTAGAACGTCAGACGTATGTGTGTTTAAAATAAGTTTATTCTTATTGAATTCCTTTTGAATTCTTTTTGTTATTTGTTATTTGTGTTTTTGTTTGTTCTATTTGTTTCTTTTTGTTCCTTTTCTTTAAAGTTGTGATCTAGGGTTCATATATATGAAACCCTAAAATGAGTCTTTTTTATCTTTAATTTTTTTTGTTTTTGTTTTTTTTTTTGAAAGGCAATCAAGATTTATATATAATCAATACCGAGTACAAAAATACAACACTGATATCTTTCTGTGAGAATCAGAAAGAATACGAAGAACAAAATCATCAACTATATTTAGAAGTAAAATAGACAACCTTCTAGCTCATCCGCTTCCTTTTAGCCTTCGCGATAGTAGTTGGGTCGTTATTCCACCATAGCCAATCAAATCCTAAGGGGTTCCATCTTGCTTTAACCCACAAGAAAATTCTCCATTTGAACTCTAAAAACAAATCTGCTGCCCTCTGATTTTTCTTTTTCCCAAATAACACATCATTCCGATATTTCCACAACAGATATAAACAAGCCTAAACCACAGCTGACCAGATCTGTTTTGTATCTTTTTTCCATTGCCGCTTACCTTCATATTCGATTAGTTGTTTTACATCAACAGGACTCAAATCTTCAACATTCCACCATAAACAGACTTTTGACCAAATTTCATTCGCAATATCACATCGTATCAGGACATGATCTACGTTTTCTACCGAACCTTCACACAAAGGACATAGAATAGAAGGAATGTCCATGCCGTAGTTATCTAATAAAACTCGAACCGGAAGTTTCCCTTGCATAGCTCTCCAAACGAATATACAAACTTTCTTCGGAACTATATTAGACCATCTTGTACTAAACTCTTCTTCTTCCGCTAAGTCTTCGTACCATTTTTCCTCGATCAGAATTCGTAGCTTTTTGACTTCAAACACACCATCAGCAGCAAGCTTCCATCTCCACTTGTCTTTATCTTCCTGTTTAATAATTACTTGATCCACCAAAAATTTAAGATTAGTAAACTCATCAAGGGAACGACCCCTCAATGAACCTGACCAAACCCAATTCCAATTCCACTTTCCAGCCAAATCAAAATAAACTTTATCGCTGACTAATTCATCCTTACAATTTGACAAGTTATAAAGCCTTGGAAATGTATTACATAGACTCGACTCTCCCACCCAAACATCATGCCAGAAAGACGTAGACTGACAATTACCAACAACTTTATAAAAAGACTCGACCCATCTCAGACCCATTTGATGTAGATCCCGACCGACACCATATACTCCCATATACGTCTTTAAAGAGAATAAAGATGTTTTCCAAACTATATCTCAGACCCATTTGATGTAGTTAATACAAACATATACTCCCACAATCTATGGTAATAAAGATGTTTTCCTTATTACTATGAATATTTATATTATTGACCATAGATGTGACAATCTTTTATACTGACATCTTTTTGATCAACTAATACAAACACAATCCATATATTGTACCTTTTATTTACAACTTTTAGATCATAAACCAAAAAGAGGTTGTATATATTTCTTTTACTTATCTTCTAACTCATTATATTAATACACGTGTTAAAATTAAAAAAATGGACGAGAAAAAAGACATCAACAAATTTAGAAAAGGTTGCATAGTTTTATTAGTTAAGCTAATATAATGTAATACATAATTTTTCCAAAGAAATAAATAAATTTGTACAAAAAAAATATGTGCGAAACATTTTTATCTCGAATATTTTCTTCTCCATCATCTACATCTACTTCTTATCATTGTCAACTTCCATTTTCCAATAATCTAATTACCCAAATAAGTTTTTTAGTTCTTTTCGTGTAGGTTTTCGGATAAAATGAGAACCCTAGATGTTTGATATAATAGGGTCTTAGGGTGTGAATTTTATTGTTTATGTTGAGTTTATGTATATCTTTTACTGTACGAGTGCTTGCCATTAGATAGAATACAATTCACATTTGTGTTGAAATAATTGTCAAAAGAGATTATAGTTTGGTATTATTTGTATTTAATACATATAAAGTAGGATATTATGTACAGCCACCCCACCACCGCTAGTAACCGGCTGACGGCCAACTGCCGCCGTCCACCGCAATCACTTGACGGAGAACCGTCAGAAATAACCGCCATTTCAGGCAATATGTATCAGAATGTACGTTTTTAGTGTGGTTCGGAGTGCCCAAATGGGTGCCAATATGTAACGATGATATTCAAGAAATAAAGATGAAATCTTTGGTTTATTTGTTTGTGTTTTCATGTTTGGGACCATCAATTTATTAGTAGTGAAATAGGCTCTAACTTTTTTTAAATATTTTACGTAGTTTCAAGATACACAGAAGCTAAATTACTTTTAAGAAATTCAAGCAATTCAATTGTTTCAAGTTTCATATCTAAATTCAATTTACCATTTTTACGTAAATGGTTAAATAGCAGTTGAAAGATCTAATCAAACTCGATCAAAAAGTAATTAACCCCCGACGTGAAATACGGGTAAAATATCCACTAGTTGACATTCAATTGCGTATCATTTCTAGAATAAATTAAGTGTGCACAAAGAAGTACACATTAATTATCATATTTGCGATTTATAAATTATTTCTTTTTTGGTCCTTTCTAAACACTACAATGAGCGGATATCTCTTTATAGTTGTTTACTACAACTTATCCATTAGTTAAACCAACTCTTGTAATATACGGGTCTCTAACCTAGTTAAGTAATATTCGGAAAAGTTTTGCCTTGTGTTTTTCTCACTGATCAATTTCCTATACCAATTAGGTTAAATACTTACATTACATATATACAATTATAGACAACTTATAAAATAATTTGATAAATCAAAACTAATCAATATACTAGATTAGATGCCCATGTGATTCAGGAGTTGTTTTAAAACAAAAAGATCAATATTAAACATTAATAAAATATATTTAATTATAAAATGCAAAATAAATAAGAATTAAAAAAAATGGTAACAAATAGCGTTAATATGTAAACCAGCGCTGGCCAAATTATCGATTATTATTGTTACAATTATAGCAATAAGGTTAAGTCTTTATTGTTTAAAAAAAATTTAAATGATAAAAAAATATTTTAAATTGATTAATTAAGAATTTGGTTAAATATGATATTTTGATATTTTATAAAAGATAAACATAATATTTATGAATTAAGATGAAAAATATGATATTTTATAATTTAAAAAGAGCATAAAAATTTTCATTAATAATTTTGACTTAATTTTAACCAAGAAACGTCAAAATTAAAATTCAAAATTTAATTAAATTAATGGTCATAATCGTTTTAATAAATTTCATGTATATTAAGATTAGAATAATAACCTTATTATAAAAAGGGTTAAAGTCACTGTAGACATAGATGGTTTCCTCAATGTTCTAATATGGCACATTATGTTTTTTTTTATTTAAAAACCCATTTACTTGGTAAAAACGTGTTACCCTAGCCCTTCTTTAACCGGGTACCTATTTAGCCGGTCAAAACCTCTAATTGAATGTTATTTAATTAGAATCTTTGTCCCTCTCATTCCCCCTAACAGTTGCACCATTCGTAAATTTCGACCTGTTCATCTCGGTAAATCCTTCAAACCTTCAAGCAAAATCGATCGTTTCCTTCATCTGTAAATCCTTCCATCCCTTCAAGCATAATCAATTTCATCCTATTCATCTCTGTAAATCGTTTTGTTTATTCTGAATGGCGAATGAGGATCGTGGTATGTTGGTGGTTACAATCCATCACGAAGGATTATTCGTTCAAAATCCCCTTGGGTATGAAGGTGACCCTGTTGTAGATAAAATCACAGATGTGGATTTTGCTGCAATGGACTTCAATGTACTAATTATTTTCGTAAAAAGGTTAGTTAATACGTATATGAATCAACTTTTCTACCGTATTCCTTGGAGAAACCTGAACAATGGTATTAGGTCTTTGAAAAATGATGAAGAATTGAAACATTTCATTGAATTAGGGTATGATAATGGTGAAATTGAATTATATGTTGAACATTTTGGGTATACTCCTCTAGAGTGGGTAGAAGAGGTTATAACTGAAACTGTAGATAATGGTGATGGTGAAAGTGATAAAGACACTGTACCTGAGTTTGCTGATTTACACAGTGAATTTGACTCTGTTGATAAACCTGATGTTGCTTATGGTGCACATATAAACTTTGAATTCTTATTTGATTTGCATAAGAGTAGTGAATATGAGTTTGTTGATAATGTGGATGAAGAGGAGGGTGTAAATGAAACTCTAAAGGAAGATGAAATTGATAATTTGCATGTTGATCAAGAGTGCAAAGTTAGGGGTGGAGTTAGTTATCCTATACACAATCCAATGCTACCATGGAACCAAATGCAACCTGTTTTAGGAATGAGATTTGAAAGCCCAGAACAGTTAAAGTATATGTTGACATGTTATGGGGTTGTAAATGGTTACCAACTTTGGTATAGAAGGAATGAGAAAAAGTTCATATTGGTAAACTGTGGTAGAGATGTGAAGCTTGGAAATTGTTCAAGTATGAGAGGGAAACCAAAACTTAAAATTGAGCAGAAATCATCAAAGAAGAAAGTAGGTAAACACATGGATACCCAATGCAGAACATAGGCAATGTGTTAGGCATGTATGCCAATTTCAAGAAAAAGTACAATGGAGTTGTTTTTAAGAATCTGTTTTGGAGTGCAGCATCAACAACAATAGAGTCCAAATTTCTTCAGTTTATGAATAAGATAAAGAGCATCAATGAAGAAGCTTACAACTACCTTGTTGAGAGGGATCCATTCACATGGTGTAGATGTTTCTTTGAGATGGACAGAGCATGCTCATCATTTGAAAATGGGATTTCAGAGAGTTTCAATGCTTCTATCTTACCTTCAAGGTCAAAGCCCATCATCTTCATGCTAGAAGACATTAGAGTTAATCTCATGCAAAGGATGGTGAAGATGAGAAAAATGGCAGAGGATTTGGAAGATAACATTTGCCCATCAATTAGAAAAAAATTGGAAAAGTTGAAGAAATCACAAAGGTAATGTTACTAGTTAATTAGATTAATTTTAACTGTTGTAAATTTCTTTTAACTTTAGTACTTAATAATTTAGGTATTGGCAAGTTATTCCAAGTGGTTACATGGAGTTTGAAGTAAGAAGGCATGATGAGGCATTTAGTGTGTTTCTAGATGGGTAGAGATGTAGTTGTAGATCACGGGACTTAAGTGGGATACCATGTGTACATGCTATGGCAGCTTATGCACATTTAAATAAAAATGGAGAAGAAGGAGTAAGTGTTTGGTATACCAAGTCCATGTGGATCAATGCATACAGTCACTCAATTAGAGCAATGAGTGGGTCCTCAATGTGGCCTAAAACTGGAGAAGAACCACCATTGCCCCCACTTCAAAGGATAATGCCTGGCAGGCCCACCAAAAAGAGGAAAAAGCATCCAACTGAAGTTGAGACTTCAACACAAGTCACTAGATCTGGTTTTTCACAAAAATGTGGAATCTGTGGGGAGAGTGGACATAAGAAAAGAACTTGTACCAAGGCAACAAATGAGTCCCAATCAAAGCCTAGTAAAAGTGCAAAAAGAAAGAAAAAGAACAAATCAATCACTGCAGAGGTAAACCAATCTGTCTAACTATATAAATTAGTCCTAATTAACTGTTTTTGTCCAATTTGTCTAACTATTACCTAATTATTAGGAGATGACACACACAACTGTTGAAGTAACCCAATCTGTTGAGGGAACCCAAGGCATAGGGAGCCATGATCTTGCAGGTGATGAAGACCATGATGTTCAAGAGAAGCATGTTGTTGATGAAGACCATGATGTTGCTATTGATGAACCACCAAGGCATATGAAGCCAACAGTTGAAGAAATTATTCAATATGTGCAGTCAAAGCCAAGTAAAAGGGTTTCAGAGAGATTGAAAAAGCTAGGGGTGAGAAGGGCTACAAAGGATGCACAAGGTTCAAGCAAGGATAAGCCTTTAATTATGGATTGAAATATCTAGTTGTGGTAAAACTTTATATATTGTAATATTGGTTGTCTGCCACTAGGTTTAGTGTTTGGCAGCATCCAAAATATGCTTTTGTAGTACAAATATTTAATGTTTGGTTGTACAACACACTCTATTCCACTTGTTTGGCAGTATCAAGTACCATGCTTTTGTCAATTCAATTAGCTTCTTATTACTTGTTTGGTCTTATTATTTGAGTTGCTTGTTTGGTTGTACAATGGTTTTAACCAAGGCATAAAATGCAGATACAATTAACTTCTTCTTCATTCATTCAAAAAGTGTCATTCACATACATTACAAAAGAACAAAAGCTACCATTCACTGTCATTCATCTGATAAACATCAAAAGGCCATTGATAAACATCAAACAGCAAGGTACACTACTACAACTACTATCAATACTAATAAACATCTTTTATAGAAACAACATTTCCCCCTTGATCAGATGACTCGGAGAAGGTTATGGACTCCTTCGACCCAAGGAAATCGGGAAACACAGCGGGATCGGAAAAAGTACCGGACTCTGTTGATGTTAGTTCGCCGGAGAAACAACAGCGGTTTGAATTTCAAATGGCGGGCCCCCCAAAAAGCGTTGACAAGGTACAATGGTTGCCGTCTGTTCAGAGAGAAGGCTGCTCAAACTCTACTCCTGAACCTTCTGTTCTCCCTTCTAGCACGGCTGCGCAGCAGGAAAAAAACCTCACTGGGTCCCACCCCAACCATCCCGGGCTTTGTCCCCTCAATTCCCAGCCCATCTCGCTTCCAGGCCCATCACATTACAATCGCCCACGGCCCAATCTCTGCCCAACTCTCCCTTCTTTCAAATCCGCTCCTCCAAAAGCCCATTCAAATGATCCCTCTGCTGTCGTTCAAAAGCCCAATTCAGAGCCATCGAGAAAAAAGAAAAAGTCAAGAGGGGTTCTCTATATCTCCTCCGCGTCAATTTCACTATCTGGGAACTCATGCCATCTAGCAGATTCAGTTGAAAGATTACAACTAGCCAAAGATCTGGGGTTTGCATATCCGACTTTTGCTCCGGGATTCCGGAAAAATGAAGAAAGACGATTGTCAATATGAACGTCGTCATACCAGGAGGTAATCAAAACCTTATGAATATTTTATCTTCCAATTGATGTGGGTTGGGTTCTATTTTGAAAAGAAAAGAACTCAAGGACTTAGTCAAACAACTAGGGTGTTCTGTTATTGGTATACAAGAAACAAAAATGGCAACAATTGATGACGGATTAGTTCGATATATTTGGAAAGACAGAAATTTTAGTTTCATATTTCAAAACTCAGTCGGTCTTTCTGGAGGGTTGCTTACAGTTTGGGACTCAAACCTCTTTAATTTAGAAAGACAAATCAGAAAGGATAATTTTATTGCAGTGTTAGGCATGTGGAAAGATGTTCCCACAAAAGTAGGGATTATAAATGTGTACGGTCCAAGATCCAGGGCAGGTAAAGTATCACTGTGGTCAACTCTACTAGAAGTTATGACATCAACTCCAGCAATCTGGATCATATTTAGCGATTTCAACTCAATCCGAAAGAGAGAAGAAAAGATTGGGGCCTCTTTTTCGGCTTCAGAAGCTAGGATTTTTAATAATTTCATTAACCAAGCAGGTCTTCATGATATCCCGATGAACCAACGGCGGTTTACGAGGTTTAGCAAGGGAGGTGAAAAATGAGTAAAATTGATCGTTTTCTAGTGTCCACGAGTTACTTCGATCACTGGCCCAATCCTACTATCACAGTGCTACCGCGTTCTTATTCCGATCATTCCCCTTTGCAATTGAAATCGGTTGTGCAGGAAAACTTTGGGCCTAAAGCATTTAAGGTGTTTGATCACTGGTTAGATAAACCTGGATTCGAAGAATTGGTACGAAGCTCTTGGTTAAAGCTTAATCAAGGGCAGACACCTGATGTTCATCTCAAAAACAAATTAAAGTCCCTCAAAGCAGATATAAGAGCTTGGTCAAAATTAGAAGCTGACAAGAAATCAAAGCAAAAAGCTTCCCTTCAGCAGCAATTATTTGATTGGGACCAAAAGGCAGAAACAAATCTCCTTTCACAATCAGACATCACTAGAAGGGAAGCGGCAATCTCGGAGCTATATTCAATCAACATGGTTGAACTCAATGAAACAAAGCAAAAATCAAGACTTAAGTGGGCCCTTGAGGGGGATGAAAATAGCAGGTTTTTCCATGCTTTTATCAAGTCAAAAAACAGGAAGCAAACACTTCATGGTCTAAGGATAAATGGCAGCTGGTCAAATGATCCACAAATAATCAAACAAGCGGTTGTGAACCACTTCAGTTTGCGCTTCCGAGAACCCAACAAAAACAGACCATCGTTTATCTCTCAGGGGTTTAAAAAGCTTGATCATTGGGACATCGAAATACTTGAAGCCCCAATTACAGAGGTCGAAATCAAAAATGTTGTATGGAACTGTTCAGGCTCAAAAGCATCGGGACCCGATGGTCTAAACTTCAACTTCATCAAAAGATATTGGGGTCTTTTGAAATCAGAATTCATCACCTTCATTAAATACTTTGAAGCCACCGGCGATATTTCGAGAGGTTGTAACGCTTCCTTTATTACCTTGGTTCCCAAAGTAAGTGATCCGCTTGATACATCAGACTATCGACCAATAAGCCTTATAGGCTCCATGTACAAAGTCCTTTCAAAGGTCCTAGCTCTCCGGTTGGCAAGAGTGATGGATAAGCTAATCTCGCCCAACCAATCAGCTTTCATCTCAGGTCGCCAAATCCTTGATGGGAGTTTAATTGCAAATGAGGTCATACACTATGCGAAAAAAAGAAAAGCTAAGTTATTTGTTTTCAAAGCCGATTTTGAGAAGGCATTCGACTCGGTCAGCTGGTCTTTCCTCTTCCAAACCATGGATCAAATGGGTTTTAGTCCAAAATGGATATCATGGATCAAAGGCTGTCTATACTCGGCTTCTATCTCCGTTCTAATAAACGGGTCTGCTACTCAAGAATTTCAGATGGAGAGGGGGCTTCGTCAGGGAGACCCACTCTCTCCGTTCTTATTTCTACTGGCCACTGAAGCTCTGCAGGTTTTAATCGTTGAAGCTTGCAAGAAAAAACTATTTCACGGTCTGTCCATCAGAAAAGAAGAATCAAACCTCTCTCTGTTGCAGTTCGCAGATGACGCGATTTTCTTCGGGGCCTGGTCAAAAAAGAATGTCAGAAGACTTCTAGATTTACTCTTATGTTATGAAGACATCTCCGGGCTGAAACTAAATCCAAGGAAGTGTTCACTATACGGTATAGGTGTCTCCTCGGTGGAAATTGCACATCTGGCGTCTGTAATTGGCTGCCAACCAGGTACATTCCCAACCACGTACTTAGGCTTACCACTTGGAGCATCAATGTGCAGGTCCTCCAGCTGGTCTACGGTTCTGGACATCTTCAAAAAACGTCTAAATAGCTGGAAATCGCACACAATGTCTATAGGTGGAAGGTTAACTCTCACGAAATCTGCCCTTTCAGCTCTCCCTTTGTACAATTTCTCACTCTTTAAAGCCCCAAAAACAGTCTTGAACAAGCTAGAAACAGTTCGTAGGCGGTTCTTTTGGGGAGTTTCAGAGAATCAAAATAAGATAAGTTGGCTAAAATGGAAGCAAGTTATAAATGACAAGGAAGCTGGGGGCCTGGGCATAGGTCATCTGTATTCATCCAACCTGGCTTTGCTTGGAAAATGGAGGGCCAGGTTCCTGAACGAACCTAACTCACTTTGGAGAATCCTAATATCCGAATTGTATGGCGATGATGGTAGTTTCTACAGCTCATATCCAAGAAGTGAACATTCAACAATCTGGAGCGGGATCATAAAAGCTTGTAGAGAACTTAAAGAAATCGGAATTTCATTCAAGTCCTCCTTCTCAAAGCAAGTCGGGAATGGGAAAGAAACAAGTTTTTGGAATGTTCCGTGGCTCACAGAATCGGTTCCCTTAAGACAAGTGTTCCCAAGACTGTTCGCCCTAGAAACAAACAAGGATTGTTCAATAGCATATCGTTGGAAAATCTCGGAAGGCTTATGGGTTGGGAATTGGAGCTGGAGAAGGCATCCAACTGGTCGGTCCTTGGATGATTTGGGTTTTCTATCAGAAGCTTTAAAGAATATCAAGCTGAGTTCAAAAAAAGATAATTGGTCATGCTCCTTGTGGCCGGATGGAGAATTTAATGTTCGTAGACTTTCAGCTCTCTCTCGTAAAGCACTATTGCCAGTATCAGCTCTCAACACAAAACACATTTGGTATAACTGGATCCCATCTAAGGTAAATGTCTGTTTTTGGAGAGCAATCCAAAATGGTCTACCCAGCCGCCAAAACTTAGCGTCAAGGGGTGTATGCATCCATCCTACTTCATGTCCTCTCTGCCTCGTGGAGGAAGAGTCATTGACTCATCTTTTTCTATTGTGTTGCAAAGTTAAACCGGTATGGAGGAAAATTCTAGCATGGTTAGGCGTCGCAACCACCTGGGTTGCTTCTTTTTCCGAAATCTCTGCATTAGCAAGCTCCTTGGGTCCGTTCTCTTCAATCAAGCGGAGGATTTTTGATGGTGTCACTCGTGTTGCAATATGGAGCATATGGAAAGGGCGAAACAAACTCATTCACGCAGAGGAATCGGCAAAGGAATCAATTATTCAGGAGGATATCTTCCCATCTATACAACAACTCTCCCTCCTTTGGATGAAAAACCGAAGCAAAAAACCAAGGCTTACATGGGATAATTGGATCACAAATCCCCTAGGGGTAGGGGCAGGTCTTTTGTCTTAGATCCTTTGTATTAGTTTTGTTTGATCTGGGAAGTCTCATACTCAGAGGCTTCTAAAATTGTCCCTTATATTTAATAATCACTAATACCTCTGCCTTTAAAAAAAAAACATTTCCCCCTTGATTTTCATCATTTTTCTTCCAGTATACGGTTTCTTTCTTCCACTTATTCCTTCAGTAACCTCATCTTTTCCTTGTACTTTGAATGTTCATATTCCTTCTCCTTAAGCATTTTCTTATAGTCAGTGAAATCACAGTAGTCCTGGTTGTACTTGTCATTGAACATCATACCCAGTTCATGAACTTGCTTTCGATACCAGTCATTTGGGAGTGGAGGGTCAACAAAGAAGAAGAAGTTGCATTTGTTGCCAATACTCTGTAATCATGCATTTACACGACAATATTAGGGAAAAGATGCAAGCTTTAGCTAATAAATTAGGTCATTTTCAAAACTTACCAACGAATTAGGGCATGTAACAAATCTTCGAGCGGGATTGTTCTTTGTCCAAGAGGTACGACATTTCAGAGCCTTCCCATAATAGCATTCAGTTGGTAGCTTCTGAGTTGGATTAGGGTTGGAGTTAAATGATGAAGAAGATGACATCTTCAACAACGAAGAGCTTGGTGGTGATCGACAAAATCAAATGAAGAAGATGAGGGTACCTTCTGTTTTGATCGACACTGAGAATGAAGATGACAAAATTAGTGTTTTTACTTGATTAACAGGTTAAAACGTCAATTAATGTTAGGGTAACATGTTTTTACCAAGTAAATGGGTTTTTAAATAAAAAAAACATAATGTGTCATATTAGAACATTGGGAAACCATCTATGTCTACAGTGACTTTAACCCTTATAAAAACTACGTGTAGACTATATATAAAACCAAATAAACACCCATATTATTTCAAAAAGCACGTCTTGAATTTGTCTCTGTATTCAGTATCATCTTGGCTTCAGAGTATGCGTGATCATGGATATCCAACCACCGTCTCCGCTGCACATTCTTATCTTTCTGTTACCAGCGCAAGGCTACGTCAACTCCATGTTAAAGGTGACAGAGCTCCTGTTGCAGGCGGATCTCCACATCACCTTCTTAATCTCCGCCAAGGACTACCATGCACCGCCTCTGTCGGCACACCTCCGTCAACTCCCGTCTCAGCTTCTATCCGGGTTTCCGGTTTCATGTCATCCAAGGGCTCTACGAAGGCCCCATTGATTCCGCCGAAAGGCCGAGTTTGATGTTTAATAGTTTGGCTGAAATAACTAAACCGTTGCTAAGAAACTTGCTTCTTGATTCTCCGGTAACTTGTCTCATCGCCGATGGTATTATGGATTTTTCATTGGATGCTGCAGAGGGTACCGGCGTTCCGGTCATTTTCTCCAGTACGATTAGTGCTTGCGCTTTCTGGGCTTACTTTTGCATCCCCGATCTCATCGACTCCGGGGAACTCCCATTTCAAGGTATATTGTGTAAGCTTGTGTCGTTCTAACTTATAACTAATTGACATGATCTAATCTGCAACACTTATAAAACTATATTACAAAGTTACATTCATATGATGTGCGACAATATTCTAACTTGTACATATACTCGCTTAATTGATCTCACATTTACAAGATTGACTTATTTTGTAACTATTATTAACTTCCTAATAGAAATTGAACTCATAGAATTGAAAGATTAATTTTTTAATTAAAATGATGGAAGGTACAAACTTGGATGAAGCAATAGTGAATGTCAAAGGCATGGAAGAGTTCCTTCGTCGACGTGATCTTCCAAGCTTTTGTCGTTCATCCATAAACGACCTTACTTTACAACATGTTAGCAGAACAACACACCGGACGTCGGAAGCTCATGCGCTAATTCTGAACACTTTTGATGATATTGAAGGGCCTATTATCTCTCATATACAAAAATATTGCCCCAATATATACACAATTTGACAGCCAGGGCTCTGATACCATGTAAGATTATTGAACTCCTAAACCAATTACATTATATGAGATCAATATAAATAGAGTACAAATGATAAAACTCTATTGGGTCTGGGCCCTAATGGCTAATCTAATGGACTCAACATAAAATATACACACTAATAGTTGGAAATAAGAATGAAGGGATTGGGATTTCAAATCCTATAGGTGTAAGGTTTCAAAATCCTTGGGGGAGGGGTGGTATTTCTAAATCTCTCATATGTGGGATTTCAAAATCAGGACCTATCTAATCAACACTTCACAGGTTGTCTTCACTACATCAACCGACGCTTCACTCTCGTTGTCGTTACCATAATCGGTCACCGCCAAAACCGTCACCGACATCACCATTTTCAACCACCACCACCGTTGTAACCGTTGCGCTTCACCATCTCCGCATTCGTTGTCATCTCCCTTTGTCCATCGTCTTCGTCACTACCCTAACCGGCCACCGTCGTAACCTTCCCAGTCTCCGCCGTCACCCTTCTCAATCTCCGCCTCCGCTGCGATCACCGTTCACCTTCCCAGTCAATTCTTTCATCATCTTTGCCATAAAAATCTCATTGTCTTTTACATGAACCAGACAAGAGATTTGATAGGATTTGAAATCCCATGGGATTTGGAATCCTTAGAATTTCAAGTCCATGAACCAAACACCCCCTAAAAATGCATTGAAGTGTAAGCTGTAAAAATTGCTATGTATATCATAAAACAACATATTAGCCATGAAAGGTTTGGAGTTAAGATGCTCTCAAAGGGATCTATGTGATCTTTGTGTTCTCTTACATACATGATAGTGCGACCTGTAAAGGGATCTATTATTGATTTAAAGTAATGGACCCACTCCGAGATAACATAATGGGTCATGTTTAAGTACGATATAAGAGGATATTAACTCAAAAGTTTGGGACCTTTGGAAGCTGTAAGCTGTAAAAATACAAGAGCGTTTTCTTCTAGGAAGTTTTGGTTCATTTTCTCACTTGGTTTGCTCCTATTTGAGTTATACCGGGTGAGAATGGACCAAAAATTGTTTATGGGACAATACGAGTTGGCCCATTTTGACCTATCTGAGTTGTAAGATTATTGAACTCCTCAACCAATTACATTATATGAGATCAATATAAATAGAGTACAAATGGTAAAACTCTATTGGGCCTGCAAACCTAATCTAATGGACTCAACATGAAATATACACACTAATACTCCCCGCAGTTTGAGCGGAGGTTTACAAAGACTCAAACTGAAAACCTACAATCAATCAAAACTAATAATATAGAACAACTCAATATATAAACAAAACATAAGTTGAGAAAAAAAAATTAAAAAAATTAATGAGCACTGCGGCGGCAAAGTAGCAGACGGCACTAGCTTCCAAGGCTTTTTTTTTTAATGAGTCACCTAATTCATTTGTAGGTCGGCGACAACAGGCTAGCGATGTCCTTTTTTTCTGGATGATCTGGAATGCGAGGGAGAGTTATAGAGAGCAAAGACGTAGATATGAAATCCGGCGAAAGCAGCGGAGTTCGGCAGCGGCGGCGGTGCCGGAACAACTTTTTTTTTTTTGAATGGATAATTAAACAGGAGATATTGAAGATATATGGAGAATGGAGAGAGTTGAGAGACTAGATTGCTTAAAGAGAAAGGGTTAAGAGAAGGAGAAGGAGAAGGAGAAGGAGGAGAGAGAAAAGATATTTTAGGGAGAACAAAGAGTTGGGAAGCCCTCTTGATGTAAAGAGATTGCCGGCGATGTTGGCGGCGACAGTGGAGGAAGCAGCAGATCTGGATAAGATCGGTAGAGGCGTTTTTCCGGCAAGGCCAATGGCAGTGCCGGAGGTTTTTTTTTTTTTTTTTTTTGTAAGGAGATGATAGAAGAGATGAAGAAAGAAGATTTGAAGAAAGAGAAATTAGAGAGATGGCCGGAGAATTGAAGGAGAAATCCGGCGAGAACGGCACCGAAAAATTTAGGGTTCCGGCGATGTTTTTTTTTTTTTAATAGACAGATAACTAGAGAGAGGGAGAGAGTTTAGAAGATTTATGTAGGGAGATGTATAAAATGTGGCCGGAAAAGTGAAGGGTGGCCGGAAATTAGAGGGGAGGCAAGAGATAAAGAAGTGAGATAGTTTGATCACCGGAAAAGTTTGAAGGAGAAGTGAACTTCGGCGAGGACGGCGCCGGAAAAAGGTAGGGTTCCGGAGGGAGGGTAGAGCCAAAGCTCTGATACCATGTAAGATAATATAAATAGAGTACATGATAAACCCTAATGGGCCTGGGCCCCAATCTAACCTAATCGACTCAATATCTTTAATATGAGTTACTTGTTTCAATCGGTCATCCAACAAGTCCTTAATGAAAATGCCCCCGTCATAATGATTTCCTGGATCCACCAATGCATACAACAACAAAATACAGTGCCTCACCAATAAAACAGAACTTCTATACGAAAAAATTACAACAGGAAATAATTAGCACATGCAATTAGTGGGAAGTTAGTTAGCAATGTAAAAGTTAGTTGAGAAGCTGTTCTAACTTACAGTTAGAAATAATGACAGATGTTATAAATAAGCTTGATTACAGAGAAAGATGTAGGCTTTCAGATTGTATCTCATTCTTGTATTATTTCTCATTCATATGATTAATAAATCATCCCAGTAATTACTTATCAATTCTCTTTATTAGTTCTTGAGAATTCTAAGTAATTAGTAGAATTCCTTCAATCTCTGGTGTCTGGTTTAGTTAATTTGTAACATAACAGAACAATGAACCTGCTTCCTTTTAAATATTACCATCATGTGCATCGCCAAGACCCTTACTCGATTTGCTTCACCCACTTGGAACTTACATTTTGTTGCAGAGTGACCAAAGCAAGTAAAATGTAGTCCATGTCTAAGTGCAATTTCCAATTTCTATGCAACACTAGTAAATGATATAAAAAATGCCACAAAGTGTTTCATGTTGAAAATTTGTCTTCCTGGGTGACAATTAAGTGGAGCTCAATTTAGCTTAGCATAGGAATACTGTCTCACACCTTTGATTTATTTTCCTTGGGTTTTGCCTGTGCTGCTTTTGTTCTTGATATTTGTTGGCTTTCTGATACTACTTGTGGTTGTGGAGGTTCTATTTACTTGTATGTTTCAGAATGTGATATTTATTGATATTGTTCAAAGAGGACATATTAAAGGCATCAAGCATAAACCTTCTGCAAGGACGATTAGTGCCTACTCCGCGGGACACTCACATACATTAGTACATCACCACATGCACATGTATGTGTTATATTTACTTGTAACGGGTCATAATTGCTATATATGAGTTATATTCATTTGTAACTGGTCATAATTGGTATCTATGAGTTAATTATATTCACTTGTAAACGGTATTTATGAGTTATATTCACTTGTAACATGTCATAAATGGTATGTATGAGTTATATTCCCTTGTAATGGGTCATAATTGGCTATGAGTTATATTCACTTGTAATTGGTCATAATTGCTATGTACGAGCTATATTTACCTATAACGGATGTGTTAGTTGTTTAATAATTAATGACTTATATTTATTTTGTAGCCGGAGATTGAAGTTATTCTTAGCAACTCGGAGTTTTACAGCAAGAACTGTGGAGATATTCTCGTCGTTGGCGCCCCAAGTGATAATGAGTCAAAGAATGCGGGAAACGGTGACACCGAATGATAAAGCGTAGTTTATGCTAGATAAATTAGACTTTGTTTTGTGTAAAACTCCTTAAAACTAATATCATATTATC
This sequence comes from Pulicaria dysenterica, assembly GCA_947179395.2. Taxonomy (NCBI): domain Eukaryota; kingdom Viridiplantae; phylum Streptophyta; class Magnoliopsida; order Asterales; family Asteraceae; genus Pulicaria; species Pulicaria dysenterica. Next base: position 99,760,157 of record OX359289.1, read on the forward strand.
TTTTGGTTTTTGTATTAGGAATTTGTGGGTTATTTTATAGTATATGCAAATTAGTTATATATTTCTGGATATACAACATTATTAATGATTGTATATTATAAAAGTACTATACGCATTTTAGTGGTACAAGGTCGTTTTTTTGAAAATTTAATAACATCGACGGCAATAGGGGCGACGGCGAGCAATAAGGGCGATACCAATAAGAGCAACAACAGTAGGGCTGACTTTTATTTGGGCAACAACGGCAAGACACTAGGTGCGACATGTCTCCCCTATTGCCTTTAGCGGGTGACTTTTTTAGGTATTAGGCGCAACAAATGTCGCCCCTAATGCCTTTTTCCTTCTTGTGAATACATTATGTTGGACCTCAAGGTGAGTACACATAACTTGGACACCTATATATTGTGTTGTACCTTCATGTAATGTATGGCGTAACGTTGTGTTGTTTATTGTGTTGTTTAATCAAAGATGGTTAAAAGTGATGACACGTTAATATATCGAAGGATGTTTGAATGTTGTTCGTATATGTGATGTATGTTGTATTTATATATTATATATTTAAGGGGTCAATCGTGGTTAATGGTGATATCTACATGTACGTATGTGACAAGTTAACATTTTAAATGAGGTATATACCAAATGGCTCTTGGTCTAGCGGTACTAAGGTGTTGTTAAGGTGTTCCTCCCTTCTTGAGGTCGAGGGTTTAAGTCTCATTGTGGGTATATGTGTAGTTTAGTGAGTGGGTGTGTATTTGCTATTATAAAAATGAGGTATATATGTATGGTGTATTTATATATGAGTCATTGATGAATTAAAATTAAAAGTGATATCTATATGTCACGTTGATATATGTAGAAGTTCCTACATGTGATGTATATATGTTGTATTAATATATGATTTATTAATTAATCAAATGTGGTTAAAGGTGATATCTAATATGTAGAAGTTCCTACATGTGATGTATATATGTTGTATTAATAAGTCAAAGGCGTTTAAAGGTGAATTAAAGGTATTTTACGGTGATGTTTATATGTGACATGTTCGTATATTAAAGGAGTTTTAGTATAGTTTCTACATGTCATGTATGTTTTAAGTATACACGATTTCTTGATGAATGAAGGTGGTTGAAGACTTGAAGGTGATAAGTGTTGGTGACGTATTGATATATTAGAGGTGGTTGTAAAGGTTGTTCCTATGATGTATGATGTATTTATATGTGAATAATACTTATTGCATTGATATACAAAGGTAGATACATTGTTTTCTTCGTATGCGATGAACAAACACATATTTATTTACGACATTATTATATACGTAATACCATAATTCAGATTTTGTCGTATAGCGATTTAAGTTGAATATTTATATTTCCTCAAGTAATATTTATAAAATAAAATAAAATTGAAATCAAATTTCGTGTTATAATATAAGTTTTGGCAAACTTGTTTTTGAATAGAATCTAATTCTTGGGAACGTTTATCCCTCAAGTAATGAAAAGTTTATTCCATAGGTGAACTGGATAAAGTTTAATAAATCCATTTCTTCGAATCCTACAAAATATGTTTTCTAAAGGTGTTCTTGACATGCTTAGTGCATTTGGAATCATTTGGTTGTTTGTAGAAGGGTTTAGTTCATAAAAGTGTATTCAACTTTACACCTTTTGCTATTTTATGTACTGAACTTTCAAACTTACCATTTGATATATCAAACTTTTCAAACTTACATTTTTTGTATATCCATTAACCTGCTAAGCAAGTAGCAGGTAATTATATGATTTTTTATTTATTTTTTATACTACTAAATTGCCACATCAGATCATCCATCTCCGTCTTCATCTTTAATACACCTTCAGCTTGAAGATCTTCATGTGGGTTTTGAAACCCAGATCTTCATCCTAATTTGAAGATGGACCAGATTTGTAACTTAAACAATCAAGAGATCGTAACCTAGAAATGGTAACAAAAACCCTAAATCAACAGAACAGTCAACAGATCTGACGATGGACCCTGAATCAACAGAACAATCAACAAAAACCCCAAATCAACAATAACCCTAATTTGAAGATGGACCTGATTTGTAACGGAACAATCAATAGATCTGAAGATGAACCTAGATGAAGATGAACCATAAATCCTAAATGGAAACAAAAACTCTAAATCGAAATTAAAAACCCAGATAATTGTTAACCCTAAATCGTTGGTAAAGATGATCGTGAAATAGAATAGAACTGAAATCATATGAAATAAAAACCTCGATCTTGAAACTCTATCAATGAAGCAGATCTTGAAACACTGGAGTTGAACTCTGTCGATGAAGCAGATCTTGAAACGCAGGAGTTGAACTCTGTCGATGAAGCAGATCTTGAAACGTAGTAGATGAACTCGATCTATGAAGCCGATAGAACCAAGAAAAACCTCGATCTTGAAACGCAGTAGTTGAACTCGATCGAAACCCAAGAAGAACCCTCGCAACAGAACCTTCGCAGCAGAACCTTTCGATGAGGGATCGATGAAGGGAACCCTTGATGAAGAGATCGATGAAGGGAACCCTCGATGAAGGTATTGAAGGAGATACCGATGCAGATGCAAATCAAGATCGATGAAGGGATTGAAGGAGATACTGATGCAGATCTGGATCGATGAAGGGATTGAAGGAGATACTGATGCAGATCTGGATCGATGAAGGGATTGAAGGAGATACCAATGCAGATGAAGATTAAACTTTTTTGAATTATTTTTTAACTTCAAATGCCATGTCACTTTCATTGTTACCATCCAAGTCATCAAAACCTATGCCACATTAGTATAAAACCTTCTATAGCAGGTTAGATATATCATTTGATAACTTTTTGAAACTTGAATACATCAAATGGTAAGTTTAAAAGTTCAGTACATACAATAGCAAAATGTGTAAAGTTGGATACACTTTTATGAACTAAACCCTTTGTAGAAATGCAAACCGAGTTCAAGTAAGCAAAGTAACACCTTGAAAATTTAGTATGAAACAAAAGTTAAGTGTTAGCTATTTGTTGAAGTGATAGTCTATATGTCGAAATGGGGTCATATGGGTTAAGTAATGGGGCCTAAGTTGAGTTGGATCATGTTTTCGATTCAATTGTGTTAGAACGATGCTAAAAGTGTCCTCATTGACCTAGGCAAGGCTTGGATGTACATTTGTATTTTGTGTTGTTTTGATAGAGGATTGGTATCTGGTCAAATACAGGCATGAAGAACGCTCTTTACGGGCGCAATGCTTGAGATCAACTCCAGAGGTCATATTTTATGACAAAAGGAGACTATAAGGTCATACAACCATTAAGACATAATTCCATGACCGTAAAACTGTAAAGCCCTTTACAGATGTGAGTAAGATGGTTTACAGTCATAAGGAACCCTTGTTGGTTACATGTTCAGGTTTATGGTTACGATTGGTTGTCACTACGGTACTATTTCAACTTAGTTTTCGAAAGATCATATGAAATCGATCATAACCCCATTTTAGTCATTTTAAAGGTATGAAATGTGTTTAAATCATACTATGATCCTAAGGGTAGTTAGAAAGTTGATCAAATTTCTTGATTCAAGGCAGAATTTAATCACTAATCGGTCAGATTGTCTAAATTGGTTGTGAAGGTGTGTGGTTAGGTGGCTCATGCCCTAAACACGTCCAAGACATTATGTTGGACCTTAAGGTGAGTATGTATAACTCCGACACCTATATATCATTTTACCTTTATGTGATGTATGATGTATTTATAATTGTTGCATTGTTAAATTAAAGGGGCAACCGGTGAAAACATATTAAAATTGGGTAAAAATGAAAGTAAAAAAGCTAAATACGAGTTATCCTAATACCTTTATCACCTAAATGAAACAATTCGGGTCATAATCTCAAAATGCATATTTTGATCGAGTTCTACAATCAATGCAACAATTAGTATATTTATGACCTTAAGCATGAGCAAATTGTGAATGACTAGGAAGGTATGGGTGTGCAAGTGAAATTAGGTAACTTAACCCAATTGATTATTCTAAATCATGCAAGACATGCTAACACAATTCCTTAAAAGTTATCACTTGATGCAATCCTAGTAAGTTGTCGTCTTACAAATCAATCGATCATGCATCTAGGTCTAAAAATGTGTAAAAAAGCTAAACTCTGCATAAAATTTACGTCTAAAATCCATTCTTTCAGTTTATGGTAGCAAAAGTTTTCACAAAGACAAACACACGGTCAAATAAATATATATTTCCCTCCCCACGCTTAGATTAATGTAAAAATATATATAGAAAAACTGAAGCTTTCTACAATGTGAGAAGATAAAGAAGGGATAAAATCGATAATGGAGCGCACAAAAAGACTAGGCTGGAATCTCCTCTAATTTTTTTTTCAAAAGACAAGGGTGTCATAATATAAAGAGTTAATTGCACGGATGGTCCTTTAACTATTCCAAAGTTGAGATTTTAGTCCTTTTTTTCAAAAAGTTGCATGGATAGTCCTTTAACTGCCCAAAAGTTGCACCGATGGTCCTTTTTCACGTTTTCTGTTAATTTAATCTGTTAGTTTTTGTAGATTGACCATTATACCCCTTATCCATATTTTTAATTTATTTTCCAAATAAATATATTTTTAATTATACCTCTCTCTCTCCCTGCACACACACACACACTCTCTCTCTCACCCCTTGAAACCACTCTCTCTCTCTCTCTCTCACCCCTTAAAACCACCACCACCACCAACACACCACATCTCTCTCTACCTCTGGCGAACACCACCATTCAGGTCCCGTTTGGTAACAATCTGAACACCGCCCCACCTCCACCATAGCCCACCTACATCGCCCCTATCACCACCGCCCACCTCCATTATCCCCATCACCCCCATCACCACCGCCCACCTCCATCACCGCCATCACTACCGCCCACCTCCACCTCTGCCATCACCAACGCACACCTCCACCTCTGCCACCACCACTGCCACCATCACAGTATACAACCATCATCGAGTTAGAGTTTGTTGCATACGACACCACCATCGAGTTAGGGTTTGTTGCAAATCCTCCACCACCACCAAAAATCCACCACCGAAAAACACAGACAACATCACCATCGCAAGAATACAGACCAAAAAACTCAAATAACCACCAAACTCCAGAAAAAAATTCAACACCACCGACGAACACAGACCAAAAACTCAAACCCTAAATCTGCAAATGGCAGTGGTTAACAACCGGTACCCATACAACCAAATCAAAAACGTCCCACCCAAATCAAAACCCTAAATCTCAACTCGAAAACCAAAAACATGAAACCTGATAGTGTACAGTACTCTAAATCTTAACTCGAACCCCAAATCAAAAACCTAAATCTCAACTCGATCTGGTGGCGATGATGTAACGCGGTGGTGCACGATTTGGAGGAGATGAGAGGCAGAGCTTGGTCTTCTTCCACGAGAGGGTTGAGCCGATGGTCTTCTCGGGCAAGGGGAGGCGGCTCCGATGGCGTAGGTTAGAGAGAGGGTTGGTGAGATGAAGAAGGGGGTAGGGACGTGGGGAGGTGGTATGTCTGAGATTATGTATTAATAATATATTTATTAATTATAATAATAATAATAAGATTTTATTCTTAAGAAAATACATAAAAAGAAAAGAAAAAGGGTAAAATAGTCTTTTGGTAAAGTTAACGTTTTAGTTAACAGATAACGTTAAAAAAGACTATTTGTGCAACTTTTGGGCTGTTAAAGTACTATCCATGCAACTTTTTGAAAAAAAGGACTAAAGTCGCAACTTTTAGATAGTTAAAGGACCATCGGTGCAATTAACTCTAATATAAAACTGTGATGTACATTCCAATAGCCAAAGTTCCTCATACATTTGACAAAAGAATGGAATAGGAAAAAAGCATAGTAATTAATAACAATGTACATAATAATCGAATGATAATAAGATCTCCGCTCAATAAAAATAATAATAATACAGGCATGGTTTGTACTAGTGTAACCCAAAAACCTACAACAACAAATCTATGTACACATGTCTAAAAATTGTGACCGTGGTGGCCGTGGACCATAATGGATGCCCGTCATTGCTCATCGCCTTTTTTTCTAGGGCAGACCAAGGAATTAATTTGACTCCTGAGATCATATAATGATAAAAATTAAATTAATTAAAATTAAGTTTGTTTTTCGGGTTTCCGGTTAATCAGGTCTGATTAACGAGGTATCAGTTGTTGTTTTGGTAATTTAAGGCTAAAGCTTAAAACAAAACACTACTTAAAGGTATAAATTCGAATAAACAATAACAATCTATTAAACTTATAAAGAAAATCCAGTTCTAAACGAGTTATGGTGGCATCTAAACAATGACTAGTAACACTCGAAGATTTGACTTAGCACCGCCTGGAAAAAATCAAAATTTTCCACTAGATGGACAAAACTGGCTAGTGTCCCGTGCCACCACTGGCCATAGGGCAAGTCCGCATCTGTCTTCTTTTGCACCGTGGAGATGGGGTAAACTTGGTGCCCATTTGTCTTGTCATGACAAGTACTGTCTCAACAATCTCGTGGTAGTGGCACTATAGCCTCACAAATCGAATAGTGGAGGGGCCCGTATATGAGTTCCTGATAAAGATGCTCGAGTTTAGGGTTTATAGGATATCCGGGTTAATCGAGTTTAAAGATAATACAGAACCTATATTACCCTCATAATGTATCATTAATGACACTAAAATTGAATAACTTCAAAATGAGTAAAATAGCCAAAAGTAAGACTAAAATGTATGGGAAAAAATTTGTGTTCGTTTGTGTTCGTTTATGTTCATTTATGTTCGTTTGTGTTCAGGTTCTGTTCGTTTGTGTTCAGGTTCGTTCATGTTCATTTATGTTCGTTTATGTTCGTGAACCGTTCGTTTAGTAATTAAATGAACGAACACAAACGAACACGAACACCCTCATCTTTTATACGAACGAACACGAACAGGAATTTTCGTTCGGTTAAATGTTCGTGTTCGTGTTCGTGTAAAATTAAACGAACGAACATGAACATGCCTCCGTTCGTGTTCGTTCGGTTCGTTTACAGGCCTACCTAATATCTTAACACAAATTAAACAGGGGTGTTACGAAGAAAATGCAGAAAGCTTTGATTTTTCTTTTATTAATTAACAAAAACAAATTTCTAAAATTCTTGTTTAGTTCATACATGTGTAGCTTGCTTTGGTTTCTTTGCTCTACTAGTTGATAGACCCGTGAGATCACGGGTATTACAAAAATAGACCTAAAAAAATATATCATATACGGAATTTTTTGAAGTACCAAAATGCGAGAAAGCAAGCTGGTTGAGATCCGAGGCTGCCCCGGAGAAAGGAAAACAACTTTCATCAAACTTTGCAAGACGGGTAGTGTATATACGAGATGTAGTTGGATCCAGGCAACGATACCCTTTTATATTGTGGGCTATACCCAATAAAAATGCACGCAACACTTCGTGGAGCAAGTTTTTGTGCTGAGTAATTCCGTAAATAAGGAAAGACTCGACACCCAAAGGCTCGAAAAAGATCATAATTGGGTGCACGATGAAATAGCAGCTCAAAAGGCGATTTATTACCCAATAACTTTGTGGGAAGCCGATTTATAATATAAACAGCAGAGGTGAACGGCTCAACCCACAAAGAGGGCAGGTGCATTTGCATGAAACAGCATCGCAAGACCAGTTTCTGTGACATGACGATGCTTACGTTCTGCACGACCATTCTGTTCGGGCGTGTACGGGCATGAGATGCAATGATGAGTACCCTGTCAACAAGCAATTGTTTAACACGCTGATTAAGAAATTCAGTGCCACCATCACTCTGAAATTCCTTAACTTTGCAAGAGAATTGAGTCTGTACAAAACTTAAAAAAGCAGCAAAGACTTAGAAAAATTCAGATTTATGCTTTAAAGGATATAACCATTTAAACCGAGAGAAATCATCAACGAATAACATAAGATAAATAACCTTCAGTCGATAACATAGGCGAAGGCCCCCACAAATCACAATGCACCAAATCTAAAACACGTAATAACCGTTTTTCATTAATAGAAAAAGGTAAACGATAACTTTTCAAAAGTTCACATGGAGAACAAACATTTGGTTTAGGTAAAAGAGAAGTAAGGCCATGCTTATTTAATAAAGAAATAGTATCAAATGAACCACATAAACAATTTCTCCACTCCTTCCATTATAATCATCCCCCATTCGTCTTCTCTCTCTATCCATTCATTCCTTCCCCCAAATTCAGGTACCCTTTTCCTCTTTCGTTGAATAATAATCACATATACTGTATATACACATAGCCCTAGCTTCAATCTTTCATAACTATCTTTTAATTTCGTCTCTGTATATTCTTATTAGATTGTTAAGCTTTGATATTTTTAGAATCGGAGCTGTCAAAGCTGTTTGTTGTGGTAATTTATCGATCAGGGTTCCTGGGTTTCGTCTCAATTTGGGGATTTCATTATATTTAGGGTTATTGAAGTTGTTATTATATAAGTTGAGATCTTCATTATGCAAAGTCTGTTTTCGTCTGTTATACGTTTGCCCCTTATGTTGATTGTTAATTAAGTTTTCCCATAAAGGAGATTCCTTCAATTTGATACTCATTCGTTCACGGGAATCCATCCGGTAAATTAGGGTTCTTGATTCTCTGAAAATGGTTGAATCAATTGCTGCAACATCCCTTTTGGGGTGTCGACCAATTTTAGGCTATTACCGGAAAGATTGTTTCAGTAAACAGATTGTTACAAGCCCTAACCGGATGCCAAGGTTTCGGGCAATCAAAGCCCAAGCAATGGAGTTGACTAAAGAAGTGTATAATTTTAAAGAAGATAGATATCCAAAGAGTTCTGATTATAAAACCGATACTAATATTGAACGAAAACCGGGGTTGTGGCCACCTAAGAACAGAGCAGAACGAATGGGTTGTGGCTAGTTAGGTGCTATATTCGAATGGGAAGGTGTTTTAGTTGAAGATAATCCTGACCATGACAAGCAATCATGGCTTTTACTTTCTCAAGAAGATGGCAAAAAACCCCGTACCCGATGGGGAACCTGTTCTCCGACCCCGATTTGACCGGGGAATCCCCGAGTTGACCGGGGATGGGGATGGGGATGGGGACGGGGATTCCCCGAACTTAGAAACGGGGATGGGGGTGGGGATGGGATACCTCTCGGTTCCCCGACCCCGACCCCGAACCCGCACATATTATATATATATATATATATATATATATATATATATATACACACACACACACACACAAGTATATATAACTTTTTTAAGTCACATTTCTCATATAAATATACATTTGTGTCGAATCTAATTACTTTGTTTACTTTAATATGCATATTAATAAGATTGTTTTTTGTTTGAATATACATGATTGTGTCGTCCGATTTATTAAACATAGAGAACGAAAAAACTAATATGATGAAATTACTAATATACTTTTTATAGAATTATCAATGAAAGTATTATAAGCGTCTTTCATGAGCATATATGTTAGAGAAATTATCTATTTAATCTATAATGTTATAATACATGTTATGTGTATTATAGAATGAATAAGTAAATATATCATGTCTTTTGGCAAGAACATTGCATATCTAACGAAACTATTACAAAAACTTGATTGATTACATTTGATATGGACCGGTTGGGAGAGTTAAATTATTCATAATTCTAATTTTGTATGAAAATTCTCATGTATATCTATTTAGAAAAATCAATTTTGTAGAGGAAGAAAATCCCCGATTCCCCGCGGGGATCCCCGAAACCCGACGGGGATGGGGATGGGTATGCAAGTTAATTCCCCGACGGGGATGGGGACTTGGGGTGAAGAACGGGGATGGGGATGGGAAGAGCGATCCCCAGTATCCCCGACCCCGTTGCCATCCCTAATCACCACCTCTTGCTTTCTTGCTTAGAAGAATCCAAGGCATGAAAAACGAGCAGGCTATCTCAGAAGTTCTTTGTTGGTCAAGAGACCCGTCTCAGTTAAAACGAATGGCGTTAAGAAAAGAAGAGATTTATCAAGCATTACAAGGTGGGGGTCTCAAGAATTCATGGATGTTTTGACCCGTTACAATATTCCAATGGCTTTAGTTTCTACCCGCCCAAGAAAGAATCTTGAGGAAGCCATTCGTGCTATAGGGATAAATGGCTTTTTTAATGTGGTTGTGACTGCAGAGGATGTTTATAGAGGGAAACCTGATCCTGAGATGTTTGCATATGCAGCTGAGCTTTTGCAGTTCATACCCGAAAGGTGTATTGTGTTTGGTAATTCGAATTTAACTGTAGAGGCTGCTCATGAGGCTAAAATGAAGTGTGTGGCTGTAGCTAGTAAACATCCAGTTTATGAGCTCAGTGCTGCTGATTTAATAGTGAGACGGCTTGATGAGCTTTCTGTGGTTGATTTGAAGAATCTTGCTGATATTGAATCCTCTGAGTTTGGAGCTGAACCAGAGGTTGAAATGGAATTGGAGGAAGAAGAAGATGCATCCCCGTCTTCAAGGGTCGCAATTGATGATCTTGATTTCTGGTAATTTGTTATAAATATGTACAGCAGTAAATGGTTCTAATTTGATGTTGATGGTGATAGTATTGCATCTACCACTTGTAGTTTATAAACATGTAAAGATAAGTCTGGAAAATCAAAAGGAAGAAAAGGCATTAGATTACCATCTGTATGTGTTATATCTATATATGTGTAATCTGTATGTATAATCTTTCAAAGGTGTTGCTTCTTGTTTAATCTATGTCATCATGTTTGGTGCATCAAGTACATGTGAATTGACATTTGATCAACAAAGCGGTTTTGATTGAATTACCGAAGAGAAGAAAACGGTTAGGAAACCATAATTGAGGAGCAAGTTTTGGAGTGATGGATTCGAAACGCTGCGTTTCCTACTTGCCACGAATCTATCTATCTATCTATATCTTTTATAACTTAAGAACTAATGTATCCTATGTGGCACTAATCAGAGAATGATAGTTCTTTAAATTAAGTTTATTAGAAGGTATGGCTTGATGATGTGGCAAAAAATCAGGCATTTGGGCTTAAAATGAATGTGTGTGGGCTTATAACTACGGTTGTTTGTTCTCCACAGCCTATCAATATTTGCTTCTTCCGTTTCAACCCTTCTCCCCGAATGTACTTGTATCGGTTTCAACTTCCTAGAAACATACGCTTAGTTCTCTTAATTAAGGCCGACGAAGGTCTGTATAATGTTAACCGTTTCACAATCTTCAGTTTACAATCCCTTCACCTCCCCATTCATTTTGTTTGTAGAGCTATTTGTATTCTCTGAAACAACAAACATGTAAAAAGATTTATCGTCCGGAGTCCTCTCTTAACGGCCATTCAACGTGGGGCTTCGGTTGTTTGCGTCGGTTTGGTAAAAGGTGTGAATTGGTACTCTTCTATTTCGATTCTGATGAGAGCTAAGGATACATCGATCGAGTGAAAACTGTTGGTTTTTTTCCTTTATTGACTATGTGTTTCTAATAGATCTGAAATTCAATTTATGGTGATCGCATTATGTTCGTACCCTCAAGATCTCAAGCAACTTAGCAGTTATGCATTTCAAGATGTTTTGAATTTGATTTTGACATCATAATGTTTGTTACGAGAGATGTAAATTCACCTTTTGGTTATGGTGGATTTCCCAAAAGCGTATTCACTTTCCTTAAATTAAAACATAATAAGCCATGGGATCCATGATTCATGTGAACTTCAGGTTTTTCTTATTAACATATAAAAAAATTCATTTTACAGCACTCCTTAATATCTAGCTCATGTGTGGCGAATATGTTTTTGATTTTTACACAATGGCAATATTATCAACACGGGCTCATTTCATACACATAATCATCTTCGTTTTAGTTTGTAGGAACCATTTCTGAAATTTTTTTTAGCAACCGTGACTATGCCAATGTGTTGATTACTAGCACATGGTGATGCATTAGCAGCAAGGGTAAATTGTGGCTGTACAGCAGGTGTTTGAAATGTGAAGGTGAGTCTTTCTTAAATTTTGTAGCTTTTATAAGAACCATACATAACAAATTAGTAGAAAGAAGTTTAGTTCTATAAGGAATATGTAGATTTATCTTAGTTGCAGGGTTGTTTAGCTTGCTCATGAACATGAACAAGTCATTTGACTAATTAACCGGTCATACGACCCTTCCCTGGCTCTTTTCTACATATTTAAGTTTATAATCCAGTTTTTTATTTAAAAGGCAATTTTAGTGTGGCCCTTTGTCTTCTCATTACTTCAATGTGTTTAATTTCTGAGTTCATCTATACATACACCCAGTTTTCTATATTGTGCCTCTTTTCATGTTTTGTGTTTATTTGCATTCTTAGCAAAAAGTTTGGATTTTCTAAACTATCCATGAATCATAAATTTTACATTAACTTATGCAATGACTTTAGTAGCATCATATTGTTAAAATATTAACAAGTGAATATTCTAACCATTGAAGATCAAATTTCATCTTATTAAAATTCTAGCCAATACATAAACAATTATTAAACAAAAGTATGCTTTTGATAACTATATAGAAATTGAAATCTTTATACTTCCTATATCACCCAATATTACACCTATGAAAAAAAAACATAATGTATGTTTTGCAACTTTTTAATGTACGCATTAAAATGTCTTTAGTTATTGTAGAAACCTTAAACTAACCAACCTATGATAGTTAATCAATGAAGCTTAACATCCATATACGTAAAACTAACAATTTTGTTTACCTATATGCTCACATTTAATGTAACCAGTTATAGCGGTAAACAAAACAACCATGCGTTAAAAAAACTCGTCGTATGCACTAGTGAACTAATAGCATGTTTCCATTAATAAACATAAGACTTACAAATGTAACAATTCTACTGTTTACAACCACATACATAACAATCATATATGCTAATATACAACGTATTGTAAGTTCCTGTCAATCTTTTCCAACAAATTGCTCATGAAAAACAACATATGTTAGGAAGAAATGCCAACTTATTACTATACACCTTTTGGACTAACAAACATTATCCTACTAAAAAAGTAGACATATAAAATCATATATTAAAGATATTGCATGTTGACCTGTGTTTACATGGGCTTGAAACCTAGTTTCTCTCAAAGCGAGACAAATACAACTTCTTTCTTCCTTGAGGATTGCAATTAAATTTTGTTTTAACACTTGAACAATTCCCATATTACTATCTAGTAACTTTTATGCTATACTTTTTATTTAATTATTTATGATTATATATATTATATTGGATTTAGTTTCAAAAAGTGTATCGAACTTGTCACTTTTTGCTATTGTGTATCTTTCAAAACTTTAGTGTACCCAACTTATCAAAACTACCATTTTATGTATTAAAAAACTTTCTATACAAGTTGTAGGTAACTTTTTTAATTTTGATTTATTTGTATATTCCACATCATATTCAGAACTTGCCATGTCATTTAAATATATTTATCAGATGCCATGTCATTTTAATTTATTTTTATTAATAAGAACATGAAGAAACCATGAAGAAATGAAAAATACAAAAACACAAGAACACCATAAATCTCGTATGAACGTAGATTGTTAAAGAACAAAATAACAGACTTGGGTAACTACCTTCGTTGAAGAAAATAACAAACTATGAGTGGCCCTTCACATATGAACAATCGAAACAAATATTCACAAAACAGATCTGTCGAATAAATAACAGACAGATCTGAAGAAAATATTCGCAGATGAAGAGAATCGACAATCAAGTATAAGAATCTGTCTAAAATCGGAACCTTAATATGGATATGAATCAAAATCGACAATCAAGTATTAGACTCTGTCTAAAATCGGAACCCATCTGAAATATGATGAAACCCTAACATGGATTAAACCCATCTAAAATCAGATGCCCTAAAATTGAACAATCAAATAGAAGAAGCAAAAGATGATTTTGAACCATCTATTTGGAATCGAACATACACATAACAACAAGATCTGTCGAACCAAACCTTTTGATATACCCAGATCTATCGAACAAAGAACAAGATATGTCGAACAAAACCTTTTGATAAACCCAGATCTATCGAACAAAACCAGAAATCACACTTTAATCCTTCGTCTTCAATCTGTCTCGAATCGCTTCAAAGCATCGATGGTGGAAGTACGGTTGGAAGTCGATGGTCGTCGTGGTGCCGGAAGTCGGTCGGTGGTTGTAGTGCCGCCAACCATTGAAGCACACAAGGGTTTCTTGGAAGATTGAAATGACTGTAACCCCCTAAAGGAAATCCATCTGTATTATTATTAATATTACCTATTACCTATTTACCTAGGTACCTAGTACCTAGTTACCTATTTACCTATTTACCCCTACTACCCCCATTACCCATTGCCTATTAGTATTAGTATTAGTATTAGTATTAGTATTAGTATTAAAATTAAAGAAAAGCCATATCATTTACCATTGCAATCGCCACATCACCCATAATATTGCTACATCACCCATAACCTTGCCACATCATATCTAACCTACTATCAAAGGTATAATGATACACTAAACGGTAATTTTTGAGACTTTGATACATTAAACGGTAGTTTTCAAAATTGGATATATACAATAGCAAAAAGTGTAACTTCGATACACTTTTTGATACTAAACCCTATTATATTCTACAAAATATAAAAAAACGATCTCACTAATACCTCACCGTGATAACTGCTATTACAAATATCGGTCCTTGACCAATATTTGATTTTTGACCGAGATAAATGCATAGTTTGTAGCTCATAAACAAATCTACGAAAGTTGAGCATACAGAGCCATTTTTGTGATTTGGTAGAATCTCATAGTGATCTCATTTACAGGTGCATAAAAAATCCGAATATCCGATACTGCGCAAAAACTATCCGAAACCGGATTTGGCCAAACCGGATTTTTTAAATCCAGATATTCTAACCGGTTTGATAGGATTTGGGGGAACCGGATTTTTAGTCGGATAATAAACCGGATAAAAATAACCGGTTAAAAACCGGATTTTCGGATTAAAAAAAAACGGCCAAGTTTAAAAAAAAAACTAGCCGTTAAGATCTTTTGGGGGGGGGGGGGGGGGGGGGGGGTTAGCCCTTTTTTTGTCATTTTTTCACCTCAAAACTCTATAAATACATATGTTGTGTCTTAGAATCACCCACACCCAATTCCATCTTTAAAACTCTCTCTCAAATTTTAATTTCTTGTATTTTCTTCATGGCTGCTAGTAACACGGTTGAACTTCGGTTGGTGGAAATCCCGAAGTGGTGAGGTTGATCGAACACAATCGAAACAAAGAAATTTGTTTGTTTCTAGCTGTTTTTTTGTATTTTCTAGCTGTTTTTTTTGTCATTTTTTCACCTCCAAACTCTATAAATACATATGTTTTTTTGTCATTTTTTTGTCAAAAACGACGAAGGGGTTTCTGTCGAAGGGGTTCTTGTCGAAGGGCGAAACGACGAAGGCGACGGATAGGGTTTTCGAAGGTGACGAAGGCGGCGGAGAACGAAGAAGGCTGACGGAGAATGAAGATCGAAGGGCGAACGACGAAGGTTGACGGAGAACGACGATAGACGAAGGGGTTGACGGAGAACGACGATAGACGAAGGGGTTGACGGAGAACGTGAATGACGATGGCGGTGGTTCGACGGAATTGTAGCCGGAGAGTCGCCGGAGCAAATACCTCAATTAAGGGTTTTCAAAATATCAAGGGAGTGGAGGGATTGAAAAATCCTTCATATGTGAGATTCTAAAGAATACTGGGAATTCGAATCCTATGTCACTTTTGCAAACCAAACACATCATTTGGAGGGATTTCAAATCCCATTCCAATGAAATCCCCTCAAATACCACCAACCAAACACCCCCTAAGAGAAATTAAAGGTATACTCCATTCCTAAATGTATGGATGTTAAAGAAGGTGACCACTCTCTTAATTGTTTAGATCATGCGCATCGGCATGTGATCCAGTGCTAGCCAGCTCTAGGACCAAACACCATCACGGCTGGTCCCGGCTAGTTCCAACCAACCCGGGTTCTGGCATCAGCAGCTGGTGGTCACGGTTTTTCTTTTTTTCCCTTTATTACTCCTTTCTCTCTCCTTTTAATATATATTTTATAATTAATAATATATGTGTGTTGGTATGCGTTAGATGTGGAGATTTATGGGTTAGAGAGAGCTGGATTGATGACGAAGGCGGATTGGATGTTGATTGTATTATATCTACCATAAAAAGAGTATTTTTAATGAAGAAGCTCTAGGACAAGTCACAGAGTGAACGTATATAGACCTGTAACCGTAATAAATAAATTGTATTCATTTGTTACCATGACTTTGGCTTTTAACTCGCTATATTATGGTTGATTGCAAAGTTGATTAAATTTATTTAGCAACTTACTTGTTTGCATACAAACATTCATTGCATTGCTCAAAATAAAGAAAATTTCTTAAAGATGTCATCAACTAGAAAAGATTTATAAAAATGCTTCTTAATAAAAAATATTAAAAATAAACTATGCATACTTTAGTTTTCTTGCATAAGGTATGTGTAATATGCGACTAGCTAGTATCATTTTTTGTACTTAAAATCACTGTGTAAACATATAAAAACCACCAATCACCATTACTTAACATTTTTATAAAATCCTAACACTTTTATGGTTAGCATTTCCTAACTTATAAAAGCTGCATACCTACAATTCATCATCTTCCCATCACTTAAGTTGAGGAACCTGTTACAAACGAAAGCATTGGCACCATAAGCTAATATTCATTATAAAAGTTGGATAAATAATAAAACAAAAGGAAAAAAATTCGTAACGTTAACATCAACCAACTTAATATATTTATCCAAAATTTGATGAGAAGAAGAAATGTGATCAGTTAGAGTGACGTTAAAGAATCCATCATAGCTTTGGGGAAGATGGATTGATGACGAAGGCGGATTATATTCGGGTATAACCAAGTAGCCACAATAAGGCGTTGAAAGAAGACGGACCATATTCGGGTGTATAACCAAGTAGCCACAATAGCCAAAAGTAAATTAAGTTGGTAGCTTATAGTCTATACGTCCTCCCCCCTACTAGCTGGTTTTAAGGGATGAGCTCTACACTTGAGCTTATGACCTGATACTAGCCTAGTATGAGATTGGTTAATATTGGAGTTTTGTTCTCAAAAGATTAACATGATAAAAGAGTTGAACACTAGTACAGTTATAACCAGATTAAGAGATCAACAAATACTTTAAAATATAGTTATAACCTTATAGTATAGACCGGTTAACATTCTCTTCCAGCAGCTGAAGCCATGCTCGCATCACCTTCTACGCCTTTAAGCAAATGACAGTGAAATACTAACATTAAAAAAAACCAAATGAGTAACATTTCACATGCTTGTGAAGCAGAACTCCATCAAAACAAGCCTTTTCATTTTCATAATAATTGGTCAGCTAATGTGATATTCCAATAATTAGTGAATGATTCTATATAGTTACTTATTTATTAGACAGGAAAATAATCTTTTTACCTGGCGACTTCATCAGGCCACGTAGTTCAATGAACTTTTTACCCTTGTGCAAATATAAACAGGTTTGCCAATCAATATCATTCTCAAGCCTTGACCACATTTCTAAGGCAAAAAACTCCATAGTGTATTTTCCGGGAGTCAAATTACGGCGGGCCTCTATTTTCTTTCTTACATCCGCAAATGGTAAATTAAAATCGACGATAAACAATCCTTTATCTTCACCGCCTCCATCGGCCTCACATTTAGCAATCCCGAACTTGACTTGTATTTTGATTTTTTTGGAAGATATATGACTGTATAACATGCCTAGCTCATGAGCCCTTTCCGTTGGTCCCGGCCAACTCGGTACACAATCTCCTATAAAATGATACTATCAATAATTAAAATGAGAAACCAATATAATATGCAAATTAGAGAAAAAAAACATACCCTCGTTTATTAACTTTATTTCAGATAGGGGCATCCCTAAAGCTCTTTCAAAATCTGCTCTAGCCAGCTTGTTATACTTTGATTGCTTGAAAGAGCTATGCAAACTTTTTGAAATTTTAGCCATTCCTGTTCGAACAATATCAATAAATATCACATTCTGAAACATACAAGTAAATAGAACCTCAACAACCACAAGTAGTATTAGAAAGCCAACAAATATCAAGAGCATAAGTAGCATGTTAAAATCCCACATCGGCCAAATGTAAATCAAGTTGTGGCTTGTAAGTGTAGCTGTGAGGCGGCGATTTTTCCTTGCGGCGATGCGAGGCGGCACCGGAGCTATTTGCACACGGTCACGTACTCGGTGTTTTAAAAAGCCACACAAGTGAATATTTATATTGGTATATTTCTAAAAGCCTAATAACTGATATATGGATTACGGGACACATATTAATTAGGGTTTTCTAACGTTAAGTTAATGTCACAAATGCTTTAGTCTACAATCATCACATTCGAATTCCGCTTCATTCCTAGGGTTCAAAAGCCTACATGAACAATTCAATCTTTTGCTTCTCTCTCTTTTTCAGCTTCTCTTAATGTGCTAAATTTTATTTATTTGCTTATCATATAACACTACTTGCAATCGGTTTTGTTTTGCTACCAGACTATAAAGAATCCTTTTTCGGTGGATGTATTTTTTAGTACTACTTATGCCTTCATATAAGATCAGTGGTATGAATAGACTACTAAAGTAGGTTCATTGTTCTGTTATGGTATGAATAGACTAATAAAGAGAAGTGATAAGCAATCAGTGGGATGATTTCTTCAATCGTACGAATGAGAAAGAATTCAAGAATGAGATACACCTGTCATTAATATTAAGTTTTAACAGCTTCTCAACTAACTCTTACATTGCTAACTAACTTCCCGTCGATTGCATGTGCTAATCACGTGAACTGTAGAAGAGTCGAGAGTTGTAACATGGTTGCATCATTTCCTGTTGTAACTTCTTGTATAGAAGTTCTATTTCATTGTTGAGGAAATCATTATGATGGGGCATTGTGATTAGGACTTATTGGATGACTGATTAGAACAAGTAAACTTTTTATACATGTCATTTCAAAATGGGTCAAGTTGTATTGCCCCCTAAACAATTTCTTGTCTATTCTAACCTGGTATAACTCAAATAAGTATCCATTTTTAACTTGCAATAAAGACCGCGCTATATGAACATAATTAGCAAACCAAGTGAGAAAAGGAACCAAAACAAATTCCTAGAAGAATTCACTCTTGTATTTTTACAGCTTACAACTTCCAAAGGTTGCAAACCTTCAAATGGCTAATCTGCTCCATGTTAGGGGAGCTTAAGAAACCACTTCCACCTACAATATATTCCACCCTAAATAGGAAATCAAAGCTCCATCTACTATTCAACCAATCTAAAACTCATAAAATGCCCTAATTTCACCCATATCCCCAATCTATAATTCATGATTTCACCCAAAAATTCACGTATTGAGACAACTAAAAGTTCATCGTTATCAACTAGGAGTCGCAAAGTAACAAATTAAAGTCAGAAACTTGCAATAACTACTACCAACATACTGTTGTAACTTGTTTGACGAAATCGAAAAAAAAAATATATTTCATATCAGGAAACAAAAGGTTGTAACATTTTGACTATACTTTCAAACTCAATTTCGTATTTATTTAAGAGACCCATAGTACCTGACGGCTGAAATTGTAGTCAGATAGTTGAGACTTGAGTGGCCAGAAGGAGGAGGAAGGAGCGAACAATCGAGAGGACGATCGATCGATTTTTTCTTGGAGTCGATTTCCTTTCTAAACTGGGGTTTCGTTACTAGTTCAGGATTCAGTCCTGTTTGTGTAAAAACTATCCGAACCGATCTTTTATAAAATCGGATTTTTTTCAAACCGCGGTTTTATTCCATCCGATCTGGTTTTAATCCGATCCGAAACCGGTTACACTTTTGTCCGAGAAAATCCGGTTTTAATCCGTACGAAACCGGTTACACATCTGTCCGAGAAAATCCGGTCCCAAAAAAACAGAAAAAATCCGGTCCGGATTTTATCCGATCCGGATCGGATTAAAATCCGAAGATGTGCACCTCTAGACTCCCCAGGCAGGCAGGCATAGAGATGGGCAAAATCGGTCCTGGACCGGTCCCGGACCACAGCCGGTCCGGTCCTGTCCGGACCTAGTCGGTCCCGGGCCGGTCCGGTCCTCGGCGGACCGGTCTTCGCGTAAGACCATTTCGATAAATTCGGTCTTCGGGCGGTCCTAGACCACTTCCGGACCGGTCCGACTTCGGTCCTGGACTGGTTCGTTTTTCGTTCGGGTATTTTCCGGTTCGGTTTAGACATTTCCGGATTTTTTTTAGTTTCGGTTTAAAATTTTCCGGTTTTCGATTCGTTTTTTTGTTTGAAAAAAAAAGTGACTTGTTAATTTAAAAAAAATTGCAAGTTCTATAAAGTATAAACATATATAATTGCAAGTTAATAAAAACATATAAATAACATTGCGATACAATTACGAAATAAAATTACATATTGTTGAAACTTGATTTATTTTTTTAACAAGAAAAGGGAACTCTAGCAATGGAGCTTCGGCATTGCCATCACCCCAAGTTAGAGACCCGAAAAATACATATTGTTCGAAAGAAATAACGTCACAAAATATAAAGAGACAACTACTAAAATGGATAGTCGGAATTGATATTCCAATAGTTGTAACTATCGTCGGTATATGGCACATGCCCATAATAGGCGACTTCGTTCGAGTGGACGTTGGATGATGAACCTGCGTTCATTCTATTTTGAGTGTCGTCAACGTATTTTTCGCCGGGTTCGGGTTCTTAAGTTTCAGCTTCAGTGTTAGTGTTTGATGTTCCCGATGCGAAGTCCCTGTTGTAATCGTCTTCCATAATCGCTTCCTCCAAATTAGTTAAGCCTTCTTCGAGATCTGCATCGTTTTGACATCTTTCCATAGAATCATAGTAGTCCTTAAGCATCACGGCCATTTGCACCGACTCGGCCTTCAACATACACCGTCGTGCACTTAAAATCCTGCCACTAAGAGAAAAACAACATTCCGAAGCTACGCTACTAGCTTGGACGGTTAGTACGTCCCTAGCCATACGGGCTAGGATCTTAAATTGACCAACGTTTTCTCTTTCTTGCCACCATTTTAATACATCAAATTTTGCAAAATCTTCGGTGACAATATAACTAGTGTAATCAGTTTCTTTATATATGGAAAGTTCGTCTAAAGACGATTGAACTCGTGTACGTTTTGATTGAGATACATTATGTAACCAAAATGATCCAATGCTAAAGGTATTGTTTGGCCGAGTAGCCGATGTTTGTGAAGTCGAAGACCTCGGGGTGGAAGCAACTTCTCCCCGTGGTGCACATTCATTATCATAAATAGTATATAATTGTTTAACACAATTTTCAAATTTTGATATACTTGTCGTAATCTCATCTGGAGATTGACTCAATGCTTCCCCGAATACCCGATAGAAGTTAAAGATTCCATTACACCCTTAAAATTAACAAGAGGGTTTAATGCCGAAGCAATCAAAAAAATTGTTGGAAACTCTTTAAAATATTTTATAAGACTTTCACACATTTTGTTGGTAATCATATCCCACCTTTGATCCAAAGAACCAAAAGCCTTTAATGTTCTCAAAATTTCACAAACACCTATCATAGCTGAGTGAGATGATGGAAAATATGTTTGTGATAGCATCAATGTGGCTTCATACAAAACTCCCAAACCGATGTGTAATTCTTCTAAAATATTACAATCAGTTTCCGTAAGTACTTCATATAATTGGGGTAGGTGTTCTCGATGATATTCGGTAAGTAAATCCTTATTTTGTATCAAACGCCCTATCATTTTATAAGTTGAGTTCCATCTCACGGGCATATCTATGAGAGGTCTCAAACATCTTCTTCTTTTTGTTTTACAAAAATGCTCATATTTTTCGAATGCGATGGGTCCGCTTTTAAAAATTGTCTCATTTAATCTTCTAAATTTCAAAAGACAAGTTTCCATAGACTCCAAACCTTTTTGGACCGCGAGGTTGAAAATATGACAACAACAACGTACATGCAAAAATTCCCCGTCACATATTGGGTTTAAAACTCTTTTCAATCGTCCCATAGCGTTTGTATTGTTGCTTGCATTATCTAGGGTGATTGAAAGTATTTTTTCTTTAATTCCAAAACCGTTAAAAATCCTTAATAAAATATAGTAAATTTGTTCACCTCCATGCGGGCGAGGAAAGTTTTCAAAAGCAATAATACGTTTTTGCATAAGCCATGTTTTAGGGTCTATCCAATGTATCGTAACACAAATAAATGAATAATGGGTTGTATGTGAAGCGGTCCAAATGTCAGTGGTTATGGAAACTTTACCATCGAATCTAGTAAAAAAAAATTTTAAGTCTTGATATATTATTTTCCATTTTGTCATAGCTCTACGTTTAAGAGTTCTTCGACTTACAGAGGAATAATAAGGTTGTAAAGCTTTTTTGATAAAAGTTGTGACTCTTGGGCGGGAGAAGAAGTCAAATGGTAATGCTTCTTGTATTGTTAACTGCATGCTTAATTCTTGAACTTCATATTTATGCTTAATAAGATATACCCAAGTAAACCGGGTACAATCATCCACAATAGTGACAAAGAAATGATGCCCTTGATATGATTCAACATGATAAGGCCCCCATATATCGCAATGAATCAGATCAAACGGATTGACAGCCATATTGTTTTTAGAAATGAAAGGCAACCGTTTTTGTTTTGCTTGAGGACAAACCATACAAGGAGTATTTTTCGAAGGAATGATTGTATTATTAGTTTCCAACTGTTTCTTGATACAAGAAAGTTTACTATCTGATGGATGACCAAATCGATTATGCCAAATATCGAAAGTAACAACATTAACAGAAAAAGAACCATTAGAAGGAACTAAACTCTTGATATCCAGTACATAAAGATCTGCACATTTATCACCCTTGCCAATCATCCTCTTGTTTGATTCCTCCTAGATAATAGCAATATCAGAATGAAAAGCCACAAATAATCGTTTGTCAGCTGTGATATTTCCAATAGACAGAAGATTAAACCGAAAATCAGGAACACATAACACATCTTTAAGAACTAAATCACCTCCTATGTAAACATCGCCAATAGCTTGAACTTTAATCAAAGTTTTATTAGGCAAGACTACTTTATAATTGTAAGCTGTCTTCTTGTTAACCAGAACAGATTCATCATAAAAAATATGACACGAAGCACCTGTATCCATTATCCATATAGGAATGGAATAAAAAGATTTAGAAACAGAGCAACATATACCTATATAATCATCAGATGAACCGGTTGCCATATTGACAGATACAAGATGATTTGAGAGGGCTGTCATAAGTTGTTGGCATTGTTCTTTTGTGAATGAGCAGATAACATCATCAACATTTGAGTCAAAATTATGAGCATTAGACTGATCAGATTGAGAATCACCCATAACATTGTTGACTTTGGAAGTGAACTTGTAGCCTAGAGGATATCCATGAAGCTTGTAACATTTCTCAATTGTGTGACCTGGACGTTTACAATTGGTGCAGAATGGCCTATCCTTCTTGAAAGTCTTACTCATTTGTGAAGATTTGTTGACATTAAAAGCCATAGGCTGATCGGTAGTACCCCCAACAGATCTTTGTTTTTCCTCTTGTACAAGTAAAGAGAAAATACGCTTGAGAGGTGGAATAGGATCTATTAAAAGAATTTGCCCTCTACTTTGAGTGTAGAAGTCGTTTAAACCCATTAAGAATCCCATAGCATACTCAAATTGAATATAATTGTGAATGTTCTTAACACCTCCACAAACGCATTTGTTACAAGAACAATTAGGTCTGAAGTTTGCTAGCTCCTCCCATAGTGCCTTCAATTTTGTGAAATAGACACTGATTGAATCTTGATTTTGAGTCAGATTTATTAGGTCACGTCTGATTTGAAAAATACGTGGACCATTGCTTTGCTCAAATCGGATTTTCAGATCATTCCAAATTTCAAACGCAGATTCAACGAATATGATACTAGCAGAAATCTCTTTGGAAACAGAGTTTAAAATCCAAGAAATTACCATGTTATTGTTGCGATTCCAAACAAGAACATCATTGACTTCTGTTGCAGCAGGCTTAGGAATTGATCCATCAATGAATCCAAGCTTGTTCTTGACTGAGAGGGAAATTAGCATAGACCTGCTCCATGAATTGTAATTATCTCCTGTTAAGGGCTGAGAAACGAGAACCAAGCTAGGGCTATCAGAATGATGTAGAAGGAAAGGATCGTTTAGATTTGAACGAATTGTTTGAAGATTCTGCCATCGCTAATCAATTAGGAACAGATTAGAACGAATGAAGAGAAGAATCGGAATGAATTAATCAGAATTTGTGCGGAAATCAGAGTGAGCAAAACATAGATCTTGCTCTGATACCATATTGAACAGAGAATGTGAAGAAGAAAGGTAGAGAGGAAAAAGGGAAAATCTCTCATTGAATGAATATCACAACTGTACATACTAAGACTATTTATACAAAAGAAGATGAAACTAACCGACTAACTATCTGATAACAAACTGATGACTAAGCTTAAATTAGTTATGTTGACTAACTAATTGTAGTGTAAAAAAACACGAAATTCTAATTGTGTTAGATCCCTATCGTCAATAGAACAAACCCCTAAAAGCTAATTGAAGTTTAACTAAGATTTATGTGTTCAAAAACCCGTTTATATCTTAGGTTTTTCTCACCACTCGAACAAGGGCCAATCATTTGCTATAAGACTAACAGATATGCAATCACAAAGATATGATTATCCTTACCTGATCGTTCTGCGTCTCAATTCTGATGAAATGCTCCGCTTCTTAATAAAATATAAGTTACGGAAAGTTAAATTAGCTTGTGAAAAGCTTAAAGTGGCTCGTGATACACGGAAGTATGCATATGTTAAGCGCTAACATGTTACTTTTAAAGTCGGAATCATGTCATCTTGAAGGTCTCTCCTTTGAAAGGCATTATCCACTTTGGAAAAAGGGGAAAGTTAATCTTTCGATAATTGGTTCCCTCAAAATCATGCGCCGAGTCAATGAGTATAATGTTAGCACTGTCTCTTAAACTCTAGGAATTAATTATACCTTTCATGTATGCTATCCAGGTAAGTGCAAAGTTGAGGAAATCAAGTCTTGCTGCTACAAGAGTTAAAGGTCGACCCAACCAAGCAATTTGTTAAAGAACCGATAGAAATTCTTGACTCCAACACCAAGAAGCTTTGGAAGAAAATGATCGAGCTAGTATTGGTTAAAAGGAAGCACAACTCAGGTTCTGATCTAACATGGGAAACCGAAGACGAGATGAGGACGTGCTACTCTCAGTTACAGAATCATATTCCGGAGACAAAATCTTCTTAAGAAATGTAAATTTGTAACACCCTCAAATTGTGCCAAATAGTGTACCTTGAGTTTGAAATATTGTAGTTTGTATATTTTATGAATATTTAGCTTTAGAAAAAATACTTATGTGACAAGTTTATAAATTATAAAATGGTTTTGAATAGTGGATGCAAATAAATACTCAATTGAAATTGAAATTTTATAACGGATCAAATGTGAACTTGTAAGTTGGATAGGAGACGTTGATACTTGCCCCTGGAGTTAACCGACTATACCAAGTCGACTAACAGTCTAACACACAATTCGAATCTGGAAACTTCAACAAGCGAAATGATAACAATATAATTTAATACACACACACTTTGGATTAGGATATAGGAAACTATAACAAGCAAAATTCGTACCATCAAGCCCAATATTGCATTTCAGCCTATCATCGCATCGTTACATTCAATCCCAGTCAAAAGTGGAAGGGCCTTAACATCTTCTTTTTCTATGTAAAAATAACCTAGGCATTCACACCGCAACATCTTCTTCTACTCCCCACGTCGAAAGACGCCTCACCCTTCGCCACCATCGAACATATTCTTTTCTGTTCAATTCTACTGCTTTTTCAAACATTTTCTTTTTTTTCTATTGCTTTGTTACACCCCACCATCTCCTTCTTCCCTCTATGGTTGTATTTAGGGATGAGCTTGGTTTCAAACCAGACCAAACCTAAAAAGAACCGAACCCGAAAATGATCAAAATCTAGAACAGCGGGAGAACATCCCCGTTAAATTGATGATTAGGATGTATTAGAAATATGATTGTGATTATGTTGATGTAAGAAACTAGAATTATAATATCTAACATTTACTAGGAAGTTATGAACAATAACTTTCTTGGTAAATGTTATATATTTGTAAGTTGTATTTATTTAACAAATGTCCTTCCAGCCCAGTGGCAAACCAAGTCAAGAGAGCAAACTATAGGTCCAGGTTTCGAACCACAAGAGCCTTTTTCTTTGCCATTTTAGCTCATTTAATATATTCTTTTTTGTCAATTGAGCTCATTTCCCCATATCGCTTACAAAAGCCGTATTTGAATTTGTAATTTATTATAGTTTTTTTTTAAGCAAACATTGTTTATATATTACTTGATTAAAACTTTGACCTCAAGAGATTTGAGGTCGATGATACAGCAGGATTGTTACATTTATAAATGCCCCACTAGAGTTAGCATTTATGCACTAACAACCCCTTCCCAATCCCGACCACTTCTCTAACTGTTGCTATTATTACAAAATGTTAGTCTCCTAAAATGTTCACTACATCCGGCCCTGTCAACCAGTCCATCCATGTTAGCGAACTGCCTTTTTTGAGCCTTGCCTTTAACCATTGGAAGAGTAGTAGTTTGACTTGAAAAACTGCATTCCATGTATTTGTTTTTTGGGCCCCGAAGACTTTTTCATTTCTTAGCCTTCAAATTACGTACGTTACGGTTCTTATCACTAGTGCCCAAATCTTCCCATTCTTTCTCGAGATGACTTTTTCCGCACCTCCTTGTAGATCTTCAAAGGAGTCTCCTGACATGTAATTGATGCCCCACCAATCATGAACTTCTTTCCACACCTTAGTAATTTTGCTACATAGGAACAGAGCATGTTTTACCGATTCCGGCTCCTTCATGCACCAAGGACAGAGAACAGATGGTATATCAAGTCCTTTTTCATCTAATTTTACCCTTACCGCAAGTCTTTGACGTTCAGCCCTCCAAGCAAAGATGCAAATTTTTTTGGAACCAGGTTCAAAATAGAACATGCTGTGCTGATGCGTATTCTGACGATCTAGTTCTGCTTCATCGAGCACTTTCCTGCATTCTTTTACCGTGAAAGTCTCCTGTTTCAGAAATGAGCAGCTCCATCTATCTTTGATCCCTTTTTGCAGAGATACATCATTGATGGCCTCCATGAGGTTTTTGAAGTCTGTTCTCACTCTACCTATTAACTGGTTCGCGTCACCGATATTCCAAACCCAACCCGATTCAACCCACGATCCCATGTCAGAAATGGTACTACTTTCCTTATCGATTTTGTTAAAAATCCTCGGGAAAGTAGCATCAAGAGTGTCATTATTCAACCATCTATCTTTCCAAAACCATGTTTTTTTACTATCACCCACATTGCTTTTAAACGAGGATGATAAGTTTATACCAAATTTCATGAACTCCGGACCCAAAGATGTAATGCCCCCCACATACCCAATGACGCATTTGTTGGATTTGATTTCAGATTACCATCAGAACCTTATATACTAGAAATAATTTTGACCCAAAAGGAGTTTTTCTCGTTCAAAAACCGCCACCACCACTTTGCCAAAAGACTCAAATTAAACGATTTAAGATTACCAACATCTAACCCTCATCTTCCCCTGGATTACACCATAATGTTCCACGCAACCCATGAAAATTTTCTATTTTTTGAGTCCCCCCCCCCCCCCAAAAAAAAAGAAAGATATTCTGATTTTATCGAAATGCAAAAAGATACTGTTGAGAGCTTTAAACACTGATAGGAAGTATATGGGCAAACTTGACAAAACAACTTTGGTCAGTATAAGTCTTCCCCCGAAGGATAACGCGCCCGCTTTCCAAGAGCTTAGCTTATACTCAAACTTATCAATGACCTTTTCCCAATGTTTTTTACTCTTCATTGATACATTAAAGGGAACCCCAAAGTAGTTCAACATAGATCCCACTTCTTTGCAGCCAATCAATTTCGCCATTAAGGCCTGCTCCTCTTTCTTTACACCAATACCCAACATGTAACTTTTGTCCCAGTCAATCTTTATCCCCGACCACATGGACCAATGTGACAACCGTCACCAATCATAAAAAGGTTAGTCCCATATACTTTAAGTTTAAAATTCAATAAGTCCTCGATGATTTAGAAATACCTTTCTTAGCATAAGTATATAAATAAAAGTCCTAGTTCTTGTAAAAAAAATATATATATATATTTACGTCTTACCTAAAAATCTTATTACATGTTTAAATGTCCATTGTAATTGTAAATAAATAACAAGTACATTTTATGTACTTTACATATAAAATTTATGTAATAAACATATTAAAAATGTTTATCTTACATTTTATTTTTAAATAATAACAATAATATTAGTAATAATAATTATAAGATTAAAATAATAAAAGTCAAACTCCATCATTATCCTAATTCTTACACTCAACCACCACCATCATCACCCTCACCACCCTACCCCCCCCCCCCCCCCACCCATCTCGGCCGTACCCCCCCCCCCCCCTCTCTTCTCTTCTTCTCTTCTTTGCCTATAAATAACAACCCCATCTTCTCATTTCAAACACCCCTCTTCTCATTCAAACACTCTTACCCTCTCACTCTCTCAAATTCTCTCTTCAAAACTCTAAGAGATCAAAGGAAGCCATATCTTTTCTTCAAGAAAAAGAGTTCTCTTGAAGGTATAATCACCATTCCTCTCTATTACTTCTTGTACTTTTGTATCTCTTGGAAAAATCTATCATCTTCACCATCTTATCCTCTTTTTCTCTTCTTATATACAAGAAGATCAAAACAATAACACATGCATGCCCTCATCCTTTAAAGGACTATGTACTACCATTTATGTAGGCAAGAAGGCATGCATGTGGATAAATCTTATACCTACATGCATGCATTCATCCTTTGAAGGACTATGTACTACCAATTATGTAGGCAAGAAGGCATGCATGTGGTTAAGGTCTTACTTATATGCATGCATTCATCCTTTGAAGGACTATGTACTACCATTTATGTAGGCAAGAATGCATGCATAAGGTTGAATCTCACACTTTAAAATGGAGGAGATTGGTGATAATGATGGACAATGACCAAGAATTATAAAATGTACAAATACTTATACATATAATCTTGCATGAAAGTATTTACTTATTATTTGTATAGTATTCTTAATAATTTCGAAAATCATATGTATGTACATATATATATTTACGATTATGCATGTATGTGTGTATGATTTTAAAAACTATAAAATATGATATTATGTAGTAATACATAAATAAAAGATGCACTATTATTATGTATATTTATGCGTTCTTATAAAAGAAAATAACTTTGACATGTATTCTTACATCATCAAAGTTAGTCATAAATACATATAATAATATTACATGTCCTTATTTTCTTTAAAAACTACTATATATATATATATATATATATATATATATATATATATTCATTTCATTAATGTACTTATAATTATATCTTAAGACAAGTTTTACATAAATAATATATGTATATATATATGAGTGTTGCATGTTTTCAAAAACTTAAATATTTATATATATATATTCTCGCATTTTACCTATATGTAGAAGATAAATATAGTTAAAGATTAATAATTAATTACAAGTGAGAATTACCTAGACATTAAAATACTTCATATTATAACGTAATACAAATTATAAAGAGTTGTACTCTAATAAGAACCTTATGGTGGACATTTAACATAATATGATAAAGGTGTTGACGAATTTAAGGAACTAGTAGGACTTCCTATTACTTACCAAGCTTCACGAAAGGTGAGTGTTCACAACCCCCCTTTTTAAATATATTTACTTAAATATTTGGGGTGAAAGCATGATTATATAAATGTTTTATTTATTGCCATCATAAATATTTAAATTACGCGCAATGGTAGAATTATACTTGCTGATGTACTTGGGTTTCAATACATTATCCATTAACTACCACAAAAGGGGCCTATGGTACTTGTAGATAGCGTTATTTGGGGACGACATCCCCCCCACTTATGGTTGACGAACTATAGGTGTACTCTACCTACTTCCAACGTTATCTAATTCGGACGTTGGGTTTAAAATATATATATATATATATATATATATATCAAGGCAGTATGTCGATAGGATTGGAAAAATGGCTCAAGCTTAGCAAAATATCCCTTGTATACTCAAAAACCATGCGTATAAATTGAGCAATAAACTGTGGTTGGATTAACGTCTCCATCCTTACAAAAATTAGTTGGGTTCAAAACCCCAACATTTTACTTTATTTCTTTTGCATTAAAATTTCATTTTGTGCATATAAACTTGTGTCCTCACCAACTCTCGTAGTTGACCTCTCTTTTACTCATGCCTTTCAGGTAACCTTCGCTAGGTCTTAGAGCACGTTAGAGCATATCATGTGTGGATTCATGAAATAAATTTCCAATCGGCTACTTTTATTTTATCAAAGACAATATTCCTTTGCTGTATTGTACTGGATGTTTGTAATTTGATTTTACTATCTTAAATTATCTGTTATGGTTGGAAATTTTCTATTACCTTGTGCTATGAGACCTTTTGCTGTGACACCTCGTGTTTCCGCTTTAGCGGGGTGTGACAGAGTTGGTATTAGAGCCGAAGGTTATAGAGAATTGTGGTTTACCTTATGGGGGGAAAACTCAAACTATAACCGAAGGTTTTCGAAAGACAAGACTTTTCTAAATTAAATTTCTAAACTTGAAGCATTTTACTAATGTGATTAAGTTGAGTCTTCCATTATCTTCCTTTAATTAAACAAAGCTTGATCACCTATGTTTAATTCAAGTAAGGGCTATGGAATACTCAAGTTAATTGTAATAGTCCTATGCTTGCATAAAATTTTCTTTCATTAAGCATGATTATGTGTGTATACTATGCATAATTTCCTTTAGACACTCACAATAGAACACTAGTAACTAAGTAGATCGTTGTCGCAGATCAGTATGTCGACCGAGTATACTCCTGGACCAGAGTACGACAGCGAGTCAGAACCCACTGAACGCACTCAGAATGCAATAAGGCATCCAACATCCGATGAGGAACCGGAGATATCCAGTGGCCGGAGTTCACCCAATCCATGTGCACTACCACCTGGATTCCTAGAGCCCAAAAATAAGCAACCATTCCCTCGCACCCAACTCACTGCTAGGAAGACTACTGGTTTACCCCCGCGTATCACACCCCAACAGGCTATAGCGGCTACCGGCGAGTCATCCACCGTTAGGAGAATAGCAGCAGGCACTTCAGTGTTACCAGGCATACCTGTCATAACACCCGGGATGATAGAAGCGCAATCCCGACACCTGAGGCAGCTTACCTCTCACTTTGAGTATCTTGATGGACGGTTGGATTGCCAGCGCCACTCTATTGGTGCTCTTACAGAAATGGCGGAGGCCCGGTACCAGAATATATCACGAGTGGAGGCAAACGCACAGGAGGACATAAGGAGAGTATATGAACGTGTGAAGGCCCTGGCAGTGCTAGCTTTGGCAGTAGGAGTCATGCTAGGAGTGATGTTAGGTAGAAGCCTCTGAAATGACCATTCCCTGGCCCTTAAGTATGCTACTATTTCTCTAGGAACTACTGATTAGGTCTTATGTCGTTATATATGATTGGGAAATTTTGGTAAAAAGTATGTAAACCCAATCTAAACAATTTATGTATTACCATATTTTGGGAAATTTTGTAATCATGATGTATACCCAAAATGTTATTAATGGAAATGATTCTATTTTAAGAAAAATTTCTGTCCTCATAGTATTAATTAGTGCCTGAAATTTTTTGCATGATCATACTTAGCTTCATTAAGAAATAAACTTGACAAAGATCATATTATATTCACATCTTAGAACCATGCCTCCAAGAAGAGAAAACGACATAAACCAAATGGTGATAGAACGAGTGATAGCTACACTGCCCAACATCGTTAGCTAAGTGGCAGCAGGCTTACAAGTGGGAGCAGATAGGAGTTTTGTGTCATTGGAGTTTAGGACAACGCTTAACTTGAAAACTAAAAAGATGAAAGATGCCTATACCATAGAGTTTGCTAATGGTCAGGAAGCTAGGGTTAAGGATATAATAATTGATTGCACATTGAGCTTAGCTGGTAAGACATTTAGTATAGACCTAATCCCAATTAAGTTAGGAAGCTTCGACGTAATTATTGACATGGATTGGCTTACTAAATATCGAGCGGAGATATGTTGCTTCGAGAAAATCATACGCATCCCTATGCCTAGAGGCGAAAAACTCATCGTATATGGACAGAAGTTGGGAAGAAATTTGAAAATAGTATCCTGCATGAAGATGCAGAAATACTTGAGAAAGGGAAATGAGGCATTCTTAGCTCACGTCACTAGCAAGGATACAAAAGAGCAGCGCATTCAGGAAATTCCTGTAGTTCGAGAATTCCCTGAAGTTTTCCCCGAGGAATTACCAGGATTACCTCCGAACCGTCAAGTCGAATTTCATATCGACTTAATTCCTGGAGCGGCGCCAGTGGCTAAGGCACCTTATCGTTTAGCACCGTCAGAAATGCAGGAATTGTCAGCACCACTCCAAGAATTGCTTGACAAAGGACTCATCCGACCGAGCTCGTCCCCTTGGGGAGCTCCAGTCCTTTTCGTTAAAAAGAAGGACGGGTCATTACGGATGTGCATAGATTATAGAGAACTTAATAAGTTGACGATCAAAAATCGATATCCACTTCCCCGGACTGATGATTTATTTGATCAACTTCAAGGAGCCACGTACTTTTCAAAGATCGATCTACGCTCGGGATATCATCAGTTGCGAGTATGTGAGGCGGATATTCCTAAAACAGCATTTAGGACTCGTTACGGACACTATGAGTTCTTAGTTATGCCTTTTGGGCTGACAAATGCTCCCGCTATCTTCATGGATTTAATGAATAGGGTCTGTAGACCATATCTGGATAAATTTGTTATCGTGTTTATCGACGATATACTCATTTATTCTCAAAGCAAGGAAGACCACGAACAACATTTGAAGTTGGTGTTAACACTACTTAAGGACCAGAAGTTGTACGCGAAATTCTCTAAATGCGAATTTTGGATTCGCGAGGTACACTTTCTTGGTCATGTGGTTAACAAAAATGGGATTCACGTAGATCCGGCAAAGATTAAGGCAATCAAGCAATGGGAAGCGCCAAAAACACCAACTGAAGTTCGCCAATTTCTTGGGTTGGCAGGTTACTACAGGCGATTCATAGCAAACTTTTCAAAGATTGCACAGCCGCTAACCACACTAACCCAGAAAGATAAGAAGTTTATTTGGGGAGAGAAGCAGGAAGAAGCATTTCAAACTCTCAAGCACAAATTGAGTAATGCACCTGTTTTAACTCTACCTGAAGGAACAGATAACTTTGTGGTTTATTGCGACGCTTCACATCAAGGACTTGGGTGTGTACTGATGCAGAAGGAAAAGGTCATCGCTTATGCATCAAGACAACTAAAAGTTCATGAGAAGAACTACACTACCCATGATTTGGAACTTGGAGCAGTGGTGTTTGCTCTTAAGATTTGGAGACACTACTTGTATGGCACTAAGTGTACCATCTACACTGATCACAAAAGTCTTCAACACATTCTAGATCAGAAGATGCTCAATATGAGACAAAGGAGATGGGTTGAGCTACTCAATGATTATGACTGTGAAATCAAGTACCATCCCGGCAAAGCAAATGTGGTAGCTGATGCTTTAAGCAGAAAGGAAAGAGTGAAGCCTTCTAGGGCTAGAGTTATGGGAGCAATGGTCCAAACCAGTTTAAAGAGTCGGATCCTGGAAAGCCAGGAAAAGGCATTACAGGAGGAGAACCTAAAGGACGAAGCTTTATACCGCTTGGAATCCCGATTCGAAACTAAGACTGATGGAGTGCGCTATTTTGAGAACAGAGTATGGGTCCCAAAATACAACAACACAAGGTTGACCATCTTGGATGAAGCACATCAGTCAAGATACTCCGTGCATCCCGGAGCCGACAAGATGTACAAGGATCTTAAGGAATACTATTGGTGGCCAGGTATGAAAAGGGACATAGATTTGTACCTAGGAAAGTGTTTAACATGTGCAAGAGTAAAAGCTGAACATCAAAAACCGTCTGGGTTACTGCAACAACCCGAAATCCCTCAATGGAAATTGGAACAAATCACAATGGACTTCATCACCAAGCTACCAAGAACAGCAAGATCTCACGATGCCATATGGGTCATAGTAGACAGACTCACTAAGTCTGCCCATTTTCTCCCAATCCGGGAAGATTACAAGATGGAAAAGCTTGCCCAAATATATGTCAATGAGATTGTGGCACGCCATGGTTTGCCAATTTCAATCATTTCAGATAGGGACAGTCGGTTTACCTCACGATTCTGGCAATCATTGCAGAAAGCATTAGGTACTCGAATCGACTTGAGTACAGCTTACCACCCACAAACCGACGGGCAAACAGAAAGAACCATACAAACTTTAGAGGACATGTTACGAGCCTGTGTGATAGACTTTGGAGGGAATTGGGATACTCACCTACCCTTGGTTGAGTTCTCATACAATAACAGCTATCACACCAGCATACAGTGTGCCCCGTATGAAGCACTGTATGGGCGTAAGTGCCGATCTCCTTTAAGCTGGGTAGAAGCGGGTGATCGACAGTTAATCAAACCCGATATTATTCAGGAAACCACCGACAAGATCGCTATCATCAAGGAAAGACTCAAAACGACAAGAGATCGCCAGAAGAGTTATGCGGATAATAGGAGAAAGCCTTTAGAGTTTCAAGTTGGGGACAAAGTACTCTTGAAGGTATCCCCATGGAAAGGCATCATTCGCTTCGGGAAGAAAGGAAAGTTGAGTCCTAGGTATATTGGACCCTTCGAGATTACTGAGAAGGTGGGTCCCGTGGCATATAAACTCAATCTACCACCAGAATTAAGCGCCATTCACAATACCTTCCACGTATCAAACCTCAAGAAATGTCTGTCCGGCAACTCATCGGTAGTACCATTGGAAGAAGTGCAAGTAACCGAGCAATTGCACTTCACGGAGGAACCAATAGAGATCTTAGACCGAAAAGTCAAACAGCTCAGGCGAAGCAAGATCCCTATATTAAAGGTCCGGTGGAATTCGAGACACGGACCCGAATATACTTCGGAAAGTGAGGATTACATGAGACATAAGTATCCCCACCTCTTTAAGGACAGTAGCACCAAGTAAATTTCGGGACGAAATTTATTTAACTAGGGGAGACTGTGACAACCGTCACCAATCATAAAAAGGTTAGTCCCATATACTTTAAGTTTAAAATTCAATAAGTCCTCGATGATTTAGAAATACCTTTCGTAGCGTAAGTATATAAATAAAAGTCCTAGTTCTTGTAAAAATATATATATATATTTACGTCATACCTAAAAATCTTATTACATGTTTAAATGTCCATTATAATTTTAAATAAGTAGCAAATACATTTTATGTACACTTTTAATAAAATGTAATGTAATAATAAACATATTAAAGATGTTTATCTTACATTATATTTATAATAATAGTAATAATAATAATAATATTAATAATAATAATAATAAATATAATATTATTATAACCAAAGTCAACTATCATCATTTTACCAACTTACACACTCAACCACCACCATCATCACCCTCACCACCCTACCCCCCCCCCCCCCCACCCATCTCGGCCGTACCCCCCCCCCCCTATCTTCTCTTCTTCTCTTCTTTGCCTATAAATACCAACCCCATCTTCTCATTTCAAACACCCCTCTTCTCATTCAAACACTCTTACCCTCTCACTCTCTCAAATTCTCTCTTCAAAACTCTAAGAGATCAAAGGAAGCCATATATTTTCTTCAAGAAAAAGAGTTCTCTTGAAGGTATAATCACCATTCCTCTCTATTACTTCTTGTACTTTTGTATCTCTTGGAAAAATCTATCATCTTCACCATCTTATCCTCTTTTTCTCTTCTTATATACAAGAAGATCAAAACAATAACACATGCATGCCCTCATCCTTTAAAGGACTATGTACTACCATTTATGTAGGCAAGAAGGCATGCATGTGGATAAATCTTATACCTACATGCATGCATTCATCCTTTGAAGGACTATGTACTACCAATTATGTAGGCAAGAAGGCATGCATGTGGTTAAGGTCTTATACTTATATGCATGCATTCATCCTTTGAAGGACTATGTACTACCATTTATGTAGGCAAGAATGCATGCATAAGGTTGAATCTCACACTTTAAAATGGAGGAGATTGGTGATAATGATGGACAATGACCAAGGATTATAAAATGTACAAAAACTTATACATATAATCTTGCATGAAAGTATTTACTTATTATTTGTATAATATTCTTAATAATTTCGAAAATCATATGTATGTACATATATATATTTACGATTATGCATGTATGTGTGTATGATTTTAAAAACTATAAAATATGCTATTATGTAGTAATACATAAATAAAAGATGCACTATTATTATGTATATTTATGCGTTCTGATAAAAGAAAATAACTTTGACATTTATTCTTACATCATCAAAGTTAGCCATAAATACATATAATAATATTGCATGTCCTTATTTTCTTTAAAAACTACTATATATATATATATATATATATATATATATATATATTTATATATATATATATATATATATATATATATTCATTTCATTAATGTACTTATAATTATATCTTAAGACAAGTTTTACATAAATAATATATGTATATATATATGAGTGTTGCATGTTTTCAAAAACTTAAATATTTATATATATATATATATTCTCGCATTTTACCTATATGTAGAAGATAAATATAGTTAAAGATTAATAATTAATTACAAGTGAGAATTACCTAGACATTAAAATACTTCATATTATAACGTAATACAAATTATAAAGAGTTGTACTCTAATAAGAACCTTATGGTGGACATTTAACATAATATGATAAAGGTGTTGACGAATTTAAGGAACTAGTAGGACTTCCTATTACTTACCAAGCTTCACGAAAGGTGAGTGTTCACAACCCCCCTTTTTAAATATATTTACTTAAATATTTGGGGTGAAAGCATGATTATATAAATGTTTTATTTATTGCCATCATAAATATTTAAATTACGCGCAATGGTAGAATTATACTTGCTGATGTACTTGGGTTTCAATACATTATCCATTAACTACCACAAAAGGGGCATATGGTACTTGTAGATAGCGCTATTTGGGGACGACATCCCCCCCACTTATGGTTGACGAACTATAGGTGTACTCTACCTACTTCCAACGTTATCTAATTCGGACGTTGGGTTTAAAAAATATATATATATATATCAAGGCAGTATGTCGATAGGATTGGAAAAATGGCTCAAGCTTAGCAAAACATCCCTTGTATACTCAAAAACCATGCGTATAAATTGGGCAATAAACTGTGGTTGGATTAACGTCTCCATCCTTACAAAAATTAGTTGGGTTCAAAACCCCAACATTTTACTTTATTTCTTTTGCATTAAAATTTCATTTTGTGCATATAAACTTGTGTCCTCACCAACTCTCGTAGTTGACCTCTCTTTTACTCATGTCTTTCAGGTAACCTTCGCTAGGTCTTAGAGCACGTTAGAGCATATCATGTGTGGATTCATGAAATAAATTTCCAATCGGCTACTTTTATTTTATCAAAGACAATATTCCTTTGCTGTATTGTACTGGATGTTTGTAATTTGATTTTACTATCTTAAATTATCTGTTATGGTTGGAAATTTTCTATTACCTTGTGCTATGAGACCTTTTGCTGTGACACCTCGTGTTTCCGCTTTAGCGGGGTGTGACAGCTAAGCAATCAAGGATCAGCTGACACAATCACAAGTTATCAGCTGATGCCTTCCATCTGTCAGATAAGGTATTTACTACTTATCCAATCTTCTCTTTATGAGCTGACTATCCTCAAATGATTAGCTGAGCCCTTGGGAACAGCTGACAGTTGAGTTAATCAGTTTATTAGCTGCTGCTACGATTTGTATTATCAGCTGAGCAATTTGATCAGCTGAGCAAGTCTAGTCAGCTGAGTCTTTCACACTTATCCTTAGCTGAGCAAAATTATATTTGTAGTTCAGTGTCTGTTAACTGAGTCTTTATTGTATATCTCAGTTAATAGTTTTTCTATGTAATATTTTCTTAAAGTCAAAGGCAGAACATGTGTTGTTCTTATTATGCCTTAAATCTTTCTTTTGTAAAAGTACTTAACACTTTTTGGATCTACAATGATACAAAAAGGATAGATCTTTATCCACTGGAAAAGGAGAAAGATACTCTTGAAAAGAAGATCTCGAAGATATGATGTTAAGTATGGCTGGCAACTCCATATTTGGTAAAGTCAAATCTTCAGAATGCATGGTGTCGATTAAATCACAAGCATGGAAGGATAAGATTACTTTCTCAAGACATAAAGGTAGTAATTTAATAATATAATAATAGATAGTGGGTATACTCATTACTGAAAAGTATGTTCACTTTACACACTTTGTGTATAAAGTTAAACTTACTTTTTCACCCACTAACTTTATCTATTATAATATTATTAAACCAAGTACCTTTGTCTCCTTCTCTCTTCATCAACCCGGACACACTTTGCTTATATATATTCATGCATGGAAACATGCTAAATAAGTGAATGCGTTGAAAAACACTGAAATCTCATAAGTTGAGAATTAGAAGAGTTAGCATTTTACTTTCAGTGTAACAAACTTGTTCATGTGTTGAACGTCTTAGACATTAGTTGTTTAAGATTAGCATTGTCTATGTGTTAGACAAAATTAGTTGTCACCTTTTATTGAACTTAGATTTTCCGCATCTAGTTCATGTAATTCTTGATTAACGTCAATAAGAATTATATAAAAGTAAACCGTGTGTCTCTTAAATTTTAATTTGCTAAAGTTTGTATTCAACCCCCCTTCTACAAACATTTGTTGTTGTAGTATCCATTCGGGACCAACATATACAGATAGATTTTTGTTAATAAACGAGACTTGACATATATTTCCAAAATACCTCTCATTTATGAGTTACTAATAAGTCATTAATAAGTCACTGCTCATCAACATCTGTTCTTAAGATAAATGACGAAGATGAAGATATATTTTCAATGTTGTATATTCAATTTGTTAATTTTAACAAAAAGACTTTAGTTAACTATAATTTATAAAATAACCTAATGAAGAAAAAAGGTTTACGTGCTGTTTTGTATAACAATGTAGGGAAGATAAATTATAGTAATGTATCTATTTTTAGAAATTAATTTGTATAAGTTTTTGAGATAATTAACTTAGAGTTGTGTTTGAT
Organism: Pulicaria dysenterica; assembly: GCA_947179395.2. NCBI lineage: Eukaryota > Viridiplantae > Streptophyta > Magnoliopsida > Asterales > Asteraceae > Pulicaria > Pulicaria dysenterica. The sequence continues at coordinate 99,799,864 of OX359289.1, forward strand.
AAAGTTAATATAAAAAGGGTTAGGATCCTCTTATGTTGGAATCACACATGATTCATCATGTTCTCTCACAAACATTAGAGTGAGTCCATTATATTAGTAAAAAATGAGTCCCCTTTGTAGGCCTCACTCTCATGTTTGTGAAAGAACATGATGTATCATGTTTGACTACAACATGAGAGAATCCTCACCCATATAAAAAACATAGTTCTGAAATTATAATATTCAATCACATGTGATTTAGTATACAATCACATGTTAATTACGAAAATACCACTCCGTCCAAAATTTTAAAATTCAATCTGGATCATTGATGAGACTGATCCAAAAGCTAAAATATGAAAAAGTATAGACTATATTGAACATTTTAACTTAACTAATTATATGAGATATAATTTTTTGGACAAAAACTAAAATTTGTATTGCAATATTTTATTTTCTTTGGCGAAATTATTTTATCAATATAAAAGAAATGCCCTGATTAATTTGAATTTATAAAAGCTGACAAAATAAGAATTTTAGTTGTGTATTTGAATTCGTGAATGTTTTTCACCAACTAACTATATCTAAATTACATAAACATTAAAACATATATAAATCCTTCTAAATGTCCTTCTAAATGAAGATAAAATCAAAAGTCAATATTATATTTTATTGTTACTTTTTATATAGTTTTTTATCAGCATTTGTTTATAAAACACATTTTTATGAAGAAAATTAGTATAATTGAATTTTATTAAATAAAACTTTCTCAATACTGATATATATATATATATAGGGTGTGGTTAAACAAAGAACCTCCCTTAAACAAAGAACCTAAAGAACCTCCCTGGTAATGACATGTGGCACATTGTTTAGAGCAAAAAAGGAAATTAAAAAAAAAAACAATCGGCGCCTACAACACCCACAACCAAAACCCACAACAAACTTAAAAAAAACCCCATTTACTTTAAATAATCATAACTCGTTCGTTCTTAACAATTTTAACATAAAAATTATACCGTTAGATTTAGTTTTTCGTCCTCTTTCAAACAAGACCGGACTTGATATATTTCTGAAACTTTTTTTTTTTGAAATGCAAAGTTTGCATTTTGAGTTGGGTTCATTCAAACTCAAAATGCAAAATCTGAAGTTTGCATTTTGAGCTGGGTTCATTCAAGCCCAAAATGCAAAATCTGTAGTTTGCATTTTGAGCTGGGTAATTCAAGCCTAAATGCAAAATCCGTAGTTTGCATTTTGAGCTGGGCAATTCAAGCCTAAATGCAAAATCCGTAGTTTGCATTTTGAGCTGGGCAATTCAAGCCTAAATGCAAACTCCGTTGTTTGCATTTTGAGCTGGGTTCATTCAAGCCTAAATGCAAAATCCGTAGTTTGCATTTTGAGCTGTGTTCATTGAAACCTAAATACAAAATGCAAAAAACGAAAACGTACATGCTGCCTAAATGCAAACAAAATTTTCATGTTAAAAAAATTTTAGAAAAATATGGGAAGAGTGATCTTGTTTGAAAGAGGATTAAAAAACTAAAAGATTGGTATAATTTTTTTGTTCAAATTCACAAAACTTAAAAAGTTATGACAATTTAACAATTTTGGGGGTTTTTTTTTTTTTAAATCGAGTTTGTTGGGGGAGGGGAGGGGATTTTCCATGTTTACCCTTTTCTTCCTTAATTAATACATAATAATTACAGTTTTGCCACCAATCAATCTCATCCATTGATTTTGATGATCCAAAGGTCCAGATTGATTCTTTAGGTTCTTTGTTTAACACATGGTTCTTTATTGATTCAATTTATATATATATATATATATATATATATATATATATATATATAGGGTATGGATATAGGAAGAAGGAATTAAAAATGAGAAGCCTAGGAAGCAATCTAGGCCTTTGATCAAATTTAATCTAAGGTTAGGATGATTAGTGACATTTTAGTAAATAAAATGAACTTTAAGTGGGAGGGGCACTAAAAAAAGTGGCTGGAGGGGTATTTAAGTCATTACGCGCGTGAGTGGCAGCCACTCTCCTGAAAGGAGAGTGGGCTGAGTAAAAAAACCCAATACCCCTTCAAAGTTTTTTTACTCAGCCCACTCTCCTTTCAGGAGAGTGGCTGCCACTCACGCGCGTAATGACTTAAATACCCCTCCAGCCACTTTTTTTAGTGCCCCTCCCACTTAAAGTTCATTTTATTTACTAAAATGTCACTAATCATCCTAACCTTAGATTAAATTTGATCAAAGACCTAGATTGCTTCCTAGGCTTCTCATTTTTAATTCCTTCTTTCTATATCCCTACCCTATATATATATATATATATATATATATATATATATATATATATACTTTTGTTTTCCAATACCAACCCTCTATTTTCTTATCATATTTCAATATTTACCTCAAATATTATATTAATTAACATGAGCACTTAAAGTTTACCCGTTACTTTTTTAAAAAGAGTTTAGTTGTTGAAAATTTTTAACTAGAGTTTATTTCTTGAAAATGCATTTAAACTTTTATATTTTGTTATTGTGTGTACTAAATTTTTAAACTTATCATTTAGTGTTCTAGATTTTGAAAATTATCATTTAATGCATCTAACATGATGTAGCATGTTAGATGTTTAAGTGACATAAGTTTGCTTACACATAGGTGATATAAGAGGTTGACGTGACATAAGTTTTGCTTACATATAGGTGATGTCTAAGTTACGGTTTTCAGGCGTGTAATTCTTTATTCTGTTTACAAACTTTCTACAAATCTTGATGCATAGTTTTTCATCACACATTGTACACGCTTTTATGCGTAAATTTTCTTTTCCATTTTCAATACTATGGAGCTCTTTGATTACGGTTGTACATTGTTTTATAACGTTTTAACATTGCAATAAATCTCATTTGTATATAATTTTATTTCTACAAATTAATTCCTTTTTATACGGCCTCAAATGTGTAATTCTTTTAATAATTGTTTACTGTTTTAATCATTTACATAATTTATTTTTTCCATACTAAAGACGGTGTTCATTTTCAGCGTTTTGTTAACTTTACCTTTTTTTACATTTACTAGCATAGTACCCACGTAATGCGGCGTCGACAAATAATTTTTAATCGATAATATGTCTATTCTTGATAAAGTAGGGGTATCATATTCACGTACTATGATGATGTTGAATAGTTTCATTCGTAACCTCTATATTTTTCTGCATTTCAATTTCTTTATTGCTTTAACTATTTATTAGTTTTTATTTAATTTGTTATAATATCTTATAGGTTACAAATTAATTTGTTTTGACTTGACTTTTTAAGACATTATTTATTATGGAATGTTTAGTTATTATTATGGTAATTCAGAATCTAATTAAGTCCATTTAGTTGTTTCCTTTTATATTTAAATGAGGGTATATTAGTAATTTCATCTGACTTAATTTTTAAGAGTTTAAGCAAAAGTGTTAAATGCTTTATAATATAGTATATATATAGATTTATATTTGTAATCTTAATTTTTATCTACATTTTTATATAAGTATCATTTATTTCTCTCATAACTTTTTTCTACTTAATTTTTAAATATTTTTGCTTACGTTTTAGTTTTTACATTTTATTCATTCTTATCTTTTGTTTTCCGTCACTCTACTCATGCAAGTAAAAAATGTAGATTTTCAAAATAGTTATATACACTAAGAAATACAATTTGTTGCAGTTTTCACTTTAAAATTTTCTTTTTATGTTTTAATTAGAAAATATTATAACATTATTAGTGTTTTCTATCTTCTTCTCATTAGTGAAAATTTTTCACCTCTATTTCATTTTATCTCTCTTAACTTTTTTCCACTTAACTTTTAAACATTTTTATTTATGTTTTAATTTTTGCATTTTGTTCATTCTTATTTTCCGATTACTATTACGTTACTCATACAAGTAAAAGATGTAGGTTATGCTACACATAATGCATTAGTTTCAAACCCCTGCTGCAACGGCAAGGTAAGAAATACCTAATTAAACCATGAAACGGGGGAGGTTGATGATTAAAGATTGTTATGGGGTGTTCTTGAGTTTTAAAGTTGATGTATATGATTATATGAATCCTAAGTTCTGTTTTGGTTCAAAAGACGATTTGTGATTGTGGGGTTTATTCGCCATTTGGCTCAGGGGCGGACCTAAGGGTTGGGGGGGGGGGGGCACGGGATACCGGTCTTTTGACGGTTCGTAGTGTTAATTTTCAATTTTTTGAGACTGTGCTACCGGTAAATTTTCGGGGTGCACCCGGTGATACCACCAAAATCAAAGAAAAAATGATACTTTAAAAAAAAAGTGATAAAAAATAGGTTAATCTTTCAATTTATATCTTTAAAATAACATTTTAGTTCATAACTTCATATAAATTGTGTTTTTATTTTAAATTTTGGCCCTAAAATACCAGAATAACCGCCGAAATTGCGTTAATTCGACCCGATTAACCGAAAACCCAAAAAGAACCCGAACCACAGCCTCAATTTTATTTAATTTTATTTCCGCATTATATAGTGCCACCGGTCAAAATTTTTTCTGGGTCCGCCCCTGATTTGGCTTGAGTCCGCTTGAGAGGTTTTCGATTTCAAGTTTTTGATTGAGACTTCATTCACGGTCTCGATGAATTATGATAAAGTTCTGTGATCTAATGTGTGGAATTTATGTCTTCAAATATAAAATACTTAATTCTTCAAGGGGCTAAAGTGTCAAAATGCCTAAACTTCAATAAGCAATACTACTATTACATTTAGAAGGAAATTTTTTTGTCCTTTTGTTTTATTTAGTCTTTTGTCTTTTAATTATTATTATTATTATTATTATTATTATTATTAACACTATTAATATTATTAATTATTATTACTATTATTATTATTATTAAATTAAGTATATAACACTCGGCACAACGTGTGGGCTTAAAATCCTTGTTGATTATCAAATGCATACAACATTATTCCTTAGAGTTTAACTTTAATTGACTTGATTTTTACTTAAAAGATTTTTCATTAACATCCACATATATTTATAATATATAGTTTGACAAACCTTATCGTACACCAAAAACACTGTTCATTATAGGGTTTTTCTAAACTACGCATATATATATATATATATATATATATATATATATATATATATATATATATATATATATATATATATATATTGATGGTTTTTTATTTAACTAATGTGTAGCTGTTTGGCAAGGATGGTAAACACTCTCCTTGTAAGACCATGCGCATCGGAGGGCTGGTTGGCTGAACCCGAGCCAGCACACCATCGCCCCAAGGAGGGTGTGGGCTGGTTCCCAAGGCCAACGGCTTCATCGACCAGCGCCAGCCTCAATTTCCTTCTTTTTTTCTTTTTCAATTTTTTTCTTTTCTCCCCCATAAATATACAACCTTCTCACTTATTTTTTCACACCATTCTCTCTTCTTTCTCTATTTATTTTCTCTCAAAACTATTATTTTTTACATACAAAAATGTCAACTTCGTCGTATGAGTCGTCGGATCACGATTTTTCGGATTCTTCATCTTTATCAGCTTCTGATGGAGTTTATATCGTCGCATATCGTGAAACAAGTCGTAACTTGTTGTGTATATATCTCAGTTGTAGCAAATTAATTTGATGAGCACCTAAAACATATTTTTACATCTACGCAAACGTACGTACGACAGCCTTTAGGGTTTAATCCCTAATCACCATTCCCCATTAAAGCATTGTAATTTTTTCTCCTTTAAAGCTTGTAAGAACTGCAGTATTAAAATGGATTGATTCTCGGCCTCCTCCGCCCCGTGGTTTTTCTCGTTTTGGGTTTTCCACGTACATCTTCGTATCTCTCACTTTTACTTATTTCATTATTTTATTTTTTGTGGTTGATTATTATTATTGATTGATCCTATTCCGCTAAAACTGATATTAGTTGGGTAACTTGGATCCTTGGAGGTTTTGATATTATCCTAATTCTAACCCTAGTCGTATAAAATTTATTAGGGGAGAAATTAGTGCCGTCAATATATCTCCGGTATTTACTACACAATGTTCTCAACTGGGAATAAGATTCATGATTTGTAGTTTTCGAATGACAATCTTCGATTAGTTATCAATTCAAAGTGTGTGTTTTATAATTGGCTTGCTTTGCGATTTAAGATTCGAAAACCAAAGGAGGTTTGCGATCCGTGTTTTACGATTAGACAAAGTTTTCAATTTATGGAATAAAAAACTAAAGGGATCAGCTTTCGAATGTTGAATTGCAATTGAGTTTGAGTCAAAAATTAAAGAGATCTTCTATTGGTAATTTGCAATTTTAATGATTTTGATTATTTTGATTGTCGATTAGTGGTTTAAGATTGGGAATCTACTGTAGGTTTTTCCATGAGCACAACTGACTACACCAAGACTATTGATGACCTCTACATCTGGACTAAGGTGAGTTAAGTCTTTTCTAAAACCGAGTACGAAGACAAAATCGTTTTCCAATGACTTAACGATTTTAAGATGACCTTTAATGATGCATACAATTAACTCAATTAAATGATTGTTTATTATGTATTTAACGATGCTATATGATGGACTATTATGATGCTTAAAGATGTAATTAAATAAAGATGATTATATTATGATGATAAGATGGCTTGGGGCTGGGTAGACACTCCTAATATGTAACAATGATGCCTAGTAGGAAAAATGTGTCTTTTATGGCTTGCTAGCAAAGTGGTGGTTGGTTGTCGGGTTTTCTAGACAACCTTGAACACATGTGTAGTTGTGCTCAAAGTGCTTATACATTGGAGTGGTGTTTGACCGACGATGATGAGGTCAACACGCATAACCTCACGATGTTGGAAATAGGGCCTAACGGTGGGGGCAGTGCTCATACTTTCTCCTGAACAACTTACGTCAGAGTAGCTATAGAGGAGGGGCCTCAGGAGTTTGAGTACGAGTAAGATTCAAGCCCTATTTGGTACTAGACTTTCCGGGCATGCGTAGTGAACCCGTACGTGCCATACCGGACGGACTTCGAAACCTAGTAGTTGCCGGGTATGCACGTGGTACCAATGTGGACGGACCTTAGGACCCTAGCGGTTGCTGGCACACATATGGTGTTTAGGGTAGCAATGGTAATGGTGTATGATGATAGAATCCAGCTAAGATCGATGAATATGACGATGACTCATGATGACTTTTAATGAAATGATGAACAAGAAGTAAGTGATGTAAAAGATGACCATGATGCTAACAATGTATTATGATGAACTAAATGATGTGAATATGATTACAATGTATAATGATGTTAATGACTATTTATGATGTACATAAAGATGTTTATTAATTATACTTGACCATGCAGGGTTTATGATGATATATGGGTAAGTCAAGTTACCGGATGAGAATTATTACTTCTAAACATGTTTTATGATTGTTTTAAAAGTGTGACTCTATTGAACCTACTGCTTTGAAACGTCTCTTGTACTCCAGCAGGTAGCATAGGAACGTGTGACCATGTGAGCGTGGGTGCTACCGGGTAGTGATAATTAGTCTTGATGTATTTAGTGATGATCCAACGTGTGGTTAACATTTAAAGCGGTTGTTACATATTCGTTACAATGGTTTGACTACGTGCTAACGTAGTGGTTTTGAATGTTGTTGATTTGTTAACGGTTTAAACTGTTAGCATTTAATGATGATTATTTATATTTCCGCTTTGATGTCTTCAAAAAAAATTAAGTTATGAATTTTCGAAACCACAATGTTACAGTTTAGGTTCATAGATTATGGCGTTTGCGTCTTTTGGTTCGTATGTCTAAGAGATTGTGATATTTCCATTTAATCTGTCCCAAATCTCATATTGCCATTAGCGGTTCGTGATTGCGGTCATTGTTAGTTTGTTCTTTTCAGGGATTTTGTTTTCAGTATTAACGTCGAGGTTAACTAGTTTCAAGTTTATCGGGTGACTGCCTTTAATAGCTTGCAAATTTTGATTAGATTGATTAGATTAGTCCTTTTTATTTGGTACTTTATTGTAATTTCTAGCATATTACTAGTTTTTAATTAATATATACTGACTTTCAAAAAAATAATAATAATAAAACTGCACAATCCACACCACCACTACACCGTAGTGGTGTGGCATCTCCTTCCCATATTCATGGTCATCGCCACACCTTCACAACAAACCTACTGCTTATGCCCTTCGTAAATATTATTTATAAAAGTTTATCTTTAGTTACCACATAAATTAGGGTAAAATATGGTTTAACCTCTGAACGTTACGTTAAAAAATGGTTTAACGCCTAAACTCTTTTAGTGAATATTTTAATTCCTAAACTTGTTACAATCAATTGTTCTAGCCACTTGACCTGCTATAGTATGTTACTAAACTAAAAAAATAGTTAGTCCCTAAACTTGTTTCATAAACGATTTAATCCCTATAACAAAACTATTGATTATAACATCCGAGGCAAGAAACATCGACCGGCAAAAACGTACGTGTTACAACTAATCTCTATTGCTTCATTCATAAGTGATCTCTATTATCAATATACGATCTGAATCGTATGAATTTACACAAAAGAAAAACTAACAAATTTGATACAAATTTGAATACATTAGTAACCTCTACTCGCTATTGCTTCACCGATTGTAGTATTTTTTATGTGAAGATGAGCAAATAATTATTACAAACAATCTATTTGGTGTGCTGCTTATGAATTGAATATATTTCTTTTAGGTTATAAATGTTGTTTGTTGGATTAAAACCACATTTCTATTTAACGTTTTTTACCTTTTTATATTTATTTAAATTTAAATACTAACATTTAGCAAGACTAAATGTTGCTATTCATCTACAGTAACATTAGATAATATATTTAAGCTTTGAAACAGGAAACAGGAAACAAGATGCACTGGAGGTGGCCTAGCGGAAATTACGTGAAACTTGTATTCGAAACCCTTCTCTACCATCACCTTTTTTTTCCTTTTTTCTTTTTGTTGTCCACCGCCTTGGAGACTTGGAGTAAAGGTTGAATCTCAGTACTGCTATATTAATTATTTTGCTTTGTCGTGTAATTTTGGATAAAGGTACACTCCATCTCTTTCACTCAAATCAATCATCTTTTTCAAACCATTTCTTCATCAATCAATACACTACATTACCATAAGTTTTCCTGTTTGAGTCTCTTCAGATTTAGCCATGGTCGATCGCTCTCTTTTTTCTTATCGAAATCATTGGCGATTCAAAGTCACCGGAGAAAACAAGCATCAAACAACAAACCCTACCAACCGTTGATGATAACCCTAAAATCCACCAAGTTTAAATATGCCGGCTTCAAGGTGTGTTTTGGTAAGCCGTGATATCGTGTTAGAAATTTCAAGTTTTATATATAATACATTCTTGCCCTTTGTTTTAATTTCTTTGTTGTGTATCTTCCTTCTAGGTGATTTGGGCGTTGGTTTTGTGCTCCACAGGATATGCTTCTTCATGGAACTATCGGTGAAGAGGGCATTAGCGGCAAACCTGGTTTTGCCAATGGTTCTTTCATGGCTATCGACGTTAAGGTTTGTGGTGGAACACCAAATTACCTGAATCTAACGGTTCTCATGTTGTTTCGTAGACTCTTTATAGTTATTTGACAATCCATTCACACTATGATCTTTCTTTTTCATAAATGCTTTTCACTAATCTGTTTTTTCTTACTAACTTGCAAATAAGTCAAACCTTTCTTTATGTTTTTCTGCTTCTTTTGCTTCTCATTCTCATATTTCCTGAAGGACTCAAAGTTATTTTTCTTTTTTGGTTCTCCCAGGTGTTGGATTTAATATACCCTTAAAGATTGTGTTTTTTATATATTTCTTTACTTCTTGGTCGTGAATAGCTCAGATGAGTTGATTATGAACTAGAATGTGATTATAGATTTCATGAAGTCCATACTCCATGTTCAAAGATTGCATGATGTAAGTTTTTTTTTGTCTACAAATCAAATGATCGTTTAAGTATTTCTACTATTCATAATGTATATGTTTAGTTACATTCTGTATACAGAAAAAGAATGTATCTTTTTAGGAACTTTAAGAAAGATATTGAATGTTTCAGAATATTATAATAGTAAATATGTGATGCAAAAGGAAACACCTTTTTTAGTAAGCATACAAATGCAAAAGAATACTAATTTGAATGTCAGATGTATGTGGTATTGTGGTTTTCCATTACATTTTACTCAATCAATATAACTTGAAAGAAAAAAGTTGTTGCTTTTTGTTTGAAGGTCTTTTTCTACAATTTTTGCGAGTTGTATTGGCACAGGAGAATGTATTTGTATATAATTGAAGAGTCGTTTGAGTTTTTATGCCCCCGTAAAAAAACTTGATCAGTGGTTTGATGGTATTCGTGGTCTTTGTTTGCGTCAAGAGCACGATTCAAAATCTGCAAGTAGATATGGTTTTACATGCGGGTTTTCTATGTGTGTTCGGTGTATGGTGATTCATGTATATGTCAATGCCTTTGCGATATCAGCCTTCCTGATTAAGGAAAGTTCTAGGTAATTCACTTTTCTCTCTCTTATTCACTTCAATGGTTGTTATGGGCTTGCTTTTGCTCAGATATATTTGTATTCCTGTAAAAAGTTTAGGTTCCATTTGTTTATCGGCCATAAGTAGTTTTTGTGTTTTTGGTCGAGGTGTTCATAGTCGATTTGTTTGTGTAACAATGGCAGAGGTAAGGTTCATTTTTGGTGTGTTTGTCTTTGATTTACAGATCTATTAGGGTTTTGAGTTTGACTTTACAAACCATTGTGTTCTTATTTACTTTTTTTTGAAAGGGTACGGGCTTAGTCGTGCAAGGCTAAAGAAAGTAGATGGTGGTGATGCGGTGACAGATTGTGTACTTACAACCAAAAATAAGCAAAACAATTTCTTTGGGACGACAAGAACACAAAATTCAGAATCCTTTCAACTATTTGAATAAAAAAATTCCAGAGAAAGGTGGAGAGGTGTTCTTCTTCACCACCCGTATATTTGTCCATACGAAACTAAGGTGCTTTAATCTCTTTCAATCCCTATACAGTTCCTATTTTCTGTATTGCAATGTGTGTTGGTGTTTGATTTATAGACTTTTTGGAGTTTTGAGTTCCATTTTTATGGGTTGATGTGTGTTTTACATTGGTTTTTTCTAGGTGCGGGCCTACTTGGGGGGGTGGTTTAAGGTTGTTCATAGATTGTGGTGTTAAGACTGAAGGTTGCAGTTGTAGATGGTCGGAAACGATGACAATGACTGTGGTGCAAGGAGTAGATGGCGATGCTGAGGCTGGAGGTGGTAGGGCTTCAAGAAAATATGGTCAAAAAACCAAAAAAGGCTCTCCATATCCAGGGTTTGTATGTCTTTATTATGTCATATCTTTCTACATGTTTTTTAAAGTACAATAGATATAATTCAGCATTTAAAAAACATTAGATTCTATTTATTTGTGTAGAAGATTGTATAAATATGAATTGAGCGGCTTTCAATATATTCACTTCTTCATCCACGGTAGGGGAATTTTTGTTATTTACAATCAATAAACATCTTTGTGAAATTTTTTATGTATAAGCCCCGCCGCAACGCGCGGGCACCAGAACCTTGTTCAACACATCATATAGGTCGATTTGAAAGAATTTATTTGGTTTTCAATAAAGTTTCTTCCCCTTCGGGTTTAGATTTCTAATATTGCAAAGGATGTCTAAGGATGTGCTGATGCTTTTGCTGTTATAAGGTTTGATAATCTATTTTTTATTTGACCCTTAGTTAATAGAAAATTGGAAATGTATATATTTTTGCTATACTTTTTTTTGTTACAGTAAATCTCGTAGTTATATTTTTTATATATATTTGTTACGGTAAAAAATTTAAGGATTAAATCATAAATAAGTTAAAACGTAGAGATTAAACCGTTTATGAGACAAGTTTAGGGACTAAACTATTTTTTAAAGTTTAGTAACCTACTATAGCAGGTCAAGTGGCTAGAACAAGTAATTATAACAAGTTTAGGGATTAAAACATTCATTAAAAGAGTTTAGGAGTTAAAACCATTTTTTAATATAAACTATTGGAGTTAAAACCATCTTTTACCCTATAAATTATCATCTATAGAGAGGGAAAGTTAGAGCAACTTGGATCAATTTAATCATGAAACTTTCTTCTCTTTAATTTCTTTAATTCCTATTGTATTTTCTCCTAATTTTGTTTTCTTTTCAAATGTAAAACAGGAATACAATGTTAAGGTAATTATACAAATTTAACTTATTTTGATATAATATTAATGAGTTATGTTGAATATAGTTCATATAAAAAGCATAGTCCTAAAAATTTAATATTCAATAACATATGATTTAATATACAATCACGTGTGATTCGATCAATATACAATCACATGTGATAGTAAAATCATTACATGTTAATTACGAAAATGCCACTCCGTTCAAATTTTTAAAATTCAATCTTGACCATTGATGGGACTGATCCAAAGGCTAAGATTAGTCCCTTGGGACTAAGTATTAAGTATGAGCTATATTGAACATTTCTCTACTTTTGTGCATTAATCTCTTAATATAAATAAAAGAGTTAATTACATTTATGGTACCCACGGTTTATCAATTTAATGGTTTTGATATCTGGATTCGAAAATTTACGGATCAAGTACCTATTCGCCCGATTTTATCATGTTTTTGGTCCCTCCCAAACTTAAAACGACCAATTTACCCTTATCCCATTATTTTATTTATTTTATTTAGCTTTTAGTTTTATGTCTAATTAATTAAACTGTTGGTCCTGAATGGATACTACAACAACAAATGTTTGTAGAAGGTGGGGTTGAATACAAACTTTAGCAAATTAACATTTAAGAGACACACGGTTTACTTTTATATAATTCTTATTGATGTAAATCAAGAATTACATGAACTAGATGCGAAAAATCTAAGCTTAATAAAAGGTGGCAACTAAATTCGTCTAACATGTAGACTAAACTAATCTTAAACAACTTATATCTAAGATGTTTAACACATGAACAAGTTTGTTACACTGAAAGTAAAATGCTAACTCTTCTAATTCTCAATAAATGAGATTTCAGTGTTCAACTATCTATTCGCATGCTTAGCATGTTTTCATGCATGAGTATATATAAGCAATATGGTGTCCGGGTTGATGGAGTGAAGAAGGAGACAAAGATACTTGGTTTAATAATATTATAATAGATAAAGTTAGTGGGTGAAAAGTAAGTTCACTTTATACACAAACTGTGTAAAGTGAATGTACTATTCGGTAAAGTATAAACCCACTATCTATTATTATATTATTAAAGTACTGTGAATGTACTATTCGGTAAAGTATAAACCCACTATCTATTATTATATTATTAAAGTACTACCTTTATGTCTTAGGAGAGTAAACTTCTCTTTTCATGCTTGCACTTTTAACAACACCATGCTTTTTGAAGACTTGACTTAACCAAGTATAGAGTTGTCAGCCATACTTAGTTGTTGAAGCATATCTTCGAGATCTTCTCTTCTAAAGTATGTTTCTCCTTTTTCAGAGAATAAAGATCTATCCTTTTTGTCTCTTTGCAGATACAAAAAGTGCTAAGTACTTTTACAAAGAAAGATCTAAGGCATAATATGAACAACACATGTTCTGCCTTTGACTTATAAAAAATTTTACAATGAAAAACTATTAACTGAGATATCGTGTAAAGACTCAGCTAACAGACACTGAAATGCAAACATAATTTTGCTCAGCTAAGGATAAATATGAAAGACTCGGCTACTCAGATTTGCTCAGCTGATCGAATTGCTCAGCTAATAATACAAGTCAGAGTACAGCTAATAAACTGATTATACTAAACTATCAGCTGATCCTAAAGGCTCAGCTAATCATTTGAGTGTGATTAGTTTATGAAGAAAAGATTGGATAAGTAATGAATACCTTATCTGACAAATGGGAGACATCAGCTGATCAATGTGATTGTGTCAGCTGATCCATGACTGCTCAGCTGATCTTGAAGCTTTCTGTAGCTGATGGTTTTGAACCATCAGCTGATCCATTTTGATGCTCAGCTGATGCTTTTTGACTGATCTTTTCTTCTTAGCTGATCTTGCTGAAGCTGGTCCTTTGGCTGATACTCAGTGTTTAGCTGACACTTTTGATCTTCAGCTGACATTTCTTACTTACACATTTCTTTAAGTCTAACATGAAAAACAACACATGTTTTTCATTTATCCAAGTACAAAACTGAATATGTGGTTTTGTTAGTATCAAATCCTATTTTAATTAATAGACATGTTTGATTTAGGTTTAATATTGCTATCTCCCCAACATAAACAATCAATACAATATAATAATACCTATTCCAACTCGGTCGTACTCTATCTTGTACCATCCGGCCACCACCCACCGCCGCCTCTCTCGCTCGAAAACCACCACCAACCTACTCCATTTGACACCCTACTCTCCCTCCCTCCCCCCCTCTCTCTCTCTCTCACACACACACACACACACTTGACACCCACCGCCTGCTATTGCATCATGAACCACCACCGCCCCTTTCGTCACATTTGCACCACATATCTTCAAGATCCATTCCGATAAGAACACCCACCCACCAATCAAGAAAAACACACCCCCTAATCGTTATCTTGGATTATAGGGAACACTCTTAATCTCACACTTAAATGATTAATACATAAAGAGGGAGGGGCTGATGATAATAACGGTTGTGACAACGAACCTTAAATCTCAATCTCAGAATCGGATGTGCTCCATATCAACTCACCAACCCCGGCCAAACTCATCGTCGTAAAAAATCAACCAATGAGTAGGGTATGTTGGGGTTTGTATGGGTTTATAAAATATATATTTAATAGCAATGGAAGCGTGAAAACGTGTACAATATTTTTAAACTTTTTAAAACTCCTCACCAAGATCCATATGCATGTACTAAGAATACTAAAATAACCATAGAGGTTTTAAGAAATACAACCTTTATAGCGTGAATGGGTACCGGTGGAGACTAGAAACGACAAGGAATCAAGTGTAGCTTCCCTCCAAGGTATCCACATGCGAGCAACATACCAACACTAACCGAGTGCTATCCTTTCAACCCTATATGTAGACAATATTAAGTAGAAGCAAGAAACTCATTTTATTATTCCACACTTGTGTTCAAGTCTACTAGTTGTTGTGTTTAATTCAACCATTTGAATAAACAGCAACAACAAAGTCTTATATATGTATTGTGAGAACAAGTTGATTTTATAATTGTTTAAGTCTTCTACTTAAAAAACAACAAAGACAAACAAAATTAAGAGACTTGATATATAAAAAATAATTAAACTTTTTTCTTGTAGCCCTTTGTTAAAACTAAGAACAAAGAAAAAATAAACTCTCTTTTCTCTTTTATGTGGCTCCACGGCAGCCCCCTACCCCTTACTTCCTTTTCTTTTTTTTTCTTGAATTCCATGTAAAACTGCATGTCATCCATGCTATATTTTGAACACAAAAATTGAAGAAATAATGGCCCTCCAATATAGTTTTTCACGGCAGCCAACAAGTATCAAAAACCAAAAGAGGGACCCTTCATTGTAAGTATGTAAAATATGTAGTGTAATTAAGTTGGGTATCACCATATCCTATTTTATAAACATACAAATAACATATTAGAAAAAGGGAGATTATATCTTTTATTCTTGTGAAGTATTTAATTATGTATTTATAAATGTATGTTTTATCTTATAAAACAAAATATAAATACTTGTAACACGTTAAGGGGATATATCTATTTGTATTTCCTTATATCAAGACATATAATATGAGTAACAAGTTTACTCATAATTAATATATATAGTTATCATAAGATTATTATTTGACTTAAAAAATAATGTGTCCAATAATTATATATTAGGGTTGATTATATTTTTTAATCGTATTCGAAGTATATAATTAGCGTCTATTTGCTCTTTATCTGCGACCGTATATGTTTATTTATTATCAGCAATATCGTCGTAAGATGTGTCTTAGCCATATAGAACCAACAGGGTGTGACGTGTAATGACCACGGTGTTATAATTTTTGTGAATATATATAAGTAGAAAATAACATTCTAACAATTGTCATAAGTTAATCAAACTTGGTTTATATTTTTTGATATGCCATATATAGCATGCAATCTAAACAGGGCGGTTCTCGGTTCTAGATATATCTATTTGTATTTCCTTATATCAAGACATATAATATGAGTAACAAGTTTACTCATAATATATATATATATATATATATATATATATATATATATATACATATATATATATATATATTTCACTTAAATAATAATGCGTCCAATAATTATATATTAGGGTTGATTATATTTTTGAATTGTATTCAAAGTATATAATTAGCGTCTATTTGCTCTTTATCTGCGACCCTATTGGTTTATTTATTATCGGCAATATCGTCGTAAGATGCGTCTTGGCCATATAGAACCAACGGGGTAGTGACGTGTAATGACCAGTGTTATAATTTTTGTGAATATGTATAAGAAGAAAATAACATTCTAACAATTATCATAAGTTAATCAAACTTGGTTTATATTTTTTTGATATGTCATATATAGCATGCAATCTAAACGGGGCGGTTCTCGGTTCTAGATTTAGGTCATTTTCGGGTTCGGCCCGGTTTTGGAACCGAGCTCATCCCTAGACCACACTTTTAGGTATAATTAAATATAAGTATATTTAACAAAAGAAAGCAATTAAGGATAATTAAACATAGTTTGAATAGGAATGTATAAATGCTCGCAAATGTTTAATAAGATAGACGTTAAATCGTTTACGAGTTATCAGAATGATTTCGAAATTGAACCTGGTTTTGCATATCATTCGACCAAGTAAGTGTCTCACACTCCTATCTATGTTTAATTGTTGGTATCGTGGTGTTATTGGGTGTTTGGGACCGCGGATTGAAAACATAGGGTTCTAAATCGGTAGATGTAATGAGAATAAAATCGAAAATTGATGTTGGAATGTTAGTTTAAATTGTTTACGATGTGTAATTGTATACAAAATTGGATGTTTGATTGAAAATTTTAAGAATTATGATGTGATTATAGAACCTGTTTTGTCAAACAGATTCAAGTTTGGGCTGTGATTTCTTCCATGGTTACGTGATTTACGATTCCTTTCATGGTATGCCACTTGTAGTGATTATATTGAATTGTAATTTGTTGCTGTGTATGAGATTTCGATCAAAGTAAGGTAAGATAAAGAATTACGATGTTGTTTGTGTGTAAGGAATCAATTTGCAATTATTCCAATGCAAGATGAATTGCAATTAGATGCTCTAAATTACCATTATGTAGTCTGTTGGCGTGAAGGGGTTGTGCTTTTCCTGAGGTGGACACTAAGTTGAGACCAACCATGAAAATGGCGAGGTGGGTTGGAGGTGCCAAGTTGGCGAGGGTATATTCAAGGATAGCGAGGGTGACAAATAAATCCAAAGAACAGTCTATAAACTTTGATTCATACTTCATTTAAATAAATTTGTGATTTGTGATTTCTTGAAGGTTTTAGAAAATTGCGATTTAGAATCTTATAAGTGAACTGCAATTTAAGTTTTAAAGGGACTAATTTGTGATTGGGATTAGACTTGTGATTTGTTCTTTATTCTACCTTGTTTTCGTTCCTTGTTATTCGGTAACTTATTTAGAATTCGTCTACTGTCTAGGTTGCTCGTTAACCTCTCGAGGTTCACTTGACTTCCAATTTACGGGACTTAGGTGAGTTCCTCAAGCTTTCAAAACCGAGTCCATGACAAAGTTATATTCTTACAAACACGTATGAATAATTTATTTAAATCGCATAATATGTAAAACTAAATACATACGTGGTGTATGATACGTGTTGTGTATGTTTTACATGAAACCTAAGATGATTATATGAACATGACATACGGTTGAAGATACGTTGTGTATGATATGTGTTGTGTATGTTTTACATTGAAGATGAAATCAATTCCTCAGGGAGTGGCTGACTTAACACTTACTCATTTAAATTACTATTTAAATGAGTTAAACCTAGTTTTCCAAACACAATTACAAAAATTTAATCAACAAGAAAAGCTCTCACATCCTCCTCCCTCCCCGTCGTCGATCTCGTCCAGCGCAAGCAAACACAGCGCCAGTGGCGGTGGTTCACGGAAGTGCAACCCTCAGCGACGCACACACACAAACACGGGGTAATTTTTAGGAGCGGTTTAACAGCTCCGTTCAAGGGTGTAGTAGCTGTGTACCCCCTATAGCAGTCCAAAGATAAGAAGGGTATACTTTTTAAAATATCATATTTATTATGTTTTTGTTCCCCTATTGATCTAGATGAGATCACTGGTATTCAGGTTAGTATATTCCGCTATGCATATTAATTTTACCCCATAAATCCCAACAATTGAAAGGATTGTAGTAGACCGTTACTGACTTGTTAAACTAATATGGATATGATTTTATGAATAAGTAATGTCGTTTTTTCTTTTAACGTTTAAATGGCTTTTGCCGACACAGTATTTATTATAATATCTGCTGCGATTATTTAATTTAAAAATATCACGATTTTCGAGAAAACCCGGCGTTACATGACAATGGAGAAAGCTTTTAAAATTTTCTAAGATTAAATATTATTTAATATAGTAAAAAGAGTTAAAAAATAAAAGAAATGAATAAACTAATATTATAAGGGTATATATGTCATTTCAAGTTTAGAAGGACCGAAAGTATGATAAGTCGGGTTGAGAGGGACTGAATCCGTAAGTTTTTTGATCCAGGGACCAAAATCGTTAAAGTTGTCAAACCACAAAGATTAAAAATGTAATTTACTTTAAATACATCAAATTATTAAGCGAACTTAACCTTTAATTTAATAAAGCAAATTTAAGTGTTTAATCTTCACCATCCATTTAATCAATTATCATATTTACCCTTTATAAAATTTTAAAAATATCATATTTAACCAAATTCTTATTTTTTATTTTGAAATAGTATATAAACATTTTAGGGTTTTTTAATTATAACCAATAAAGACTAGAACTTATTGCCTAATCTTTGTAGTATCATGATACCATGCTTCTGAATTCTTATGTTACGTCTACCCTCAACTTTGCAAAGACGCTTCCCTAACTGGTTTGAATGTTGACGCCATTTATCGTATACTTTTTAAATTCTCATATCTAATCTATTTCTTTTTATTAGTATTTACTATTTTAAAATTTCTAAACAAAATCGTATATTCTGATATATAATCTAATTTTATACTAAAAAGTTTTAAGAGGGTAACCTACATCATAATTTGGTTATTTAGCACAAGAAACAAGTTATAAATGATGAAATATACTCAAATTAATGGCATTCTTAATTATCAAAATCTTTGCTCATGTGATCCTGTGATTTGTTACGTGTCACAATCTCTCACTTTCAAGACTTTATTTTCCTAGGATGTCTTAAGAATCTTTTTGCTCAATCAAATAATTTCACTTGAGATAACATACTACTAACACGTGGCTTCACTTCTGCTTGCACCCCTTTATACTTTCACCAATTTACAGATTTTTTTTTTGTATTTTCCATTCAAAATACACCTAAACAATTGTAATTATCCGAAGTACACGCTTGAAGCATGGCATGCTTCACCTCCACATCAGTGCCACATCACCTATGCTTTAACCATACTTAAATATCCGTACTACCCATGTTTCACGCTTCAAAAAAATTCTATTTAAAAAAAATATCCTGTCTCTTCTTTCCTCTCTCCTCTCTCCTCTTTACTCTCTTTCTCTCACTTCTCTCTCTCTCCTCTCACTCTCGGCGTTGATTTACCGAAAGCATCACGCTTTCTTCGGTACCAAAGCCGGGGTGGTGTACCCCTCGGTACCACCCTTCCAAGTAGGATGCCGATGGTGAATACCAAAGGTACTCCCAATGCTCTTAACTTGTTTGTTACATCTATAAACCATAGTTTCTTACCTTTTTCCTTGAACGAAACAATGTTTAAAATGCCACTAGGACCATCTATAAATCATATGCTTTTTATTTTTAACTTGCTATAGAGAAATAAAAGAGAGAAAAAAGACGATTCGTCCAAGCACACACGATCTAGCCCATTGTAATATGTTGTTGGTCTTGTACAATTGTACATTGCTTCTTAAATGACATGATATTTATCTACTTATTTTGCGGAGTTACAAGGTACATCTTTTAGACGATTAAGGATGAAATATTTGCCTATTTATTTTTTTATTTGTTTTTATCTTGTCTAGATTTTATGAATTTATATAGGACCTAACTGTATCAAGTATCAATCCATATTGAAGCAAATCCACAATGATAGTATATGATCTTAGCTATAATCCTTGAGAGAGAACTAAGAACACACATTTTTTGTATATATAATGAAACAATCTCCATGTTTAGAATATGCATAGATTCTTTTTCGTTCCGTTGTCAACGTTACTTTAAGACATCTTCAATAACTCATCCTTCATGATTAGGTTATTTATTAGAGTTTGTAGTAGAAGCATCAGGCTTATCAAAATTTGCAACATGATCATCTCTTTTGTCATTACGCGAACAATTGATCATAATAAGAATCTCATCTTCTCAAAATGTAAGAAGTGGCTGAAATTTTTAAGACACGTATATGCTCCCCTTGACATGAGACTTTAACATATAAATTATATATGTCTTCAGCTACACACTTTTGCTGAACTTTGTCTTCTTATCGAATAAATTTGAACTCATCTTCATCTACAACTCAATAAGATTTAGTTGATTATCTCTTGTAATTTTCTCAAAATCAAGTGAATTATCTTCCTTTTTAAACTTGATTCCCCCCCCCCCCCCCTCTCATGATGATCAGGGTCCATCATGATCATGATGCATACGTAAACAACATTTAGCTTGATTTTGGCATAACTCTATTAGAATTATATTACAACTAGGTTTTAAGCCCGTGTAAACACGGGTCAAAATGTAAGATCTTCGATATATGATTTTATATCTCTATGCTTTGAGTAAAATAATGCTCGTTAATCGAATGCTAACAAATAAGTTTACAAAAATATTCTTTTAATTAAATAAGCTTAAAAAGACCAAAAGTAGTTTAAGTATTCAAACGACTTAATTATAAAATAAACAATC
Organism: Pulicaria dysenterica; assembly: GCA_947179395.2. Classification (NCBI taxonomy): domain Eukaryota; kingdom Viridiplantae; phylum Streptophyta; class Magnoliopsida; order Asterales; family Asteraceae; genus Pulicaria; species Pulicaria dysenterica. Next base: position 99,821,067 of record OX359289.1, read on the forward strand.
ACAAGCACCATTTTAGATTAAACACGCAAATACTTTTAAACAACTCTGTCATAATTCAAGCATTCTTACTTCTCATGGCTTTATATAACAATCGACTCTGTTAGAACATCAAATGCACTATAGAGATCAAACACTATACTAACATGCTACACTTAAAATAATATAGGAACTTTAACATTATTTGTATTGGATTATAATATGTCAATTGTAGTTTTTGAGGATTTCATTCTCAAAATCGACATTCAATATTGCACCATAGGCTTCTTCGTGAAAGTTTAAACCTTACCATCTAATTCTCCCGAATGGTGGAAAACAGTAATTATAGATTACTTACCTTTCACAATTTTTTAATTTTAATTGAATGCCAAAATTGAAACTTATGACCGTCATGGAAAGAAGATAACAAACCAGAAATCTCTAAACAGACGAAATTCATTTCAAAAGAAGAAAGAACATACCCCTTCTTGAAGAAACTAATGAATATGGTATAGCAATTGTGTGGGACTCATTTGATTTCCATACCATACTTCAACCTCTATAAATGAGAAGTTCTAATTAGGAGTCTTCTTCAATCAATTCGAATCAACACGCCAAATTTATTGTTCTACAAAAAAGAAAACTAATTGTTGCCTTATCGAATGAGAAAAAACCACAACAAAAAGAATCAACCCTCATCAAATGGAGAACTCTAGCCCGAAACTCACGCCATCAGCAAGCTACCAATGCTAATTAGCTTTAACATTAAAAATAGGATGCGATGAATAGTGCGAAGTCAATATGGATACATTTCATTTTTATAGATGATACAAGATGATCGATCCATGCTAAGTCTCTTATTCCCTAATAATTCTACATCCATTCTTCACTATTTATTTTCTTTTCCTATATAAGAAGCAACTTCTAATAAGGTGTTAAATAAAATCTCTCCATACTCTTAAAGTCTTAATGTCAACTCCATAACAGTGGTGAAAATCATTTTTAAACATTAATCAAAATTTACTTTTACCAAAGAACCACTTTACTAAAACCTATATATAAAGGCAATTGAAACTTATATTAATAATCCATGTGAACCATAGTATTTCGAGTTCACCATGGAAACATATAATATAAGAGAATTAACTCATGATTACAACTAAAATCATTAATATCTCATGTTACTCTGTTTGTTTGGGTGGGGGCAATTGGGCAAATGTGGTTGCCTATCGGTGTTGGCAAGGATAGGAAGTAGTTTTTAGAATGAGATAATTTTTGTTATCAATTTCATTTGTTTAAGAACACAGAAACACAACCTCTTAGAGAATGAAGCACCACATCACACATCCTAGCTTTTTCAATACATATCTAACTGCATAATAGTGAACTATAGCAGCCACCTAGAGAATTAGATTGATAATGAAGTTCAAAAGTGAAGAGATTACATCATGTGGAGTATCCCACATCACTATTAAACCTTTACTAAGGCACCTTCTATATGGAACTTTGCATATTCTAAAAGTGACATAGACACTTCATGTTAATCAGGGCCGTCCCAAACATTTTAGGGGCCCGGGACAAAAAAAAAGGGGGGCCCCTAAAATATAAGAAGTCACAAAACAAGCTCTCAAACAACATATTCATGTAATCACATTCTAATTAATGTCAAGATCAATATAATCACTTTCATCTCATTCTCATACTTATATTGATGAAGTAACCAGTTAGCAAATATTATCACTTTCATCTCATTTTGACACTCATATTGATGCAATAAGCAATTAGCAAATATTAATAACCAAATAAAAGGTAAAGATGCACTTTAAGAAGCAATTATCAAATAGCATAATGTAAACACTGTTTAGAGTACAATTCACAATGTAAACACTATTAGAAGTAGTACTACATCAAATAACAATGCCCAGTAGAAGCCAAAGCCCAAGTCAATGAATTTCTTATTTCAGATTTGGGAGTTGACGAAAACAAAGCTGACATGTTTTCAAAAGTCGATTGCCGTTCATTTTGTAAGTGGAATTCATGGATGGAGAGCGTGGGGGAATCGAGTGTGGCAGAATGCATATGAGGAATTCATGGGTGGGCAATGACATATAGGAGGGGAATTTGACGGCTAGGATTAAGTCTCTCATTCTTAATTACTTTAAGGTTCTCATTTAAACCTCCCACTAATATATATATATATTGGTAATAATTTCCAACCCATAACTTCACTTACCCACATAACATCATATACGTCGCACGGTCAAGTAACGTCATAAAACATCTTTATGTACATCATAAAGTTTCATTAACATCATCATACATTGTTATCATCTTTTACATATTTTAATTCATCATAATACATCATTAGCATCATAAAACATCGTTAACCTCGTATGCATCTTTTTATTGCTATTATCGTTATTCATCGTCATAAACATCATTCTTAATTGGGGTTTATGATCATACATCGTTACCATCGCTACCCTAAACACCATATGCATGCCTAGCAACAGCTAGGGTCCAAGGGTTCGTCCGCACAGGCACATGCATGCCTGTCAACTTCCAAGTTCCGAAGTCCATCCACACTACTTAGGTTCACTACGCGTGCCCGGAAAGTTTGGTACCAAGCAGGCTCGAATCTCACTCGTACTCAAACTCCACAGGCCCTTCGCTATAGATACTCCGACATGAGTCGTTTTTGTGAAAGTACAACCAGTGCCCCCATCGTTAGGCCCTCCTTTCACCATCGTGGTGCTATTCATGTTGACCTCATCTTCGTCGGTCAAACACCATCCATTGTACATGCACCTAAATCACAAGTACACCATGTGTTGCCAAGTTTGTCTAGAAAACCTGATAACTAACCATCGCTTTGCCAACAAGTCCTAAAAGGCACACTTCTCCTACTAGGAATCATTATCACATCTTGTGTCTACCCCCAGCCCAAGTCATCATATCATCTTATAGTTATTATAAGCATCATAAAAGACCATCATATAACATAATTAAGAATTTAAAGAACACATCATAATCAATCATTTAATAAGGTCAATCGCATATATCATTAAAGGTAATCTTAAAAAGTTAAGCTTTCGAAAGCGATATTGTTTTCGTACTTGGTTTTAGAAAACACTGATCTCACCTCAAACTCAGCAAGTAATCTTCAATGAGTTCTCGCAAAGGTCAACGGTGCTCACAGATCACCCTACAAATGAATTCTCAATCGTGAATCACTAAATCACAATTCAAGGCACCAAACATCAATCATAAAGCAAGAATCACAAATCACCATTCGCATATCAACTATCGAAAGCACTTGTTTTGAATTGAAAACCTCACAACATAACACATGAATTGAAAACTACTCAGGTTTTTGATTTGGCCAATAAAAAAACCATACAATCGAAAACTATCCCCCAATCGTATCTCATGTAATTGAAAACCATCCATTGAGAATCAGTCTTCCATCATAAAATGTGAGGATCGTAAATAATCCCTCATCGAAAACTAATTCATATCGTAAATCGTAAATCAGTAGTCTTAATCCACTAAAATCACAAAGCTGAAGGAAGAATCAACATGATCCAGGGATAACTAAATCGAATATGTAATTTCCAACTAGATATCAAATATGCAGTCGTAATCTCAACAATTGATTATCTAAATCTAAAAACCGAAATAGTTCTCTTGGTTATATATATAAGGTTGGTCTGTATTGATTATTGTTATATATATATACTACATTATAAAACATTTAACTTTCTTTCTCTTAAAAATTTTAAGACTACTTAATTTTAAGTAATACAAGTTTTTGTGCTTAAGATACAAAAAATTAAAGTAAAAGCCTAACCAATCATCCCTTTAATTACCTCAACAAATTTAAGACAACTTTTTACTTTAATAAATCACACTACAAAAAAAAACACCATTTGCGGCGACATTTGTCGCCGCTAAAAGCCAAAATAACGCCGCTAAACATATTTTGCGGCGATATGTCGCCGCAAAAAGGTCGCCGCAAATACTTCGTCCCAAATAACATTTTGCGACGTCAATTTTTACTTTTTGCGACGACACTCAACGGGACCACCTTCCGCCACGTGGATACTTTTTTACTTTTTTGAGGTAATCATGCAACTCGTTATTCGTTTGACCAAGACCGTCGCGTGGTGCTCGAGGAACAAATGGTTCTCCGTGAAAGATCCAATTCATGTAGCCCTCGCTAAACCCATTTTCATATATGTGAATCCTAAGTGCCCTAAGCGGGAGAAAACAGCTATTATCACAATGATCACACGGGCAACGAATATTACCATAGCTATTTACGTAGTCTTTACACCTATCTAGAAATGCTTCAAGACCAGTACGAAATTCAGGACAATTACGGTTTGCTAAAGTAGTCCAACTCTTATCAATCGTCATAGCTGCGTTCAAAGCATATCATAATTATTAAGAACACAATTCATGTATTAAATTTTGTATACTAAGAAATTGTGAGTGGTTTATAGCAGGGTGGCCGTCCTAACCCACTTTTTGAATACCTTACCTCATATGTGAATACATATTACATGATCGGTTGTTTAAGAAAAATTCGGCAGCATTTACCCTTAGCTCCCAAGTATATAAAGAAATATATACCCGGGAAGCATAGAGTAAATGACAACCGAATCTTTCTTAAACACACAACCATGTAACAAGCATTCACATCCTAAATGAGATAAGGTATTCAAATAGCAGTCCCAATATGGGACAACCCGAAATTAATTTCTAAATCAATTTCGAGCGGGCATTCTAAGCTAAATGATTACCACCATTATTATTATACTAAGATTAAAGATTAACACTAACATTGAATATTAACACTAATTAAAGATTAACAATTGATAACAATAAGCTAACATCATTAACAATAAATAATAATCTAACATTGATCTAATTTCTAACATTATTAGTGTACTAACAATGATTAAAGATTAAAAGTAATTAGCACTAATCTATCATTATTGACAATAGATAATAATCAAACATTATCAAATAAACTATAACATCATCATCATATAAACTATTTAACACATTATTAGTATACTAACAATACTTAAACATTAACACTAATTAACAATAATCTAAAATTATAACACTAAATATAATCTAACATAATGAATTTAAATTAACAACTAGATTAATAAATTATTTAACACATTATTAGTATACTAACAATACTTAAACATTAATACTAATTAACAATAATATAAAATTATAACATAAAATATTATCTAACATAATGAATGTAAATTAATCTAACACTAATTAATCTAATATTAATTAACAATATTATCTAACACTAATTAATCTAACATTAATTAACAATAGCCTTAGATTAATAAATTAATACCACTAATTAACAATTAAATAATTTAAATTACTAACAAAAAATAATAATAATCAAAACACAAACTAATAATAACCTAAACTAATTAACATTAATATATAACATTAATATATAAATAAAAAAAAATACCTCAATGGGGAGGAGGAGGTCGACGGAGGCGGTGGAAAGATTCTGACCGGCGGCGGCGGCGGCAGAAGGTGGTCGACGGCGGCGGCTAATAGAGGAGGAGAAGATAACTTGTAACAAACAAAACACAAACATATAAGAATCTAAAAACAAAAACCCTAGATTTATAAACAAAAAAAGGGGATTTTTACCTCAAATACGAGTCGCCGGCGCCGGAGGAGGAGGCCGAACAGCGGAGGAAGAAGGGTGGTGAGAGGCGGCGGCGATTTCGACGGTGAGAGGGAGCGGGGGCGAGAGGCGTTCGACGAGAGTGAGAGAGAGCTCCGGGCTCGGCGGTTTCCACGGCTGAGAGAGGCTCCGGCCGGCGGTGGTTTCGAGAGAGAGAGAGCTTCGGTAGAGAGAGAGACGGGAGCAAGTAAATGGCAGAAAGAAAGCTGAAAAACCCTATATCTCGTAAAAATTTTTGCGGCGACGCCTTTAGCGGCGACATGTGGCCTTTAGCGGCGACATATATATTTTATTAATAAAGAAAATCGAAATTCGTTTTAATTAAATAAATAAAATAAGAAAATCCTTTTGCGGCGACGTATTTGCGGCGACGATGCACTTTTTGCGGCGACGATGAATATTTTAGGGGGGAACTAATCCCGCCATGGTTTTCGGTGGGAAAAAAAAGAGGGAAAGCCTTTTAGCGGCGCTACGTGTCGCCGCTAACACCTTTTTGCGGCGACATCTTTAAAACAGATGGTAGTGGGCCCAAATTTTGTCGTTTAGCGGGTTTTTAGCGGCGACATATGTTGCCGCAAAAAGTTCACGTGGCAAAAACGTATTTTTCTTGTAGTGTCATTAAACATCACAACAACTATTTAATTTATCTAATTTGACTAAATTACTTACATCAATACAATTTTAAGCCTATAATATATTTTTCTCTAATTATTTATTAATAATACTTTTAATTGAATTTTAAAAACTATTTTAACAACTAATAAAATGGTTGATTGTAAGGAAAGTAAAAAATTAGGAAAAAAAGAGAAAAAACATGGATAGGTTGACTAACACCACATTCCACACATATCATACCCTACTTTTTAAATCAAACATGTTATGGAACACAAACTATTGTGATCGCCGCCGCATTGCGCGGATGTAATGCTAGTATATATATATATATATATATATATATATATATATATATATACATTATTTATAATTAATAATTTTTATTTTATTGAAAAGGGTAAATTAGTAAACAAAAAAATTTCTCTCTCCTCTCCCAAATTAATTTTCTTCCTCTAATTAGTTTTTCTTCCCGTTTTAGACTTTACCTTAATTTATTATTATTACAACGGCGTTCACCACTGAACACAACATCTGATTTACAAAATTCTCGTTATGTATATAGTATTCATTAGTGATCAGATCCACACCAATATTTATCAAAACCGTAAACAAATTTTTTTAAACCACATGATTCAAAGTTAACTAGTGAGCATTTTACATACAAAATACAAAATTTTTCCTAAAACAACGAAAGTTCAATCGTGAACTCGTAATACATTGACTAATGAAAAAAGATAATAAATAACAAATAACAATAACAAATGCGTCAAATGTTTAATCGTGAACCCATTACACACTAGTAAACTAGGTCAATTGTTCATTCGTGAACTCATTACACACTAGTAATATTTTCACAGAAATATTGAAATTAAAACAACCCAACCACCAAAAATGATGTACACCTGTGCCACCGGTGGCCAATATCGAACATAAAAAATACCACTAGTAAACTGGGTCAAATGTTCAATCGTGAACCCATTACACACTAGTAAACTGGGTCAAATGTTCAATCGTGAACCCATTACACACTAGTAATATTTTCACAGAAATATTGAAATTAAAACAACCCAAATAATCCACTAATCATGAGTGTAGTTAGAAAAAAAAGTTAATCTTGAATAAAGACCAAGAAGCATAATAGAAAATACATTGTTCACGAATTGTTGAACACCAAACAAGAAAAAGAAAATAAATCAAGGTCGGGAAACAGATACAAAGCTTGTTTTTTTGAACCATAAATCAACGTCGGGAAAAAGATACGAAGCTACCAACCCTAGTTGCCCCCACTCACACTCCGATAAATATGTACCATTGGTGTAGTCTCAGGACAGCGGCTGACATTTACGGTTGATCTGTAGGTGGAGATGTGGCCGGCGTTAGATTTTCCAGGGAGTAAGGAGAAGATTACATTGATGGCACTTCAAACCAGATCTGGTCGATGGTGTTGTAGGCGACGGAAGGGCTTGATGATGGTGGTATCGGTGGGGGCGGTGCTCACTGCGCATCAGAAGAAAAATGGAGGCGGTGCTAGGCGGCGAACGAGATGGAGGATGGAGGCGGAGAGGTTTCGGTGGTGGCGACGATGATGGCCTCTCTGCTGTCGCCACAAACAATGGTGGCATGCATAGGTTTGTTTAGTCTAGCAGGGGTGGGCGGCGCCAATCTGGTAGGTCGTAGGTGGCGGTGGAGAATGGAGACGTGAGGGAGATGAAGCTAGGGTTTGATGTTTTTAGGTGGGGAGTGAAGACGTGAAGGAGTAAAAATCAGATATTATGGTATAAAAAGAGAGAGAACAGAAGTATTGTTTAAAAAGTATGTATTGCCCTTTTTCTACTTTAAATATATCTATTAAATATCAATTTTTTTACTAAAATGTCACACCTCATCTTGTCCATTTATTTGATCATCCAACGGTTTAAAAAGCTTCTCGCACTTCTCGCATTAAGAAGGCTTCTCGCATGAACCTTACTCTCTCTCTCTCTCTCTCTCTCTATATATATATATATATATATATATATATATATATATATATATATATATATATAAATTGGATCAACAAAGGCCCCACTCTTAAACAAAGCCCTCAAAGTTCAAATCTAGATCATTTGATTTATCAAATCAATGGTCAAGATTTTATAATGGCATTAGTGTAATTAAATAAATAATTATAAGATTTAATTATAGAAGGAAGGATATACGAATTCTTCCAGCCATCTCAAAGCCCCCGCCCCCCCCCCCCTCCTTTTTTTACCCCTTATATCTTTTAATGACCATAACTATTTTAATTTTAGAATTTGAGCAAAAAATTATACTAATCTACTCATTTTTAATCATTTTTCAAACGAGACCACTCTTCCTATATTTTTGAAAATTTTATGTTTGATGAAAATGATGAAAATTGGCTGACTATTATAGATATGAAAGTGATGACGAAAATGATGAAAATTGGTAGCTGTTCATGCGAGAACCGTTGTTAGTGCGAAAATCGTGAGAACCAATCTCAGCCGTTCCCTGGATATGGGAAGTTCATGGATGGAGAGCGTGAAGGGATAAAATGTGGCAGGGTGCATGTAAGGAATTAATGGGTGGGCAATGACATTGTAGGAGAGGGAATTGGACGGCTCAGATTGATTATCGCACTAGGAATGGTATTATAATGTAGTATGATACATTATGATGACTTGATCATTATTATAATAACATTGTACGCACGTAATATTATCTCTCGTAATGTTATGATGGTGAATAGTATTATAATGTAACATGGTTTTTATTGATCATTGTGATGACATTCCATATAACCAAGCAATAGTAATTATTACCTTTCTCAATTTTTACTCTCTAAAACTCCTAACTAAACACCACAAATATATTATAATGAATTATAAATAATTATAATACATTCAAATGAAATTAACAAACATATATTGAGTGCTAAAATAGGTCTCTGTAACAAAACCAGCCTAGTTGAATCATAACTAGCTAGTTATTGAAGATGTCATAATCACTACATACCATCACTAATAAACTAAATTTATTATTATTAAATATAAAAATATTCATTGCAATCCGTCACTCTCAATCCATATATCCTTATATATATATCTTTAGCTTTTGTTTTTGTTTTCACCGCAAGTGCTCAGTAACATTTCAAATTCCAAGGTGATTTATATCTTTCATATATATACATATCAAGTTTTCATCTTTCAATTCCTTCCTATCGTTCAATTAATATCATTATCTTTTGTTTAAGGAACACATGGCTTCTTCTAGAGCTTCTGTAGAAGCGGAACTCACCCCCCGATCCAAACGAAAGTACCACTCACTGGTCCTAGAGAAATTTCTTGAAGCTGAACACCTTCCGCTAAGCGACGCAATAAGAAAAGTGGGAGGTACGTACATAGTTAGTTTTTGGTTTTTTTGTTGTACGAATTGAACTAAGTGTACGTAGAATTTTATAATATAATTAGTAAATTAACAAGCAATGTTCATATGATCATCGATCATTAGCTAATTTGTGCTTTGTTTTATTATTTGGGTTTAGTTGGTAGAGAAGGGTTCATCAAGAAGGCCCGGGAATTTGGAATCTTTCACTGGAGAGGAAATGAAGAAAATCCGGTGAGATTAGGTTCCAAAAACAAAACCTTACTGGTCTACTTATCAATGGTTAACACCACGACCGGAATCATCCAGAACTATGGCATGACGCGTGTTGATGACAAGTTGATTTTTCCCAAAGTGAAAGCCCAACTCGAGAAATGGAGGAACCTGAATCCAAGCAATTACTTGTTGAAGTATCACTATGAAGGAGAGTGGATGCCACTCCTGAATGAAGCAGACTGGGACACATGCTTATACACACAACAAGGAGCAACAAAGATAGAGCTCCGTGGTTATTATAATTAGTGAACCCGTGAGGTATATATGTATAGATATATTCTACGTACGTACTTGTTGAGTTTTTATTTGCATGCTTGCTAACTAATTTATGATAAATTGCATGCAGATGGTAGCCGGGCGATCAGGCAGGAGATGGAACGTACATTGATGAAATGATATAGTAATATATATATATATATATATATATATATATATATATATATATATATATATATTAGCTGGAATGATATATATAGTAAATATATTATAGCTGGTTGTGATAACTGTATGGAAGTTTATCATTTGTACATATAAGATATACTTGATACGAAATATAGCTTACCGTTTAATTTATCCGTGTTATAATTGTTAACAATCACTGGTCTAGCTAGTAACTTAAATGAAAAATTACTAACATGTTTCTTCACATTAATTGACAATTTGTTATGTACAATATCACCATTAAAGAAAGGGTGCTAGCTAGTGTTACAAATTTTAAAATGATTATTTTTTCTTTTTATAACATTAAGACACTTGAAATAGTTTGGTATATATTTAGTATTTTAACCAGTCAAAATTAAAAGTCATTTTCACCTTAATTCTAATTCAATTCTAATGTGAGATGAGGTTGGAAGTTTATGTTTTATTTCGGTTTATATTATAAATGTCACAACAATAATAATTTTCTATAAGTTTAATAAATTATAAAAAAACGTGAAATTTAAACATTTTTATTACACTTATAACGTTGTAAAAATACAGAAAACCTCATGAACTTGGTATACATATATAGTTTTTTTTTACTTTTGAGTGAATTTTGAAGTATCTTTTTCGTTATTATAAATTAGCTTTGATGTTAGAAAAAGTTTCAATTTATAGTCGATTGTAATATTACAATTTTTAGTAAAGTAAATAAACGCTATGCATATATGTTCATACTTCATTGACATTTAAAAAATTACAAACAATTGATTTTTCTTATAGAATTTCAATACTTTAGTAGCCTACGTTAATAATTGATCAATTCGTTACTTAGTATTTAATTGATAATTTTCTAGTTATTAATTAAATGATTTTTAAACCGTATAATATATAAATGTTTCTCTAAGTACTATTTGAACGTATAACTAGTTTATTGACCCGTGTATGCACGAGTATAGGCATAAGCAAACAGTCAACAAGGATACTAGTACCATCTATGTCTACTGAGTTCCATTCATATAATATTTTAAGTCACACAAGTGTATAGTCCACATAAGCCTCAAGTCAAATAAATAGTCCGATCTAAACTCAAGTTATTACATACACATGTTATAATAAACTATCAGCATACCTAATCCTAGCCACATACGTTGTGAATGTTACACAATAAGCAGTTATCATAACAACTAATTTCATATCCAACACATTATGTAATTAACACACAATACTCATAAAAGTAAGTGTTCAAAATACGTACCCGTATTGGTAACATTGAGGTTGACAGTATCATTTGTTGTTATTTGACTTGATCCACTCTCCTTAACAGGAGGATTCTTCCTGTCTGACCCACTACGAAAGATAATGACCCACCAACAGCCCCCTCTCCTGACCCCTGTCTCATTTCTTCTTTCCTTACTGAAGTACAATTGACAGCGCGATGTCCTTTCGCATGGCAATTCCAACAAGTATTATCAGCAAACTTACACTCTTGTATCGGATGTACAAAGCCTCCACATCTAACACACCGCATAGTCTGTGAAGTACAAAATCCAAAGTGTCGAGATAGGCACTTTTTACACCATGGTACTCTAGATTTACCTTTATTCATTCCTTCCCGAGCTTTACCTTTTCCAGGTATATGTTTAGTAATCCTCTGCTTCTCTCTACAATAATAATTATTTAAAGATTTAATAGTTTCTTTCAACTGATTCAAATTTTTATTAGAATTCTCCCTATCATTGGATCCTGATAAGCTAGCATATGGGGTTGGTTTAAGGTTACTAGATTCATACCTACCTCTTATTTGTGGTAACATTGAACAAGTATACGGATAGGGATATGGGTACTGTCTTGTTGATCTCAATAATTCATGATATTGCTGCCGGTGCTGAATGTTCGGTGGTCTAGGAGTATCGGGTATATGTATGTAAGGGAATGATACCGGAGAGGGCATGTTTGGGGTAGTAGTTATTCCAGGTAAACTCATGAACTGCACACTCTGAGTTTGTTGTTGTTGTTGTTGTTGTTGTATTTCCTGAATAGATCCTCTCTTCTTCTTTATCCCTATGAGGGGAACTACTTGTCTGATCAACATCACACATCTGTTTCATTGCCTGTTAATCACTATCTTTTTGGGGGGTCAGTGGGGCTTTGGTCCAATCATCGTTCGCAACCATTTGATACCTGTCTTAACAAATATTTCACTACTGGGTTAAACATAACCCGTTAGTTATAATTAAACTAACTACCCACAAAGCTACGCTACTAATTACCCACCTTGAGAATACTGGACTGACCAGAGCCTTGGTTCTAGTATTGCACGAAAACACCAATACAAATCCTTAAACCAGTGCTCTGATACCAATTTGCACTTTACTTTTTAATTATTCTTAAACTGCGCGTTGAAGCTTAATTAACATAATTACATTATAAATATAATATAAATACATCATTTAAACTGTAGCTCAATTCGTGATATCACTCTGGAAAGAGTGGTATAAAAGGTCATGGGTTCAAACCATGGCAACAACCTACTCTGGATAATGATCAGATGGAAAGGTTGGGGTGTATTGGGCTGCAGACCTGATACGATGGAATGGGTAGCGCCGGTAGAGTTCGGTAGGCGCCGGCCGGGTGTTACACCTGTGCCCTTTAGTTTCATTGAATATCACAAGTTACTAATCATAATTTTTTAACAACATATAATTAAATACATTAATATATAGTTTTTATAAAACCCCATCATATTTTCTTAAAAGCCCTTCATATGTTTCATAAAACATCCTCACAATTTTCATCTAGCCCCCTCCCAATTGATTTATAAGTTATAACTGAATTCGTTTAGGCATCTTTCTAAAATTGTTTTGTAAAAGTTGACCACTAAGCTCATCATTATAATCTAAAAAAACCCACTCAGATAAACAAAAACTTACATATCTACTACTATTAATGAATAACAAAAAATTAAGAATATACTAATTTCAAAAAATTATCATATTACAATAAAATTTATACCAAAACGTAGATAAAAAAAGAGACAGTCATTAATATATATCTATTTTTTCTCTAAACAAAATATATCACAAGTTATTAAGCATAATTTATAAACAACTTATTATTAATTACATTAATATAATATTTTTATAAAAGCCCCTCACAATTTTCATCAAACTCCCTCACATTTAAAATTGAATTTACTGATCACACCATTCCAATCTTTCCAAAATTAATTTTGAAAATTGATGGATTTTGCAATTAAAGATTCCTATTGGTTGATTGAGTTTGATTAAATGGTTATTTTTAGAAAAAAAATATAAGCCTCTTACATATTTATATATATATAGATATAGATTTTTAAAATTCTCATAACTTTCATTCTTATTTATTTCGCATGTATTTATTTAATATTTTTTATCAAAGTTTAATAGCTATTAGTTTTTAACCAACAAATGTATCATATTAACATTTAATCTAGTATATTATACATTTATACATCTTTTAGGTTATCCGTATAGCCAAGCCCGGAGAGATAGGGTAGGCTTCAACTTGCCTCGGGTGACCGGTGTAACACCGGTATGCCCCCTTCAACCTGATCGGGTATGCCATTCGATCAGTTCTCTCAACCCGACATTTTTTTTAATTAAAGCCGTTACACTGTCATTCGATCGGATTTGGTTGAACATATTTCACGTATCTAACTTCCCGTCAACGAGGATAACTAGCTTTCTAGATGTTTTTATTAATTACTATTTTCGATTTAGTGTTTTGTAATTTTTATTTTCTAATGATAATGTTTTATGAAAGTTAAGAAATTTTTAATTGTTATTTTTTTATCTTTATACAATTTATTTGATAATTAAATATATAAGATTGAGTTAGGCTATATACTATGTATTTTATTCAAAAAAGAAAAAAAATGATATAATGTATCATTACACAAGAAAGAGTCGAAGAAAATCGAAGGACAATACACATAGCTTATACATTAAGTCATGCATGAGCATGATCTCTTAATTTGAGGATTTTATGATCATAAATTTGATTTTGTTAGTGAATATTTTATGAGGTCACATTGTCACAGTGATAGTTATCTATTCCTTGCAGTGTCGCTATGCATGTCTGTGTTTTAATTGCTATATTTGTTTGGAAGCGTACACGAAGAAGTAATACCAAAAAAAGAAAATTCTTTGACTTAAGGATGCATGCTTGCAGGTATGATTCCATTTCTTTATTACATATTAATTAATCTGCTGAATTATTCTATATTAATTATTAACTTTCTATATAATTAATGTAACAACATATTAATTGGTGATGTATTGATATTAAGTTCTGCTAGGGCTAATTTATGAATTACTAATAAAAGTTACACAATGAGTCAATGAGCATTTCTAACAAAAAATGTATGACAAACACAAATTTCCATTTACTTAATTCTAATGTGTTAAAACCCGTGTCGACCCGGCCGGTAGGGATGACAAAAATACCCGATCCCGACTAAAATACCCGAACCCGAAACTTTAGGACGGGATACGGGGCGGGTAATGGTTATGAGACCGGTTTTTTCATAAAATTTTGCGGGTTATGGACGGTTATGGTTTTAATTTGTCAATACCACCCATTTGCCCGATCCCATATGTTTTATTATTAATATATAAAATAAATTAGAAGATTAATAGTCCTCACTTCCTTTTGACACTTCGTTGAAGAATATCGTTTTATTTCCATGTAAAGATTTAATTATCGTGATTTTTTGATAGTTTAAACTTTGTATGGTAATTGTATTACATTTATTAAATGTTGAACTTGCTGAATGATGTTACTAGAAAATGATAGTTTGAAAAAATCTAACTTATTGTTTAACATGATTCGCATAAAATTCTAGGAAACAAAATTGTATTTAGCAAAATTTTAATTGGCTAAGAATATAAACGAGATAACCGATACCAGCGGGTATACCGGCGACCCCTATGGTTATTTAATATGGTAATTAATGGGATACCAAGTGGAGACCGGCTATGAGACATGATTTTATAATAGGGTATGCTAATATTGCTCAGCTTATAGGTCATGATCATGTTTCTTGTTCAGCTGATCACATTTGAGGTGTTAGCTGATCCATCCAGTGTACTTAGTTGATCATAACAATTACTATCTAACTTAGCAAATTACAAGTCTAATCTTACCAATACTTATTAAGTTTTATTCTAGTCTAACTTAAACATTGGTTTTATTAATATCAAATCCTATTTATTTCAATAGAATAGTTTGATCAACTTGAGTTAGCCTAAAGAAACAAAAGTGAAACAAAAACCATAATGACTATTTTCGTAATTTTTAAAGTTAGAGGACTAAAAATGAAAATCGGTGACAACCACATGGACCATTTTTTATGTGTTTAGTTCATAAAAGTGTATTCAACTTTACGCCTTTTGTTATTGTATGTACTAGACTTTCAAACTTACCGTTTGGTGTATCAAACTTTTTAAAAGTTACAAAATACTGTATATAACCTAATATAATAGGTCGCATGGTGATATGGCAAAGGTTTACATGACATGGC
This sequence comes from Pulicaria dysenterica, assembly GCA_947179395.2. Lineage (NCBI taxonomy): Eukaryota > Viridiplantae > Streptophyta > Magnoliopsida > Asterales > Asteraceae > Pulicaria > Pulicaria dysenterica. The sequence continues at coordinate 99,837,041 of OX359289.1, forward strand.
ATGACATGGCAAGTGACATGGCCAATAATGTTGATTTTCTTAATTTTACTAGAAATGATAATAAATAAAACAATAACAATAACATAATTGATACTCTGTTCATCTTCATCGATGGAACCCCCACCACTAGGGGTGTAAATGAGCCGAGCTACTCGTGAGCTACTCGAGCTCGTATCGTTAAAAGCTCGAAACGAGCCGAGCCTAAACGAGCTCGAGCCTAGATTAAAACTCATTTATTAAACGAGCTCGAGCTCGAGCCTTGTATACTGGGCTCGTTTAAGCTCGCGAGCTTAAACGAGCTTTGATATAATATTTATTTTTTATTTTTTATTTAATACTTATATAAATTGTATTATATATTTTTATATCATTAAATATGAAAAAAAGTTTATAATTTAAAATTCAAATTATTTATATATCATTAAATATGATTTTTTTAATAACATTAACAATTTTAAAGTTCAATTTCTTTTTATTTATTATTTAAATAATATAAACTATTTTTAAAAAAACAAAAAAAAATAAACGAGCTTTAACGAGCTTTTAACGAGCTTTGTAAAACACTACGCGAGCCGAGCTCGAGCTTCAAATCACGAGCTCGAACGAGCTCGAGCTCGAGCTCGAGCTTCTGCATTTTTAAAAGAGCTCGGCTCGATAAGTCTAAAGCTCGGCTCGGCTCGGCTCGTTTACATCCCTACCCACCACCTCCACTGATTTCCCGGCTGGCACCACTACCGCCACCATCAATGACTTCCAGCACTCCGCCATAGTCATCTACTTCCTGCCGTAGTCGAAACGAAATCAAAAAATAAGAACCCTAAACTGAAATCCGGGGTTTTCAGATTTCAAGATCCGCTTCATCGATGGTTTTCAGATTTCAAAATCAAAAACTAAGAACCCTTCCTGCCATAGTCATCTACTTTCATCGATGGTTTGTGATTCGATATCTGCTTCATCGATGGTTTGTGATTCGAGATCTGCTTCATCGATGGCCAAATCTACTTTTTGTTTGACCGGTGGCGATAATCTAGGTTTAAGGTTTCAATCAGGGTTTAGGGCTTCGATATGGTTTGAACGACGACGGTTAGAGCTTCGATCTAGGTTTGAACGGCTGCGATAATCTGGGTTTAAGGCTACAATTCCAGATCTGCTTCATCTTCCAAGGTACGATTTAGGGTTTTTCTTCGATCCAGTTAGGGTTTTTTTTGTTAGGGCTCTTCTTCGATTTTGTTAGGGTTCTTTGTTCATCTTCATCGTTGATTTAGAGTTAGGGTGTTTCTTCTTTGTTTGATTTATAGTTTTCGTCTTCGGTTCTGTTCCAAATTTCATGTTCATCGTTGATTTCATCTCTATGTATTGAATCTTAGCATATTCATATAAAGTAATTGTTGAAGATGAGTTCTTGAATCTAGGAATGTTCTTAATTGTTGAAGATGAGTTCTTGGATCTCGGTTCTATGTTCTTAATTGTTGAAGATGTGTTCTTGAATCTTAGCAAATTCATATTTAATTCTGATGTGGCTATGAATTTAATGTCGTGACAATAAAAATAAACAAAAAAAGAGAATTATCTTCTACTTGTTCAATAGGTAAAAATAAAATAGAAAGTTCAAATTTTAAAAGTTCAATACATCAAACGGTAAGTTTGAAAGTCTAGTACATACAATAGTAAAATGTGTATAGTTTGATACACTTTTAAGAAATAAATCCTTTTTTTAATTAACTCATATATATAAAAGCAAGATTATTTATAAATTAATACTTCTATGAGTTTATATTGATGTTAATCAACATACAAATAAGAATCATAAAAAATAAACATATTGTAAAAAAACTAATTCAAAGAAAGTTAAAACTTTAATTACTTCCTAATTGAGACATACGATTTTATTAATTACTTCGTAATTGATTACTTGTTCATCAATGAATTGGCTGGCTGGCCCAGCAAAATATTAAATATCAATTGCCTTTTATTTCGAGATTTATACTAACATTGATTAAATCATACAAAGTTATGTTCTAGTTTTGTGCATCCTGTACGCTTCCAAACGGAATGAAGTAGATATCAATATACAATTTGTAGGTCAAGGTTATAAAGATCGATATTTTATTTTAAGATTGTTTTTGTTTTTGAAAGATGAATCGGGATTCTAATATCTAACCATAGGACACTAAAACTTTTTTTTTTGTTTTTTATATGTTATAACTATTATCAAAAATAAATTATATAACATTTTTTCTAGGGAACATTAAATTTTTAATTAATCTTACAAAACCGTCCAGATTATTAATTTTCAGAAACATAAAGTAAAAATTCTTCACAATTAATTCGTTTACATATCATAACAAAATTTGGTACATGTGACTTTTAAATCAACCATCACCACCATAACACCATTGCCACCACCCAGATGCAGCCACCCCATCTGCTTCACTTCAACCATACTTACCATCAGCGTAACACCATTGCCACCACGTAACTGATGCCACTATCTATGATTTTCGGTTCCGGCCACCCCCTAAACACCTCCTCGCAGCACACATAAATACATACAAACCTACGACCACACCTCTGATCTTTTTTCTTTCTTTTCTCTCTCAGATATCTCTCATTTTTCTCTCAGATCTGTTCGATAAAGCCAATGGTTGTGCTGCGGTAGAAGTCGACGATGGTGGTGCGGTGGAAGTCAACGATGGTGGTGCGGTGGAAGCCGACGGTGGTGTGATGAGTGCAACAGAGAGAAACCCCTTAGATATAACCAGGATTTAAACAAGGATGACAAAAAAGAGAGGAGATGATGGGTGAATCGCCGGTTCTAGGGTTCCCCAAAGGAAGAGGATGAGACTACGATGGTGGCAGCGTCGGGATGAATTGAAGAGAGAGAATCGATAGAGTGAGAGTGAGGGGTTTATGAAATCACCTGTTATGGGGTTCATCGAGAGAGTGTTGATGTTGACACAGCCGCCGGAGTGATAGTCGAAGGATGGCGGTGGTGGTATGAAAGCCAGAGAGAGAATCGGGAATTTTGTGGTGACGTTTGGTAGTATTAATTATTATATATACTATTTAATTTAATAATAATAAAATAATAATAATATATCTAAAATACATCTATTTGGTAAATATGTTTAAACCAACACCTATTTGATAAATATGTTTTTCAAATATACGCAATTTTGGTATAAAAAAACTCATCAAACATAATCTCTAATGTTTAGTCATAAACACGAGAATGAATCTTACAATGTGAACCCATTTTTAACTAAAATAAGATATTCACTCTCATATTTATGCGATAATAATAAGTAACATTTGACTTAAATATGAGAAGATCTTAACCATTTATGTATATGTTACTATAATATTATTACTATTCTAATTTAACGTTATGGACACATCTAATCAAATATTTTTTTCAATAATTAATATAGTATTCATTGGGTTGCTAGTCTAGGGTGATGGCCGAGCCGAAACTCTAGTTCTAGTTTCCCGTTTTGCTGTTCAAAAAAAATTAAAAATAATTAATATAGTAATATATAATAGGGTTAAGATCCTCTCATGTTATGGTTAAATATAATTTATAATATTCTCTCAGATATATAAGAGCGAGTTCCTATTTTTAAGGCCATGTTTGTTTTTTCAAATAAGACCTTATTTTAAGAAAACGTCTGCGGGCGGGCAGACGTTTTCAATAAGACCATTTGTTTTTCCGCAGACATAAGGTCTGCAAACATCTTATTTCAGCTTATCCTAATAAGCTAAAAAAAGTGCTTCTAAGGTCTTATTTTTCCCCATCTGCACAGATACAACATCGATAGCCCTAACACATTTCCTACCCACCCTACCACTACTTACCCCACCCCACCCCACACCATACCCTACCTACCCCACCCTCACCCTACCCGTACCCCTACCTACCTACCTACCTACCCCCACCCACCCTACCACCACCCTACCACCACCCCACCCCTACAGACCCATACCACCCTACCCCCACCCCTACCTAGCCACACCACCCTACCCCCACCCTTACCTACCCACACCACCCTACCCTACCTACCCACCCTACCCCAACCTACCCACCCCCATCCCACCCTACCCCTACCTACCCACCCACCCCACCCTACTCTACATATCCACAGCACACTATCCCCTACCTACCCACCCTACCTATCCCAACCCTACCCACCCTACCCTACCCTATCCACCCTACCCCTACCCTACCTCACCTCTACCCTATCCACCCTACCCCTACCCTACCCCACCCCACCTAACCCCCTTTTACCAACCCCACCCTACCCCTATGTACCTACCCCACCATATCCCTTACAATGGAGGAGGCTACGACGGTCGTGATGGTGTTGATGGCAGCGGCCGGTGGTGGGAGAGGTAACAGCGGCGACGATTGGGACGGTGGTTGCGTGACAGTGTCGGCAGCAATTGGTGGTGGTTAACGGCGATGGTGACTATTTCAGAGACGGTGGTTGGTGGTGGTCGGCGGTGATGACGGAGATGGCTGAGGTAGTTGGTGGTATTCGGCGGTGGCGGTTGGTGGTAGTCGGCAGTGGCGATGACGGAGGCCGTTGATGGTGGCTAGCGGCGGAGGTGGTTGTTGGCGGCGGCGGCGGTTGGTGGTGGTCACCGGCGGTGGTGACGGTGGCGGTTGGTGGCAGTCGAGGACGGTGGTTGGCGACAGCAGTGGTGACGGTGGTGGAGGTGGTGGTTAGTGGTGGCCGGTGGCGGTGGCCGTTGGTGGTGGTCGGTGGCGGTGGCCGTTGGTGATGGTGGGCGACGGCGGCAGTGGTGTGGTCTGCGACGGCGTTTGGTGGTGGTTGGCGACGGCGGTGGTGACGGTGGTGAAGGTGGCGGTGGCCGTTGGAGGTGGTCGACGGCGGTTGGCGGTGGTGGTGGTTGGTGGTGGTTGGTGTGGAAGTGGCGGTTGGTAAATATAGTAAATAAGACATTTCTTAAAATTAAAAAAAACAAACAATCTTATCTCGCAGACATTTGCAGACATAAGACATTTTAAATCACATCTTATCCTGCTGACATGAAATAAAATATAAGACGTCTTAAAAAACAAACAACACCTAAGTCTATAATAGCCCCCTTTATAGGTCTCATTATCATATTTATTAAAGAACATGATGAATTATGTTTAATTGTTATTATTTTTTTCTTTTTATGTCAAAGTAGTAAATAATTTTAGAGTTAATTGTACAAATGGTCGTTAAACTTGATAAAAACTGCTATTTTGGTCATTTAGCTTTAAAAGTGGTACAGATAATCCTTTATGAACTATTTTGTAGCCATTTTGATCCTTTCTAACGTTGACCGTTGGTCAACTCCGTTAAATAATGGTCAAATGACAATTTTACCCTTGTTTATATTATTTTATTACTTTTTTATTAAATTTAATTTATTAATATCTATTATTATATTTTATTTAGTGACGGTCACGTTTCTTGGGACCTGCCAGATCACCACCACCCACCACCTATAGCCAGTAACCACCCACCACCACCACCGCCGCCGTCGCCGCCCTCTCTCTCATCCTCCCATATCTACCTCTCTATTTTAAATGATGTTTCGTATCTCTGTCTCTCATCCACCATAAATTTTGTTTTAAAACTTCATATTCAAACAAATATACACAAACAAACACATACATACAACACACACACACATAATCTTTTAGATCAAAAGAAAAGAAAATGAAGAACAATTTGCAGGTTTTTTAACCTTCACCATCTTGGTGGCAGCAACCACCACCCACCACCCACAACCCATCACCGCCACCGTAAGAACAATTATTAGGGTTTTCTCTTTCTCTAAAACCGCTAAGCGATTGTTGAAGTTAGGGTTTTCACCCACTACCGCACCACGAAACCGCCGCCGCCTCTTCAACGTGTTTTTAACACATTTTAGGGTTTTAACCCACTACCGCACCGCGATTGTTGAAGTTAGGGTTTTCACCCACTACCGCACCAAGAAACCACCGCTGCCTCTAGGGTTTTTAACACATTTTAGGGTTTTCACCCACTACCGCACCGCGATTGTTGAAGTTAGGGTTTTCACCCACTACCGCACCACGAAACCGCAGCCGCCTCTAGGGTTTTTAACACATTTTAGGTGGAGATCTAGGATTATCTTGAATTGACAATGGCGGCTAGGAGTTTTACGGTGATCGTTGGGTGGCGGCGGCTAGGGTTTTCTGTTTGTGTTGGTAGTGCAACAGCAGAGAGAGAGAGAGAGGAGCGAGAGAGAGAGAGAGGAGCGAGAGCGAGAGACGGAGGTTGGCTGGTGGCGGTGGATGGTGGTGGCCGTGGATGGCGGTGGCCGTGGTTGTATCTCTGTGACCGAGAGAGAGAGAAGAGAGTGAGAGAGGAGAGTGAGAGAAGGAGAGTGAGAGAAGGAGATGAAGTGTGTTTTTGTTTTTAGTAGGTATTTATATTTTTTAATTAAGAAAAGATATATATTATATATTATTATTTAATTAATTATATCAATTAATGAAAGTCGGAAAATTTGTAAAAAGACCAATTTACCTCTTATTTAACGGAGTTGACCAACGGTCAACATTAGAGAGAACCAAAATAGCTACAAAATGATTCATAAAGGATTATCTGTATCACTTTTAAAATTAAAGAACCAAAATGACAGTTTTTACAAAGTTTAAGTACCATTTGTACCATTAACTCATAATTTTATAATAGATGTTAATGTTATTTAAGGTAGGTGATGCTATTAAATTATTTAAATAATTATTTAAATAGTAGTATGTTTGTGAGAGAAGAAGGTTGACGATGCAATGGAATCGAGGATCCTGTCAATAAAGACGAGATATTCGTTTAAATAACAACACATCGACGTCATTGAAACAAATAAACCACTATTTGTTTCAAATTTTACAGATACTTTACACACCGAAGCTCTTCGTTCCACTGCAAATCAGCGGTTTACGCTTCTTGATGATTCTCTAATTGAGGTAAGGATCTTGAAATTGCTCTTCTTCCCACTTTGATTCTTCAATATGTTGCTTTGCTACCTTCAAAACTTTCGTTACTCTGTGTTTTTGGTTTGATCTTAGATCACAATAACTTTAATTGTTAATTTTTTTTTGCACAATTTTACAATTTTTTGACAGCCCAACACCGGCCAGCCAACTCTAGAATGGCCGACGCTACAAGTTGCAGCAAGGATAAGGATGATCTCTCCACGTTCTTTGCAACCTTTCCAACCCAACTTCATTGCTCGATTATGGAAAGTTCTCCTCATATACACGTCTTTTGGAGCCAAACTCATAGCAATTCATCTTCCGGTGAGTCACCAGTAAACTCAATGTCACTGTTTCTTCTGTTTGCTGTTGAAGCTAAACGATTCTAAAATTACACAGATGATGTTTCTGATCCTTTGTTGATTCATGACAAGATAAAATCTGCATTTTGTAAAGTTGGTTTGTCTGAATTATATGGGTTAATTCAGTTTTGGGCACCCGTTAAGACCACCGGTGGAAGATGGATTCTTTCAACTTCCGATCAGCCTTTTGCACTTGAGCCTCGTGAATCTTTTTCCCACAAATATAGGCTATCTTGTATGAAGTATCAGTATAATCTAGATGATAATAATAATAATAATCAGCGTCTAGTTGAGGAAGACCCCATGATCATAAGTGGTGCACCTGCCACTGCATATCTTAACCATTTGCCAGTAGTTGTAAATCTGAGGGTTAACCAGGGGAACCCTTTGGTGGTTTCTGCTTTTATATATCTATTGAGTACTTCTTTAGTGCTGCCTGTTTTCTATCCTGCTTCTCAAAGTTCAAAGTGTGTTGGTGTTGTGGAGTGTTCTATGCCAAGGCCTATTCTCATTGTTGCTTTCAACAAGTTGAAAAATGCACTAGAGGTATGTGTTTTTGGGTATCATTAGTTTCAATCAACCAATTGCTTGTAATTTAGACTGTCTCAATTCTCAAACCAATTTATTTGGTATCATTAGTTTCATTTAACTTTCTGAAAATTTGATTTCATCTAGTTAATTGCTAATGCTAGTAATGACTAGTTTGCTAATTTTTCTTTGCAGAGTGTCGGTCTAAGTACATTTGATGCACAAGAACGTTGGCCATACAAGGTTATTAATGTTTCTAACCTTTGTTGTACAAGTAAACGCTTAATAGCGACATCATAAGGCATTCAAAACTTCAGACTAGTGTAAATACATGTGCTTTGCTTAAGTATACAAATTATTTAGTTGTTTTTTTCTAAAAGCAATATATCCTTTTTTTGAAGGATAGCAATATACTTGATATTGTTGATTTATAAAATTACAAAGATATTGGTAAGTCAATCTGTTTTGACCCGAATTTTATTTGCTTTGACATTGAACCTTTTAACATTTACCAGTCCTAGTGTGACCCGTTTTGATCCATATTTAAATATATGTTGGTATCTCTTTTGTTTGACACTAAAAGTTAGATGTGTATAAATACTTTATTGTTATGCAACAGAGTATATGCGGCCTCAAAGATGCTAGAGATGAAGTTCAAGAGGCGTTAGAGATTGTTTGTGATTCACATGACTTATCTCTTGGTCAAGTTTGGATTGCTTGGGAGAATCATGTGCCTTTCTCATGTTCTTTAGAGGAATCACAAACGAGACAAAAGTTTGGTGTCAAATTGATTGATTATCGTGCTGATTCGGATGATCGTCTTTCATATATAATTAAGAACTTTTATGATACTTGTGATAAGCTTCCTTTGAAAACTGAAGAGGGAATTTCAGGGAAGACACTTCAAACTTTTGAACCACGTTTCTGCAGAAACATTAATGAGCTGAGAGATAATGGGATATTGGCGTTACTCCCTGCCAATACTGAATGCAGCTGTCTTGTGATATGCTTGAGGAGCACTTACACTGGAAAGGATGTTGATTATGTGTTTGAGTTCTTATGGCCCAAAACTCGAAACTATTTGATCTTGTTGGAGTCACTGTTATTAACACTAAGGAGTTATTTGCCAAGTTTCAAGTTTGCTTCTGGTGCACAACTTGGTGATGAGTTATGTGTTGTAGATGTTGAGAATTCTACAGGAAGCGGGATTGGATTTTTCAAGATTCTTGAAGGAAACAGAATATCACCGATACCTAAAGCATTGGAAAAAAGGAGGAGACTGATGGTTGAGGACTGCACGTCGTCTTCAAAGGTGAAATTGAATCAAGTTACAGGTAATCACAGTCTTCTGCTACAAATTCTTATATCAAACATTAAAAGTAATCTATCTTTTCCACATCTCTTTTGCTACACTTTCTTATGTCAAAGATTTTGCATTCTTGATCCTTGTTTTTTCTTCTAGTTTCTACAGAATCTGTCTGTACATTAAACCAGGAAAGCAATGTTCTTGGTAATTCAGAGTGGAAGGAACCCGAGTTTGTGAAGACAAAGACAAGTGACTTGTGTGAAAGTGAAAGTGAATCGAGCGAAGAATATAACAGTTGCGGCAAAAGTAAGGAGAGATTGATAGCCGAGTTGCGCAATGATGACGCTTACTGGTTTATTGAGGTCTTGAGTGAAGAAGAAGACAGCAACTCAAATGAAAAGAACTCTGCCAGCACCAACAGTGTGAGGTGTCCTGGTAATGATGTGCTTGTTATCAAAGTAGAATACAAAGATCGTCGAATGTTATGGTACCTCCCAATCTCATCAAAACTTGTAGATATTAAGAAGAGAATTGGTGACAGGTATAACTTGGGTGATGGTGGTTATAAGCTCCAGTTTTTGGATTGTGTGAATGAGTGGCTATGTCTGGTTGATGAAGAAGACTGGGAGAACTGCATTATACATGGGAGAATCAACAAGATCCGAAGTATTCACCTGCGCGTGCTACCATTTAGCGACTTAATGGTATGCATCAAGAATGACTTGTATCAATTAAGATCTCATATTCTTTTCATCTTTGGCTGTTTTTTATTGCACTCCAGGGTCCATCACCTATTTAATAGATCACTTTCAGCAAGGTTTATTATTGTATTCTTTTATTTAAGAAATAATCTCAATTTTATCTTTAAACTTGAGTTTATTGATATATTTTTACTTAAATATCCAACTTTGACAATGAATATTAGCTTATGGTGCCTATGATTTTCATTGCAACAGGTTCCATGAACTTAAGGTGATTGGAAGACGATGAATTCTACTATTCTAGATATGCAATTATCTATAAGTTAGGAAATGCTAACCATAAAAGTGTTGGTGGTTTTATAAAGATGCAAGTAATGGAGATTGGTGGTTTTTATATGTTTACAAAGTGATGGTTAAAGTACAATATTTAAAGTACAAAAAATGATACTAGTGACATAGTACACATATCTTATGCAAGAAAACTAAAATATGAATAGTTTGTTTTTATTATTTCTTATTAAGAAGCGTTTGTTTATAAATCTTTTGTAGTTGATGACATTTTTAAGAAATTTTCTTTATTTTGAGCAATGCAATGAACGTTTGTTTGCAAATAAGTAAGTTGTTACATAAATTTAATCAACTTTGCAATCAAACATTAAATATATAATATAGCAAGTTAAAAGCCAGAGTCATAGTAACAAGTGGTTCAATAGAGATATTACATATCATCTTTTAATAAATGTTATGTTATTTGTCATAAGGATACATCTGTTTTAAAAGATGATTTAATTGTTGGCTTTGAAAAATTTTGTACTATGAGTGTCAGTTATTGATACAACATAAATCTTATATACAAATAAAAAGGTTTAGATTGAGCATTACCCGGTGCTGATCATCTTCTACTTGACGAGATAAAAGAGTCTTGTTCGGATTCGTTCGCGGGTCACCTATTAACCCGCATAATTTTTTATATTTTTTATCCCTTTATATTCCACATTTGTTATTTAAATTTTCCCTTATTTTTAATACTTATAACCCTAATTAGAAATAAGTTTACCATTCCCTTTTCCTTTATTCTTGCCGTTTAAACACAATGAGAGTAGACAACATCGAATCATCAATGTTCATCACTTGTAGCTAATTAAATTGTTTAATTTTATAAGCACCAAGTTAGTTTTAGTATTTGAATTTAACCCTAAGATGAATTAAGATTATGTATCTTGACAACAAGTGACAAATGTAGTAATATTAGACATGGTGGACCCTTTAATCCGTGAATGGAGTCAAAGCCGCAGCTGCGCCAGTTCTATTTTATTTACACTCAAACAACCATCGTTGTTCTTGCCGGCGACAAGTTCGCTACCAGCCAACCATCGTCGACCCCTCATTTGCACACCAACATGATGGAGTCAAAGCCTCAGCTCAACCACTTTCGATCCGTCACACGGAGTAAAGTCGCCGCCACTATTGAACCTTAGATCCACACCTAATAGTGCCTACCATCGCCTTCACCATCGAAGACCATCACACTATTTTCATTTTGTAAGATTGAATGTTAAGATCACTATGGTTGAATACCATTTCATTCTATTTCATTGTTGAACACCATTTCGTTTTTATTTTTTAGTTTTGTGAGGCTGTGATACATGTTAAGTTGGGTTTGAATCTAAGTTAGAGTTTTTCGTATATATTGTTGAACACCATTTGGTTTTGTAGATAGAAATGGGTTTTGAATCTAAGTTGGATTCTTGTTATTTTACTATAGAATGATACATGAAAATGGGGTTTTTTGTTTTCAATTTTATCTTCTTTGGTTTTATAGAAGTGGGTTTTAATTTTATTTCATTGTTATTATTAAGTATCTACCCTTTCATTTTTTTCTTTGTCTATGTATACATACATTTTCTAGTTTTAGACTATTTAGTTTTTAATTTGTTGTTAACTAGTGGACAATCAAGTTCTATGGTGAATAACTAGAGAAAATCAGTCGTGATCAATAATGAATATTGTAATATTGATCATCAAACTAGTATATCAATGGATGTGTTCAATATCGAATGCTCTAATTTTATTTAAAATTAGTATAGTTGTGTGTGTGTTCATTATCGAACACAAAACATAACAAGAAGCTAAAAAAAATACAATAGCGAAAAATTTGTCAATCGTACGTTTGTATTCACTAATGAACACGGTACATATAACGAAAATTTTGTAAATCATACATTATGTTTAGTAGTGACACCGTATTAAAAATTAAGCTGAAATAAATTCTATAAATCTAGGAAAAAATAATTAGAAAGAAAAATTAATTATATGAGAGAGAAAATATTTGTTACCAATTTACCCTTTTGAATTAAATAGAATTTTTAATTATACTTCGTGTGAACCACGAGATAAAAAACAAATCAATGGCCGAAATTGTTTTTCGTACTTTGCGCATATAAAACACTTTTCCCATGAACCCTCACCTATATATATAAAGCAAAATTTTTAACGAGAAATGTTATCGTACGAAAACCGCGAGAACTAATTTTAACATCGTTAATAACTCGTTAATAAGGGTATTTTGCTAATTTATATATATACCCAATCGTGAATTACGTTCGGGTGAGCCGTCATTAATTTGCGAGGCTTAATTTTTTCGAAATAACCTTCATTAATGAGCCATTGATACGTCTTTAACGAGCCATTAATGAGTCGCCAAAAAGTTTTAGCCATTGATTAATATTTATCAAGGGCTAAGATTGGTTCTCGCAGTTTTCGTACGAACAACAGATCTCGTTTGAACCTTCCAATATATATATATATATATATATATATATATATATATATATATATATATATATATATATATATATATATATATATATATTCAAAGACTAATTAGAAAAAAATTATTAAACAATCTAAACCCTTTATTTAATAAAAGATTTAATTTTGATCATTTATTTGCTTCTAATTAAAATTATTTTTAACTTTTTAGAGTTAAAGTATTTTAAATCTTATCGTACTATATATTAATCCATGTGGTAATTTTAACATAGATCTATAGATTTAACTTATCTATACTTTTTAAATTATTATACATAATTAATTCAAATATTTAAATGTACATATGTAGATTTCACTCATCTATACTTTTTAAATTATTATAAATAATTAGTTCAAATTCTATTAAAATTATGTATCATACGCTATATCAATAATAAAATATTATAAACATTAAAATACTTATCTTTATCTACGTTTATTATATAAACAACACATTTTATTGCAATTAAATTTTACACCCTTCTTAAAATTATTGGATTGATCTCTTATTTCATTCATATAATGCAATCATATATTTAGCTAAACAAATACAAAATAATACTTTAACATAAGCAATTATTAGAAAATAACACTAGAAGATTCATACTTAATATAAATATTCTATAACCGATTAACCTAATTTATCTGGGAATCTCGTTCAAGAGACGATGCATTGGGAGAACATATGAGACATTCGGGAAAAATAGACAAGACAGGATAACGGAAAGTCATGAAACAATACAATAACTATGAAACCTACTAATGCGTTAAATATCAAAAAGAAGTCGATTGTTTTTCTCATGAAAAATTATATACTCTAACACTTGGCAGGAGTTATGACAGTAACTCCTGCCCTTTAGTATTTATAAATGTTTTTGAGAAAGGTAAGCTATCTGAGTTGAGTTCTGCCCTTTAGTATTTATAAATGTTTTTTACAGAATATGCCCCAAGTTCGAAACCCTTTCTCTCTCTTTTTTATTTTTTTGAAGAATGCGTGGCTATGTCTTTTTGTTTGTCCTGTTCTCCTTCTTGCACGTGTCCATTACATCACCTACTTCCTTACCTTTCTTTTTCATTTTCACTATATTTTTCCACTTTGATCATTCTTTGCTCTTCCCCATATGTTCATTTTGTTAGACATATTATTATTTTATTATTTGAATGTTTATTATCTAAAGTTAGGTACCTAGTTTCTTGGATTGAGTCAGACTTATCCCTTTGATTTGTTGGCTAACATTTAGCAACTCTTGTTTCTCTCTTGGCTATATATATCAGCCGTAGGTCTTTGACTCAATCATAATAACAATAAACATCTTTGCTCCATTTATACCTATCTCCTTCTTTATTAGTTTTCATGGTATCAGAGCTTAACAGCTCTATGCCTTCTCTGATTACAATTATATACCTTTAGTTTTACTTTCAACAACATATCTCTGATGGCAGCTTCTAGTTCTTCCGGTTCTACCATAAACCCGGGTCAACATTCGATGAACAGCATTTCCAATATATCAAGTTTTGTTTCAGTAAAGTTAAACCATGAAAATTACCTCTCATGGAAGCATCAAATGCTGACAATTCTCAAGACTCTTGGACTATTAAAGTTCATAAAGCCGGACGTGTCACCACCGCCCGCAAACTCTCCAGAATCTGAAAACTTTGAACGGTTAGATGGCTATGTTTCAGCATGTATAAATGCTACACTTGATCCTACTATTGCACATTTAGCCATTGATACAACTTCTGCTGCGCAATTGTGGTAGGTCATAGAAGATACTTATTTTCAGAATGCATTTGCAAAGAAGTCACAACTTCATACACAGTTCCAGACCATTAAACAGGGAAACAACTCTATAACCACATACTGTGATTCTATTAAACAAATTGCTGATTCCTTGAATTCTATTGGAGAAAAAATTTCACAGGCTGCACTAGTTATGCAAACTATCCATGGTTTGAATTCCTCATATAATGCATTTGTTTTAAATGTTGAAAATTCCACAACTGAAATCACCTTTGCTCAACTGAGATCTCGACTTCTTATTTTTGAAGAAAGGTTAGCACAGGTCACCGAGCCACCATCTACAATATCAGCGATGCAGGCTACGGTTAGTGAAACTGCTCCTCATCGAGACCAAAACGGCACCAATCGAAGCCATAAATCCACATGCCAAATCTGTCAAAAAGAGGGACATGAGGCTTCCAAGTGTTATTGGCGGTACACGCCTCCCAATCCAAGCTCTAATTTCGGATCACAATCCCGTAATAGTTCTCGAGGAGGTCGTGGCGGTGGTCGAACAAACTCGCGTGGAGGCAGAGGCGGAGGTAGGAATACCTTTCGTGGTGGATATAATGGCTACGGTGGTAGCCCCTTCTCTGCTAATTTGGCGCAATTGGGTGGCTACGGTGGAAACTTCTTGCCGACACCAACAACAGATACACAATTTGGTAATGGACCTCAATTTGGTACTTTTAATGGACTTATTGCAGGTGGGCCTACAACACAATGCTTTGGGCCAAATATCTTACCAGGTTCCAATGGATCTAATTACTTTCCCAGTACCACTCAAGTTAATGAAAATTTGAGGTTTAATGGATTTAACCAAACTGATTTTAATAACTGGGCCTCGCAACAAAATGGATCAGACTCTGCAGGGTCTCAATTTGGTTTGTCAGCTCAAACTAAATCTTTTAATTTTTCTGATGTGTGCCAAATGGTCGACACATGGATACCAGATTCTGGTGCCACTGCACATATGACATCTAACTCTTCAATTGTTTGTGATGCTAAACCGTATACAGGTTCGGATCGAGTGGTTGTTGGTGATGGTACGTCCCTTAGTATTACTCACGTTGGCTATTCTTTTCTTAACCTTTCTCACTCAAAATTAATTCTGAAAAACGTTCTTGTTGTTCCGGGTCTAACTAAAAATTTACTCTCTATTACCCAACTTGTTCTTGATTACCCTATTTGTGTCACTGATATATGCGTTTTTATACATGTTTTACATGTTAGAATACCCCGTACTTAGGCCAAATACAAGGTGAATACTTCTAAAATGGATCTAATATGTTTAACATTCACCATGCAGGTTACAAGGAGCTTTAAGCAAGATAAATGGGCAAAACAAGGAAAGAATTGAAGAAAATAGAAGAATAGTGAAAAATGCTCTCTACGGCTGTAGGGATTATATCCTACGGCCGTAGGAAGCCCTCTTCTAGAATCCATCATTGCCTGCCAGATCTTGCGTGTCCCGGACAAATGGTTTAACGTGGCGTGTGTAGAAAATTCAGTCATGATTTCCTACGGCCGTAGTAGCTTATTCCTACGGCCGTAGGAAGCTCACTTACAGCAGATTAAATTCAGAATTCTGCCATTTTGCAAGGGGTTACCATTTTCACCTCCACTCCGGAAAAACACTTCCATAAACCCTCTCTAAATATCCTAACACTCCAGGGGACTTCTCTTGGTGATTCTAAGGAGGAGAGCTTGGATCTTGAAGGCTTGGAACAACATTTGGAGCTTGGATTCATTAGTTATATCATTGCTAGCTTGGGTATACTCTTTCCATTTATTATATCAATCATGTACCCATGTGTTCCAGATGTTGTAATGTTACTATTATTGTATATGGATAACTAAACTCATTTCACTTGGGCCAAGATGATTCTTGGCTAAGTTATGGCAATATATTTGACTTTTATGATGACTTGATTCATATATGCATGTTAAATCTTGAATACAAATGTGTTTTATCAACTTAGTATGTTTAATCTAACCATGTTCATGTGTGACAATGTGTATATGATAACTCATTCATGTTTTAACATATGAATATTCAAGAATGATGGTTGATTTTATTAATTCCATGTTGAGTTTGTTATTAGAAATGATACATCTTGCATGGTTGTCATTAGATGTCATTTTTGGAATATGATTTGAATCATTTCAGGTTCATCCATTATTGGTTATGTTAATCATATGTTGGTTTTATGCATGCCTTATGATTATAGATGAAAATCTTGTTATTTGGTGTATTTATGGGTTAAACATGCTACTAATGATTAAAGGATTCACAAAGATGTTTGTTGGTATGTTTAGATGGTGAAATGAACTCACATGTATGCCTTTGTTATGCTTGTCTTAGTGTTCAATGTGCATATCACATGATTCATGTTTTAAGAAGTGTTGGCTATACTAGAAATGGTAGGTTTAACATGTTCATATCTTTAGAAATCATGTGACTAAACATTAAGAATCCCTTAATTGTGAGGTTTGAGTTTAGATGAGTTTATGACCCCATTGTACCAGTTTACATGTGTTTATGATCTGAGATTAAAGTCTAGATTGTAATTTGTTGTTGAATGCCTTTATGTTAGATTTGAATGTTCTGTCGGATGGGTCCCTACGGCCGTAGGAAGAAATCCCTACAACCGTAGGACTATCCAGACTGCTACGACCGTAGTAAATAATTACTACGGCCGTAGGAGCCATTTTCACCACCAGTGTGCTGTTTTTGCTTGTTTTAACTAATTTAACCACTTTAACACCTTTTTGGGTTCTGAGGACTACTGGATATGTCATTTGAAAAGATGTATGTCTTTGTAGTGTGATTTGGACGTGATCTGGTGGATCTGTAGTTAAATCCTTATATGCCGTTGCTTGCCTGATTATGTTTAATTGCTAAGTCTGAGTCTTGATAACTCGAGTGAAGATTTGTGCATGATAATATGGTTTTGTCAAGTATTAGAACAGCTTGCTATGCACTTAAACTATTCAAGTCCCCATATTATGTTTTGTATTGTGTCATTGCCATGACTAGTCTCGATGATTCGAAAGCCTGAGTGAATCTGTTATCCTGTCTGTTTGCCTTCAGTGTTAATCTGTTTTAGTTGTTGTATTTCCTGTTTAATTTAGTTCATTCTGTCACTTGCTTATTAATCCTGCTGATCAAACAACAATAAGACTTAAGTATTGGTAGCTTCCTGTCCTGGTGGAACGACATCCGGTCTTACCGAGTCTATACTACTATTGACCAGGTTATACTTGCCTGAGTCGTGTGTAGTATCTGCTTAGTAACATCATTTTTATAAATTTAAAACGAGGTTGTGTCCCAAGATTTAATAACCAGAAAAACAATCAGTCCTAGTACACACCAAGTTTTTGGCGCCGCTGCCGGGGAACGAACCCGGGTCACCCGCGTGACAGGCGGGAATACTTACCACTATACTACAACGACCAAATGTTGGAGCGTTTGGCTGGAAACGCCTCGTTTTTGGCGCCGCTGCCGGGGACAGGAAATTCTAAGAAATAGTTTAATTGTTGATTTGATCTTGTCACTTGTTACTTAAATTAGGTGTGCCTGATTAGGTAGTCAATTGTTTTTTCTACCTCTTTCTCGCACCCTCTGTCAGTTTGTTCTATTCTGAACAAATTGAGCCTTTTCAAGAACCGGAGCGTGAGTTTCGACGACGCCGACGCCTTCAACGCCAACGTCAAAGAGAACGTTTACTAAACATGGCGGAAGAACAACCACCACCACCTAGAACGCTTAATGATTATGTTCGTCCGGATATTAACAATATCCAGAACACCATCATTCAACCTAGGGTGGCAGCGAACAATTTTGAAATCAAACCAAATGTAATTCAAATGGTTCAAAATTCTGTTCAATTTCATGGATTACTCGACGAGGATGCTAACGCTCACATCCGCAGTTTTCTCGAAATCTGCGATACGTTTAAAATCAATGGTGTTACTGATGACGCCATTCGTTTGCGTTTATTCCCGTTTTCCTTAAAAGACAAAGCCAAGCTGTGGCTTAATTCTCTCCAGGTAAATTCCATCACTACATGGAATGATCTTGTTGCCAAATTCTTAGCTAAATACTACCCGCCGGCCAAAACGGCCAAACTGCGTAATGATATCTCATCGTTTCAGCAGACTGACGGGGAAGGTCTTTATGATGCCTGGGAGAGATACAAGGATCTCATGAGGAGATGTCCTTCACACGGATATGAGCTATGGAATCAAATTTTCATATTTTATAATGGCTTATCCGTTGTCACTCGGCAGATGATAGATGCTGCCGCAGGAGGTGCATTGGGTAGCAAGAACCCACAAGCGTGCTATGATCTTATCGAAGATATGGCAACCAACAGCTACCAATGGAACCCCTCCACGAGACTGAAACTGCCAAAGAACGGTGGAGTGTTCAATGTAGACGCTTTATCTGATCTTTCTGCTCAGGTAGAGAAGTTGACAAAGAAAATGGATCAGATGTGTGCTCCTAAACAGGCTACTTGTAATTTCTGCTCAGGACCACATCCTAGTGATCAATGCCAGGAGGAAACTCCGGCTCACGAGGAGGTTGATTTCGTCTCTAATCAACCAAGGTCTCAGTATAATCCCAATGCATCTAGCTACAATCATGCATGGAGGGATCACCCGAACTTCAGTTATCATAACCAAAACACTAAACCCCCTCCAGGGATTCCATACCCACAGAGACCACGTCAGCCTCAGCAGTTCGATCGTCAGCCTCAACAGTTTAATCGACAACCGCCACCATATGAGCAACCACGTCAGTATAACACTCAACCACCGCCTCCAAATCAATCTTCATCATCATCTTCAGTATCTTCCAATCTGGAGGATCTTGTGAAACAATATCTGTCACAATCCGAGTTGCGATTCAACCAAACAGATGTTAGACTCAATCAAACGGAAGCAACTCTGAGAAATCAACAAGCTTCATTGCAAAATCTAGAAAATCAAGTTGGCCAGATATCTAAGCTCTTGTCAGAGCGACCACCGGGAGGTCTCCCGAGCAATACGGATGCAAATCCGAGAGCACACGTAAAGGCAATCACTTTGCGTAGTGGGACGACCACGGTACCACCACTGTTTCCCTCTCAATCCAAAGAAACCGAAAAACAGGTCCAATCGAAGGATTCTGACGAGGCGCATAACAGGCTAGACCCAGCAAGTACCGCGCAAGTCGAACCTCCGGTCAAAATATTTCAGCCTACCATTCCTTTCCCCCAGAGATTAAGGAAAGAGAAAAAGGAGGAACAATATGGTAAGTTCCTAGAGCTATTCAAACAGCTCCATGTGAACATTCCATTTGTTGAGGCACTCGCACAGATGCCTAAATATGCCAAATTTCTTAAGGATTTGCTCAGCAACAAGAAGAAATTGGAGGACCTGTCGTTGGTGACTTTAAACGAGGAGTGCTCAGCCATTCTTCAAAATAAGTTGCCAGCAAAGAAAACCGATCCTGGGAGCTTTACAATCCCATGTCTGATTGGTAATCTCACTGTAAACAACGCTCTAGCTGATCTAGGTGCCAGCATCAACTTGATGCCATACTCTGTATTTTCTAGACTGGGCCTAGGAGAACCAAAACCGACTCGTATGTCACTTCAGCTAGCCGATCGTTCAGTCAAATATCCACGAGGGATAGTCGAAAACATCTTGGTCAAGGTTGACAAATTTGTGTTTCCTGCAGATTTTGTCATCCTAGACATGGACGAGGACAAAAACGTCCCACTCATTCTTGGTCGTCCATTCCTAGCCACTGCTCGAGCATTAATTGACGTTTGCAACGGAAAGCTTACGCTTCGAGTAGATAAGGATGAAGTGACTTTTGACATCCAAAAGTCAATGAAACACCCAATGAGCCAAGATGACACTCTTTATTTCGTTGATATCTTTCATCGTCATCCCGTGGATCGCATTATTCCAACTCTAGAGAAGGATGCGTTTGACACGCAAATCCTAGACGAGGATGTCTTGGAAGTAGAGCAGGTAAAGCTTGTCTCCGATGAGCTAACCAGCACTATTCCACCTGACGAGACACCTATCTCAGATGTTTTCGAGGTCCTTGAAAAATCCGAGAGCTCAGCTTCTCGACCATCTATTGTGGACCCGCCTTCTCTTGAACTCAAAGAACTTCCTTCTCATCTTGAATATGCATTCTTGGAGGAAGATTCGAAGCTGCCTGTGATAATAGCTTCTAACCTTACTGCTGATGAGAAAAGTAAGCTATTACAGGTTTTGAAAAATCACAAATCCGCCCTTGCATGGAAAATTTCTGATATAAAGGGGATTAGTCCATCCTTCTGCACACATAAGATTCTCATGGAGGATAATTATAAGCCGTGTGTACAGCATCAGAGACGCTTAAATCCCAAGATGCAAGAGGTAGTTAAGAAAGAGGTTATAAAGCTGCTGGATGCTGGTTTGATCTACCCTATCTCCGATAGTCCGTGGGTCAGTCCCGTCCAAGTTGTTCCTAAAAAGGGAGGAATGACTGTCATTATGAATGATAAAAACGAGTTAATCCCAACTCGTACGGTCACGGGGTGGCGTGTGTGCATTGATTATCGCAAACTCAATGATGCCACACGTAAGGATCACTTCCCCCTTCCTTTCATCGACCAAATGTTGGAGCGTTTGGCTGGAAACGCCTTTTATTGCTTCCTTGATGGATTCTCCGGATACTTTCAGATTCCTATCCAACCGGAGGACCAAGAGAAGACAACTTTTACATGCCCTTATGGTACTTTTGCTTACCGGCGTATGCCTTTCGGGTTATGTAACGCTCCTGCAACATTTCAGCGATGCATGACGGCTATATTTCATGACATGATTGAGGATTGTGTCGAGGTATTCATGGACGACTTTTCAGTCTTCGGTAACTCCTTTGATACATGTCTTCATAATTTAGACAAGATGTTGTCTCGCTGTGAAGAAACTAACCTTGTGCTTAACTGGGAAAAATGCCATTTTATGGTATGCGAAGGTACAGTTTTGGGTCACAAAATCTCAAATGAGGGAATCGAGGTTGACAAAGCTAAAATAGATGTTATTGCAAAGCTTCCTCCACCCTCCAATGTTAAAGGCATTAGGAGTTTTCTCGGACACGCAGGATTTTACCGGCGCTTCATAAAAGATTTTTCGAAAATCACTCGGCCGTTAACCCATCTCCTTGAGAAAGACACTCCTTTCATCTTTTCTCCTGAGTGCGATCACGCATTTAACTTCTTGAAGGAGAAATTGACAAATGCTCCCATCCTGACGAGCCCAGAATGGTCGCAACCATTTGAGCTTATGTGCGATGCCAGTGATTTCGCTGTTGGCGCTGTCTTGGGCCAACGGATAAATAATCACTTTCAGCCGATCTACTACGCCAGCAAGACACTGACTGACGCTCAAGAAAACTATACAGTTACTGAGAAGGAGTTGTTAGCAATAGTCTTTGCGTTCGACAAATTCAGATCTTATCTGGTGTTATCAAAAACAGTGGTCTACACTGACCACTCTGCTCTCCGTTATCTCTTCGCAAAGCAAGATGCGAAGCCCCGTCTTATTCGGTGGATTTTGCTCTTGCAAGAATTTGACATCGAGATCAAAGACAAAAGAGGAGCAGAAAATCTGGCTGCAGACCATCTCTCTCGCCTAGAAAATCCAAATCTCGAGGTGCTAACTGAGTCCGGCATAAAAGATAACTTTCCGGATGAATTTTTATTCGCCGTGACTAGCACTGAGGAGATCCCCTGGTACGCTGACATAGCAAATTATCTAGCAGCAGGGGTGATGATAAAAGGTCTCACACACCAACAGAGGAGAAAGTTTATCTCCGAGCTGAAACACTATTTCTGGGAGGATCCTTATCTTTTTCGGGTAGGAGCCGACCAAATAATCCGTAGATGTGTGAGTACTTCTGAAGCTGTTGACATCCTTCAGCACTGCCATTCAGGCCCAACAGGAGGCCATCACGGACCTAGCTACACCGCTAGAAAGGTTCTGGATGCAGGTTTTTTCTGGCCTACCCTGTTCAAGGATGCTCATTTGTTCGTAAAATCATGCGACTCATGCCAGAAATCTGGAAATATCTCATCTCGAAATGAGATGCCCCAAAATCCAATCCAAGTCTGTGAAATATTTGACATTTGGGGAATAGATTTCATGGGTCCTTTTCCTGGTTCACACGGAAACAAATATATCCTTGTGGCGGTCGATTATCTGTCAAAATGGGCTGAGGCGCAAGCCTTGCCTACAAACGACGCAAGGGTGGTTTGTAAATTTTTGAAAAAGTTATTTTCACGATTCGGTACCCCCAGAGCACTCATAAGCGATAGGGGTACTCATTTCTGCAATGCACAATTAGAGAAAGTACTTAAACGTTATGGTGTTACTCATCGATTCTCTACTGCATATCATCCGCAAACCAGCGGACAAGTCGAAGTTACCAACCGCGGTCTTAAACGAATTCTGGAAAGAACCGTTGGTAACAGCCCAAAAGATTGGGCTGAGAAATTAGACGACGCACTCTGGGCGTTCCGCACTGCTTACAAGACACCTATCGGTACTACACCGTATAGGTTGGTTTATGGGAAAGCCTGTCGTCTTCCTGTTGAACTTGAGCACAAAGCTTACTGGGCTTTGAAAGCCGCAAATTTTGACTCAAAGAGTTCAGCAGAAAATAGGTTGTTCCAGCTAAGTGAGCTTGATGAACTACGGTTCCAAGCTTACGATAATTCCAGAATGTACAAAGAAAGGACGAAAGCTTTCCATGACTCCCGCCTGAAGGACAAACAATTCCAGGCGGGAGATCGTGTGCTTCTTTATAATTCTCGCCTTCGTCTTTTCCCTGGCAAATTGAAGTCCAGATGGACAGGCCCCTATGTTGTCAATACTGTTTACCCGCACGGGGCTGTTGACATCACAAACTCCAAGGGAGTAACTTTTAAGGTCAACGGCCACCGACTCAAGAATTACATTGGTATCCCGCATTCTCCAGAGGAACCCAGAGAGGTTCTGAGGCTTCACCCCGCCGCACCTTAGCGGGGTGAGTTGGGTCTTTTACCGGCAGACCTTAAAGAACTGGATATGCTTTCCTCCGCTTCTCTTTCCCTCCTTTCTTGCCTTTTTCTGCGTTCTTCACTGCCCTCTGATATTCTGCGCGATATTGTCATGAGACATGAGAAACACGTGAGGAGAGACCAAAACTTTGCCAAATTTCATCGAGGCACTTCCATCTATGCGGCAAAAAGGCGTGCCAAATATGTAGGGAAATGTTGGAAATGCGGTGCTCTATTGCATGAGGGCGCTTGTAGGAATTTGCCGACGATATCTCAGTCAGAGTGTGCCAGTGCTCTTCGAGAAGACCCCGTTAAGCTAAAAGCCGAGGGGGTCTTACGTCCTAATAGTAATGCTGGTGCAATGATTGATGAGTTGGTGAGTCTCCGACTAAGCAAACTCGAGCCTAAGCCCCATTATAAAACCTAGGTCATGCCTATGTTCGTGCCATATAGCTCCTCATGTTTTCTCATTTCAATTCTCATTCAGTCTGGAGAGACAGGAAAACACTCCGCATTTCAACGCGTTAAAGTGTTCGCTTACACACCGTACTAATAGTGTGTTACTTGTACATATTGTCTTTTTGTCGGATGCCCACTTTCCGGGTTTCCTTTTCCATTTCCGTTAATAATTTCGCTAATCTAGTTGTGTGCTTTCATTTCTGTTCTACTAGCACGTTCCCCTTACATTCTCCAGAGGCCTATAGAGAGTAGCGTTTACCAAAAAGTTGTTTAAACTGAAAATCTGATGCAAAATGGGTTTTTGTCAAAATTCATCCCTACGGCCGTAGTGAAACATTCCTACGGTCGTAGGACCATTCTGAGCCCTCTGCGGTCGTAGAGCATACCTCCTACGGCCGTAGGAACTTTCCTATAACAATCCCCATTCCAGATTTCATTCGCACTTTCTCTCTCTCTCCTACGCTCTCTCTCTCAAAAACGCACCCGACGACCACCGAGGATCTCCGTCTATATCTCACTCATTTCCCGGCCATTTTTCGAAAACAAGGTATTAAAATGCTCCCCTCACTCTTGCGTTCAATATGTAGTACATTGATTCCATTATAGTTGCCCATATGTCGATCGAGAGAACAAAACCCTAGCCGCCCGTTTTCTGATGTTCGTAACGTTCCTACGGCCGTAGTAGTTGAACCCTACGGCCGTAGTACTTCTAATTAGGGTTTTGCTTTAAACTGCTTGCTACGGCCGTAGGACAGTTTGTCTACGGCCGTACCATGTATCTTTTAGGGTTTTGTTTAGTTTGCTTGCTACGGCCGTAGTAATATCATGGTACGGCCGTAGGACCCCATTTTCAACCATTTTCCAAAATTGTTCATCCTTTGGACAATTTCAATACTCGGGGATCCACAGCATACCAAAGCAAACATGTATCGATCGACAGGATGTCTAGCCGTCGTGCGCACGTCTTACTTTGATTTCTGTTCATTTCAGCTATGCCTCCGCGACGTGTCCGCAGACAGGCTTCACCAGAGCCGCGGATAGACCCTCGCCAGTTCCCACGGTTAGTCGACCCTGACAGAGTTCCGGTCGAGCGGCCAGCTGATGCCGCGCTTCCTCCTTTTCTCCGCTTCGACCGTGAGGAGGATCGTACTGACAGAGATGTCCTGATGGGGCGCGCTGATAGTCACGGATATGAGCCCATCAGGTATCTGGTTTGGGATGATTTGGCCACTCTTCATATCAGGGGCCGTGCTCAGACCACATGTGGCCCTCATTGGCAGAGGCTTTTCAGTCTTCAGGGGGCGGTATACCATGAGCTTGCATTGGAGTTTTTCTCCACCATTCACTTGGTTACCCCGCTGCTGGATTATGAGCGGGAGGACGCCCTGACATTCCGCCTACTAGGGGCGGAGAGGCGGCTTTCATTGCGGCAGTTTGCCGTTTATATGGGTTTGTTTACGCACGAGGAGTTGGACACTCCTGCGTTTACCGAGGGCATCACTGATTGGCCCGAGGGTGTGAGCGGGATTTCCTTTTGGGACGAGGTTGGCACTGGCGCCTACAACACCGCCATCGTGCCAAAGAGCACGAAGCTCCGGGATCCTCTGCACCGCATTCTGCATCGGGCGATCGTCCACAGTATGACCGCTCGCAGCGCGTCCTCTGGTTCTGTTACTTTCACTGACTTGTTTTATCTATATACGATGGTTCACCAGAGGCCCTGCCAGCTCGCTCTGTGCCTGGCCCGTTTTCTATTCCAGGTACGTACCACCCGTGTATCGCAGGCTATCTATGGGGGTGGGTACGTTACTATCTTAGCCGAGGCTATGGGCCTCCTGACTGCCGAGATTACTGATGATCTCGTTCGCTCTGCTCGAGCCGCTCCGATAGATTTAGGGGTCCTGCAGCGTATGAAAGTCGCTGCTAGGATCCAGAACCGTATGAGATTGATCAACCCTGATGGGTCAATTTGGGAGCCTCCTGGAGTGGTCGAGGAGGAGGCAGCAGGTGGTGGAGAGCCAGCAGGAGTAGGAGCAGAGGGAGTAGCTGCTGGAGGTGCCCCAGAGAGCGGACACCATGAGTTTACTATTGAGGATCTCTTTGGGTCGACACCACCTCTCCGGCAGCCAGCCCAGGTTTACACGAGAGATTATAGGGCTCGGATTGGGAGGTTGGAGAGGTCAGTTTCTGAGCTGGTTGAGATGCAGCGGGAATCCAGGGAGATCCAGAGAGTTGAGTATGCACATGCCGAGGCTCATCGACAGTATATGATCAGCATGGTGCAGCTCATTGCGGCAGACACTATGACATCTTCACAGCAGTTGCCACAGCCGCCAGCTTATCCGCAGAGGCTCCGGGACTTCACTGATGGAGCCGGGCCTTCGCAGCCGCCTCCGCGATAGTTATTTTTGTGGGGATAGTGTGTGTAGTAGTTTTCTTTGTATGTATTTCTAGATTAGTTTGGCTGTACGCTTTTGGTTGTTTGTAGTACATGCCACTTTTTGATGTGTTTGATGTTCTGTACTTACTTTTGCATATCTATATGACATCAAAGCACTTGTACATTATTTCGGCTATGTATTTATTGTAGTTCGTTTCCTTTTTGCTTGCCATAGCTTGTGATGCTTTTGTCCCTCTCTTTGTTTCACTTTTGGTTGAGTTGTTGTTTTGCAAGAATATTCGTGATATCTTGGCAGCTCAGCTTAAGTGTGGGGAGGAAGCCAACGCCTTCGGAGTTTAATAAATGCAGACGCACAATTGCTGTTCAGGGAGTTCTTAAAGCTCTTTTCTCGCACTTTATTGTTTATTATTAGTACATTGGGGACAATGTACACTTTTAAGTGTGGGGAGGGATTTATATAACATGCCTGCTTTTCTGTGTCCTGTTGAAAACTCTTGCATGCTAACTATGCTTTAAACCGTAGAATTGATTTAGGCGTAAATTTTTCGCAAAATTATATCATTTTGGACATGTTTAGATCTTCTCGCATGATAAACTTTAAACAAGTAACATTTCAGCTTTTATGAAAACGATTTTGCACGAATTCTTGAGTTTTAACAAGTGTTTGACTTCAATTGCACAAGCCACACCTGATATGCATTCCTGAGCATTTGAGCCACTACACTTCATTTCTTACATGATTAGCTCATGGAATTGCCCACTTATATGCTGATTGTTGCTTTGATTGTAGAACTTGCTTACTAGTATGCATGTCGAGATCATGAACTAAACTGTTGCAGTTAAGTGATAGAAGCACTAGGAAACCCCATTTCAGCCTATATACTTTTATTTTTAGCCAATTTCTATATTTTTTACCCCTAGTTATCCACTTTGAGCCTAAGCCTTTCATTTCATTAACCATGTTTATCCTGTTTTAGTCTATTTTATTTTTATGTTTCCAGAGTCAGTTGACCCGTTTTCTCGCTGCTTAGTTCCGTTGTATTTGGTTCGTCAGTTGTTCATACATCGATTAGTGGGATATGAAAAATACATATATCCCTTGGTTTATTCCGTTTCATGCTGTATACAGCTGAGTTTTCTGAGAAAATAAAAAAAAAAATTAGAAAAAGAGAAAATTGAGAAATTCAGTTACTTGACATGCTTTCCTTGGCTATTTTTGAGCCTGTCATACATTGAGTAGTAATTCTTTGTCGGTATTACCTGGTTGTTAGCCATCATTCAGAGAATTCTGATTCCATTTCTACTTGATGAACTGTACTCTCGCCAAAAATAGTGTGATATTCTGTATTCCTTCAATAATAGCAGCTTTGACGATTTTGAACTTGATTTCTGGATTCTATTTTAGCCACTTTTATATTTTCCCATTCCTACCCTTAGCCCTAGCCACGTTACAACCCGACAAAGTCTTCTTGATAATTGCATATGATTATGTTGATTGGTGGAGATGTGATACGTGATCAAGCTTATACGAGTCTTTGCTTCAATCTAGCACACGAGCACTTATATACTTAACCCAAATACACATTGAGTGCTAGAGTGATCTCTGGTGAGGTATAAAGTCAGATACTTGTCACAACTCATTGTATGCGTGTTGAATCTGCCTTTCTTTATCTCAATACATGAAAGCAACCCTTAACTCTACGTTTAAAATGTTTGTCATGCTTTTAGATCTCTTCTATGTCGGAATGATACATGTTTGCACTAATGTGCTGCCTTTAGAAATTCTTTGGTTTTAGCTATTGCATTAGAGTTTGCTTGAGGACAAGCAAAGCTTAAGTGTGGGGACTTTGATATATGCGTTTTTATACATGTTTTACATGTTAGAATACCCCGTACTTAGCCCAAATACAAGGTGAATACTTCTAAAATGGATCTAATATGTTTAACATTCACCATGCAGGTTACAAGGAGCTTTAAGCAAGATAAATGGGCAAAACAAGGAAAGAATTGAAGAAAATAGAAGAATAGTGAAAAATGCTCTCTACGGCCGTAGGGATTATATCCTACGGCCGTAGGAAGCCCTCTTCTAGAATCCATCATTGCCTGCCAGATCTTGCGTGTCCCGGACAAATGGTTTAACTTGGCGTGTGTAGAAAATTCAGTCATGATTTCCTACGGCCGTAGTAGCTTATTCCTACGGCCGTAGGAAGCTCACTTACAGCAGATTAAATTCAGAATTCTGCCATTTTGCAAGGGGTTACCATTTTCACCTCCACTCCGGAAAAACACTTCCATAAACCCTCTCTAAATATCCTAACACTCCAGGGGACTTCTCTTGGTGATTCTAAGGAGGAGAGCTTGGATCTTGAAGGCTTGGAACAACATTTGGAGCTTGGATTCATTAGTTATATCATTGCTAGCTTGGGTATACTCTTTCCATTTATTATATCAATCATGTACCCATGTGTTCCAGATGTTGTAATGTTACTATTATTGTATATGGATAACTAAACTCATTTCACTTGGGCCAAGATGATTCTTGGCTAAGTTATGGCAATATATTTGACTTTTATGATGACTTGATTCATATATGCATGTTAAATCTTGAATACAAATGTGTTTTATCAACTTAGTATGTTTAATCTAACCATGTTCATGTGTGACAATGTGTATATGATAACTCATTCATGTTTTAACATATGAATATTCAAGAATGATGGTTGATTTTATTAATTCCATGTTGAGTTTGTTATTAGAAATGATACATCTTGCATGGTTGTCATTAGATGTCATTTTTGGAATATGATTTGAATCATTTCAGGTTCATCCATTATTGGTTATGTTAATCATATGTTGGTTTTATGCATGCCTTATGATTATAGATGAAAATCTTGTTATTTGGTGTATTTATGGGTTAAACATGCTACTAATGATTAAAGGATTCACAAAGATGTTTGTTGGTATGTTTAGATGGTGAAATGAACTCACATGTATGCCTTTGTTATGCTTGTCTTAGTGTTCAATGTGCATATCACATGATTCATGTTTTAAGAAGTGTTGGCTATACTAGAAATGGTAGGTTTAACATGTTCATATCTTTAGAAATCATGTGACTAAACATTAAGAATCCCTTAATTGTGAGGTTTGAGTTTAGATGAGTTTATGACCCCATTGTACCAGTTTACATGTGTTTATGATCTGAGATTAAAGTCTAGATTGTAATTTGTTGTTGAATGCCTTTATGTTAGATTTGAATGTTCTGTCGGATGGGTCCCTACGGCCGTAGGAAGAAATCCCTACAACCGTAGGACTATCCAGACTGCTACGACCGTAGTAAATAATTACTACGGCCGTAGGAGCCATTTTCACCAC
The DNA here is from genome assembly GCA_947179395.2 of Pulicaria dysenterica. Classification (NCBI taxonomy): domain Eukaryota; kingdom Viridiplantae; phylum Streptophyta; class Magnoliopsida; order Asterales; family Asteraceae; genus Pulicaria; species Pulicaria dysenterica. The sequence continues at coordinate 99,866,844 of OX359289.1, forward strand.
CAGTGTGCTGTTTTTGCTTGTTTTAACTAATTTAACCACTTTAACACCTTTTTGGGTTCTGAGGACTACTGGATATGTCATTTGAAAAGATGTATGTCTTTGTAGTGTGATTTGGACGTGATCTGGTGGATCTGTAGTTAAATCCTTATATGCCGTTGCTTGCCTGATTATGTTTAATTGCTAAGTCTGAGTCTTGATAACTCGAGTGAAGATTTGTGCATGATAATATGGTTTTGTCAAGTATTAGAACAGCTTGCTATGCACTTAAACTATTCAAGTCCCCATATTATGTTTTGTATTGTGTCATTGCCATGACTAGTCTCGATGATTCGAAAGCCTGAGTGAATCTGTTATCCTGTCTGTTTGCCTTCAGTGTTAATCTGTTTTAGTTGTTGTATTTCCTGTTTAATTTAGTTCATTCTGTCACTTGCTTATTAATCCTGCTGATCAAACAACAATGAGACTTAAGTATTGGTAGCTTCTTGTCCTGGTGGAACGACATCCGGTCTTACCGAGTCTATACTACTATTGACCAGGTTATACTTGCCTGAGTCGTGTGTAGTATCTGCTTAGTAACATCGTTTTTATAAATTTAAAACGAGGTTGTGTCCCAAGATTTAATAACCAGAAAAACAAGCAGTCCTAGTACACACCAGTCACTTTTTCTAATCTTGGTCTTTCCATACAGACACTCAAAGGAACAATACTCCACCACATGCAGCCTAGTGCACACCAGCTATATTCTCTGTCCGCTGCTACCGCCTTACCTCGTGATTTGTGGCACTCGAGACTCGGACATCCTTCTGATTACGTGTTTCAACATTTATCGTTTCTTAATGTTGCAAATAAGACTTCTAATAAAATTTGTATTGCTTGCAATATTTCTAAATCTACACGATTGCCTTTTAATTTAAATTTGTCTCGTAGCACTATGCCATTATATATTGTTCATTGTGATATATGGGGTCCGTCCCCAGTTGTATCTCGATCTGGTTTTCGCTACTTTATTTCATTTATTGATGATTATAGTCGTTTTACCTGGATTTACCCTCTCACTCAACGCTCTCAAGCCCTTGACTCATTCCGTCACTTTAAAGCTCACACTGAAAATCTATTCTCGACCACCATCAAACACCTTCACTGTGATGGAGCACCTGAACTTACCCAAGGCCAAATGGCTCACTTTTTTGATCAAGCAGGCATTACATACCGCATATCATGTCCATACACGCCTCAACAAAATGGGGTGGCCGAACGCAAAAATCGTCACCTGTCTGAAATCGCTCGTGCCTTATTGTTTCATGCAAACCTACCAAAACACTTTTGGTATGATGCCTATGCCACTGCAGCATTTCTAATCAATCGGCTTCCCTCTTCCACTCTAGCTCATATGTCACCGTATGAACTTCTCTTTCGATCAAAACCTGATTACTCTGTTCTTCGTACCTTCGGTTGCCTCTGCTACCCCTTTCTTGGTGATACTCGTACGGACAAACTTTCTCCTAAATCTATTCCCTGCATTTTTCTTGGTTATGCTCCACTCCATAAAGGGTACCTGTGTTATGATCCTCGAACATCTCGTACTTATACTTCTCGCCATGTCACCTTTCATGAGGCAGAGTTTCCCACTCTCTCGTCCAATAATCCTTCAACTTCCACTTCCTCTGTCTTATTACCAACCCTATCTATTCCCGCTCCAAACCCACCCGTCTCTAACACAAACTCCTCATCCTCTATTGATCCTCCACCACCTCCGTCACCTCCCTCTTCTTCTCTCCCATCTTCACACCCCATGACCACACGTTCTCGCGATAATACTCGCCAACCAAAATCATTTCCTGATCATCTGCTTTACCATGCTACCACTCACTCTGATACGGAACCAACAACCTTTCATCAAGCTCAAAAGCATGCCACATGGTGGGATGCTATGCGGACTGAAATCACTGCCCTTCACTCGAATCAAACCTGGATACTGGTGCCGGCTCCTTCACAAGCAAATATTGTTGGCTGCAAATGGGTATACAGGATTAAAAGGAATCCTGATGGCACTATTAATCGGTACAAAGCAAGACTTGTCGCTAAAGGTTTTCATCAGACTGAAGGCATTGATTACACAGAGACCTTTAGTCCCGTGGTTAAACCGACCACTGTCCGCCTGGTTTTATCTGTTGCCTTTTCTCGTGGTTGGGATATTCGGCAAGTTGATGTTAATAATGCGTTTCTTCATGGAGATATTACCGAGACGGTCTATATGACCCAGCCTCCTGGCTTTGTTGACCCTGCTCAACCACATCATGTTTGCTTGCTTCAGAAAGCTTTATATGGGCTTAAACAAGCCCCACGTGCCTGGTTCTCAAAGCTCTCATCCGCACTTATTAACTTTGGTTTCTCCCAGTGCATCTCTGACACGTCCTTATTTGTTTACTCACGAGATTCAGTGATGTGTTACATTCTTGTTTATGTGGATGATATTATTATTACTGGCAGCTCCTCTTTGTTTGTAGGTGACTTAATCAAGCAGTTAAATTCTCAATTTGCACTAAAAGATTTGGGCCCGTTCAGTTACTTTCTAGGTATTCAGGCTACTTTTACGCATGATCATCTACATTTATCACAAGAACGCTATACGCTAGACTTGCTTCAGCGCACTGGTCTTCAACATTGCAAGCCTCTTTCATCTCCAGTCTCCCCCGGTCGGCAGCTTTCTCATCATTCTGGTATACCACTAGAGGATCCTGTCTTGTATCGCAGCACTGTTGGAGCTCTTCAATATCTAGTATTGACCAGACCAGAGATAGCGTATTCTGTCAGCAAAGTCTCTCAATTTCTCCACAATCCCACTGATAGACATTGGGTTGCCGTTAAACGTATTCTACGCTATCTTCGGGGCACTGCCTCCCATGGACTGACCTTTACTCGCTCCTCTCATGCTCATCTCCATGCATATGCTGATGCTGATTGGGCAGGCTGTCCTGATGATCGCCGGTCTACTACGGGTTATTGTATCTTTATTGGGAACAATCTTATCAGTTGGAGTTCTAAGAAACAAAATACAGTTGCACGATCCAGTACTGAGGCGGAATATCGGGCTCTTGCTCATACTACTGCTGAGATTCGGTGGCTTACCTCTCTGTTACATGAGCTACATATGCCTCTCTCTTCTCCACCAACCTTGTGGTGTGATAATCTTGGCGCTACGTATCTTGCCACAAATCCTGTGTTTCATCAACGAACTAAACACTTAGAGATCGATTTGCACTTTATTCGGGATATGGTTGTTTCTCGAGCTCTCCGGGTTTCTTATGTTTCTACTACGGCCCAGCTTGCCGATGTGTTCACGAAAGGGTTGGTTTCATCTCGGTTTGCTCAGCTGCGGTTCAAGCTTCACGTCACCACGGCCGTTTAGCTTGCGGGGGGATGTTAGACATATTATTAATTTATTATTTGAATGTTTATTATCTAAAGTTAGGTACCTAGTTTCTTGGATTGAGTCAGACTTATCCCTTTGATTTGTTGGCTAACATTTAGCAACTCTTGTTTCTCTCTTGGCTATATATATCAGCCGTAGGTCTTTGACTCAATCATAATAACAATAAACATCTTTGCTCCATTTATACCTATCTCCTTCTTTATTAGTTTTCACATTTCAATTACCTGTTGCTTGCACACCTTCCATTTTTTTATACTCCATTTACATTACCTTCTTCTGAGCTTTCCAAAGATGCATCATCACTTGCATTTCCCAGTTTTCTGTCTCTGAGTTTTCGATAGATGCATTGCTACCTTCATTTCCAGAAAACCGAAACTCGCTTACAGTGCGACTATGCTTCAAATTAGCTTATGGTAAGTTCATTTCATGTTCATACTATTCAACATATTTGGAATTTTAATCTTTATATGCTTTATATTATTTAATGTAGCTAAAATTTCATCTTTGTACATAATATGTTCATGCACACCACATGCTTGATAAATGTTGGAGCACCAATTTATTAACGAAATAGTTGTCGTGTTATCAGATGATTTTGTTACAATAGTAACACAATTTTGAAATTTTAATCAGGTCAGTTTTTGATTAGTGATATTTGAAATCACAATTGCATTTGCCAGGTTGGTTTAGCTGAAATTTCTTGCTTAGTTTATGCATAACACGTTCATGCACACCACCTGTTTCATGAAATGTTAGAGCATATATTTATTGATTTTTGTATATTTGATGTGTATTGCAGACTGTTGGAGTGTTTGTGATTGTTTATTGAAGATGTTTATCTATAGCTTTTAAAATAAGTAGTCTAGAATAAGCAAGTTAAAGTAAATATACACCTTCAGTAAGGTTTGTAAATTAAAGTAAATATAGATGTTTAATGTGAACCATGATTTGTGCGTTTAAGTGTGGTTTATATAAGTAAGGTTTGCAAATCAATGTAAATATGGATGTTTAAAATGTGAACCGTTTTAAGTGTGTAAGTGTGGTTCATATAAGTTTGGCTTATAAAGTTGATGTTTACCTAATATTTAAAGCTTTTTCAGGATTTATTACCCTGAAATGGGAGTTTAAATTAGTTAATTAGTAGAATCATCACACTCTTTCACTACTTAAAAAAGTATTGCCTTTTGTTTTGAAAGACTTGCTTTTAACTTGACTTATTTTGTAATAACTTTCATTATCTTGCCATATCTTACTCCTATATAAAGCATTTACAACCTAAAAACTCTTAATTTTTAAGTAAGTTGAATATACTAAATTATCCTTCATATAAATAAATAGAAACTATTATATAAAGTAACTACTAGATGCATTTAATAAGATTATTATATTCCATTTTAATAACTAAACCTTCCATACTTGAAAAAAATCAAATAATAAATATTCAATTATGTTATAAATATTTTAACTTATTTATCAAAAAAAATATGTATAATTAAGTAGAGCTTATAAACGTGAATGACATATCATTAGAATTTATAAACATATATTTTAATTTTAAAATAGCTCATACAACTAATCTTACTCCTTTATAATGCATTTACCCTTCCAAAACTCTTAATTTTTAAGTAAGTTGAAAATACTAAAATACCCTTATGAATTAATTAAAGTAACTGTTTAGTGGAGTTAATGAAAATTATACATATTATTTTAGTAACTAAACCTTCCGAAAAAAGAATATTTAAAAATCAAATTAAGCAAATTAACGTAATAATTAAAAGAATTAATAATTATAGCTTTTATAGTTAATATTCTATTATATAATAATATTTTAACTTAATTAATAAAAATTGCGTATAGCCATATAACCTAAATTTATAAAATTTCTAGATTTTTTAATGGGTATTAAAATGGTATATAGTTATAATGCTAACACACTTGTTAGATTTTATTATCCATATGAAATTTTATTGACCAGTTATTATTTAAAAAAAAAACATACTACCTCTATTCTAAAAACAGACAAGTTATCGAAAAATAGTCGCCGCCGCTGCATTGCGCGGGTACGATGCTAGTAGTTTCAAATTAATTTATTCTATAATCTTAGTCTCTTATTTTTAATAGTTTCAAATTACTAACTTACGCTCTATATTGTTATGTAATTTAACCTACTTTATAAGTAGGGATCGTTTTTCTTATTTAATTGTTCTCAAAATTTATTTTAAAATATTAAAAGAGTTTATTGAGAATAGAATAATAATAAAGAAAATGAAAAAAAGATAAAGAAAATAGACATGTTGCCACTTGCCAAAGAAAAATTATTTGTTATCATTGTATTGATGAATATCGAAAACAAGCAGGTTACTGAGTAGAAATTAGTTGACGCCGCCGCATTGCGCGGGTAATATGCTAGTCTAATAAATACATATTTCCATACAGGTTCAACTACATAGCCCATGACCACCATATTGAAGTCTACCGCAAGGTTTCGACAAACGACGTGCCACATTTTGTTCTAACATTCAGTCATGCTAACATATGTAAATAACTTGGTTCCTCTTAAATATCAACCATGAAACCCGCAGTAACACGCGGGCTTTTCCACCTAGTTACTATATATATAGTCTTATAAACTATTTTACTAAGTAAGACATATGTTGAGAGAAGTTTCTCAAATCTTAGGTTCTAAAAATCACAGGACATATAGTTCACAATGTAACAAAAAAAACTTAACAGATTGGCAAATTTTGAAAAGAAGATACAGTTAAAAGCATATGATTCAGTCAAATTTTGGTATAATTCGATCAGCTCACAATCTCATAGTTTGAAAAGAATACTAAATTTTAAAGCAAGACTAATTTGAAGTACCGGCATATTATCATTTAAATTAAATAAGCATCAAATAATTATAAATATTTTTTGTTAAAGCTATTTTTTTTAAAAGGTTAATTAGTATCTGAAAATATATCAAAGTTATCCTATTTTTTGTTACTATATTTATCAAACTTTGAAAAACATTTAATATATGTTCAATATAGTCCATACTTATTGCATAGTCCCAAGGGACTAATCTTAGCCCTTGGATCAGCCCCATCAATGGTCCAGATTAGATTTTAAAAATTTGGGCGGAGTGATATTTTCGTAATTAACATGTAATAATTTTACCATCACATGTGATTGTATACTGAATCACATGTGATTTTATATTGAATCACATGTGATTGAATATTAAAATTTAGGACTATACTTTTTATATGGACTATATTGAACACAACTCTATACTTATAATCTACCATGAAAACACGATTCAAAACCTTAACATGAAAACAAGGACTTCAGGAAGAATCAAAACACAAATTTGGAATCATTAGGCAAGATGAAGAAAACTATGTGAAACATATCGATTAATCTGAATTAATGAAAATGAAATGACCGAAAGAAGATCATGTGATTTTTAAAAAAAAAAACCAACTAACCCCCAACCTGATTAACTCAAAACCCGATCAGACCTAACCCGATTAACACCCCTAGGCCATTGATTGTTACATTGACTAACTCTTTTTTATTCCATCTATTGGGCTATTGGCTTGCACTAACAATGTTTCTCTCTTTTATTTTAAGGATGCTATTCACTAATATTGACAATCGTATTTATATATTCTTTTGTTGCAGATTAAAAAGAGAAGATTTTCATTTATAGGTGGAAAAGATGGACGTCTTTGGAAGCATATAACAATTTAATTGTTAGAACCTTGGTTTTATTAATTTTTGCTAGCATATTATGTTTGTGTGTCAGGAACTTTAATCTATTCATTATGATGTGGAAACATTGCCTTGGCTTGCATCTTTTGTGGGAACAATGTGGAAACATTGGATCATTGCCTTTTCTTTTGTTCCTCATCTAGTATCATTTGGAGAAAAATTTGGGCATGGTGGGATACTGGGATCATTTGGGTTAAATATGTTGAGAAGGTTGGTCCAGCAAATGGGTTAAAATAGAAGGTGTGGAAATGCTTTCCTGGCTGTTTGTATATGTGTTGGCTATTTGGCAAATATGGAAGTGGAGAAATTTCATTTATGAGGGTGAGGATTCACGGGGTGTTTGTTTTTAGGTTATTTATATTTATAATGTGTTTGTTTTAGGTTATTTATATTTTTTATAAGTTAGTTTTTTTCATGTTAAATTTCTAACTTTTAAGCTTATTATGAGTTATAAAAAGAAAATAAATCAGATTCGTAAAAATTATTTATAATGTGAGGTGATGTGTTGTGTCCATCGTGCCGCTTCAGTATTGATTTTTCGAACATGCTATGGATGACGGACATTTTTCCTATAGGGTGCTATGTGATGTGGACACCATGCCGCTCCAGTAGTGATTGTGTAGATGGATGTCCTTGTAGTTAGGATTATTATGATTTGTCTGAGGGTGGTAGACTGCTACCCAGTGGATATATCTCTTTCTCTGTATTTGTAGTGCGACGGTTGGTGAACTTGTGTGATGTACCGGATTCTAGCATTTGGATGCATGATTAATGAATTTTTGCCGTTCAAAAAAAAATAACTAAAACAAACACAACCTTAGTAAAAAAGAATCCTTGCCATCCAAAATCTTTCTAACTTGCGGATTAACAGTAGGAATCATAATCTCAATATTAATTAGGGTAACTGGCTTATTCTCCCTTATAAAGTTTAGCTTTTGGGAGTTTTTTCTTTTTGTCTTTGTGTTTTTTTCTGTCTCACCTTTGAGGCTCCTTGTATTGTTCTGCTTTGTACTTTTTAATGTTATTTGAGTTAATGTAGGAGGTGATGATCTTGTCATAGCTTCTTTTTCCATGCTTTTTGTCATTCGAAAAAAAAAATCTATTCATTATAATAAAAAAGATTACAAAGGATTACCATTTAAATTTTTTGATGGATGCATCGGTTATGTTGGATATTTAAAGTTGTTTGTTGGAACTAGAGCCGTCAGTTTAACCCATTTACTTATTAGACTGCTAGTTATACCTTACCTACAGGTAAGGCTTACCTGCAGCCACATCAGCGTCACATCATTCTCCTTCCCTTACCTTTCTTCTTTACCCAATTTTAAGTTATACCTTACCTTCTCTTACCCAATCTTCATGTGCGGCGTACAAACTCTGAACATCATCATTAGTAGGTTTGCGTAAATATTTTCTTTTATAGAGATGAATAATACCTTTGCAGAAATTGTCTATGTAATCCCGTGAGGTCTTATCCGACATCCGCAAGTACTCGTCCAAGGAATCCGGAGCCGTTCCATATGCCAATTGTCGGATAGCAGAAGTACACTTTTGTTGTAGTGAAAACCCTTTCCGGCCATTAGCATCCCATGTCCACGTGAAAAATTCATACTTTCGTTGGAGATCGTGAACTAAACGCTCGAATAAACCTTTGCTCATCCGGAAACGTCACCTAAACATATCATCATCGTATACCGGGGTCTCGCCAAAATAGTCGCGAATGAGCATCTCGTGACCGGCTAGACGATTTCTATCTTTCGCCGGCCTTCTAGTTTGTACACTAGATATTTCCTCGTCGTCTTAAAAAATGAGATCCGAAATGGTTCTAAAAGCCTGTTGCAGTATCTGGTAATTTCTCGCGTAAAACTGAAAACTGTTAGTTATTTCCTCGTTTGGTAGATCCATATTCTTTGTGGATGAAAAATATAAAAAAGTGATGTATATGAAAGAAAAAGTAGAAGTATAGGAGAGAAATTGTATGATTTGAAAATGGTGAAAGGGAGGTTATGTTATAGAGTAAATAATTAAATTAAAAAAAATAACGGTAATATAGCCGTTGGAGAGGGGGAGGGGGGGAGGAGTGTTTGGCTTCCACATCGAGTCCCCATACTTGACAACCTTACTCGATGGCCAAACTCGAAATCGAGTTTTGGTGTACCTGAACGAACCCGATGGAAGCCGATGGCTTCGAGTCATGCAAAACGCGTAGCCTAAATAGGTTGATTAATATTATATTATAATCTATTTAATCGGTTCATAGGTAAAATAAATAACTTAACTAGCTAATATGAAATTAGGTCAATTGAATCAAAAAACAACCAACATGTTTTTGTATAGTAGATGTTAGTTATACCTTTCATGATTTTGAACTTCCCTCACTAAATAAACCTAACCATAGTTATATTCAAAGAGTCACTCAAATTTAATATTATATATAATAACAATTATCAAAATATATATATATATATCTTTTCAAATAAAATTAGACGATAAGGTAGGCTGGGTGGATTGGCAAGCTACTTAATTCTTAAACCTTAAACCATAGTTTGGATGTCAATAATACACATCAAACATATTAATGATTACTATTCTTATAGCTACGCTATGTACATTTATGTTGCCTACCTTAATTTAGTTAGGGCCAAGCCAAGCATTAGAGTTGGGATGAACTTGTATGATGTGTCATCAACTTAGCATGCATCCTCCTCAAATTGACATACAATCTCGTATGCTTTCTAGAATAAATTAAATGTACACAAAGAAGTATATATTCTCATATTTATGATTTGTAAATTATCTATTTTGTTCTTTTCTATTTTGTTCTTTTCTTAAATATTACAATGAGTGTTATCTCTTTATAGTTGTTTACTACACCTTGTCCATTATTTAAACAACTCTTATAATATACGGGTCTCTAAAGTAATTAAGTAATATTCGAAAATGTTTTGCCTTGTGTTTTTCTCTCTCATCAGTTTACTATACCAAATAGGTTAAATACTTACATTACATACAATTATAGACAACTTATAAAAATAATTTGATAAATCAGAACTGATCTAAATCACATGTTAATATACTATATTATATGCCTGTTTGATACACGAGTTGTTTTAATTAAAAAGATAAATATTAAAAATTAATAAAAAAATGTTAAATAATTTTAAAATGTAAATTAAATGAGAATTTAAGAAAAATGACGACAAATGACGTTAAGACATAGACCAGTCCTGGACAAATCATCAATCATTATTGTTTCAATTATAGCAATAAGGTTAAGGGACCGTTTGTTAAAACAGAATACTTTAGCACTGAATGATTCTGCAGTCTGAATAATTCAAAGGTTTTGAATGAATCTGTATCTGAACGTGACATGCTATTTGATAAAGGCTCTGAATGAACAATCTGACTGATGCAAATTACCATTGTAACCTTAATAGTGATATATGATATTATAAGATTTGATTGTTTAACAAGGCAGCATGTGAAAGAAGGAATATTATGGTAAAAAAACTTAGTACTTAATGATTTAGAATGCACTTTAAGGTAGAATGATTCAACAACGTTCTTCTGATACATTCAACACGGTCTTCATTCAGAGGCAATAATCAAACATGTTGAATGCTTAACGATTTAGCATTCAACGCTGAATGATTCCATTAAGCAGCATACAAACAGCCTCTAAGTCTTTATTGTTTATAATTTTTTAAATGATTATAAAATATTTTAAACTAATAAAATTAAGAATTTAGTTAAATATGATATTTTGATATTTTATAGAAGGTAAACATAATAATTAAAAATTAAGATAAAACATATGATATTTAAAATTTAAAAAGAGCATATATGAAATTTCTTTAATAATTTTAATTTAATTTTGATCAAGAAAAATTAAAATTAGAATTTAAAATTTAATTAAATAGATGTTTTCAATAAATAATTAAATTTAATTTATTAAATAAAAGATTATAATCATTTTATTAAATTTAATGTATGTATATTATTCTTATATTATAAAAACTATTTATAGACTATAATTGTATTTCAATGCGCACGACTTGAAATATATATATATATAAACCAAATAAACACCCATTTTATTTCAAAGCGCAGGACTTGAATTTATCTCTGTATTCAGTATCATCTTCGCTTCAGAGTTCAGAGTACGTGTGATCATGGATATCCAACCACCGTCTCCGCCGCACGTTCTTATCTTTCCGTTACCGGCGCAAGGCCACGTCAACTCCATGTTAAAGCTGACTGAGCTCCTATTGCCGGCAGGTCTCAACATCACCTTCTTAATCTCCGCCAAGGACCACCACCGCCTCTGCCAGCACACCTCCGTCAACTCCCGGCTCAGCTTCTATCCGGGTTTCCGGTTCCATGTCATCCAGGGGCTCTACGAAGGCCCCATGGACTCCGCCGAAAGGCTGAGTTTGATGTTTAATAGTTTGGCTGAAATAACTAAACCGTTGCTAAGAAACCTGCTTCTTGATTCTCCGGTAACTTGTCTAGTCGCCGATGGTATTATGGATTTTTCACTGGATGCTGCAGAGGACAGAGGGTACCGGAGTTCCGGTCATTTTCTTCCGGACGATTAGTGCTTGTGCTTTCTGGGCTTACTTTTGCATCCCAGATCTCATCGACTCCGGGGAACTCCCGTTTCAAGGTATATTGCTTATTTTGTAACTATATATTATTAACTTTCTAACAGAAATTAAATTCATAGAATTGAAAGATTAATTTTTTAATTAAAATGATGGAAGGTACAAATTTGGATGAAGCAATAGTGAATGTGAAAGGCATGGAAGAGTTCCTTCGCGGGCGTGATCTTCCAAGCTTTTGCCATTCATCCATGAACGACCTTACTTTACAACATGTTAGCAGAGCAAACACCGGACGTCGGAAGCTCATGCACTAATTCTAAACACTTTTGATGATCTTGAAGGGCCTATTATCTCTCATATACAAAAATATTGCCCTAATATTTACACAATTGGGCCACTTCACGCTCATCTAAAAGCCCGATCCTTATCGAAATCGGTGTCTTCGAATAGTTTGTTCGAGGAAGATAAGACGTGTATCGACTGGCTTGATCAACAGCCACCAAAATCCGTATTATACGTGAGTTTCGGAAGCTTAACCACATTAACAAAGGACCAACTTTTCGAGTTTTGGCATGGGTTAGTCAATAGCGAAAAACGGTTTCTATGGGTCGTTTGAGAGGATCTTGTTGTAGACCATGATCGTGAGAATAACAAGGTACCGAGTGATCTAGATGAAGGTACTAAAAAAAGAGGTTATCTTGTTGGGTGGGCTCCACAAGAAGACGTGTTAGCCCATCCAGCTGTATGTGCCTTCTTGACACATAATGGGTGGAACTCGACATTGGAGAGCATTGTTAAAGGAGTACCGATGGTGAGTTGGCCATTTTTCGCATATCAACAGATAAATGGTAGATATGTAGATGTGGTATGGAAGTTAGGGTTAGACATGAAGGATACGTGTGATAGAACAATAGTGGAGAAGGTTGTAAAAGAAATAATGGATGTTAGGAAGGAGGAGTTTATGAAATCTGCTCATCGTATGGCAAAATTATCTAAAGAGTCCCTTAACGAAGGTGGATCTTCTTATAGACAGTTGGAACGTTTGATCAAAGACATTAAAATGATGTGTGTTTAATCTAACGAATAAAGATGAATAAGTGAGTATCTTGATGTCGAGAGTTGAATCTACTAAAATTACTTTGTGCACTACCGTGTACAACATCGTATATATATAGTACAAACATATGTAAGAATGATATTTGGTCGTGTGTCAATGTAATGTTATCGATAGTTAAAATTCAACTTGCATCACAAAATTTATATAGAGGATGCTTGTTATTGTGTTTGGAAACTATTTATCTATATAGAAATTTGAAATCGTAAATAATTTATGTAGAGTGTTTGGGTTATATTTTAAAAAAAAATCTATTATCTGTGTTTTAGAGGCTACAAAACGCAGTTTTAAAATTTTACTTTTAACTTGCTTTATCAAATATTGTTATTTTACCATTTAAAAACTAGTTAATCTATTTTGTTAAACACACAAAATCTGACTATTTGATTATTGTAGCATGAAATAACATATCAAATCAAAATGATCTCATACTATAGCAATTCTGTTACAATTAATTATTATGACGTACTGTATAAAAACATATAATCTATTTTCAAATCACAATCTCAAATATTATCACATATAATCTTATACTTAGGTCATAGACTTATTTAGACCATTGTTCGCAAAACAAAAGAAAAATGTGAATAGTTTGTAATAAACTCTTATTTTAATAACAAACAAGAGAGATTAACCTGTAACTCGTGGGTTTGTAACTTTGTATACAAGCATTGTTGATCAGTAAAGTAAAGTCGATTGCGTTTTTTCTTTTCTCTCTGTTGATGGTTTTTATATAGAATAAATTAAAAATGTTGTGGAAAGAATATTATTTTCATAATAGTTAAAACCTTAACAATTGGTTTAGAAATTTTATTCGGTCTATATTTATGTGTATTCTCTTATATATCAATTTGCAAAGTACTTTGCTAATTTATCATGATATAATGAGGGAGAATATGGTAATTTACCTTTATCTCACGATATGACATGGTGTTTCTTTTTCTCGCCTTCTGATGGATTTTTGAATAAAAATTCACATTCCTAAAACTTTGAACTAAAAAATCTGGTAGAAGTCTTTGTAATCTGGAGTCTCTGTAAGTTCAGAAAAATCCATGAACAAAAAACCTCTTATGAAAGATTGACGGCGGAGATGGTGGTTTCCAAGGCGGTGATGATGGGGTTTGCCGGCGATTTTCGACCCATCTGATTGAAACCATAATTGTGGAAACCTAGATGCTTTGATTTTGTCGGACGATTTGATTTCGTAGTGCCAGTGAATGGAAAGGGCAATGTATGGTATCCGACGAATGGAGATGGCGTTTGCAGTCGCCTATAACTCCATAAAGTACTCAAATCAACATGTAATTGCCATCTCATATAAATCATACGGAATAATGCGGTTGCACACTAGTGGTAGTCTTACTACACCTACTGATTATGTAATCATTATATACTATATCAATCAGCGACTAAATAGACAATATCTCGCGAGAATTTAAGGGTATTTTCATAAAATTGGCATTTTCACTTGATAATTATTTGCTCACGATATGAAGTAAGTTTCTTCTTTTTTACTCATGTCACCGACTATGTCTCACTCTCCGTCTTTTTTCTTTCTTCTGTCTCTAACCTAATCAAACATCACTACATCAGAAACAACAGAAAAATCGAAACAAAAATCGATCAGAAGTTATTGAGGTTTTGGTTTCAAAGTTGAGCAGAAAATTCAAACCAAGCAGCAAAAACGAATGGAAAGCATGAGTAAAGCATGAGTAACAGAATTACTTTAATTATTAATTATTTTCCTTTTCCTTTTTATTTCCTATGAGTCTATATATGATGTAGCCTGTACTCTTTTGGAGAGTAATGAATGAAAAGCTCTGAATCCCCTTTATCTCCTTCTTCTTTCTTTGATTTTGCTAGGAGTCAACCCCTACTCGAAAGGGGAATCCATCATTGGTGCTTTCATTGTACCTTTTTCATCCTTTCTTTCTCATCTATCCCATCATAGCCGCTGCAATGCCCACACGTTGGCAGAATACAGAAGATAACCTCAATTCCTTAAATACTATCACAAATCAGCTTCAAACAGCCATTGCAGGCCATGATGCAACAATTGCAGAACTCCTCCAGTCCTCCCAGACCACAAATTCGCAGCTCAAAGTTCTTACAAATTCTGTAAATGACCTTGTGATCAACATGGCAAGATTGCAAAAACAACCAGAGCAACCTCCTCCTACTCCTCCGATACCACCACCCCCAATCTTCCCAACTCCTCCTTCACCACCATCTTCTTTTTCCGTCATTCCACTGGTATACCAACATCAAAACCCACCACTGTTCGAAATACGACCTCTACGCCTTGAAATCGCTACTTTCGATGGATCAAACCCTTCCGATTGGCTCCTCCAAACCGAGCGTTATTTTTTCCTTCATAATACTCCTGAACCACATCGCATCCATCTAGCTTCGTTTTTTTTTCCGAGGGGAAGCCTTAAGCTAGTTCAACTTGCTCTATCAAAATCAACAACTCACTACTTGGCCGGAATTTTGCCGGTTACTCGAGCTTCGTTTTGGTCCCTCTTCCTTCATAAACCATGAGGCAGCTTTATTCAAATTATATCAGCACTCATCCATCTTAGTTTATCACAACGAATTTGAGCAACTCTCCAATAAGGTACATGGTCTTCCTCCAAGAACTTTGTTGAACATCTATCTCTCTGGTTTGAAACCAGAAATTCATCGTGAACTCCAAATTCTTAAACCCAATTCAGTAGCGGAGGCTATGGGTTTGGCACGTCTGATAGAAGACAAATTAGCTTCTCAGTTGCCATCAATCCCAACATCTAAACCGTTCACTCGTACCTAACCAGTGTTGCAATCGAATACCGGCCATAAAACAATCCATTCGAGTATTTCCGTTCCGGTAACAGGGAGTACAAACCCACAGCTTAAGAGTACAACTCAACATGGCACTGCTGCTACAATCCCTAACCCTGGTCCATCAAATTTTCGTAGGCTAAGCCCAATTGAAGTCCAACAGAGAAAAGAAAAAGGACTCTGTTTCAAATGTGATGAAAGATATAGCCCAGCCCACAAATGTAAGGCCCAATTCTTTTCACTCGTTCAATACCCAGATCCACCCACCCATTCAGACCCCCTAATCGATTTAAGCCTAACCACAAACATCCATACACCTCCTGATCCCTTTTCCGAACTCTTTGTTCAATCAGATCCTGCATCCGGGCTATTCAGTATCACGTTGCTATCATTCACAGGAGCTGACCAACCTTCAACTTTCAGATGCACTACCACAATCAACGGTAAAAGTCTTTCCACCCTAATTGATCGTGGTAGTAGCCAGAATTTTTTACATCCTAATTGCTTTAGATTACTTAATCTGCCAAACCCCATCGCTTCTTCGTTCTTAGTCAAAGTAGGAAATGGACATACCTTAGAAACACAAGGTTTTCTTCCTTCGGTGTCTTTCACTATTCAGAACCACAACTTCACCTCTGATTTGCATATCTTACCTATTCATGGTTGTGATCTTGTTCTTGGAAACTCATGGTTGCGCACCTTAGGACCAGTTCTCACAAATCATTCTAATTTTACTATGTCTTTTAATTACAACAACCACCAGATTGTCATCAAAGGGAACCCGTATACTCCTATCGAACAAATTTCTCCTACTGATTTACGTCGATCCATGGACAATAAGTCCATAATTGCCTTCACTCTACTGTCCTTAGAAGATACACAACCAATAAACTCCCAACTCAAGCACTCAAATCCTGAAATCTCAGCCATTCTACAAAAGTTCTCTGATGTCTTTCAAATTCCAACTCATCTCCCTCCTCACCGTGCCCTGGATCATCATATCCATCTGTTACCAAACTCTAAACCAGTCAATGTGAGACCGTACAGATACCCACAATTCCAAAGAACCGAAATCACACGTCTCATAAATGAAATGCTTCATGAAGGAGTAATTAAACCAAGCACCAGCCCCTTCTCTTCACCGGTTCTCCTAGTTAACAAAAGATGGGAGTTGGAGATTTTGTGTAGATTACAGAGCTTTGAATTCCATTACCGTTAAAGATCGATTTCCAATTCCAACTATTGATGAACTTTTAGATGAGCTTTATGGTGCAAAAATTTTTTCTAAACTTGACATGCGACAAGGTTATTTTCAAATCAGATTGCACCCAAATGACATTGCCAAAACAGCCTTTAGAACAACTGATGGTCACTTTGAATTCATTGTTATGCCATTTGGGCTTTCTAATGCACCTTCCACATTTCAAGCAACAATGAATTCAGTTTTTCGAAATGAGTTACGAAAGTTTGTTTTGGTTTTCTTCGATGATATACTCATATATAGTAAAAGTTTTGCTGAACATTTGGACCACTTGCAACATGTACTAATGTTATTGCAGAAACACAAATTGTTTGTAAAGGAATCAAAGTGCTCCTTTGGTCACCATTCAATTGCTTTTCTGGGTCACATCATATCCGTGGATGGCGTAGCTACGGATCCGGAGAAAATACAAGCAATAGTTCAATGGCCACCTCCTTCCTCACTCAAACATCTGAGAGGATTTTTAGGATTAACAGGGTATTACAGAAAATTCGTGAAACAGTACGCCCTTCTTGCAACACCATTGACTGATTTGCTTAAAAAAGATAGCTTTAATTGGGGAGAATCACAACAAAGAGCATTCAGAATTTTACAACAGGCCATGACGACAGTACCGGTTTTGGGAATTCCAGATTTTAACAAGCCTTTCTTTTTGGAAACGGACGCATCAGGAATTGCTGTAGGAGCTGTCTTAACTCAGAATAACCACCAGATAGCTTTTTACAGCAAGAAACTATCTTCGAGGTTGCAAGCTGCATCCACTTATGCTAGGGAGATGTTCGCCATTACTTCAGCAGTTGCCAAGTGGAGACATTACCTTTTGGGTAGGCGTTTCACGATTGTCACCGATCACCAGAGTCTAAAGTCAATGCTAACACAAACAATTCAAACACCCGAACAACAACATTGGTTAACCAAGCTGTTAGGATATGACTACGACATTGTTTACCGTTCGGGTCCAAAAAACATAGTAGTTGATGCCCTTTCACGTCAAGAATTAATGGTTGTCACTAATGTTTCTTCCCCGGTGTTTGTTTTTTTTGGAGGAATTCAAACGCTACTGGGCCCACGATGAGAATGGAAAGAAAATAGCCACAACGGTACAACATTCAAATGGATTCCTAACATTCTCAAATGGCTTAGTTTATTTCAAAAACAGAATCCTTGTCCCGGATCTATCCGATTATAGAAACAAGATTTTAAGCGAGTACCACTCTTCTCCTACGGGTGGACATGCAGGTATAAAGCGTACAATGATGCGAGTTGCTGCAAACTTTTATTGGCCAACCTTGAGGAAGTCTGTAGTAACTTTCATCGCCAATTGTCGGGAATGCCAGCAAGTTAAGTATTCGACATCACCTCCCTTTGGTCTGTTACAGCCGTTATCGATTCCGGAATTGGTTTGGGACGAAATCTCCATGGACTTTATTACCGGTTTACCACCTTCAAATGGTAAATCCGTAATTTTAGTGGTAGTTGATTGATTATCTAAGGTTGCTCATTTCATCGCTTTACCACCAAAGTTAGACGCAACGAAGCTGGCAACCATTTTCACAACTGAAATCATCCGTTTGCATGGTTTTCCAAAGTCTATCGTGAGCGATAGAGACCCATTATTCATTAGCAAATTCTGGTCCGAATTGTTTGCTCTTAACAAGACGGTACTAGCCATGAGTAGTTCTTACCATCCCCAATCAGATGGACAGACTGAAGTACTAAATCGATGTCTCGAAGACTATCTCCGTTGTTTCGTTTCAGAGGAACCAAAAGAATGGACTCGTTACATAGCTTGGGCTGAATGGTCGTATAACACGGCTTGACAATCAACAATAAAAATGACACCTTTTCAAGCAGTATATGGACGACCACCTCCAACTATCCCTCATTACATTCAAGGAAGTTCCAACAATGCAGACTTGGACAACACATTGACCCATCGAACAACCCTATTATCGTCTTTAAAAGCTAACATATTACGTGCTCAACATCGCATGCAGCAACAGGCAAATCAACATCGCACGGATAAGTCTTTTAAAGTCAACGATTACGTTTTACTCAAGCTTCAACCCTATCGCCAGCATTCAGTTGTCTCAAGGAGGTCTCAAAAGTTATCTAAGAGATACTTTGGCCCCTACAAAGTCCTTGCAAAGATTGGAAAAGTAGCATACAAATTAGAATTGCCCCCATCAGCCACTGTCCATCCGGTATTTCATATATTGTGCCTTAAAAGAATACAAAGGTCCCCTATCCAAATCAGTAGAATAATTTCCTGACCGTTCAGTTGTGGGTCGTACACCTGAGCAAATTTTAGAGATTGATCAGAGTTCAATTCCAACAAAAATTTTGGTCAAATGGGTCAATGGTGCACTGGAAGATGCCACATGGGAAAGTCTGCCAGATTTTATGAAAGCTTATCCAACTTTTGACCTTGAGAACAAGGTCGGCTCTCAAGAGGAAGGGAATGATGCAATACCTGGAGTCCAGCGTGGAAGAAGGACTGTTAGACCCCCATCCTACTTGGATAATTACATCAGATAGTGGGGTCGACATGAGGAAAGCATGAGTAACAAAATTACTTTAATTATTAATTATTTTCCTTTTCCTTTTTATTTCCTATGAGTCTATATATGATGTAGCCTGTACTCTTTTGGAGAGTAGTGAATGAAAAGCTCTGAATCCCCGTTATCTCCTTCTTCTTTCTTTGATTTTGCTGGGAGTCAACCCCTACTCGAAAGGGGAATCCATCAGGCTGAGTTAGGCGACAGGTGGCTGGAGTGTGCGGCAACGACGAAGAAAGATTCTAGCGTTGCGTAGATTTCAAACGAAGGTGGCTGGTGTTGAGTTGTTCAAAATTGAGACAAACAACAACAACCATGATTTGAGATGCGAGAGAGAGATACGATGGTGAAACAGTAACAATCTACCGGTGGGCGAAACAAGGTGATTCGAATTGGGGTGATGCCGGCGAGGTATGGAGTAAAGTATTGTCCATTGGTGGGGAAGCAAATGTCTTCGATGTGTCACCATTCAGTGAAAGACCAAAATTTTGAGGGTACAAAAAACCCAAATAGTTGTTGATGAATCAAGCTGTTTGTGAAGACTGTAAAGGAGTGAGTTCTTCAAAAGAGAGGGTATGAGGGCTAATTCAAATTGCTTTTCATATTCTTTTGGTATAGATTTTTGTCATTTCTTCCCCTCGCAATGCGAGGAGCAATTGATTACTTGTATATTTCATATAACGCTAATTAAAAACCGTAAACTATACCACTACAAGTAGTGTCATATAAACTGTTAATTCCATAATTATGCAAGCAAAACTATACCACTTACATAATGATGCAACTATTTGTGAACAACTCTCAAAGATATTGATGTGGCCCAAAATATAAATAATGGGTGAATTTGGGCTTTTATCACTTATTTTTAGGTCAAGTTGGGTTCTAGTAAAATAGTTAAATGGTCCATTAGGGTGAGATACATTTGATTATTTGAAGAACGGGTCAGAAAGGGCGAGAGGTTTTGTTTACGAAGAACGGCCAAACTATGAAAAAAAACAAGGATTAGGGGTTGTAATCGAATTTGGGTTTCTCTATCTCTATTTGAATTATAGATCGGAATTCCCCTTTTGTTCTTTGACTGATACATGGTTTCATGGTGATCTTTGATTACTTGGTTGTTCATAAAACATTGTTGAGTTTTATACCTTTTTAGCGTCTGTAGCAAACTACTTGGTTGAGTTGTTACAATGATGAAGAAGATCTTAAAAAGAATATCAAAGTGGGTTGTTCTAATGCAAATATGCTACAAAAACTGATATTTTTACACACATATATTGATTTCTTTTTGCATTTTGGCTATTGTGATCTTACTCTGCATCTTAACTTCAAGGAAATGGTTAGTCAAGCTGTTTCTTTGTCTTCTTCTTAACCAGTTTGTCTAAATATGCAGATGATCTAATGATCCTTTCCCCCTGTTTAATGTGTTGAATTTAACACATTATAGTTAGGTCTATGCTATTATGATTCACAATAAGTGATGAGTAATTTGTTTTAAGAAGGGCAAGTATGAGAAGGCTACTACTTTTTGCCATGTTATGGTTCTATATGTTCTATATGTTCCATTACTTATTTAACTAATTTGCATATGTTTCTGCTTCTGTGTATATGTCTTGATATGGGATTAATTAGAAAAAGATATATGGTGATGGTACTTTTAAAAGCGACCCGTTTTACCGAACCTGTTTTGACCCGCTACCCAAAGTGGTACGCTTTGCTACATAGTCTTGTTCTAAACTCTATCTAAACTCTTGTAAAATGAAATTTATTTGAATGGAAATTTGTTGAAGCAGGGATTTAATTACAAGAGATGTCATAATCTCTTGGATAATTATAGATTGAATCATTAACTTGTCAAAGCATACATATAGAAATGTAATTTTAGTTTTTGATAGGGGAGATACCTTTGATATATGTTCACTCTTCTGATATTTGGAATTCTTTGTTATGCAGTCTTTGCAGCTGTCAAAGAGCTTCACATAATTACTCCTAATGATCTTGGCAATCTAATAAGAAATGCCGAAAATGGTATCATTAAATTGACTAAACACAATGGATCATCTTTACAGGTTGGTATAATATATAATCTATGTGATGTATCTTGATGTGTCAGATAAATATTGAAACTCTGGCAAAAAAATCTTGGCATACACCTAATTGCACAACTTTTATAATTTAAACGAGATGAGGAACTTTTGACCCATTAACTTTGATTAGGTCGATTTGAAAGTCTCTCAAAGTTTACTTTTAATGCATGCAACTTTCTAAATCATTTTATTCAAAGATAATATTGTGATAGCACACAGGGTAGATTCTTGTTTATTTTTAAGATGTTTTACGTTTAGTAAAAGTTTCTTGTTTTTGGTATCATGGAAGTGTTAATTTGATGGGTTATTTGTGTTGCTTTTCAGTATGATCTTGAAACTGAAACTTGATTCGAAGTGTAGATTATGCCTTTCTTGTTTATGCAATAAAAGAGTTCAATGAGTTATTCAAAGTGTAGAAACTGAAATTTGATGGGTTATGTGGTTTATGCCTTTATGTTTTTGTTATCATGGATGTTAATTCAAACTCATATACTTCTGAACGATTGATTGATGCCTTATCTTGGAAACAAGGTGAAATACTGGTTTTTTATAACTTTTACTGGTCTTTATATAACTTTTTGGATCTTTTTCTGTTGAGGAAAGAGATAAACATATTGAAAATTCAAAATATTGTTTGGTTGCTACTTGCTAGTAAGAAAATGATTCCACCACATCCATTTCAATGTAAATTTGTATTTGTCTAAGGACATCATCAACAAGCTCCTAATTTATCAAATTGAAATTTTCAAAGATAGAAGAACATAATAAGTTACATTCATTTGTTGATAAAGCCAAAAGAAGTCTAGCAAATGATTTGATAAATTCTATCTTTCACATGGTTCGTGGATGTAAAACTCCCAAACACGTGGGAAACTCTAAATTACCTGTGACAACGACTAACCTAGATAAAAGTTACGAGAACTTTAAAAAAAGATGAGACTCTAGCAGATATATCACTGCTACTGTGTCAAAAGATTGCCAAGTTTCTAGATTGTTGCTAGCACAATTCAATGACATATGACATATCCACAGTGTTAATGGCAAGTGAACAGTTGGAAATTACAATCTTGGATCTATCTACAGGCTGCTTTTAAATACCAAACAAAACATCAAGTGAAGTTAGCTCCGCAAAAGTTAAAAGGATGAAAGACTCTTGTGGCTGAGACTAATTTTGAGCATGAATCTGAAGCTAAGTTAACCGCTCCAAATCCAGATGAAGGATAATGACTTCAAAAACCTAAGTGAAGAAACAATTATGCTTGACAGAAGACTGATCGAATCGGGTAAATTTTGAAGAAACAATGTTTCTTGAACCCAAAGAAAGTTTTGTGTTAAGAAGGGACATATTGCAGCCGACGTACGAGGTAGTCTAGTGTTTAATGTAAAGGGTTGATAAAGAGGCTAGAAATATGTCAAATGGCAAAACAAAACTTAGTTTAACTTTAACCTTGCTGAAACTGATTGTCTTATTTCGGCTGAAGGATGTAACCCAATAGTGATGTGTAAGGTTAGCAAATTCAGGAATTATAAACAAAATATTCGATTATTTGTGCATCAACTTAAGATTGGATTATCAGACCAATAACAAACTCACCATTTCGGAATTAACCAATGAACATAAAAATAAAAAAAGGAAGAATGAATCACTAGCACAACATATAGAAAACTTCTTATTTCCGACCCTTTTTTTCCGACAATATGAAATCCGTCGTTAATACTGACGAATTTGTGGCACTTTTATAACCGAAAAAACCAAAAAACAACAATACAGCTAGCGACGAATTAGCAACGCTTTTGCAACCGGTTTTGCAACACAAAGAAAACTGTTGGAAAATAGTCGGTATTCAATGACACTTTACCAACAAAATAACAATGAAACATTAAAAAATAATAAATATAATATTTAAAATAATAAATCATATTAATGCATGATACATTAAGTAACTTAAATATATTTATGTCATAAAATCGTCGCATTTTACTACGCCTTAGCCACGATTATAAGAAAATAATTTAGAAAACACATGTTTAACTTAATATTTAATATATTTTGGAATTTTAAATACCTTCGTCGGAAAACCGGCGGTATTTACCGACAAATTTACGACGATTTTTATAAAATAATTAAAAATAAATATATCTAATTTAATGTTTGATATATATATTTTTTAACAACTTCCTTTAAAAATCTTCCGTGTTTACCGACAAATTACTAACGGTTTGTAGAACAAATTTAAAAAGTAATCTAATCTATTATAATACAATATATTATCTATATATCTATATATAAAAGACATACAAATTTTCTAACAATAATCATTAGATCAATCTTAATTAACCAATAGGAACCCTCAATTGTAAAATTAATCCATTATCAAAAACAATTTTGGCAAGATTCGGAATTTTAAATCAATTACAAAATTAATCGATTCAATTTTAAATCAATTGGAGAGGGTTTGATGAAAATTGTGAGGGGAAATTTATAAACATGTGAGGGACTTTTAAGAAAATATGAGAGGGTTATATAAAAATTATAAATTAATGTAATTAATTATGGGCTATTTATAAATTATGTTTAATAGCTTGTGATATAATTTGTTTAGATAAAAAATAATTATATATTTACGACCGTCTCATTTTTATCTACGTTTTGGTGTAAATTTTATTGTAAAATGACACTTTTTTAAAATTAGTATATTCTTAATTTTTTGTTATCCATTAATAGTAGTGGGTATTCCTAAATGAAAATGATTTCATCAGATACAAAACTTTTGGTTAAGTTTTAAAGAAGACAATTTCTTCTAATGTTGTGTTTTGATATGACGATTAACATAAGTCAAGTACAGTCACTTTCAGAAGTCGGTTTATTCCTCAAGAAACCTGTGTTTACACATGGTCAATTATATGTTGCCGTTGCACGTGTTAGAAGTAAAAAAAGATTAAAAGTTTTTGGTGATATTTCATTTATTGCATTATTTTTATTTGAAAATTTTAATATCTCAAATTCACTTCCGAAATACCCGTACGTGCACGGTCAATAAACTAGTATTTATTAATTTCGTTAGAAATTCGTCAAAATTTACCAACAATTTAGCAACCGTTTTTGTAGAAAAATATGTTTAAAATATCCAATTAAGTGAATAACTACTACGTTATATTTTTTTAACTATTTGATTAGAAAATCGTTAATATTACCAACGAATTTGCGACGGTTTCTTAAATAACAACTAAATTAGTAGAAAGTGATAGGGTGAGGATAATGTAAAAAGAGTTTTATAGTATAAAAAGTAAGGAGAAATCTCAGCCATCCATCTAGACCTAAAAAATGACTTTTTTCTTTTTTTATCTTTACTACTTTATAAACCATTTAGCCTATTTTTAAGACTTTTTTAAGTTAAGTAGTACAACACATTTTGCATATATTACAATACATTAAAGCAACATTTTCAAACATTGAAATTATGAAAATTAATTAATTGTAAGTTACAAAACAAACTAACTAATTACATTAATTTCAAATTATTGTAACAAATTATTATGATTTATTGCATATTAAATTAAACTCAAGTTTAGTTCAATAATTTATTGCTTTAAGGTATTGTAAGTAATCTTTTAGTAATTGTACTACTTAATTAAAATAGTTTTCAAAAATTAATAAATATTTCTTTAATATATTAAAATTTTGTTGTGATTTAAATAATATTAAATTCAACATAAATTTTGTTAAAAATGATTTTTAAATTATATCTTGATTATTTATCTTAAATTTAGTCCTTTTAAAATGGTTTTAATATAGACAACACATATTATCGATAATCACACTCTTCTTCTTTTAATTTTACTTCAAAAGTTATATTTTATCTCAAAAAACATATTTTACCCCGCCGCATCGCGCGTGTAAAACACTATATATATATATATATATATATATATATATATATATATATATATATATATATATATATATATATAACAATGTGATTAACTAAGCCGAGGCTCTGATACCACTGTTGGGTTTTACAGGTCACAATTCATACTTAAGTTGTCCTGATTCAAAACCAAACTGGTTTGAACCAACTCAGAATTGTACATATATAACACAGTTATTATTCATTAAAGCGGAAATATATCTGGCAGCATTAACTGGGGAGGGCAGCATTAACTGGCGGCACTAACGGTGATGAGATCAACTGCTCAAATTTGGTCTTCCGTACTTTTTTTATTTCCCGGTCTCTTTTGAACCTCCCATTATATTATATATATATATATATATATATATATCACAACAACAACAACAACGATACCCAATCCCGCGAGGAGCGGGGTATGGGGGAGGTAAGAATGTAGACAATCATACCCCCACAAACATGTGGGGAGATTGCTTCCTGTATAGGACCTCCGGCCGAGAGAAAGAAGAAAATGAAACAAAAGATAGGAAAAGATAAATGAAAAATAATAAAAATAGATAATGAAACAAAGTGTAAAGAAAAACTAAATAAAACAATAAATAATGAAAAAATAATAAAAGAAAAACAAGCGTAAAATAAAGGTAGATAAAAATAAAACAGTAAGAGTTACAAGTAAGATTATATAATATATATATATATATATATATATATATATATATATATATATATATATATATATATATATATATATATATAAAACTAGCGCAAGATAAAAGTAAGTAAAACTAAAATAACTAGAGACATAAGTAAGGTTAAAAAAATACATATATATATAGTACAACTAAATAACTCAAAATAAAAATAAAAAAATAAAAATAAATAAAAAAATAAATAAAAAGAAGACTGTAAAACCTAGGCCCTAAACTCTATGAAGCTAGGTGCAGTCAACGAAAACTATCTAACCCTGAATGGAAATCCTCCTCCTCCAAGACACCCTATCTGAGATCATGTCTTCGACCAGAGAGAGGTCTTGTAAATCTGCTCTCACTCTATCTACCCATCTCAAAGAAGGACGACCACGTCTCCTAGTACCTTCAACTACAATCGATTCCGTTCTCCTAACAGGGGCATTTGGTTCTCTCCTTTTGACGTGGCCAAACCACCGTAGTCTACATTCTCTGAGCTTATTGACGATAGACGATACACCTAGTTCTTTTCTAAAGACACCCACCGGGATCCTATCCAGCAAAGACTTTCCACATAACCATCTAAGCATCCTCATCTCGGCTACTTCCATCTTCTCTGCTTGCGCCTTTTTCAGTGGCCAACACTCAGATCCATATAACATGGCCGGTCTAACAGCTAATCTGTAGAATTTTCCCTTAAGTTTAAGCGGTATTTTCTTATCGCATAACACTCCTGTAGCCGCTCTCCACTTGGCCCACGCCGCTTGAATGCGGTTTGTAACGTCCTCGTCTACCCTCCCTGTTTTGTGTAAAATTGCACCCAGATACCTAAAGGAATCTTGGGGTCTTAACACGTGGTCTCCAAGGCAGATGTCTAGGCTCTCCTCAGGTTCTGTTTTGCTGAAATGGCAAAATAGATATTCGGTCTTTCCCCTGCTGATTTTTAGTCCTGCGTCCTCTAGCACTGCCCTCCACTGTTCTAAACGTCTGTTCAATTCCTCCTTTGAAACAGAAATCAGAACTACGTCGTCTGCGAAAATCATATACCAAGGTATTTCTCCTTGTATACCAGTCGTAAGTTCGTCTAGGATGATTGCAAAAAGGAAAGGGCTAAGTGCTGACCCCTGGTGTAGACCCCTTGCCACCGGAAAGTAGTCACTGTCTCCTACTGGGGTGGACACACATGACATCGACTCCTCATACATGTCTCTCAAAACTCTAATGTAACTCCCTGGGATTCTTCTATCGTTAAGGGTCTTCCAAATAAGTTCCCTAGGGACACTGTCGTATGCTTTCTCTATATCTAAGAACACCATGTGCAAATCTCGTTGTCTCTCCCTATGCTTTTCCATCAGGTTTCTAATCAGGTGTACTGCTTCTATGGAAGACCTCCCTAGCATAAAACCGAACTGGTTATCCGAGACTCTAGTTTCTCGTCTCAGCCTGTTTTCTATCACCCTTTCCCACAACTTCATAGTATGGCAAATGAGTTTGATTCCACGATAGTTCTCGCAGCTTTGGGAGTCTCCTTTATTCTTAAAAATTGGGATAACCACACTGCGTCTCCACTCTCTAGGCATCCTAGCCGTTCTAAAGATAATGTTAAAAAGGTATGTTAGCCAGTAAATGCCAGGATCTCCAAGACACATCCAAACTTCAATAGGAATTTGGTCAGGTCCGGCCGCTTTACCTCTCCCCATCTTGCGTAGAGCATTTTTAACTTCCTGTGGGTAGATCCTAGTGCAGTAACAGTTATACCTACCATCAGATCCCAGCATAGAGCCTTCCCTACTGTCTCTCCCAAGCTGACTAGGCTCCTGATCAAAAAATTGTCGAAAATAATCTCCTCATCTACTCTTAATATCACTTTCTTTATAAAGCACCCTCCCTCTATCCTCTTTGATAAACTTAATGGTTCCTATATCTCTCCTTTTCCTCTCCCTGGCTTTAGCTAATTTGAAAATTTCATTGGGCCCTTCTTTAGAGTCTAATCTGTTGTATAAATTTTCATATGCTCTATCTTTCGCCAGTGCTACAGCTTTCTTTGCTTCTCTTTTAGCTTCTTTATAGTTATTCAAAGCTCTCATCCTATCTTCACCGCCGCAAACCGTAGCTGCAAGTAACTCCTTAAAGCAAAAATGCTTTCTTTTAACCTTATCCTGGACCTCATCATTAAACCACCAAGATTCTCTGTCTGCACGAGCCTTACCGGAAGTGGCTCCTGGGATATCTTTGGCAATCCCTGTAATAGACTGTGCTACGCGGTTCCACTCTAAATCTGCGTCTCCTATATGTGTTTTAGTGAGCTCAACCGCTACTCTGTTTCTAAATGCTACTTTAACTTCTCCCTTCAAGTTTCTCCATAAAATTCTAGGTTTGCTCTCTGTCCTGACCTTAGTAAAGCAATTCCTGAAAAGGATGTCTAGCACTAATAAACGATGTTGCGAGTACCCATTAACATTAGGGAGAACCTTACAGTCTTTGCAGTTCCTCAGATCCCTTTTTCGCGCAAGAAGGAAATCAATTTGCGTGCTATGGCCACCGCTATGGTAAGTAATCAAATGCCCTTCCCTTTTCTTAAAGAAAGAATTTGTGATGACCAAGTCGTGAGCAGAAGCAAACTCGAGTAGAGACCGCCCTTCCTCATTCCTAACCCCATATCCAAAACCTCCATGGACTCGTGGGTACCCCTCTATACCTGCACCTATATGCGTATTAAAATCTCCCCCTATATACAACAGTTGATCTTCTGGGATCTCCCTCACCAAAACGTCTAAGGCCTCCCAAAAACTGGTCTTTTCCTCTACCCCCAGACCCACCTGCGGTGCGTAAGCACTCACTATGTTAACTACTGCTTCTCCTAAGATCACCTTGATAGTCATGATCCTATCATTTAGTCTCCTTACCTCGACTACATTATCCTTGAACTTAGAAGCTATGATAATTCCTACCCCATTCTTTGCACGACCGGCTCCTGAGTACCAAAGCTTAAAGCCATTGGTTTCCCTAGATCTACTACCCTTCCACTTAGTCTCTTGAAAACATGCTATATCTACCATGCGTTCTCTTAGGCAATCTACCAACTCTAAAAGCTTACCTGTTAAGGTCCCCACGTTCCAGCTACCGATTCTAAGCTTTTGTCCAACCTCTCCAAAACCACCCCTTCTACGATCCCTAATTCCCCTAGACTGTACTAGCCTCTCTACGGACCCCCTTACTCCGAGAGGCGAGGGACATGATCTCAGTCTCCTGTCATACTCACTAGACCCTATAGTAATCTAGTAATTCTATGTCTAAAAACCGAGAGAACCTAGAGATAGGACACAAAAAAATATCTATATATATAAATATATAAATATATATATATTGATAGTATCAAAAGAATTTTAGGAAAAAATAAAAAGATAAAGAGTTAGGTATGTAAAAAGGATAAAGAGAGGAAGAAGATACCTGCCGGCAGTTTACCAAAACTGGCCGGCGTTTTTCTTGATTTCCCGGCAGCCTGTATTTTCCGGTAGAATGTGTATTCCGGCGACTGTAAAAGTCCAAGCTTCTGCCTGAAAAAACCTTACCGGCGGGTGTTTAAAAAGTCCACCGGTGTGCTGTCGTCACCACCGTGAGTCAGCAGATCAGCACGCAAAAGGTAGAGGCGTGGACAACGGTCCCTTCGTTCCTGAACCTGTTAAAAACCAAAAGCCACAAAGAACACAGCAAAAATCCACCACAGAAAAAACCGAGCTAGAGTTGTACGGCGATCTGAACAACCCCCGAGAAAACACCCAGATCTGAAAAGCCACCAAGAAAGAGAGAGCCGGGCAGCGGCTAGGCGGCGAAAGGTCTTACCAGATCGACAGTTTGACGGCGATAGCCGGGATATGGCGAAGGGTCTTACCAGGAGGCGGCGGCGACGAGTCGGTCTTACCGGGATAACTGGTCTACCAGGGCTGTTTGGTGGTCGGGCGGTGGCGATTACCGAATTATACCCAAGCAAAATGTCTATAAACTGAAGGAGAAGTGATATAATATATATATATATATATATATGTAGCATTAACTGAGGAGAAGCGATATATATATATATATATATATATATATATATATATATATATATATATATATATATATATATATATATATATATATATATATATATATATATATGTAGCATTAACTGAGGAGGGGCAGCATTAACATTTGGCAGCATCAATCCAGTCATGAAATATAACTGGCAGCATTAATTGGGGAGGGCAGCATTAATTGCAGCACTAACGGTGATGAGATCAACGGCTCAGATTTGGTCTCCCGTACTTTTTTTATTTTCTGGTCTCTTTTGAACCTCCCACTATATATATATATATATATATATAGGGTAGGGATCCGGTAAAAAATAACTTATGGTACTAAATGTAAGGAGAAATCTCAGCCATTAGATTTTTCAAATCTATTCCTAAAAATGTGGTTTTTTTCTTTTTCTATTAATTATTAAAAATAACAGTTAAGGGTATTATTGACCTATTTTAAAAATTCTCTCTCTTACTTTCCGGTCGCCATTTTCAATGGCATTTACATTTTGTTTCCAAACAATGATCTGCTCATTGTTCATCATCAGATTTGTTTGATACACACCAGAAATTAAATTATGATGTATAAGCCACATATACCCAGATTCAAGCACAGATGCACAAATCATCAAAAACAACACATCATAAATCGATGCACAAATCCATCAAATTGAACAGATGATTTAAGAATAAATCGATGCACAATCCTAAACATTACAGATGCACAGTTCAAAGAAAAACAGATCATTATTTGCTGCAATAAAAAGAAAAAATGAAACAAAATCACTGATATGAAAAGTTTCACTATTGATGAAAATTTAAAAACACGAGAACATGGGATCTGCATTTTCTTGTCTTAAGAAAATAAGTAGGGTTTCACGGATCTGCATACTTGTGTAAAACTGATGCACTAGCGGCGGCGGTGATGGTCCAGGTGACGGTGGTCGGCGGCGTCGACAGTGGTGCAGATGCGGTGGTGAATGGCGGCGACTGTGTGCATCATCAAATCTTCGAGATCTGGGAAACGGAGGACATCGACGAAACCCTAATCTGGGCGGCGAATATCAAATCTTAATCTGGGCGGCGAACATCAACAAACCCTAATCTGTGCGGCGAACAGCGGCGAAGGGCGACGCAGATGGAGGCGGGTGGTCGCCGTTGACAGCGATGAAGGTCGCCGATGACGGCGATGAAGGTCGCCGAGATGGAGGCGATGGTTTTGGAAACGGCCGCGATGAAGGTCGCCGAGATGGAGGCGATGGTTTTGGAAACGGGGGGCGCAAATTCTAGGGTTAGCAGAGAAAGGTAGGGGTGTGAGGGATAATAGGGTAAAAGAGACATATCACAAACACAATAAACCGGGAACAAATCCAATATAACCGGATAAATTAATTCTTTTTAAAATGATCAAAAGTCGAAAATACCCTTGAGGGATGGGGGACACGTGTCCTTCTCAAAACTCTCCTTACATTAAGTACCTTAATGTTTTTTTTACTTGAACCTAATTCTATATATATATACATAGTGTTTTACCCGCGCGATGTGGCGGCGTAAAATATGTTTTTTAGGATAATATGTATATATAGAGTGTGGTAATTGTAAAATGTGTGAAAATGTAAGAAGGGTAAGAGGCAATCCTAACCATCGGATTGTCATAAAATGTCAATTTCCGTCAGTCAAAATTGATGACATGGAAGGACAGTTTAATTGAGACGGAAGGGCAAAATTGGAATAAAATGATCAATTCAGTTACCCTAATACCGAGATATATGCTACATGGCCTCTAGCAATCATGATTGTTTGGAAAACGGAATTCATACGATTAGTTAAATAGAAGACTGTTTTATCAGAAGGAAATGGTTTATCGGAAAGAAAAGGTACGCGCACTTCATTTATGTTATTAATTTAATATACAATAATATTGAAAAATGCGGAACTTCATTTATTTTAAAAATTGATGACTGCATATTAAATAATTGGTGAATTATCATATATTTCAAAAATTGAAGGATGCCCAACTTCATAGTTTATTTTAAAAATTGATGATGCGTAGTAAATAATTGATGGATTATCATATATTCAAAAATCGATGAATATATTATTTTGTTCGATTAAAATGATGAAAACTGTACATATTCTTAAATGAATTTGTAAGGAGACTTGAAACAGAATTAACCAATATAAAGAAACTAGAGAGTGCTCATGAAAATCAGAAAGAATATTGAAGAAAAGGATAAAAACAGGCGGGAATACTTACCAACATAATATGGATTAGTTTGACTAATTAATTTTTTTAAATACATCATAAACGATATAAAAAGTCTAATTTACCCTTTTATAGTTTTTGCCACATGTCATCTTGTGAATGCCTCTTACACATTTTACATTAATTTAATTTTTTTTTGAACCAAATTCCATATGAGCTAAATCTGGGATTGATCTATTTAAATAAAATGGTATTTAAAATAGATTTAACTTAATTTTACCTCATAAGTTAATGAGATAGCTTAAGAAACAAGTCACCAAAAAACTCTTTTCCCCTCTCCCTGTTGGTTCGGCCGACTACAAAGGAGGAAGAAACCGGATCGGTTTTTTTCTTGTTAGACGCACACTCACGCATACAAACAAACAACTTGTTTTGTTTGTAGTTGCTTGAGTAACTATGATATCATATTTCTTTTATATGATTAGTTTTTTAGACTGCTAGATCCTTACCCTCTTTCGGATTTTTGGGGTTAAGTTGAGTTGATCAACTTCCGGTAACAATCTTAACACTTTTAAAATTGTACAACTCAAATAGCATTATTTACAATATATTTAAGCAATAATCTTAAACACTTCAAATGCTTTATAAAAAACTCTCCTGAATTTAATGACACTTTAAATTGCTTTATAAAAAACTGTCAGAATTTAAATACACTTTAAATGTTAATAAAAAATTGTCCTGAATTTAATGACAGGAAAGGCGAGAGGTCGGCGTGAGCCAGGGAGAGTGTACTTTAAAAAATTTAAAAACATTTATATATTATATAATATATAATTAAAAAATATTAAAATATCTAATTTGGTTTATTCGGGTTTTTCGGTTTGAAAATTTCTAAAATCGTAACCGAACCGAAAATCGTTTATGGTAATCGGTTTCGGTTTTTAAACCGAACCGAAAACCGACTTTGAAAACGGTTTCGGCTTTTTTGGTTACGTAGCGATTCGGATTACGGTTAAAGCGGTTTATATCCGAATTTTGAACACCCCTATGTCGACAAATGAAACTATTTTACCCCGCCGCATCGCGCGAGTAAAATACTAGTAATTATAAAAAAAGGATAGTTGAGGGTATAATCGACCTTACAAAATTTCAGTTTCCTGATTTGTAGGCACTCTTTTTTAATTTATTTTACATTTTCTAGAATACTAATTTGCTTTAAAACTATTCTCCAGAATTAGGAAAGATAAGAGATGCACAAAAAATATATGTATATTCAGATTCAGCAACAATGCACAAAATCAACAAATAACCTAATATAATTTGATGAAATCTTAAATAGATTCAAATATGAATACTCAGATTCAACTACAGATGCACAAATCAATAAATGATACACAATGATCATCAAAAAATGATGAATAAACATTGTTAATTCATTAACTGATACACAACTCTAACCCCCTCAGTTCAAAACAGAAACAAAAATAATAGAATATACAGTGCATCTAAATCACAGATTGACGATACAAATTCACCAGTTTGATGATCAATGAAAAATTGATGCACATTCTGCCATAAGAATAAAAAATCTAATAAAATTAACAATTTAGAAAGTTGATGAATAGGGATTTGATTAAAAAAGAAATTGATGAACCGTGATTCTTTAAGGTTTGATCCAGATTTCAAAGTCATTCTTGAAGGTTTGAATACTTGATCGGTGATTAGGTCTCCGGCAACAAACGTGAGGGGCTGTCTTTATCGGCCACAGGACGTCAGTGGTCTCCGACTGTTGTGAATCGACGGCGGACTCGACAGCAGCGACTGGTACGATTCAGATCGACGGCGGATGCACAACGACTGCTGACCGTCTTTAAAGGATTGGGAGGCAGTGGCGGCGGCGGCGTCGAATCCTTTGATATCCGGCGGCGGCGATTGAAGACCTCGTAACCCTAGATTTGTGAAGCAGGAGGAAGCGACATGTTTCTGTTCATGGAGGCGGCGATTTGGTGGAGTGGAGGAACAGATCCGGCGGCGAATCCCTTGATCCCCGGCGGCGGCGATTGAAGATCTCGTAACCCTATATTTGCGAAGCAGTAGGCGACGATATGTTCGGCGATTCGGTGGAGTGGATGAACATAGATGGGTTTTGTGGAGCCATGATCGGCATTTTGTTTGTGGGCAGGGTAGTGCAGGTCGACGATATACGGATGAGAGGGAGGAAATGCAGGAAATGAATATGAACGTGGGAGAGAGAAAAATACACTTTTTTTTGAAAAGTTCCTAAATTACCCTTTTGTTAGTTTTTAATGGTTATGCCATGTGTCAATTTCTTATTTCTCCTTACCCTTTTTACCTTAAAATTCTTTTTATTTGATCCTAATTCGAAAGTGATATATATATATATATATATATATATATATATATATATATATATAATCAGGATCAAGTAAAAAAAGTTTTAAGGTAAAAAGAGTAAGGAGAAACTAGAAGACGACACGTGTCCTTTTAGTTTAAAAAATTAAAAAGTGTATAATTGGAAGTTTAAACAAAAGTCTCTCTCCTAATAACCCACTACCCCCATGTCTTATTTTTCCGCCTCCATCCCAATACGTACGTATCCCACAAATCGTCCCTCCCAAACCCTAAATATCACACATATCGTTTCCTGCCCTCTCCGTAGTCGCTGCCCCCTCCACTGTCAATGCTCCCTCCGCCGTTGTTCACCGCCGCCGTAATGAATCCCGCCGACTGTGTGCATCATCCGCATCGTAAACCCTAACCGACGTCGGTGATGTTAAGAGCACCGGATACCGAGTCGCCTCCGCTCGACATCGCTGTTACGCCCAGATCTGAAGGTTCGTTGATCCACACAGTCGCCGCCGTCCACCACCGCATCTACACCACCATCGCCGCCGCTGACCACCGTCACATTTGTGTTGTGCATCCATAATCAATTTTGGTTTGTATATTTTCTCGATTTTCTTGTCTTCGTGAGGTGCATTCTGTGAATCAAAGAGGTCGACGGATTTGTGTGAATCGTGAGAGTATGTCGTTTTTGCTGTGCATCGATCAAGATCCGTGATATGGCGTCGAAAATAGTCGACGACTCTGTATGAAAAGAGAGTGCATCGTCAATTTATATTTTGCTGTGCATCGACCCTGTATCTTCATTTGGGTGGTGTATTATTGAATTTTTGTCCAAGGTAATGTAGTTGATTAAACCTCAAATGGTTTGTATTTTTAAAAAAATTTCTTATGTAATTGGTTGAACCAATTTTGGGGTTTGTACCTTAGTTTATAAATCTTTGAGTAAGAGGTTTGTGCATCAATTTTTTTTAATATGTATCAGTTCAATAGAACTAAATTGTTGATTCACTTTTTCTTATTCGTGAATCATTGTTAATTGATGATTCTTATTATGCATAATTTATATTTAATGGTCTTTGTTGTGTATTGATGTAATCATATTTATACATGTTTTTACATGCATTTCACTTTCGTTTTAACCCGTTTTTAAGGTGAATTGTTCTTAGAATGATGGAAAATCCTTTATATTCACCAAACTGATGTGAAATGATAGCCCCGCGACAAAAGGAAGCGAAAACGTCGAAAAACTGAAGAAAAGTGCCAAAACACAGTGTACAGCCGTTACCACTGCGGCGTTACCGTGTGGGTAACGGCCGTATCGAATCTCCAGAGTGTTATTTCACTTTCGGCCGATAATAATTGACGAATCTTCGACTTTTTGATTTATAATTTATCCCCCATACAAGATCCAATCTTAGATCTAAGAATATGCCAGCCTTGCAACGGTAACGGCCGTTACCATGCAGGTAATGCCCGTTACTTGTAACGGCCAGTGATACGGCCGTTACCTAGGCCGTATCACCCCACCTGCAGCTTTCCTATTTAAACAACACTTGACTTCCACTTCAAGGGTCGGCCATTTTGGTATCTCCTCTCATAGTTTCGACCAAAAACACACTATAACTCCATTAGAAGATAGCTAGAAGTCCAAGGGAGCTAGGAAGCATAAGTCTTCATCACTTGAAGGCTTAGGATCATCACACCATCATTGTTCTTCATTGTTCTTCATTGTTCATCAATTGTTCTTCAATTTGGTATCATCTTTCCTTTATTTCCAGCATGTGTAATTCAATTCCAGTAGATTATATTGTTGTTTTAGACATGATTATTGGCTAGTTCTCTTGATTCATCTAGATGTAGATGAATCCTTATCATTAAATGGTTGTAAAGCTACTTTGATTATGTTTTGTTATCAACTTTGAATTGTGTATTCTTATTTTAAAGTTGTAGTATGTTTAACTAGTTTGTTGTCATGATTATTTCACATGGTTGTTTGTCTCGGTAAATGGATAACTCCCTCTTGTTAAAACCTCCATGTTTGGTTGTATGTATATTTCAAACATATATGTTCATAATGATTTCGCCTAGAAATGGGGTTGTCAAAATGAGTACTTTATGGTATGTGCAATTGTGATACCGCTTTAGAAATGAATGATATGGATTTTGTCATGATAGTATTTTGGTTATAAATATGTCCTTTATTGTAGATTCTGAAAAGATCCGATTTTGTTGTGTTGTTGAAATCATTTGAGAAATACTAAGTTGTCGTCGAGAAATTAGAGGCAATCCTTTTTACGTATCTTTTGGTTTTGCAAATACAAGTTAGAATAAGTTTACAAATAACAATCGAGCTTTTAGATAATTTATCTTAACTTATCATGATCATTGTAGCAAATATATATTTATGAAAGTAAATATATATATATTACACCATTATATGATTAGGAGGATTCGAATTCTAGATGATTCCCTTTCTTGATATTGTTTACAATCTTATATCACCCTTAATTGATTCATGCTTGTTTGTTAACTTGCTTGATGTCACTTTGCTATATGCTACCTCCTACAATGTTTAATGCGTCAAACAATAAATGATATATTTATTCAATACATCTCGTTCCCTGTGTTTGATACTCGGTTCTTAATAATAACTATACTATATACGTGGGTACACTGCCCGTGTGTGTTGTAGGAATATTAATTACCTCTTTTTAAAACTATTTGTGTCTTGCACATAATTTATATACACGTTAGCACACACCAAGTTTTTAGCGCCACTTCCGGGGAACGGCATTATTGAAAAATATAGATTTTATTGATTTGATTTATGTTTGTAATTCGGTAAGTTGTGCATATTTTTATCTTCATCTTTTTAAGTTATCATATTAAAGATAAGTTTGTACGCATGGTGTCTAAGAAAAGTTGAATCGGATTGGGGTTGTTGGATTTTCCGAAAGGTTTAATACACCGAAAGGATCCTGCCTCCCGATTATCTGGCCTGGCCATGCGTGTGAATAAGTCGATTCGATAATAGCTCGAAAAACTGAAAATAAAAATCTGTGCAGCAAGCCATAACACCCGTACAGGGTGTACGGCCGTTACCAACAGGTAACGCCCGTTATCCTGATACGGCCGTTATGATGGCCGTATCCTGCCATTTTCTGTTTTTGTTTCTGAGTTGACCTATTGTATGCTTCCATCTTCTAAGTGTAGTGCCTTTATGTGTTCAACAACTACTCTAGGTGCATGATAGATGGCCTTTGTTTGATATCCCTCATTGTATGCTTACTTCTGCTTTAGTACACTCTAAGCTATAAACGTCAAACTGTCCCGTCTTTTCAATTTCAGTCTTACGGACCCAAATCCCGAACCCGAGCGCGTATTTCATAGACGCCGACGACAAGTTGGAAGAAGAGTCAATATGGCTGATGTTCCACCACCTCCTCCGGAGGCACGAACGATCAGTGATTTTTCACGTACGGATTTAAATGGTTCAAAACCAAGCATCATTCGTCCAGCCATAGCTGCAAATAATTTTGAACTTAAACCGTCAATCATTCAAATGGTACAAAATAACGTGAACTTTCATGGTTTACCTGACGAAGATCCTCATAGTCATATTTTCAATTTTATTGAAATATGTGATATCCGTTTACGTCTCTTCCCATTCTCACTCAAAGAACGAGCCAAACAATGGCTCAAGTCATTACCTTCAGATTCCATCACTACATGGGATGCTCTAGCCGAAAAATTTCTCGTTAAGTATTTTCCACTTTTGAAAACGGCTAAGTTAAGGAATGATATTTCGGGCTATTCCCAAAATGAAGAAGAATCTCTCTATGAAGCCAGGGAGAGGTTCAAAGAGTTGTTAAGAATATGTCCTCATCACGGATTACCAAAATGGTTAGAAGTTCATACCTTTAAAATGGTTTATCCGCTTCTTGTCGTCAGATGCTTGATGTCGCTGCTGGTGGTACTATAACAAGCAAAACCCCAGCAGCAGCACATGATCTGATAGAGGACATGGCCATGAATCACTATCAATGGCCATCAATACGATCAAAACAACCAAAATCATCGGGAACTTTTTCCGCAGATCCAGTTTCCATTCTCTCTTCATAAGTACAAGCATTAACCAAAAAGATTGACCAAATGAATGTGAATTCTATTCAGGTCATTTGTGATCATTGTGCTGGATCTCATGCGAGTATCGATTGTGAAACTGGAAATGAGTTCGCTTCCTCTAAAGAACTCGCATACATTATGCCTCAATTCTCTCCACCCAAAGGCGATTATGTTACCAATAAAGGGTGGAAGGAACATCCATACTACAGTTGGAAAAATCAGCAAGCTTTGAATTCCACTCCAAGACGTCCGGGATTTTCTCAAAAACCACCCGAAAATCAAAACACTGCTTACCGGAGCCAGAATCAAAATCAAAGCCAACAAGGGCAACATAACAATCAACAATATCAGCCACGCTACCAAAATCAAAGAAATCAGAACTATTCGAATTCCCAATCGAATATCCCATCTTCATCCAACAAACCCACGAGTTTGGAAGATATGCTCATAAAATTCGTTTCAAGTTCTGAAATCCGATTTCAACAAACGGATAATGCTCTTAGAAATCAGCAAGCCTCAATGCAAAATCTAAAGAAACAAATAGGCCAGATTTCTAAGCTCTTGGCCGAGCGACCACCGGGTACGCTCCCAAGCAACACGGATACGAATCCGAATACTCACGATAAGGCAAACGTAAGTGCTATCACTTTACGTAGTGGGACAACCATGGAACCACCTCCAATGCCTTCTATTGAGCCCGTCACATCCAAAGATCAAGTCCCTACCGAGGAACTTGACAAAACAAAAGTTCAACCAAACGATGGAATTGAACCTCCGCTCAAAACCAACATGAAAACTCCAGTCAAACCATATCAACCTCCAATTCCTTACCCACAACGGTTGAGAAAGG
This sequence comes from Pulicaria dysenterica, assembly GCA_947179395.2. Classification (NCBI taxonomy): domain Eukaryota; kingdom Viridiplantae; phylum Streptophyta; class Magnoliopsida; order Asterales; family Asteraceae; genus Pulicaria; species Pulicaria dysenterica. The sequence continues at coordinate 99,906,680 of OX359289.1, forward strand.
AGAAAATGGAAGAACAATATGGTAAATTTCTTGAGTTATTCAAACAACTTCATGTCAACATTCCATTTGTTGAAGCTCTTGCTCAAATGCCCAAGTATGCAAAATCCTAAAGGATCTTCTGAGCAATAAAAAGAAGTTGGAGGATTTATCATTGGTTATGTTAAGTGAGGAATGCTCAGCCATCTTCCAAAACAAATTACCAGCAAAATGCAATGATCCCGGTAGCTTCACAATTCCGTGTCTAATAGGTAACCTATCAGTCAACAACGCATTGTCTAATTTAGGCGCTAGCATTAACTTAATGCCATATTCAGTTTTTGAAAAGCTAGGCCTAGGTGAACCTACTCCTACAAGGATGTCTATCCAACTCGCCGATCGATCTATAAAATTTCCACGGGGGATAGTAGAAAACATTCTTGTAAAAGTCGACAAATTCGTTTTCCAAGTCGACTTTGTCATTCTTGACATGAACGAAGACAAGAATGTTCCGCTCATTCTCGGACGTCCATTCTTGACAACTTCGAGAGCTCTAATTGATGTATGTAACGGAAAACTCACTCTACAAGTAGGTGACGATTCAGTTACATTCGATATTCAGAATTCAATGAAACATTCTCTTGATCAAGATGACGAATTATACTTCGTTGACACTCTAGTTCTTCACCCTGAACATCCAAATTCCGAATTCTCAAAAGACGTGTTAGACACGCAAATTCTGGATCATGGAATTACAAGTACAACTCAATTAATTCCCGATCAATCTGTCGTCATTACTGAACATGACAAAAATCAAGAGGAATCAACATTACCTCTTGAAAACGATGTCTTTGAAGCGCTTAAAAATTCTGAGATGCTTACATCTCAACCTTCTGTGGTAGACCCACCACTTCTTGAGCTCAAAGAACTTCCAAATCATCTAGAATATGCATTTCTACAATTTGATTCTAAACTTCCGGTCATAATAGCTTCAGATCTATCCACGAGTGAAAAGAGTAAGCTATTAGCTGTGCTCAAAAGACACAAATCAGCTATTGCTTGGAAAATTGCAGATACAAAAGGGATAAATCCGTCATTCTGTACACATAAAATCCTTATGGAAGAAGATCAAAAACCGTGTGTACAACGACAAAGACGATTAAACCCGAACATCCAAGAAGTAGTTAAAAAGGAAGTTATCAAACTTCTAGACTCTGGATTGATATATCCAATTTCCGATAGCCCATGGGTCAGTCCCGTCCAAGTTGTTCCCAAGAAGGGAGGAATGACCGTCATTTTAAACGACAAAAACGAGTTAGTCCCAACTCGAACTGTCACCGGATGGCGTGTTTGCATTGATTATAGGAATCTTAACAATGCTACACGCAAAGATCACTTTCCTCTCCCATTTATCGATCAAATGTTGGAGCGTCTAGCTGGAAACGCCTTCTATTGTTTCCTTGACGGTTTTTCCGGATACTTTCAAATTCCTATTCAACCTGAAGACCAAGAAAATACAACGTTTACTTGTCCTTATGGCACATTCGCCTATCGACGTATGTCATTCGGGTTATGTAACGCTCCAGCAACATTCCAACGTTGCATGACGGCAATTTTCCATTACATGATCAAAGATTGTGTTGAAGTATTTATGGATGACTTCTCAGTTTTCGGTAACTCATTCGATGCATGTCTTCATAATTTAGAGAAAATGCTATCTCGTTGCGAAGAAACTAACCTTGTACTTAATTGGGAAAAATGCCACTTCATGGTGCGCGAAGGTATAGTTTTGGGACATAAAATCTCAAGTGCAGGGATGGAGGTAGACAAAGCAAAAATCGATGTTATATCAAAATTACCCCCTCCCTCAAATGTCAAAGCTATTCAAAGTTTTCTCGGACATTCGGGATTTTACCGGCGTTTCATAAAGGATTTTTCTAAAATCACCAAGCCGTTAACCCATCTCCTTGAGAAAGATACTTCGTTTGTATTTTCTCCTCAGTAAGAGCAAGCATTTAACCTTTTGAAGGAGAAATTAACAAATGCACCAATACTCACAAGTCCAGATTGGTCTCAACCATTTGAACTTATGTGTGACGCAAGAGATTATGCAGTTGGTGCAGTTTTGGGTCAAAGAATAAAGAATCATTTTCAGCCAATTTATTATGCAAGCAAAACTCTGAATGAAGCTCAGGAAAACTACACAGTTACTGAGAAAGAATTGTTAGCAGTTGTTTTTGCATTTGATAAGTTCAGATCCTACTTGGTTTTATCCAAAACTATAGTTTTTACCGATCACTCTGCCCTTCGTTATCTCTTTGCAAAGCAAGATGCAAAACCTCGCCTAATTAGGTGGATTTTACTCTTGCAAGAATTTGACATAGAAATCAAAGATAAAAAGGGAGCAGAAAACCTAACTGCTGATCATCTCTCCCGTCTGGAAAATCTAAATCTGAAAGTGCTAAACGAATTGGAAATTGAGGATAATTTCCCCGATGAATTTCTCTTGGGTTTAGTCACTAATGCAGATATCCCATGGTTCACTGACTTTGCAAACTATCTAGCATGCGGGATTCTGATTAAAGGCCTCTCACATCAGCAAAAGAAGAGATTTTTCTCAGAGCTGAAACATTATTTTTGGGATGACCCCTATCTCTTCCGAATTGGGGCTGACCAAATCATCCGAAGATGTCTGAGTAGCGATGAAGCCAAGAGCATCCTCAAACATTGTCATATGGGACCAACTGGGGGTCACAATGGACCAAGTTATACTGCTAGAAAGGTACTTGATTCCGGATTTTATTGGCCTACGATATTTAAGGATGCACATTCTCTGATCAAATCTTGTGACGCCTGCCAAAGAGCAGGTAACATATCTTCACGTAATGAAATGCCACAAAATAACATCCAAATCTGCGAAATTTTTGATGTTTGGGGCATTGATTTCATGGGTCCTTTCTCACCTTCGCATGGTTGCAAGTATATCCTAGTGGCCGTTGATTATCTTTCAAAATGGGCTGAAGCACAAGCTTCATCTACAAATGATGCTAGGGTTGTGGTAAAATTCCTGAAAAAGATTTTCTGTCGATTTGGAACCCCTAGAGCACTCATAAGCGATCGGGGAACCCACTTTTGCAATTCTCAACTTCAAAAGGTTTTGAAACGATATGGGGTAACCCATAGACTATCAACACCTTATCATCCCCAGTCAAGTGGGCAAGTCGAAGTAACTAACAGAGGTCTTAAAAGGATCCTCGAAAGGACCATTGGAAGTAACCCAAGAGATTGGGCAGAAAAGCTAGAATACGCACTTTGGGCATTTCGCACTGCATATAAGACTCCTATAGGAACAACACCTTATAGGATGGTCTATGGTAAAGTGTGCCGTCTTCCGGTTTCACTAGAGCATAGAGCCTATTGGGCTTTAAAAATGATTAATTTCGATGCCAAGATTGCTGGTGAAAACCGAATGCATCAGATCAACGAGCTTGATGAGTTTTGTCTCCAAGCCTATGAAAACTCGAGGATTTACAAAGAACGAACTAAATTGTTTCATGATAACCGTTTAAAGGACAAACAATTCCAAACGGGTGATCAAGTTCTGTTGTATAACTCCCGCCTTAGAATCTTTCCTCGAAAACTAAAATCCAGATGGACTGGACCCTACTTGATACATAATGCATACAGCAATGGTTCCGTAGATATTACCAACAAAGAAGGTCAAACTTTCAAAGTCAACGGACAACGATTGCGAAAGTATGAAGAATCCCATCCAAAGGAATCATTCACGCTTCAGCTTCTTGAATGAGTCTAAGCATTCAAGTCTAGCTAAAGACTTTAAAAACAAAGCCACCCCGGGTCACTCCCCGGGGTGTTTGGTCTTTTACCGGGAGACATTAAAGAACTGGACATGCTTTCTCCTTCCTCTCGCTTTCTTCTCTCAGTTCTGAACTTGTGTACTGTTCTACCATTGGATATCCGCACGGATATAATAGAAAGATGTGAAAAGAATGATAAAATGGCAAGAAGTAGACATAACTTCGTGAACTTCTGTAGAGGAACCTCAACTTCCGCTGCTAAAAGAAGAGCAAAACAAGTTGGTAAGTGTTGGAAATGTGGTGCTCTATTCCATGCCGGAACTTGTAGAGAACTCCCAACAATTTCTCAATCAGAATGCGCTAGTGCATTACGCCAGGATCCCATTAGGTTGAAATCCGAAAATATCCTAAGACCCAATAGCAACGCTAGCGAAATGATTGATCATTTGTTGTCTCTACGAGCGAGTAAGCTAAATTTATCATCACATCAACTCACAAACCCTTGACAAAGCCTTTATTGTTTCTATCATCACTAATCTTTCACAAGTCTGGAGAGACCGATAAACACTCCGCATTTCAAAGCGAAACCGTGCTCGCTAACACACCGTACTAATAGTGTGTTGCTTTAAGGAGGCCTTACCCGTTTCCGTTTGTTTGTCGTTCTTTCGTGTGTGTTTTCATTTGTTCATTTCCGTTTTCCGATTTGTGTGTTCATTTCATGGAATATACTTCATAATCATCGCCATCATTTCACTCCTGTGTGCTGCTAAAACTAATGGTGCAAATAAACTCAGAAAACCGTCACGAGAAAACGGACTTTTGCCCAAAAGTGATGGTAACGGCCGTTACCACCGTGGTAACGCCCGTTACCGGTGTTGTGAACAAATACGGTCAATCGTTCTTTGATAAGCTCATTACCATCAAAACACACAAAAACACACTCGAGCTCCGGCGAATAGGGCGATTTCTGACTCACGAACGATCATCCTTCGATTTCATCTTCATAAGGTACTTTCAACTCCTAAAAATCGAAATGACTATGTTATTTGATGCCTAGAATATGATTTTTACATCTATTGCATGATATATCATCGATTGGAGGTGTTTTTTTTTATCGATCAGTCGACTAGGGTTTCTGTTTTCGCGAACCCATGGTAACGGCCGTTACCTTAGTAGTAACGCCCGTTACCATGATACGTTTAAAAGATTATTTCAAGTTTAAAAATAATGGCCGTTACATGCATGGTAACATCCGTTACCATGATACGTTCAATGACATTTTGATAATACGGCCGTTACCTGATACGGCTATGTGTACGGCCGTTACACTCATTATTTTTCAGAAATTCAATTTTCAACAACATGGACTGTTTTGAAACCCTAGTTACGATCGATCTTCTTTGGTACATTTCTCGGTTCTTGCTTTATTCCTATCATTCGCGTATAACCGAGACATGCACCCGATCATACACCATCACATCCCTCGATTCATACCGCCGTAGCACGATTGATCTTATTTGCTCCTGCATTCATGCAGCCATGGCTCCTAGACGTGCTCCGTGTGTTACACGCCGTCCTGCTACACCACCGCCTGCTCATGATTCTGATTCAGATGACGTCCACATCATGGACGAGGATTTACATGAGTTTCTCCGATTCCGATGACCAGAGGATAGGGAGGCCCTCTTGCCACTGAAGGGCAAGCCTTTTGAGCCGAATAGATGGCTCAACTTCACCAGTTTGGGAGCCCTAGGGGTGAGGCGACGTGCTGAGTCGCTTTTCGGACCTCATTGGATCCGCCTATTCGGCATCTCTGAGCCTATCATTGTGGAGCTTGCTTTGGAGTTCTTCTCCACCATTACTTTCCCGAAGCCTACTGTGGGTTTCGACACGGAGCACCAGCTCACCTTCAGGCTCCGTGGTCACAAGAGGATGCTGTCTCTCCGTCAGTTCGCGGTTCTCATGGGACTCTACACTGAGGATGAGGTACATTCCGAGTCTTTTACCGAGGGGCTCACTGCATTCCCCCTCGGTGTTACTGTAGATTCATTCTGGGAGATGATTGGGGAGGGCCGCTACAGTGGTGCGACCCATTTCCCCAAGTCCACCCGTATTTTTGATCCCCTTCACCGCATCCTCCACCGTGCCATCGCTCATACCATAGCGGCACAGAAGGATTCCACAAGCACTGTCACACACACGGATGTGTTTTATTTATATTGCATCATCATGAGGCAGCCCTGTCAGCTCTCCGTCTGTCTGGCTCGATACCTTGCGTCTATACGCTCGGCTAAGAGGAACCAGCCCATCTTTGGCGCTCCATATGTTACCCGATTGGCGAAAGCCATGGGACTTTTCACAGATGAGGAGATAGACGATTACACTATTTTGGATGACACCTCTGCCATAGACATGACCGTGCTCACCCGTATGGGTATGATACGTCACAGAGGGTCGGTCTACGAGCTTCTTGATAGTGAGGGTCATCCTTGGGACGAGCCTGAATGTTTTACTCCGGCCCAGGAGCAGGAGGAGCCACCACCATCACCACCATCATCACCGAGACCTCCTAGCCCTATCCATCACCATAGACCACCTAGCCCTGTTCACCATACCTCACAGCCACTTCCCGTTGCACCTATCATACCTTACTCCCGCCAGCTACTATCTTTCACCCGACGTCTAAGGTCTCTTAAGGATTCTCAGGCGGAGATCGTGAAGATCCAGCGCTTGGAGTGTGCCGAGAACAAGGCACGCTTTGAGTACCTTTGCCACCTCATCACCCATCCTTCTTCACCTCCACCTACACCACCTACCAATCATCCAGATCTAGCCACCTTCATATCCGGTGCGTCTACCTCAGGCCCCAGGGATACCGATGACCAGGCTGATCCTTAGATGTATATTTTCGACCGCCTGTGGTCATTTCTTTTGTAAACTCAGATTGTACGTACATTAATGCTTATATATATATATGCAATCTTGGTTTAGTTGTTTGTGTTTGTCTTGTTTGGCTTGTTTGATTATTTGCTGCTTTAGTGTGGTTTGTTTCTGTTTGTGATTTGTTTGTGTGATGATTGACAACTTGGTATATCAAACTGCTATTACATTTCTCATGGTCTCCGCTAGGCATAAAAGCCGAAAGAACCCTAGTGATTTAATTCAAAATATTAACAGTAAGATATTTCTTTGTTGTTTGTGGAGAACATATGCGATATAACTGTTTACATGATGATGATGATATAACACTTTTGTTGAGTTTTTATTACAAGTAAATATAGATGGCTGCTGCTATTGAAAATTCATCATTGCGCTCAACATAAGTGTGGGGAAATAAGCATTCGACTACACGATCCAAGCTTTAAATCAGGGAGTTCTAAACTCTACTTTTGCAATGTTGATCGCTTATGCTTATGACATTGAGGACAATGTCCATTTTAAGTGTGGGGATGGAGAATCATTTACGCTTCTTGTATTATTAGTAATCTATTGCTTGCATGACACTAATATAACACTAATTTTTTAAATTTTCACCCAAATTTTTCGCAGAATGTATCTTTATTTGCAATTTCAGATCCATTGGCATGATACGCCGATCAGTTAAGAAATTTTTACGAAAGTTGATACCGTTTTGGGATTATTTGCCTTGCATGTTCTAGATACTACACTTAAGTTTTGAGAAGTACCCGATTTTTCCACACACTTCACCACCATATACGAACAATTGAGCCATACACTTCATATTATATTCTTAGCTCATATTGTTATCCACTCACATGCTAGTTATTGCTTTGATTGTAGAACTTGATTATTACATGCATGTTGAAACCATGAAATTAATCTTATGCGACTAAATGATTGAGACATTAGGTAACCCATTTCAGCCTTCTTTTTATTTTAAACCAATTTATCCCTTAGCCGCCACTTTGAGCCTTTAACCTTTCATTTCACTACCCCCTTATCCTTTTATTTTTTTTTCTTAGATTTCAGAACCGATCCTACTTACTAATGTTGTTTAGTTACATCTCGTTATCCTTTCTTTCAGTTTTTCATGCACCGATAATTCGGGACATGATTCCTTTCCCCCTCGTTGTGATTATACAATCGAGTCCAAAAAATCAAAAATCCAAAAAAAAAATCAGAAAATAGAGAAAAATCCATAAACAGTAGAAAAGAGAAAAATGAGAAATCCAGTTACTTGATATGCTTTTCATTGGTTATTTTTGAAGCATACCTTAGATTGAATGCTAGTTTTTTGTCATTCTTATCCGAATGTTAGCCATCATTTAGAATGGTTTGATTCCACTTCATCTCAATGAACAAAGTTCCTCAACAAAAATATTGTGCTATTTCCGTTCTTCTTTCAATAAAAGTAGCTTAGTTAGTAGTGATCATTGGTTTCTGACTTCTATTTTTAACCCCATTTTACTACTCCATATTTTCATACCCTTAACCCCAGCCACGTTACAACCCGTTTTAAGCGCTCTTGATACTTGCATTTAATTATAATTGGTAATAATGTGATGTGTAATCAAGCTTATGCTAATCTTGCTTTAATTTTAGCTTTATTACACCATTTGAAATGCCGATGCACTTATACACTTGAGCGATTGAGTGAAATCCTTTGATAAGTCATAAAGTCGGGTATAATCTAACTCTTGTGTGATTAATAGAACAATATGCGAATCCCTTGTGGATTTGGGCATATCTTTCCATGCGATTTCATTTTCTTGTGAAATTTGTCTTAGCTTAAAGGTATGTTATGCCATTAGACCATATGTTGTGGTAAATGTATCTTTTGCTTAGAATTTAGGTTATGATTGATAATATGTGTGTTGTGCAGCTTTAATATTTACATGAGGACAAGTAAAGTTTAAGTGTGGGGATTATGATGTAATCATATTTATACATGTTTTTACATGCATTTCACTTGTGTTTTAACCCGTTTTTATGGTGAATTGTTCTTAGAATGATGGAAAATCATTTATATTCACCAAACTGATGTGAAATGATAGCCCCGCGACAAAAGGAAGCGAAAACGTCGAAAAACTGAAGAAAAGTGTCAAAATACAGTGTACGGCCGTTACCACTGCCGTACAGCTGTACGGGCGTTACCGTGTGGGTAACGGCCGTATCGAATCTCCAGAGTGTTATTTCACTTTCGGCCGATAATAATTGACGAATCTTCGACTTTTCTGATTTATAATTTATCCCCCATACAAGATCCAATCTGAGATCTAAGAATATGCCAGCCTTGCAACGGTAATGGCCGTTACCATGCAAGTAACGCCCGTTACTTGTAACGGCCAGTGATACGGCCGTTACCTAGGCCGTATCACCCCACCTGTAGCTTTCCTATTTAAACAACACTTGACTTCCACTTCAAGGGTCGGCCATTTTGGTATCTCCTCTCATAGTTTCGACCAAAAACACATTATAACTCCAGTAGAAGATAGCTAGAAGTCCAAGGGAGCTAGGAAGCATAAGTCTTCATCACTTGAAGGCTTAGGATCATCACACCATCATTGTTCTTCATTGTTCATCAATTGTTCTTCAATTTGGTATCATCTTTCCTTTATTTCCAGCATGTGTAATTCAATTCCAGTAGATTATATTGTTGTTTTAGACATGATTATTGGCTAGTTCTCTTGATTCATCTAGATGTAGATGAATCCTTATCATTAAATGGTTGTAATGCTACTTTGATTATGTTTTGTTATCAACTTTGAATTGTGTATTCTTATTTTAAAGTTGTAGTATGTTTAACTAGTTTTTTGTCATGATTATTTCACATGGTTGTTTGTCTCGGTAAATGGATAACTCCCTCTTGTTAAAACCTCCATGTTTGGTTGTATGTATATTTCAAACATATATGTTCATAATGATTTCGCCTAGAAATGGGGTTGTCAAAATAAGTACTTTATGGTATGTGCAATTGTGATACCGCTTTAGAAATGAAGGATATGGATTTTTTCATGATAGTATTTTGGTTATATATATGTCCTTTATTGTAGATTCTGAAAAGATCCAATTTTGATGTGTTGTTGAAATCATTTGAGAAATACTAAGTTGTCGAGAAATTAGAGGCAATCCTTTTTACGTATCTTTTGGTTTTGCAAATACAAGTTAGAATAAGTTTACAAATAACAATCGAGCTTTTAGATAATTTATCTTAACTTATCATGATCATTGTAGCAAATATATATTTATGAAAGTAAATATATATATATATTACACCATTATATGATTAGGAGGATTCGAATTCTAGATGATTCCCTTTCTTGATATTGTTTACAATCTTATATCACCCTTAATTGATTCATGCTTGTTTGTTAACTTGCTTGATGTCACTTTGCTATATGCTACCTCCTACAATGTTTAATGCGTCAAACAATAAATGATATATTTATTCAATACATCTCGTTCCCTGTGTTTGATACTCGATTCTTAATAATAACTATACTATATACGTGGGTACACTGCCCGTGTGTGTTGTAGGAATATTAATTACCTCTTTTTAAAACTATTTGTGTCTTGCGCATAATTTATATACACGTTAGCACACACAAAGTTTTTGGCGCCGCTTCCGGGGAACGGCATTATTGAAAAATATAGATTTTATTGATTTGATTTATGTTTGTAATTCGGTAAGTTGTGCATATTTTTATCTTCATCTTTTTAAGTTATCATATTAAAGATAAGTTTGTACGCATGGTGTCTAAGAAAAGTTGAATCGGATTGGGGTTGTTGGATTTTCCGAAAGATTTAATACACCGAAAGGATCCTGCCTCCCGATTATCTGGCCTGGCCATGCGTGTGAATAAGTCGATTCGATAATAGCTCGAAAAACTGAAAATAAAAATATGTGCAGCAAGCCATAACACCCGTACAGGGTGTACGGCCGTTACCAACAGGTAACGCCCGTTATCCTGATACGGCCGTTATGATGGCCGTATCCTGCCATTTTCTGTTTTTGTTTCTGAGTTGACCTATTGTATGCTTCCATCTTCTAAGTGTAGTGCCTTTATGTGTTCAACAACTACTCTAGGTGCATGATAGATGGCCTTTGTTTGATATCCCTCATTGTATGCTTAAGTTTAGTACTTCTGCTTTAGTACACTCTAAGCTATAAACGTCAAATTATCCCGTCTTTTCAATTTCAGTCTTACGGACCCAAATCCCGAACCCGAGCGCGTATTTCATAGACGCCGACGACAAGTTGGAAGAAGAGTCAATATGGCTGATGTTCCACCACCTCCTCCGGAGGCACGAACGATTAGTGATTGATTTAAATGGTTCAAAACCAAGCATCATTCGTGCAGCCATAGCTGCAAATAATTTTGAACTTAAACCGTCAATCATTCAAATGGTACAAAATAACGTGAACTTTCATGGTTTACCTGACGAAGATCCTCATAGTCATATTTTCAATTTTATTGAAATATGTGATACGTTCAAAATAAATGGTTGTTCCAACGATGCCATCCGTTTACGTCTCTTCCCATTCTCACTCAAAGAACGAGCCAAACAATGGCTCAAGTCATTACCTTCAGATTTCATCACTACATGGGATGCTCTAGCCAAAAAATTTCTCGTTAAGTATTTTCCACCTTCGAAAACGGCTAAGTTAAGGAATGATATTTCGGGCTATTCCCACATTTGCATTAGAGAGCTGGCCGACGGAAAAAGAAAAAGAAAAAGAAAAAGAAAAACTTTAAAACTTTAATGGATGATTATACCCTTAATAGTTTTTTTATATTTAAAAGAAAAAGAAAAAACCTATTTTCTAGGATCAGATTTAAAATTTTGGATGACTGAGATATCACCTTACATTAAGTATCATAACTTTCTTTTTACCGGATCCCTACCCTATATATATATATATATATATATATATATATATATATATATATAAAAGATTTAATCTTAGCCGTTAATTTCTTTCATTCTAAAACTTTGTTTTAGACTTTTTAGAGTCAAACTAATGTGAATTAGATAAGGATAACCCTTAATCAAATCAATAATAAATATCAAAGACTACAAACAATTAAACAATTGTAAAAGTAATATTGAAACCCAATTTCAAATTATATATCAAATATACGAAAACTTTTAATAAATTATTAGAAAATTTGTAATAAATCTAATTTGAATGATTATATTTTGTAAACAAAGAAAAATTTTAATTTTTTTCATTAAGAGATAAGTATGTGACTTTATTTTCATCTGTTATTCAAACGTATTTACCATGTATGTTTGTACTATGTAGATCCCTACAAAACATTGGGTCAATTATAGTTAAACCATATTCAAATAGGTCAACATATCAAAGGTAGAGATGTCAATCATCGACACGGCACTAAACTAAACAGGTTATGGGTGACATGTATAATAGGTTGGGTTCGGGTTGACTTGTGTGACACGTACACACACATATTATATATATATATATATATATATATATATATATCAAAGGTAAGGAGTGACAATTATCCACCAACATCATTTACGCCACCAAACAACAATGTCTTCACCACCAGCACCACCATCGACCACAACTACCACTATCACCATAGATTCAAGTATGTATTGGTCCATTGAAAGATCTTACATGTTAAAATTGTGATCGAGTTTCTAATTGATTGTGTGTATTTATTTAATCATGCTGTAATCGAGTATTTGATTTGCTACGATGGGATTAAGGCTGTCAATTTGGGTCGGGTTCGTGTTATCGGGTTCGTGTCGATCGGGTTCGGGTTAGTTTCGTGTCGACCCGATTTTGACCCATTTATTTTTGTGTCAGGTTCGGGTCGTGTTAGGTTTTTCGTGTCGGGTTCGGGTCGACCTTCGGGTCGACCCATTTAGGCCAAATGTGATCGGCAATTTTTTTTCCAATTTTCAAGTTCGGTTTTTCGAATACAGTTTTCCGTTTCGACTAAGATTTTCTTCATCAAATTTTCAAATCCATGTTTGTTTTCCAACTTTCGATAAGAATTTTACAATGATTTTCGTTTATATCCTAACTTTAATATTCAATGATCGTTTTGGTTGTATTCGAACTTTAAATTCGGTATTTGTTTCGGTTTGCTTCGAATTTTGATTTTACTCCTTTAATCAACTTTTATAAATGAATATAATAAACATGTGATAAACTACTATTCTACCAAATATAGATAAATAATGTCTTAAATAACCGAATAACTAAAAAGTCTGATATTGGATAGAATTATGAATCAAATTGATAATATTAAAGTACCACTTATCAAGTAATAAAATATCATAGTACCATAATCATATACTTAAAATAACAAATACAACAATTATATACTATTGTTTTAAGTGTAAAATTTTTATTGTTTATTATAAGTTTTTTAATATTTAAGGGTTTTGTACTTTGTTTGACGGATTTTATTACCCTAAAATGTCATTTTCTTATTTGAATTCACAGTCTTCTTTTCAAAATATAAAATTTAAGCACTAAAGAAAATTTTATAATTTTAAAATTGTACCCATAAACGGGTTATACGGGTCACTTTCGGGTTGCCGGGTTGACCCTAACCCGACCCATTTATTTTCGTGTCAACCCGCTTTTGACCCGTTTCAGGTTCGTGTCACTTTTTTCGTGTCGGGTTCGGGTTGGGTTTCGGGTCGACCTAAAGCCTTAGATGGGATTAATTGTTGTTTCTTTTTGTAATCGTATTTTTCTTTATAAAATGGGATTGATTATGCTTTCTTTTCTTAATTGTATTTATCCTTATAAAACGGGGATTTGATTATGCTTCCTTTTTTAAATGTATTTATCCTTATAAAACGGTGGTGATTGTTCTTTAATTTTTTATTACAAATAAATAATTTTGTTGAAAAAACGTCCGTAATACGTTTAAATATCAAATTACAAAAATAGATAATATCGTCACAAAACTGTTGGTAATAAATTTAAATTTAATAAATATGAAAATCTAAAGCGTCGACAATTTGTCGGTACAAGTAAATTTAAAATTAATATAATAAAAACACAACCGTCGGTAATATGTCACTAAATTTCGTCGCAGAGTCGTTGGAACTTAAACTACTAAAAATCGTCGTAAAGTCGTTTTTATCAATATCCTTCTTAATTTTTTTAAATATTACTAATAAATAATAGAAATTATTATTATTTAATATTCAAATATACTTTCCAACGTTTTAGCGACGATATTTCCGTCAGAAAGAAAATAAAACAGTCGGTAAAATCCGTCGGTAAATTTGCGACGGGGTTATTTACAACCGTTTAGTTTTGTCGAAAAATGGTCGGAACAAGCCATTTGCGACGTTTTTCCGACGGTTTTTTCCGTCGGTAATCGTCAGAATTCTAGTAGTGATATAGTACTCAACAGAAAACTACGTAGTTATTTTTTCAAATCTACAACTCTACAAGTCCACCAAATGATTGTTGAGCATGAAATAGTTGATTTGGGGTTTATTAGTAAAGCTGCCAAAGTTAACATACCTTACAAAATTATTAATGTCACAGAGGACTTGACGAAAGAAAATATTGGAAATTCTTAAATTCTTTATATACGGTTTTGAAAAAAGAAGCAAAATTCTGACTTAAATTTATCAGAAAGAAGACAAAAATTTAAGTTGAAAAGAAATTCTATTAGCATTAGTACTATATGAATTATTGGAAATGAAGATTCAAAGGACTGTTTATCAAGAAACTATTTGCGAACAATTGGTGGAAACAATATTAGCTGAAATCTTAACTAAGTCTTGAGTAGCATAAACATGTGCCAAAACTGCTACTGTTGAACAATCATGTGCTGAAACATAAGATTATCAACATTAACAGTATTACATCTAAATAAAAGAAAACTCCCACAAGACTAAAGTCTCAAAAAAAAGTCAAAGGTTTAGAAAATAATTTGTTAACAAGTCAAACATTTATTCATTCAAAAACATTGGCACAAATACTTATAATCCAAACATGCTCTTAAATATTGTGAACATACAAGGAAATATTACAAATGTGACACTAGAAGACATGAAGTTGCTATGCGTTAATCTGTCTTATAAAGATCCTCTTTAGCAAAAGAAAAACAAAAAATAGTTCCACAAAATTCTGATCATCTAAACTCATCTCAGGCTATGTTCATAAAATGAAACGATCTTCAAGTTATATGTTTAGGGAATTCAACAAGAAGGGATTTGGTATCTTGACACCGGATGTAACATCCCAAAAATGTAAATATTAAAATTTGGCAAGAATAATTTAAAGGGAAAAGGGAGCCAAAATACAATGTGTTTTTGCCAAAAATGTCATCCTATGCAATCAATTTATTTTTTTAGTAAATAATAAAATCAACTTCTTGAAAGGTGTCATTGTATGCAAATGGTAATCCGAATAGTATATCTTCGTCAAGTGCATGTGTTCTTCTCTAATTGATGATCGTTTTCTGTATGTGAAACAAATCGCGGGATGGATATGTAGAACAAGAAAAACCAATTAAAAACCCTCTGAACGGATCAATAACACAACAAACCCTAAATCATGATTTTAATGGAGCAAGCATTAATCATATCATTTCTCTACGGTTGTGAATAAACCGATGATAAATAAATTACTACAATTTCAAAAATGCAACAATCGTAATGATTCTGTAAGCGATGAACTCATATGCACACAAACCCAAAACCGCATAAATTCTGTTTGAAGCAGAATCTCAACCTTAAGTCTATCATAATAGAAGCAAAATCTTCAAACCGATTTGAACACACATAACTTGTACAAAACGAGAATTGTTTTCGTACGAAAACTACGAGAACTGTTTTTAACATCATTTATGACTCATTAATAGGGGTATTTTAGTAATTTATATATTTGCCTAACCATGAATTACGTCCGTGTAAGCCGTCATTAATTTATGAGACTTGATTTTCCCAAAATAACCCTCATTAATGTGTCATTAATGAGTCATTAATGAAACATTACTGAGCCGCCAAACAACCTTAGGAATTGATTAAAATTAACGAAGAGCTAAAATTGGTTTTCGCAGTTTTTGTACGAAAAACAGTTCTCGTTTGAACGAGAACTATTTTTCGTACGAGAACTGCGAGAACCATTTTTGGTTAATCATTTAATTTCCTGTCTTTTTATTTAATTTAAAAGAAAATGGTAGTAAATATATTTTTACATTACCCTCACTTTTTTAAAACTAATATATCCATCAATCGAAAATGTGTAAAATTACGAACAATCAAATCAACGGCTAACATTGGTTCTCGCAGTTCTCGTACGAAAACCAGTTCTCGTACGAAAACCAGTTCTCGTTTGAACCCTATATATATTTATATATATATATATATATATATATATATATATATATATATATATATATATATATATATATATATATATATATATATATATATATGGGAGGGTTCATGCGAGAACCTTTGTTAGTATCATAGATAGAGAGCGTGGAGGGATAGGGTATGGCAGGGTGCATGTGAGGAATTCATGGATGGACAATGACATTGAAGGGGGGGGGGGGAATTGGACGGCTTAGATTGGTTCTCGCGCTAACAAAGGTTCTCGCATGAACTTTTGTCTATATATATATATATATATATATATATATATATATATATATATATATATATATATATATATATATATACACACTAGCAATATACCCGCGCAATGCTGCGGCGGCAATTGTTTATGTTTTCTTATACGCCGTTTTCAAAAATGTAATGATATGTCATTCGCACGATTTAATGTCATGGAATTTTTTCCAGTAACATGTCCGTTTTTTTCAATTTTTTTATATTTGTATCAACTATTTTTTTTCATAAACTATTTTCTTTTTAATAAATAAATTTTTAAACATATAATCAAACAAATATTTTTTAATTTAGAAAGTTTTTCTTTTTTATTTCATTTTTTTTCATAAACCATTTTTTTTATAAACATATAATAACTTTTTTCTTAATTTAAGAAATATGTAATTATATAATAATGTTTATTGGTGAGTGTGTAAAGTAGGAGAGAGAGATTGAGGTTATTTTTTATTTGTAATTTAGAAAGTGTTTATTGGCGATTGTGTAAAGTAGGAGAGAGATTGATATTATTTGAGGGGTATTATTGATAAGTGTGTAAAGTAGGAGAGAGATGGAGGTTATTTGAGGGGTATAATAGTCTTTTCAAGTGACTGAAATTTTAAGAGATTAAGGAAAATGTGTAAATGTATTATATAGTAGTATATATATATATATATATATATATATATAGAGAGAGAGAGAGAGAGAGAGAGAGAGAGAAAAGTTCATGCGAGAACCATTGTTAGCGCGAGAACCAATCTGAGCCGTCCAATTTCCCCTAATTCAATGTCATTGTCCACCCATGAATTCCTCACATGCACCCTGCCACACCCTATCCCTCCACGCTCTCCATCCGTTTAACTTCCCACATACAAAAAACGACTGAGATTGGTTCTCGAATTAACCTTCACCCCTTATATATATATATATATATATATATATAGGGTAATGATCAATAAAGCCCCCCTCTTAAACAAAGCCCAAAAGGCCTAATCTCAGCCACTCATTTAAAAGGGCAAAGTAGGAATTACAAAGTTTTAGATGAACTCACGCGCATCCCTTCCGGCCATTCTCAAATTCATTTTTTTATTTTTTTTACCTCTTAAATCTTTAAATAGCCATAACTATTTTATTTTTAAGAATTTGAGTTAAAAATTTTACCAATCTACTCATTTTTTTATTCTTTTTCAAACGAGACCACTCTTCCTATATTTCTGGAAAAAAATATTTGACGAAAATGACGAAAATTATCATTTTCGGCTGTTGGAAGATAGTAACATCTATCAGTTTCATCATTTTCGTCCATCACCTTCATATCCATAACAGCTACCAGTTTTCATCATTTTCGTCATCACTTTTATATCTATAACACCAACCAGTTTTCATCATTTTCGGACCCTGTTCATCATATTTTTTATTGACGAAAATGATGAAAATGACGAAAATTATCATTTTCGGTTGTTGGAAGAAAATAACATCTATCAGTTTCATCATTTTCGTCCATCACCTTCATATCCATAACAGCTACCAGTTTTCATCATTTTCGTCATCACTTATATATATATATATATATATATATATATATATATATATATATATATATATAGGGGAGGGTTCAAACGAGAACTGTTTTTCGTACGAGAACTGCGAGAACCAATCTCAGCCGTTCCTTGGATATGGGAAGTTCATGGATGGAGAGCATGGAGGGGATCAAGTGTGGCAGGGTGCATGTGAGGAATTCATGGGTGGGCAATGACATTCGAGGAGGGGGAATTGGACGGCTTAGATTGGTTCTCGCAGTTCTCGTACGAAAAATAGTTCTCGTTTGAGGATATATATATATATATATATATATATATATATATATATATATATATATAGTGGAGGTTCAAATGAGAACTTAAATATTTTTGAGAATGGGAGACTCGATCCCAGCCTTCCAATTCCCCCTCCTTCAATGTCATTGTCCATCCATGAATTTCTTACATGCACCATGCCACACTCGATTCCCCCACGCTTTCCATCCATGAATTTCACTTACAAAATGCACGGTTGACATTTAATCTCTCATTCTCAATTAATTCATTATTCTCATTTAAACATTCCCATATATATATATTATGTAAGGAGTCAGTCGTGGTTAAAGGTGTATCTACTGATCTACATGTACGTGACAAGTTAATATTTTAAATGGTATGTATGTTGTATTTATATAAGATTTATTGATGAATTGAAAGCGATTAAAAGTGATATCTATATGTCACACGTTGATATATAGGGTTTAGAAGTTCCTACATGTTATGTATATATTTTGTATCAATGTATGATTTATTGATGAATCAAATGTGGTTAAAGGTGATATCTAATATATATGTGACATGAAGATATTATCAAAGGGCGTTTAAAAACTATTCCTGCATGCTATGTATGTTGCATTTATATAAATTAGTTAAGGAGTCAAAGGCGGTAAAAGGTGATGTTTAAGACCCGGTTGAACAGGTTGATTCCGGACCCGGTGACTAGACCAGGTCAATGTAGAGCGGCTTTTTAGCAATTTATGGTCCGGAGTGATCCAGCCGGGTTTATGGTTGAACCAATCGAACCAGTCTATGTTGACCGGGTTTAGTATATATGTAGTATTTTTAAAAGTTTTTTAACTCTAAATCCCTAATTTACTTTCCAATATCTCAAAATCTTTAATTTTGTTTGATTGTAAACCTATAAGAATTGTTGTTTGATGTTTGAATTTCTTTTTCTTTTTTTGTATTGTATGTTAGACCATAAGCATCCAACCCGGAGTTTTCTAAAGTTTCCCATTGCTATATCAGCATCCATATCATCTCTCACTTACAACTCTCTCTAACCCACAAACCCTCACATCTAACCCACACCAACTCACATATATTATTAATTATAAAATATATATTAATGTGGAGAGAGAAATGAGTAAAAGTAAAAAAGAAAAAAAGGAAAAAGGAAAAAAGGTTGAACCGGGAGCTGGTTGGAGAACCCGCGTTGGTTGGAACTAGTCAGGACCAGTTGTGCCGTGATGGTGGTTGGCGCTAGATCAGGTTCAATCAGCTCTGGTTGAAGCACCGATGCGCACAACCTTATGCTGAACTTGATTAATGTGTTCGAATTGATGATATTGTAGGTTTATGTTTTTGTTATGTAGACAATGTTTTCTTTATATTTTGTAGTTTATATATATATATATATATATATATATATAGAGAGAGAGAGAGAGAGAGAGAGAGACACATTGTATAAATTCGAAAAAAACTGAAAACCAGATTAACCCGCCGGTCGAACCAGTTGACCCATGACCCCGGTGAGGAGACCAAATCAATCAAAAAAATCGGTTTCTAAAATATCGGTTAATTATAGGTGATAGCTATACGTGACATGTTAATATATGAAAGGGGGTTTAAATATTGTTCCTATGATTTATATTGTGTATAACTAATTGATGAATTAAAGGTGTTTAAAAGTGATATTTATATGTGACATGTTCGTATATTAAAGGAGTTTCAGTATATAGTTTCCGCATGTCATATATGTTTTAAGTATACACGATTTCTTGATGAATTGAAGGTGGTTAAAGGTGATAACTATTGGTGACGTATTGATATATTAGAGGTGGTTGTAAATGTTGTTCCTATGATGTATGATGTATTAATATGTGAATACTTAATGTATTGATATATAAAGATAAAAAAATTGTTGTCTTCATATGCGATGAACTACACAATATATTTACGACGTTATATGTAATATTATAATTCGGGTTTGTTGTATAACTTGAATATTTTAAATTGAATATTATTTTATGAATTATAATTGTGTTTAAATATTGTTGATTTCTTAATCAAAATTGTGGGATGTTATTAGTGTTTTAATTTTTTGATACAAGTTTTATGCATAATTAACATCCATATTAGGTGAATAATGGTTGGTTCGAGCTTGTGAACCCTAAGTTTGAATTAAAAGTAGGTGTAAGTTTGATTGTCAAATAGTTAAGTGCTCAAAGTGTGGGGTTTAAATTGTAATTCGGGGTTTATATGCGTTGGTGTTTTACACTAGACGAACTTGAGTCTTATGCATTCTGGAAGTCATGATTGAGAGGGTAGAGAAGCGAAGTCGTTGCATTTCGGTTCAATTCATTATCTAAATTGATTGCATGTATGATCTTGCTTGACAATTTAAAGATTTAGGTCCCGTTTGTTTCCTAGAATTCGAAAGAATCGAGTGGAATTGAAATTAAATTCTGTGTTATATTGTGTTTGGTAAAATTTTCTTGATAGAATCTTATTCTTTAAAATGTTACATTCCCTCAAGTAATGAAAAGTCGATTTCCTAAAAATGGGCTGAATGGAATTTAAATCAATTATGTTTCTTCGAAACCTGTGAAACAAACGGAATCTTAAGGTGTACGTTCTTGACATCCTTAGTGCATTTGGAATCATTTGGTTGTTTGTGGAAATGGAAACCTAGTTCAAGTAAGCAAACTAACACCTTGATGTTTAATTTTAGTATCAAATGAAAGTTAAGTGTTAGCTATTTGGTGAATTGATAGTCTATATGTCGAAATTGGGTCATATGGGTTAAGTAATGGGGCAAGGGGCCAAAGTTGAGTTTGATCATGTTGTCGATTCAGTTGTTTTGTTAGAATGATGCTAAAAGTGTCCTCATTGGCCTATATAAGGCTTGGATGAATTACATTTGTATTATGTGTTGTTTTGGTAGAGGATTGGTATAAGGTCAAACAAATGCCTGAAGAATGCTCTGGGGCATGATGCTTGAGATCAACTCCAGAGGTCGATATTTTACGACTAAAGGAGACTATAAAGTCTTACAACCATTAAGACATAATTCCATGGTCGTAAAACTATAAAGCCCTTTACGGGTGTGAGTAAGATGGTTTACGGTCATAAGGAACCCTTGTTGGTTACATGTTGAGGTTTATGGTCAGGGTTAGCTAGTTGTCGCTATGGTACTATATCAACTTAGTTTTTGAAAGTTAAATAAAGTCGACCGTAACCCCATTTTGACATATAATTGGTCATTTTAAAGGTATGGAATCTATTTTATTCATACTATGATCCCAAGGGTAAGTAGAAAGTTGATCAAATACATTATGTTTTGAGGGCGTGAGGTTAGGCGGCTCATACCCTAAACTCGTCCAATACATTATGTTAGACCTTAAGGTGAGTATGTATAACTTGGACACCTATATTTTGTTTTACCTTCATGTGATGTAGGATGTATTTATAATTATTGTGTTGTTAAATCAAACTGGCAACTAGGGAAACATATTGAAAGTGGGTAAAAATGAATGTAAAAAAGCTAAATACAGTTTTTCCTAGTACCTTTATCACATAAATGTCACAATTCGGTTCATGATCTCCAATGCATATTTTGATCGAGTATGATCAAGTTCTACAATCAATGCAACAATTAGCATATATATGATCTTAAGCATGAGTAACGTGTATAATTAAATAAAATGACAATGCTTAAATGCTCATGAATGACTAGGAAAGTATGGGTGTGCAAGTGAAGTCAGGTAACCTTAACCCAAGTGATTATGCTAAATCATGCAAGACATGCTAACACAATTCCATAAAAGTTATCCCTTGATGCATTCATATTAAGTTGTCGTCTTACAAATCAATCGATCATGCATAAAGATCTAAATATGTATAAAGAAGCTAGCCTTTGCATAAGATTTACTCCTAAAATCCATTTTTTCAGTTGAAGCAAAAGTTTTCACAAAGACAAACACATGGTCAAATAGCATATATATATATATATATATATATATATTTCCCTCCCCGTGCTTAGATTGATGTAAATATATCCTCTAAATTTTTACAAAAGACAAGCGTGTCACGATATAACCTTGAGTCCTCAATAATCGAAAGTGGAGGGCCCTGATAGTGATACTCGTAGTCAAAGGCCAATTGGGTATCCTCCCTTAACTCCTATTACTTCGACAACTACTGGTGCACTTTATAGCTGCCCAAGAATTATATGCAAAACTTTAAATTTAAATACAAAAATTAAAATATACGGATTTTCCCTTTCCCCGAAAAATATATCCAAAACTTCATACTTAGGAAATGGCTTCTTTCTTGGAAACTAATTATGTCTTAAAAGAATGTTTAGAATAAGCGATATATGGGTCTTAACAAAATACTTATTCTGATTAACCCGAACCCGAATAAATACATGAAAATTAATCTGAGACTCGGTCCTATATACACTTCAGGTTGTTACGTCAACATGTTTACCTCGATTAAGATGTTCAAACCCTAATTAACCCGACCCTAGGGATGAGCGCGTTTCCAAACCCGGACCGAATCAGACCGAACCCGAAAATGACAAAAATCTAGAATCGAGAACCGTCCCATTTAGGTGTAACGGTTCCGATTTCAGTTCCTGTTCTTCGGTTCCAAAACCCGCAAAACCTGAGATATATAAAACCTCTATTAAAATATTTTCTACCTAAGGTTGAATGCTATATATAAAACATATGTTGATTGTTATAATGTTATTTTCTACTTGTATACTTTCACAAAAATTATTATACGTGAACCGTAAAAGAAAAAAGTAATTTTCACTATCATTTAAAGGTTATTTTCTACTTCTAAGAAATTAACAATATTAAGATATTTCTTTGCCTTCCAAAAAATAAATGAAAATAGACGAGTAAATATGAAGATCACTTACTAACTTCAGTTCTTCTATGGAAGAGGAAACTCATAAAGTCCATCAATGGATTTTAATAGATTGAAGAAAACTTGAAAAAAAACCCTTGATGTTTTGCACGAATAACTTATGGAATATGGAGAAGATGAAAACATTTTAGGGTTTAGCCACGCTATCAACATGAAAGCGAGGCTACTACTGTTGACGTGGTGGACATGATGAAGGTTCACGATGACCAGGTACTAAATTACGGAAGAGTAAAAAGTGAGATTTTGTTTTTTAACTTTTTGGTTCTTGTTGTTACATATTAATTAAGGATAAGATAATTTGAAGTTATATTTTAAAAATTGATCATCAGTTGATATTTCGGTCTGGATCCGGGTAAAAAACCGACCCCGTTGGAACCGGAATCGAAAGAACTGAACCCGAAAAAAGAGAAATAGTGGAACCAAGAACCGGCCCCACTTATGTGTAATTCGGTCCGGTCCGGTTCCGGTTCCGGTTCGGTTGCGGTCCAGTCGGGTTCATACGGTTATTTTGCTCATCCCTACGTACCCGACTCTAATAAGCTAGTTTGGGTGTTTTGACACCCCTAGCAGGCGGTCTTCCTACCGTGCTGCTCTTTAAATATAGTTCCACCATGAAGGCCACATTGCATGTGGTAGGATGGGTGAAGCTATAACTTACCACCGCGGTTCTCTCTTTCATCCCAGCAATAGAATGTGTAATGACACGATGGAGGATGCAGTGCAGAGAATCTTGAATAACGGTGTTCTTGGTTTTGGTGGTGTGAAACACACTCTCTCCAATCTCAAACCAATATGAGATCGCAGTGACTCCCTCAGAACACTTGGCAACCGCCTAAGTAAACAAGCGTTTATGTAACTCCTCAGTATAAAAACACATTTAGATACTGAACTTTGCTATCGATATGTGCCTAGCAACTGAACCTAGATGTAATGTCAAAATGTAGGATGTAGCATACACTACTTTTGTTTCAACTTTCAACCATATAGGTGGAAGGTTCAAATGAGAATAAATATTTTAATGACAATGATAGACTTAATTATGACCTTTCATTGGATTTAATCGGATGATCTACATTTGCTCTTTATTTTATTCATTACCCAACCATGAATTGAGATGGACATGAATTACAACGAATAAGTTACGACTGCTAGATATTATAAATCAACATCTAATTGATGTCTAAGATTTATTGTTCCATTCTCATCTAAACGTTCCTTCTCACAATATATAAGCTTCTATAATTTAAATCTTTGTTCTTTAATAAAATTTTGTGTTTAAAACGCGTGGGTTCGAAAACCTCGTTAAATAAAATTAAAAAAAATTTACTTTTAAGATTATTCTTTAAAAAGTGTATGAGGTGATCAATAAAATTTTCTATTAATTTAATAGGCTATCTTTCATTTTCCATTTTAGTAAAAAACTAATTTTGGAGCACAAAGTCGCAAAAAAATCAAAGTACGTAAGTAAAAATATATAAAGTCAAATGCATATGAAACCCGCGCAATTGGGTGGGAACTATGGCCCACGTATCTCGCTTTGTTGCGCCACATAGATCATTGAGTACGCAATCACCGTCGAATTTTCTTTGAATTCAAACTTATAAACCCATCATCTGCTTTTCTTAGCAAATGGAAGTTTGAGTAGAGATTAAGCTAAAAATGGCGAACAAGTTTCTATCACTGACGTGCATACGTGGCGCCGGTGCCGGTGATGGCTACTCCCGTGGATGGTCACCGCGGCCGCACTATCCGTCTATGCCCAAGTATCCGAAGGGGGAGTTAGCGGATTTGGAGAGTAATATGGAACGATCTGAGGCTAAGGTTTTGTTTTTGGTCACTGGAATGACTTGTTCTGCTTGTGCCGGATCGGTGGAGAAGGCGGTGAAGCGGTTGCCGGGAATTAAGGAGGCTGTTGTTGATGTGTTGAATAATCGAGCTCAAGTTATGTTTTACCCAAGCTACGTTAACGTAAGTTTCATTGTTTATTTTTGGTAATTAAATGTCGTTTGGGAAATCAATTGAGCTGCCTGATCTGCGTGAGTTCTAGCATTTTAATCAAAAAATTCTGTTGATTTGCATAATAATGTTCAAATTTGGGGAAATGCCATTTAATTGTTGTGAGACATATGCATAAACCATTACCATTTATGTAATAAAGTAGTTGATGATTGTGACAAAATTGTATCTAGTAGTATCGTGAAAATAACAATTTACTTGTCGGATGTGCCTACAAAGTTTTAGGGTTTCATCTACATGAAACTTTGCTCAAAAAAATTCACTTGAAACTTTTCAGATACTCTGTTCATCATCTATCACTACAACTTGTTGGTACAATTACTCTGTTCTTGAATGCATAATTTAGAAATTTAGAATGTGCATTTTCAAAGTAACTGTCTGTGACTTCAAGGATGAGAATTGGATGATCAGATAACCATTTGCAAAAAACCACGAATTATGACTAGTTAGGTCAGTATTCAGTTTTCTTGTAGTAACTCCATAACTGTTCCTTCAAGCTAGAACAATAAGTACCAGATTATAATCTAATAAAAGGGTAGATTTTATAGGAAAATTGTAGTACATATCGTAAATCCTCTCTGTTCCATTATTGATTCATGATTGTACGAGATTCAAGGTTCTTTTTTATCGTGTTGTTTAAAGGAGGAAACTATTCGTGAAGCCATAGAAGACGCTGGGTTTGAAGCTGCACTGATTACGGAGGATTCAACTGACAAAAGTACTCAAGTATGTCGAATGCTCATCAAAGGAATGACATGCACAACATGTTCTACTACGGTTGAGTCTGCTTTAAGGGCCGTACCCGGAGTTTACCAAGCCCAAGTTGCATTAGCAACCGAAGAAGCTGAAGTCCACTATGACCCCTTGATTGTGAGCCATGGCCAATTGTTGACAACCATCGAAGACACAGGATTTGAAGCCATATTGATCAGTACAGGGGAAGACATGAGCAAAATACATTTACAAATTGATGGACCATGGAATGATAATTCGATAATGCTCATAGAGAAATCTCTTCTAGCACTTCCAGGGGTTCTAAAAGTTGAAATAGACAAGAATCTTAGAAAGTGTTCCCTTTCTTACAAAGCAGATTTAACGGGGCCTAGAAATTTTATTAAAGTGATTGAATCAACTGGATCCGGGCCTTTCAAAGCAAAGATATATCCTAAAGGTGGAGGGCGAGATTCTCATAGACAAGAAGAAATAAATCAGTACAAGAGATCTTTCATGTGGAGTTTAGTTTTCACGATTCCTGTGTTCTTAACCTCGATGGTGTTTATGTATATCGTGGGACTTAAAGATTTACTGGATACCAGGATCGTGAATATGATGACTGTAGGCCAACTTGTGAGATGGATATTATCGACTCCAGTTCAGTTTTTCATTGGGCGAAGATTCTACACTGGTTCTTACAAATCATTACGCCATGGTTCTGCAAATATGGATGTTCTGATTGCATTGGGAACAAATGCAGCCTATTTTTACTCGGTCTATTCTGTGTTAAGAGCTGCTGCTTCATCACATTTTGAGGCTACAGATTTCTTTGAAACAAGTGCGATGCTGATATCATTTATTCTTCTCGGGAAGTATTTAGAGGTCATGGCTAAAGGGAAGACATCCGATGCAATTGCAAAGCTTATGGATTTGACTCCTGATACAGCAACACTGCTGACTTTAGATCATGAAGGGAACGTTGTAAACGAAGAAGAGATTGATAGTAGGTTGATTCAAAGGAATGATGTGATCAAGATTCTCCCTGGTGCAAAGGTAGCATCAGATGGTTTTGTTACTTGGGGACAAAGTTATGTAAATGAAAGCATGATCACGGGTGAAGCTAGACCCGTTGGAAAGAGAAAGGGTGACCCTGTGATTGGGGGGACGGTAAATGAGAATGGTGTTTTGCATATTAAGGCAACACGGGTTGGTTCAGAAAGTGCACTTTCCCAAATAGTTCAACTTGTTGAATCTGCCCAGATGGCTAAAGCTCCGGTTCAGAAACTAGCTGATAGGATTTCCAAGTTTTTTGTGCCTCTGGTCAGTTTATGGTTATATATTTCTATGTCAAATGCTTATTGGTTTGAACAAAGTTGAGTGAAACCTAACTAGAGGTGGCAAGGTTAATGGGCTGAGTAAGGGGTCAGAAGGCAGAACAGGTTTGTGTCGAGGATTGTTTTTAAAATGGGTTGAACAGGCCTGGTTGGGTTGTCTTGACCCACTAACACTTGTATTATTTAGTTTTTTTAATGAATAACTAATGCATTAATTGTCATTAAGAAAACATTGCTTTATGATGTATCTATATCATTAAAGAAATGAATATGGAGGTTTTATGAGTTAAAAATGAGAAATGATGGGTTTTGTTAACTACACCTAAAGAAAACAAAGACGAACAAAATATAAAAATCACATATTTGGTCCAACTTTTTCTTACATGTCAATAAACACCTCTAATTACCTGTTGCTGCATCTATCATTTCCCTTTAAAAAACTTGGACCACTTTCAAGTTTCAATCTGTTTGACCTTTTACCTAAAATTTTCAATTTGACCCATTTAAGACAAAACATAAACCGGCGGTCCAACCTATTAATTGACCGAAATTGTCACCTCTACACATGACTGATTTTCTGATGGTATACATTTATCCTTACTGGTTACTTATTGCAGGTTATTATTCTTTCACTTTCCACTTGGCTTGCTTGGTTCGTTGCTGGAAAGTTCGATTGGTATCCAGAATCTTGGATTCCTTCTTCCATGGATAGCTTTCAGCTTGCTCTCCAGTTTGGAATTTCAGTTATGGTAATAGCCTGCCCGTGTGCTTTAGGTTTGGCTACACCCACAGCTGTGATGGTTGGTACTGGAGTAGGGGCTTCCCAAGGTGTTCTTATAAAAGGAGGCCAAGCGCTAGAAAGTGCACATAAGGTGAATTATTAAACTTTCTCTTCCAATATCCTTGTTATGTCTTGTTTTTTAAATACTACAAGTAGGAAACATTGTCATAATGTAATTGCATAAAAGGTAACTAGTTTCTGTCGTTGTAACCCATTTCTTTTAGTCTACAAAAAACATTAAAGCTACATAAGTTAAGCAGTTTTCCTGCACCATATCAGGTTCAAAATAGTTAATTAGTAAGTTAAAGCTACTCATATGTCATGTCAAGTCATCCTTTTATTACCGTTTAGCATATCAAATTACTTTTGTCAATTTTGGAGTCTTGTTTATCTTAGATCAAAATTTTAGAAGTACAATGGTTTCTAAAAGAAGTGTATTCAAAACAGAAATCAAATCAAAGTTGGTTACCCTTATTATGCAATTAATGTGTAGGAAACATCGATTTTTATTTGAATATTTTGGATTAAGAAATGCAGGTGAATTGCATTGTGTTTGATAAGACCGGGACTCTTACAATCGGCAAGCCACTGGTTGTTAACACCAGACTCTTGAAAAACATGGTGCTTAGGGAGTTCTATGAATTAATTGCTGCTGCTGAGGTACATCTTCTGCACCAAATCTACTTTATTTTTGACGATAACGTATTTAATTATCATCTGTCCAAAAATGACATTTGTAACTTAAATTTTAGGCGAACAGTGAACACCCTTTAGCCAAGGCTATTGTAGAATACGCCAAGAAATTCAGAGACGATGAAGAGAACCCTGTTTGGGCAGAAGTACAATACTTTGAATCCATAACGGGCCATGGTGTGCACGCCATTGTTCAGAACATAGAAATAATAGTCGGAAACAAGAGTTTAATGTTGAAGAGAAACATTGGTATCTCCATAGAAGCTGAAGAAATGCTGACAGAAATTGAAGGATTAGCCCAGACTGGAATTCTTGTGTGTATTGATGGTCAACTCGCAGGTGTTCTTGCCATTTCTGACCCATTAAAGCCCGGTGCTCGTGAAGTCATCTCTATACTTAAGTCAATGAAAATCAAAAGTATAGTGGTTACTGGAGACAACTGGGGAACTGCAGAATCCATTGCAAAACAAGTCGGGATTGATGAAGTCATTGCTGAAGCCAAACCAGAAGACAAAGCAGAGAAAGTGAAGGAATTACAGGTCTGAGTCTTTAAGAAATCTATTGTTTTCTTTTCTAAGTCAATATTTTTTTTTTTTTTTTTTGAATAGTTGAAAATGATCCAGGCTTCCGGACTTGTGGTGGCGATGGTAGGAGACGGGATCAATGACTCACCCGCACTAGTGGCTGCAGATGTCGGGATGGCTATAGGTGCAGGTACAGACATAGCCATAGAAGCAGCTGACATTGTCCTAATGAAAAGCAATTTAGAAGATGTGATCACAGCCATTGATCTCTCAAGAAAAACATTCACTCGAATCCGGTTGAACTACATCTGGGCTTTGGGTTATAACCTTCTCGGCATCCCAATTGCTGCTGGCGTTCTCTTCCCATTCACCGGATTCCGCCTGCCACCATGGATTGCTGGAGCTGCCATGGCCGCCTCATCGGTGAGTGTCGTCTGTTGCTCTTTGTTGTTGAAGTATTACAAAAGGCCCAGGATTCTGGAGACATTAGATATACAAGGAATAACAACTATTTGAATGATTATACCATATGTGTCACATATTTTATTTTCTATGTTCAGGAATTAGTTTGGTAATGTACATATGTAATAAATGTAGTATTATGTAGCTTTTTTTAGTGGTTGTAAACATGATTTGGTCTTTAAGATTCAAAATGTAATATGGTTTTTTTATTTTTAAAACAAAAGTTTCATTTTATTTCACACAAGCACATAAATACAAATACATTGTCTTTGTAGACATACAACAAACGTATCAGGCAGCTGAAGGTATATGATAGGTCCGCCCCCCCCCCCCCCCCCCCCCCACCCCTATGGATTGGATGAGATATTTTAATTAATTACCTTTTATTTAGTTTCCTTTTATCTTTTATTTAGTTCCTAAAATAGAGGGTTAGAAGTCTATAAAGGCCTAGGGCTGATTAGGGTTTAGAGGGAGAAAAATATTGTTTTGTTTTGTCATTTGTTTTCTTGGGAGACCTCCTGGTTCTCGAATTCCAGGCTTTATCTATTCAAGCATCCGATTAAGGGTGCCTATTATCAATTTGATTCGTATCAAATTGGTATAAGAGTGTTGCTGATTTTGGGCACCAAAAAAAAAAGATACTGTTCAAGCAGCTACAGTCGCCGCCGGAAACAATGTTCACGGACCTGTTCATTGCCGTAAACAGTGTTCACGTGTTACTGTTCATCGGCGACTACTGTTCATAAAAAAACAGATTGACGCCAAAAATGTCCAGAAAAGTCGCAGACGTGGATGCCGATTTGATTCAAACATGATACAGTTGAACGATTGGATACGGTGGAACAAATTATGGAAGCTATGCGTGAGGAAGCCAAGAAATGTCATGAGGAAGCTGAAAAACGACACGCTGAATTGATGGCACTGCTGGTGAAACAGTCGCGAGCCCTACCCACGTCGCATGCTGCGATAGCAGTACCCCCGCTGAAAACTACCACTACCAGAATCCCGCATGTCACTTCGTCGATGTTGTTTGATAAGGAGGGATTTCCAATGTTTGCGCCAGAGGGAGACAACAGTGCAGTGAATGGTAAGTTTTCTCTGTTTGTTCATTATGAAAAAAATGACAATTCAAATGGAGCTTTTAGTTTTGGTACCACGGGTATGCCGACTGGGGCTTATGGTCGGGGTAGAGGATCGATGTTTACGGGAGATCGGAGTTAGGCACGGGGGGCTGACCATCGCTTACGGAAACTCAAGATGCCCGTATTCGATGGTGAGGATGCCTATGGGTGGGTCTATAGGGTGGAACGGTTTTTTGAGGTGCAGGCAAAGTTATCAAAGGCTCAAAGCGCACCGAGGCGCAAAGTGTCTTGGAGCCTTGAGGCGCGAAGCGCAGGAAAAACGCGGGCTTCATGAAGGCGAGGCGCATGATATGCAAATAAATTTTAATTTTAATATAGGTATATAGTAATATAATCAAACTCCAAAAACTTAACAGAACTTGAAATATGAAATAATATACTATTTTATATTATATCATGATATCATTAAATTCTTGCTCAAAATTAAACTTCAAAAGAGTTCATTTTCTAAGTTAAATACCAACTAATGTCATAAAAGTCATCAACAAACCTAATCAAATATTGGTTGTTGTCCAGATTACCCCCATAATGAAAAAAAAAACAGATTACAAGGGTATAATAACTTAGATTACCACAATCAAGAAAACAATCAACTACACAAATAATAAAGAAAACAAAATAAGTAGAGCTAGGTATATAATTTAACTCCGGAGCAGAAACAAGGTCGGTTAAACGGTCAAAGTAAATCATGGCTAAAACAAAAAAAGTAGAAACAAGTGCATGTTTTTCCTGAACACAAGACTTGATTCAAGTAAATATTATTTCTTGCCAAAAAATGTTCACAAAACTGCAAAAAGAAGTAGAATTTGCACAGGTCAATGTATAAAAAAATTCAAAATTGGGTAACATTCATGAAGCGCGCCTCGGCACCTTGGTGCGCCTCGGGGCGCCTTGGTTATGTGCCTCGCTTCGACCTCAAAAAAGCCCAGCGCTTTGAGCTTCTGCGCTTCAGCGCCTTAGGCGCGCCTCAAGCGCGCTTTTCACAACTATGGGTGCAGGGTCTGGTAACTCCATGGGAGAAGTTGAGGGCTGCTATTTTATGCATGGAGGGTCCGGCATTATCGTGGTACAGGTGGAGTGAAAAGAGGGAACCATTCGTTAACCGGGAGTTTTTGAAATTTCGGATTTTAGATCGTTTACAGCCATCCTAGGCAGGAGACCTATATGAACAATTTCTGTCAATTAATCAAGTGGGAACAACTAGGGAATATGTGGCTTTGTTTGAATCCTTAGCTGCACAGTTGGACGGAATTCCGGAACAGGTTATGATGGGTACATTTGTAAAGGGATTAAAACCTGATCTTAGGTCAATGGTTCATTTGTTGCAACCTGCGGGATTGACACAAGCAATGAAAATAGCAATCATGGTAGATGAGAACCAATCTGGGAGTGGGAAGGAAGAGGGGAAGATTAATCCGACTCGAATCGCGGAAGGGGGACTATACATGCAAGAGCTACCAAACTCGACGGTGACGCAAAGCAATACGAGCGGACTGAAGCAGCCCCTCAAGCGGATGACAGAGGCGGAACTCGCTGATAAATGAGCTAAGGGGCTTTGTTTCCGTTGTGACGGGAAGTTTATACCTGGACATCGTTGCCCACCAAAGACACTTCATGTTCTACTTATTGACGATGACGACACCGATTTGGAAGACCGTCACCTACATGCTGATCGAGTAGTTATGAGCCCTCCATCTTGAGGACAAGGTGGATTTTTCAGGGCGGGGTAATGATACCCCCCCCCCCCCCCTCCTCTCTCTTATGGATTGGATGAGATATTATTAATTACCTTTTAATTAGTTTCTTTTTATCTTTTATTTAGTTCCTAAAATAGAGGGTTAGAAGTCTATAAAGGCCTAGGGCCGATTAGGGTTTAAAGGGAGAAAAATATTGTTTTGTTTTGTCATTTGTTTTCTTGGGAGACCTTCTGGTTCTCGAATTCCAGACTTTATCTATTCAAGCATCCGATTAAGGGTGCCTATTATCAGTAGTTTTCGATTATCAATTTGATTCATATCAGAGACATCATCACGAAACAAGCAACGAAGGAAACACCTGAGCTCTACACTTCCAAGTTCCAACTTAGTCTCTCTAACTTAATTAGTTAGTTAGTTGGTAGTTAGTTAGTTAGTTAGTTTGAGTGGTAGCCAGCTATCTTAACTTTCATGTATATAAGTAGCTTCATTTCTCCTTTGTATGTACTTACATTTCTTCATTTCAATCAATCAATTACATTTTGATTGGATCTCTGTTTACCTCATGGTATCAGAGCAAATCTCTCGAAAATAAGAGGTTATCCAATCGATTCTCAAATTCAATAAAAATTGAAATTCCATGGCTGAATCACCGATACTGGATGAAGATCCAAATTCACCTAGTCATCCATTATACCTTCATTAACATGATCACCCTGGGATGATCCTTATCTCGAAAAAGCTCACAGGATCAGACAACTATGGATCATGGAGAAGGTCAATAATGATTGCATTAAACGCCAAGAACAAACTCAGATTGAGAATACAAAGAACCGGAATCTAATTCAAAGATGAAGGCTCTCTGGGATCTAACGAATTACATGGTCATATCATGGATTCTAAACACAATTTCAGATTAGATAAGTAACTCTCTCACATTTGTTAATACTACTGCTGATCTCTTGAATGAACTCCCTGAACACTACTCTCAATTAGATGGACACAGAATTTATTAACTCTCATTATATTGTCCATTTACAACAAGCTAATTGCTCAATTGAAGTTTACTACCACAAGTTAAAAGGTTTTTGGGACGAAATTGATGCACTCGAATCACCATATCTATGCACTTGCATCTGCAACTGTGAAAATGGGAAACTCAGTGGTGAAAGACACCAAAGAAAACGACTAATCCAGTTTCTCATGGGACTAGATGAATTTACTCCAATATCAGAAGTCAAATCCTCCTAATGCAGCCCCTACCTACAGTTGCTAAGGGTTATGGGATGATTCGACAATAAGAGAAACAGAGGGAGGGAAGTAAGAACTCTATACTAACTCCCTCTGTAGCATTAGCTGTTCAATCCAATAATCGAAACAGCAACATAAAATTTAACAAAAATGCTCAGACAGATACTTCACTAAAAAGAACTAACTTCAAGAAAGTTTTTTTTTTTTTTTTTTTTTTTTTTTTTTTTGTGAATTTTGCAAAAGAGGACACTCTAAGGATGAATGTTACAAGCTTGTGGGATATCCTAATGGTCATCCACTGCATGGGAAATATAATTAAAGCGTCAAACATGATTAGCACAATCCTCAAGGGGCGGTTTCATAGAATTTACCTTCTTTAAAATGTTTGCAATACACAAGATTCTAAATCATGTACGGTGTTTGGTTAGCATAATCTGTCTTTGTGAAATCCTGTTCGCTTAGTAAAGCAGTAACAGATTTGGAATAAGTAACAATCCATGAAGAATCATATGAGCAGTTAAAACACTAGCAGCTGTAATAACCATGAAATTATGTCGAATTAAATAGAAATCAAACTGAACAGATTCATTATTACACAAAGGTCAATGATCATGATGCAAATACAGAGCTATGTGTGATCACGCAGCTTTCACTCGGACTCATTTTTACCAGATTCTGTTGCCAACCCTCGAAAATGTTTTTGGGTTGCCAAAAGAACACCATGAATTTCATCAAAATAAGGTGCAGTCGCACTCTTTGTATCTTCAACCCACTGAACAACTTTCTTGTAAGGGCTTAATATCCGCTCATGAAGCTTCTCGTTCAAAAGCTGATCAAAAACACAAAAATTCTGCGTGTTAATGCAGAATTAAACAAAACAATATGACAATTATGTATTTTGATGCACATATGGTTACTACCTCAAGTTCCATAACTTCAGATACTAAGCTCAGATCAGCTATTGATGGTTGAGAGCGTCCAGCAAAAAACGGGCCATCTTTTAGCCAATAATCTTCTATTACAGACAATGATTTCATAAGTGTCTTCTCAGCTTCTTCTGCTGCTTGAGGGTTTGGGGGGAGGCCATTTAATGGCATGATGACATTGTTAACAATAACTCCAACTGAAAGCACATATTATAAGAATAAGCACATGATAAGATGCATTCAGGGTATTTAACTAATAAATGGGAGATTTTAATTTTAGTATCACCTGAACCACGACGCAAATTGGAATGATGCCAGTCTAAAACAGAGTGTACCTTAGCTCGTTCATGAATATCACTCGGATACCTATGAAAATAATAACAAAATCATCATCCAAGTATCAACAAGAATGGTGTTAAATGAAGAAGAAGAAGAAGAAAGCCGACTCACCAGTGACTAGCAACTCCAGGATACTTAGAAGCTAAGTAGATAAGAATCGAATGACTGCAAAACCACATCATGGAAAGTAACATGAACCGATAAAAAATGTGCTTAGTTCATTAGATATGACCAAATTAAACCATATAGATCATAGAACAAGAACAAGAAAAAGAAAAAAAAACCTCTCAAATAGCGTAAAATCTCCATCAACTATTGTTGGAACTTGACACATCGGATTAATTGCTGCATAAAACACCATCAAATGAAAAATAGTTTTATGTGTTTTGATTGTTGTCAATGATATTTGATGTTAATGATCCATGGTTAACATATGTAACTAAAAGAATGTGTTGATAGTAGACGAACCTTTATACTCGGGGGACTTTTGTTCGTCTTTTAAGACATTTATTGTGATTTCCTCGAATTCAATCCCATTCATCCTTCAAATGAACCCAATTACCACATAAATACAACACTCAATTGGATTACTTAAGAATCAATTTAACAATAAACCCAATTCAATAATCATTATTTGCATACACAGAATCAAAAGTAAAGCTAAGAAATAACTCAAACCGCTTAAGGAAATCAAAGAATTGCTTCCGGTAACAAATCGTTAGTGCTTATGGTCCAATCGGAACCGGAAGATCCAAAAACAGGCATTTGTTGATAGAAGAAGATGATGATGATCAAGAAGAGACGGAGAAAGAAAATTACTTGCAGAAAATGAGAATGGCACGAGATGGTTGGGACATCCGATCACAATACACTTTGAGAGTCATGATTGAACTGGAAACTGGAATCCAGAAGAACAATAAAATCAGCTGCAAATGAAATGTGGTGACTTGGCTTGGTTGTAAATATGTGAGAGACGAAGAAGAAGAAGAAGATGCTTTTATTTGGATCACAAATATTATAATAATCCAAATATTATATGAATTAGTCCAATCACTTGGACTGTTTTTGCTGAATTAAAAACTCCCCAGTCCCCACGATTCACATCATAAATGTTTTTTTAATCATAAACATGGGTTCTAGAATTAATTCAAATCAAAATGGACCACCCCATCTTTATCTAGTGGACCCATCTACAGGTGTACAAAACCCGGTTCGGTCTTGTCCGGTCTTTTGTTGGTTCGGTCCTAGCGTAAAACCATCTGGGCTTTCTTTGGTTCGGTTTTTTCCCCGACAAGTTGATCATTTTTTCTAACCAATTTGGTTTTTTTTCCTGATATTTTTCGGTTCAATCCAAACTTTTCGGATCGGTTTTTTAAGTTTTGATTTGGATATTTATATTTTTCGACAATTGAATATATAAAATCTTAACTTTTAGACATGAGTTTTCTTTTAAAAAGTAAACAATAAAATCACATATTGTTAGAACAAAAGATAATCATCTTCTAATAGTTGTACGAAGTAAGTTTACATATTGTTCGAAAGAACTAACATAGTGTTCTAAATAAATAATATTAGAGAACGTTGTGATATGATTACTAAAATGTAAAGTCGAGAGTAGTGCTAGACGATATACATGCTAATATTTTCTTTATGATGGCCTGTTTTGCTTAGAATCCTTTCAATATTGTTTTTATAATGTCACGTTTCGACCCAACCCCTTATGACTTGTAATTCGACCCGACTCACACGTCACATTTTACTAATTTTAAAACTAATGCTTTATAATATAGTATAAATTATTTAGTTATAATATTCAATAGTATTGAAATGGTATAACTTTTATAAGAATCCACCAGAAACGAATACGACTTTATTTTACGACCTTTTGACTATTTCTTTGATTTAAAACCCAAAAATGATTAGTATGTTAGCGACATAATCATTTTTTAATAGTTTTATCATGGCTACTTTATACGAGCATCATATATATGCATCAAATAATTGCTACTTTAACCTTCTGGCTAACCACTATATGTGTCATTGATTACTTTATGTCACCAAGTTTTCTTTAATCTTTCGGTCAATAAATTAACAATCCAACTTCTTAGCACTACTTTTTAGCAACATGTTATAACTCTGATTTTTAGTTAATCCGGTATAACAAACTGTTTATAGGTCAACTGGTTTAACCAGGTAAACCACCCGGTCAACTCGGTTTTATACATACATGTGTTTTCAAGATAGAGCTTTTGTGAGTTAACCCAGGTTTTAAAATATTGTTTTCAACCAAGACTTACAATTTGGAGTTAAGCTATAGGAGGTTGATAGATAGATTGGTTGGAATTTTGAACTACAAGGCCGGTACAATTTCTTTAGAGTATCTTATATTACTCGTGAGTATATAAATGAATAGAAAATCAAGTTGACAGTCATTCAAAAAAAAGATCAAGGTGGTACATGTTGTAGATCGCTTCAATACTAAGTTATCTTCTTTAAAAACCTCATTGTTATCCTCGGATTGTCGTCTAACACTTTGTAAGTCCGTTCTTAGATCACTTGGCATTTATTATTTATCGATATTTAGAGCTCCTATTGCTACAAGTGATGGTCTTGATAGTTTCTGTGCCTTGAATCTAGCTTTATTGTCACAGTGGTATTGGAGATTTAAGGTGGATTCGGTAACTCTTTGAAAGCAAGTACTCGTTTCTTTTCATGGTTTTAAGAAAAATAGTCAAGTGGATCCTTTTGTAAGGCTATCCGTTATACTCTTCATCTTCCCTTTCCTTACCCACTGCCACATCAGCGCCACATCATTTTTCCTCCCCTTTCCTTTCCTTTACTCACTACAAGTGTTATACATTCCCTTTTCCCTTACCCTTTCCTTTTCACTTAAAAAAAAGGACTACTAAAATCTGATTGATAGAATGTGGGGGTGTGGGGGTGGGGGTGGGTTTGTTTCAGCGAGCTCTGGAACCCGGTGATGAAGGAACCCGCCGAGTAACCACCACCCGAGGTGGTGTTCCCCTCCCAACTCGCAGCCAAACCATGGCCTTACTCGCCACCATAACGGCTGGCCTAACAAAGAACAATAAGACCCAGAAAGATATCATTTTTTGATCAAAAAATTGGTGGTGGTTGGTCTTGGTATTGAGTATTCTGCACTGTTTAAAAAGGAAACTCCTTTGGTGCATGGTGGTAACACCTGTTGGTGATAACAACCAAAAACCAAACTAAGTAAAAAGTATGGGTGTTGCTTAGGTCTTGGTTAACCAGGTCGGACCATATAGGTCCACGGTCCACCATTGCCCTTGGATGTGGTCTTTGGAGTCATGTGGCTCCTTTTTAGTGGCCTCTTTGTGCTGGCTTATGGATAGATCTTATTTGGTTGTATATGGTGTTTTAAAACTGTTTGGGTGAATTAGTGAGTTAATCCATCCCAAGATGTGTAATCTTGAAGATCAATGGTTCATAATGATATAGGCTATTTCCAAAAGAAAAAGAAAAAAAAAACATTAGTAGATGGCAATGTTTGTAATTATGAAAATAGAAATTTGGACATTTTGATATTTTCCTTGATTTCTAAAAATCAAAATATCTATAAATGCAAAAGTTTAAGAACGCTAAGATTTTACCAAAAAACTGATAACTTTTATGTTATTCAATTTGACAAGATATTGTTACATTTTCTCGGAGGAAAAAAATCACATTGTGTTGGGTTTTTTTATCAGCATTGTTGCAAAGATATGCACATATGCATATTGCTTCAATTCTATCCGGCATGTGTGCACATAAATGCACATGTACGCATAGATGAACATGCGCAAATTCACATATACAACTCATAGATGGTCTAATTAACTCGAGCTCAATTGTTCAGGCTATAAACCTCATCCTTAGATGTTGAAGCCACACTTATGGTGTACTCCCTTATTAGAGCTTGTCTCAAAACAAAAGGATACTCATTGACAATCTAAACAGAAAACCAACATGAATGGGGCCAAAACATAATTTATACAATAGAAAATGTATAAAAAAACAATCTCAACGTGACCCAAAAACATATACTTACACAAATAACTGATATAAAACAAATAATTCGAGCTTAAATTTATAAAAATATAGCTAAAAGCCTAAAACAGATAACTCAAGCTCAAATTTATGCTAAACAATCCAAATTATATACCTACTAATTCCTCATGAATGAGATGTTAAAGTTATACATTGACATCTGGTTATATAAACGAGCTTGAACAATCACCACTATATCCCCTCACTGGTTACAATTTAGTAATCATCTTACCAAAAAATAGTAGTGATCAAATTAACTATCACAACTCAAATAAAAGAATTGTATTGGAAAGAAATGTTAATGAATGTTCTTCTCTTGCATATATATGTTCTTTCTTCTTGATCTTCTTACCAACTTAAGAAATCAAATAAGCAATATATTTTTGAGTAATCAAAAGTGTTTTTCGAATTTAGAAAAAGAAATCAAAAGTGCAAGAGTTGCCACAAATGACTTAGACTGCAGCTTTCATGTTGATTTATTTCCATTCGTCTGGATTTTTTAAAGTTATTCTTTTTAATTTTATAGTTCAATTCTAAAAGTCTTCACTTTATTTCGGTTTAACCCCTGAAGTCTTTTCTAATGGTTTAACATTAAAGTTTACCCCTTTTCTCACATGCTATTAAAGGTCAAAAGAGCTAAAAACAAAGTTTAGATGTTAAAACAAAATTAAACAATCATTTAAGTGAAACTTGATGGGTAACTTTTAATCTTAACTCTTTAATCAACTATTATACAGGCTTCTTTGGTACTAATGTGACAACATCATGAACTTATGAACCGCATATGCTCTATCTTATCTTCTGCGTTTGTTATCATCAATAATTAGTTAGGCTTGTTTTATTCTGACATTGTGTTGTCATATGCTGATAATTAGGTGCTTCCCTCATGTGTTACAATATGATTTAAAAAAAAAAAAATTCAACAAATACTTCAATGAATCATATTTGGATATCTGTATGTATGTGCTTAAGAGTGATAATGGATGGACTCCATTTATTAAAGTGTAAAGATGATTACATAATCTTGAGTTGGTTAATTGCAAGTTACTGATCATGATCTTGAATTGTTGATAACATTGCTACCATCATACAAATCACAACTTTGACTTCAATTCAGTACTTACAGATTCTGTTGCCACCCGCTCACGAAATCTTTTCTGCGCTTTAAAGAGAATCCCGTGTACTTCATCAAAATGAGGTGCGGTTGCACTCTTTGTATCTTCGATCCACTGAACAACTTTCTTGTAAGGGCTTAATATTCTATCATGATCCTTCTCACTCAGAAGCTAAAAACAGAAGAAATCTTGTGTTTTAAGACAAAACTTGGTGAAATCTTTAAATGAGAAACAGGAACATAACATAACATGTTGATATATTATCATGTGAGTCTACCTCAAGCTGCATGATTTCACATACTAAGCTGATATCTGCTATTGATGGTTGAGAGCTCCCAACCAAAAACCGTCCATCTTTTAGCCAAAAGTTTTCTAATTTAGACAACGATCTCATGAGTAACTTCTCACCTTCCTTGGCTGCTTGAAGGTTTGAAGGGAAGCCGTTTAGTGGTCCAATTATAGTGTTGAAAACAAGTCCAACTATAAATAGAAAGTATAAAAAGTAAGCACATTATAAAAACCATTTGGAAAATACTTCGTAAAATTATTCTAATAAATGGGAAATTTTATATTAGTGGTCACCTGTACCACGACGTAAATTGGAATGATGCCAGTCTAAAACAGATTGGATCTTAGATCTTTTGAATAGATCAGCAGGATACCTATGGATATAACATGATCATCCAAGTTACAAGAAGATGTTAAAAATCGATTATTATAGTTTGAATGCAAATATGCAAGAAGAAATTCAACTCACCAGTGACTCGCCACTCCAGGAAATGCACAACATATGTAAATTAAAATCGCGTGACTGCAAATCAAACAATACTTTTACATCATGGAAGGTAACATAAGAGTGATCGAACTCTTTTCTCGAAACTGTGCTTAGTTCATTAGCTCTAACCAAATGAAACCATAAAGAAAAAGGATTTTAAAAGGAGAAAATTTAAAGAAGAACCTCTCAAACAGCTTAAATCGTCCATCAACTATTGCTGGAACCTGATACATGGGATTTATTGCTGCATAAAACAGATTAGTGAACATACTTTTGCGTTAACTATTCTATTCTTCAGCCATGCTAATTGTATGTAACTAAAAGAAGGAATACAATGTAACATATGGAGCAATAACTCGATAAAGAGAACAGTAATGGCCTAAAATATGTAAGCTAAATATGAACAATTCAACACAAAATCAATGAAGATGGTAGCAAAACCTTTATATTCAGGAGTGTATTGCTTGTTTTTCAAGATATCTACTCGGATTTCCTCGAAATCGATCCCATTTAATCTACAGATGACACCCGAAAAAGCCATAAGAAACTCAAACTAGACAATCATCAGCTACAAATTCTACTTGAAAATTTATTTTTAAAAAAACACAAATACAACTATACAAGACCTAACTGGATTAAGAACCATTTAAACAATACACCAAATTCAATTAATCAACATGTGCAGTTACATTAATTTATAAAAACAGAAGTAAAATTAAGAAACTACAGAATCCAAGTGAAAAAACCCTAGAACATAGGCTTCAAGAGCTAATTTCAATTCAACATGGAAAAAAACCCAACTTGATACAATGAACAGCAGACATTAAGCCAGAGGAATTGGCTAATTGGTTAGTACTCAGTGATTAATAGTATCAATCTAATTAGTATTCGATTGGAAAAAGCTTCACTGGAAGATCAAAAACCGGGCATTCCTGAATAGAAGTTTGATTTACTAAAATTTCCAAGAAAGGGGGAAGGAATTAATTTACTTGCAGAAGATGAGAACAGCACGAGATGGTTGGGACATTCGATCAGCGTAGACTTTGAGAGCCATGTTTATCTCAAACAAGTAAGAGAGCACACTTGAAATCTTCTTCTGAGTTGTAAATTTTGAGATGAGGCTTTTATTTGGATCCATATCACCCAAAAGGAAACCACCTTTTGACTTTTTTCTGTATTATTAGCAATTGGTAGTTAAAAATATTTATTTATTAGTTAATTAAAAATTAAAAATGTTATCCTTCTTCTGTATACATTATATTTTTCAAGTTTTTCTTATACCATCCATAGTTATTATATATATGATTGTTATCATTATCTGTTACATTAGCTTTTCAGTCTGATTTTCATATAATTAAACAATTATATTTATAACATATATGACTAATTTTTCATCACTATTATTTATCTAGTAACCCACATAATGATATGGCTATGGAGCTTGTCACTGTCGTGACGAGTCTCACAACGACGAGCCTTTAACACAGTCCTTATTCGAATGACGAGTGGTGGACATGAAAATAAGCTTGTCATTGTGGCTTATGACGAGCCACTACAAGTGGTCTTATATAAGATCTTTGTTTTTTTTTTCACTTCCTTTCATTTCCTGGGTCATCACATTATCGCAGAGACGCAGACTAACACCTGAGAGGCTGGTTGTCTAATTCATTGACAACTAAAAGACTATGCAAATTATTTTTTCATGAGGTGTTTGTTTTCTTTGTTTTTTTTTTCACTTTTTCTCTAATGTCTACGGTTCGTAAATATTTAGAGAATTACAAACATATGAGTGAAAGCTAATTTTAAATCAAGATTAAGTCACTTAGTGAGTCCTAGTATCATGTTTGTATGACAAGTCATGTTTTATCATAACATGAGAGAGTATCACAATCCTAATTTTTCATACAAAAGAATTCACATTGTTAAAAGCCAACTTTTCATATGTTCAAACGCAAAAAAGGCGCTACTATTTAGATCCTTTCATCATTACATGTCTAATATATCACATTAATCGGTTAAAATTTCTAAACACGTTATACACTTACATATATCATATCACATAAGATCAAATTAGATTTACAAATGATTCAAAATGGAATAACTCACCAAAAACACATATTCATACTTTTAAATTGTAGCTTAGTTATAAACACGTTGTATTTTGTTGTAGTAATTATCATTAACCAAAGTCCAAAGATCATGAATTCTATTAAGAACAAATTGTGAGTAGATTTAGAATTCTTTAAAAAAGCAAACCAAGTCAAAATTGGTGTACTTTTTTCCTGAAATTGTTTTTTTTTTTCTCTTTTCTGCTGCTGGAAGCATATCATAGTTTCCAGTTTTAATTTTACAACTGGTCAGAGGATTAGCTATCTCTGAGGAAGAAACATGGCGCTGAAAGTATATGCTGATCGAATGTCCCAACCATCCCGTGCAGTTCTCCTCTTCTGCAAGTATATATTTTTCTCTTTTATTCTTTCCCCCTCTCGTTTGTTTTTGTTAATAATCCCCAAATCAACTACCAATGTTTTTTCTTCCATCGCTTATGTAAAAATTTCCTGGTTTGATCAGTTAATTGCTCAGGTTTTGTTGATGTTGTTGAATCCAATTGTCTTCTTCAACTGTATGTGATTCCTAGGGTTTTAAGTTCATTAGTTTCAGTAACCCTTTTGTTTTTATTAATTTCTGCAAATTTAGTTGGTTATTCTATCATTTATTGTTACAGTTAGACAAAATCAAATTCAGTTTGTCTTTTCATTATTAGTTTTAGTAATTTCTTTCAATATTAGTTCAGTATTTGTATATTGATGATTATCTATATGTTGATTCTCAATGTGAAATGTGGTGTTGGATTATCTTCTTTATTAAAATTCTGAATTAGCTATAATTTTCGGCTTTCGAGCTTATAAATGTAATAAGCTATAAGCTTAGATTGATAAGTTTATAGGCCTAAAAAGATTAGCTTACGAACTTATCGAAATTCTAATATACTCATAAACCGGGAAAAAAAAACAAATAAGCTATTAAATGTGGTACTTGATTTCCTTCTTCTTTGCAATTGTAAACTTATGTTATTTATGGGTTATTTTGGATGTGATTTGAAGGATAAATGGGATAGATTTTGAGGAAATCAGAGTAAATATCTCTAAGAACCAGCAATTCTCCCCTGAATATAAAGGTTTGTTTTTCAGTGAACTGTGCTGATAACTTTTAGGCTCTCAGTTTTTGCTTTGAATATAAAGGTTTGTTTGATACTGACCATCTTGACCGGTGCTGTTTGATGCAGCAATAAACCCGATGCATCAAGTTCCTGCAATCGTTGATGGACGGTTTAAGCTGTTTGAGAGGTTCTTTTAGTGTTTCTTGTTTCAAATTTCATTATTAGGGATTGATTCATTTGTTCATAGGTTATGAAATAAGCACTGTAACTAGAGAGATTCGTTTCATATTACTTCTTGTTTTATGACTCAAAGTATATGTTTGTGATTTGCAGTCATGCAATTCTAATTTACATATGTTGTGCATTTCCAGGAGTGGCTAGTCACTGGTGAGTCACTTTTCTTCTCCTATTGCATCTTTATACAACGTTTAAATACCTTTTTAACATTGTTTTAGTTGTAATATCAACCACCACCAAGGTGGCCTAGTGGTAAGGCATCCTGTACTCCTCAAAGAGGTCTCGGGTTCAAACCTTCCTAGGTAAACATCTCGAGGGTGGCTAGGGAAGGGTTAGGAAATGGTCACGGGGATACCCCAATTAGGCCGTGTACATCCGAGTCAAAGACTCACCCTCACTAGG
The DNA here is from genome assembly GCA_947179395.2 of Pulicaria dysenterica. Lineage (NCBI taxonomy): Eukaryota > Viridiplantae > Streptophyta > Magnoliopsida > Asterales > Asteraceae > Pulicaria > Pulicaria dysenterica. The sequence continues at coordinate 99,951,429 of OX359289.1, forward strand.
TAACCTGAACAGGGAAAACCCCTCCTTTTTTTTAGTTGTAATACGGATAAGCTTATTTTGTCCGTAGGTATCCCAGTGATCTAATTAAAAGAGCTAAAATCCACTCAGTTTTAGACTGGCATCATACCAATTTACGTCGTGGATCAGGTGATTAACTATTTTTTCTTACTTTTACTATATTTTGGAACAAAATTTATTCTCCTATGTAAAATTAGTCATATAATATGCTCGGTTGTTTTATGGTTTTTAACTTCAGCTGGGCTTGTTTTCAACACGGTCCTGGCACCACTAGACGCCGTCCAATCATACCCTCAAGTAGTCAATCAAGCCGAGGGAATACTTTTGAGATCGTTGTCTAAATTAGAAAATTTTTGGCTAAAAGATGGACGGTTTTTGGTTGGAGGATCTCAACCATCAGTAGCAGATATCAGCTTAGTTTGTGAAATCATGCAACTTGAGGTAAAAAACACATAATAGTACTGTATATCAACATCTTATGTTCCTGTTTCTTATTACAAGATTCGATCAAGTTCTGTCATTTCGTCTTGTTTTCAGTTAATTCTGCATCTAAACACGAGATCTCATGTTTTCAGCTTTTGAATGAGAAGGATCGTGATCGGATCCTAAGGCCTTACAAGAAAGTTGCTCAGTGGGTTGAAGATACAAAGAGGGCCATTTCACCTCATTTTGATGAAGTTCACAGGGTTCTCTTTAGAGCCCAGAAAAGAATTCGGGAGCGGATGACAACACAATCCGATAAAAACAAATTGAAGGCGAGATTGTGAGAGATCACACGACAAGTTTCATTTCGATCTTTACGTGACACAAAATCGGTCTGATAAAAAACATGAAAATGGTTTACATTTTACTAGTGAACGTTTTATATTAACATGTTTCACATGCTTGAGGTTCTTGTATGCTCTTTCATGGTGTCTTATATCATAAATATATAAGCTTGAATGAAAGTAATAGAGATTTTAAGATGCGTAGAATAGGGAGAAACTCATGTGGGCCCACGTGATAAAATCAGCATTCAGCAGCAGCATTTATGGCGGGCCACGGGCACGTGGTTGTTAGACTACGTAGCATTTATATTTCCTAATTGGACCAAAAGGCCCATTTCACATTATGAATGAGTAGTATATTGTTGTGTACAATGAACTTGATTCGCACGTTATTTAATTAATACTCGTGAAGTGTCACCATGCCTGCCCCATCATTGTATATAAAAAGATAGATTTACTAATTGGGTGTATGGGGAATATATGTGTGTACGTGCATTCACTCTTAATTATCACTATAATAAGGTTCAATCATCTATGAATAACACTTTCCTTGCAAATCATATACAAGTACGGTTATATCAAGGGTTTGTAAGCTTGTAGTTTAGTTGTATAAGGTGTTGAAATGTTTTTTTTTGTCTATGGTCATGAGTTCAATTTCCACTATGAACAAAAGGTGTAGATTTATGAGTAAATTAGTGTGTGGGTATGTGTTTTCTGCTGTTCAATATATATATAAAGTACGGTTAAAAAGAATTAAATGAATTTCACATCTTAACAGACAAACCTCTATGTATGAGACGGGGACATGAGCCACCATGTTATTGTCAGTTTCTTATTCTTGAAATTTAAAACATGTTTTTCATAAAAGGTTATTTACGTCGAGCCAATCTTGTGTCCAGGGAAATTTAAAACATTTTTATTTGTTGTCAACAATAAATTGAATGTATTAAAGTGTTATTTTTGGGGTAAAAATTTGAGTTTCAATGAGAACGTCAAAAAAAATTGACTCAAACTATTTTGCCTGGATAGTTTTAGTTGTTAAATTATTTTTATTTATTTATATTTTCGTTATTATTTTGTGGAACCAGTTAAAAGGTTTCTGAAATTACTTACATATCATTATTTAGTGGGTTTGGATAACGAAATAGTAATATTCCCTTACTAAAAAAAGCCAAGATTCTTAATACATTAAATTGTTTGTAAATATGAAAATGCAAGTGTTTCTAGTTATACATATCTTTTTTTTAACTACAAGCTTACTTGTCATTATTCTTTTTGCCATTCGGGCTCGCATGACATGATATTGGTTGGTTCAAAAGAACATATATAATTAATTATACATGAAGCTATGTCAAATTACATACGTTTCATTGACTAAACGATGAGGTATATCATGTATCATCCCCTCTTTCTTTCCTTCCATAATAGAGAGATAAAGAACGGAAAATATATAGTTATCATGTACTTAAGGAGTTAAGGTGTGAAAAAGAACTGCTAGCAAAAATGTTACTTTTTTTAGTCAACGATGATGATCATGCTACATTAAATAACCTTTTTATCAAATAACTCTCACCCAAACTGCATACTAAGTATATAGGTTGCAAATGAGTTGTTATAAAGAGTAAAAACGAGTTTACATTTGTGCTAAAGAAATTAGATGGTAGTACATTGTTATTGTTGTTGCTGCTGTAATCAATTGAACTCCACAAAAAACAAGATTCAGTAACCAACTATATGAATAATCGTTTGAAACCCTAAATTTGTCATTGGAACCCACAAAATTGTACCTGAAATCGGATTGGGAGGGGATTGTTGAATTTTCGAATAATACATTGGAAAACATCGAAGTCATTTCAAGTACAAGAAAACTAAAAAGTTGGGAAAGCAAACAAAAAATAAAATGGAAACAAAAAAAATAGTCTTGAGAAAAAGTAAGAAAGAAATCAAAAATGAAATGGAAACAATGACGACTGTGAAATTTAGAAACTCGTTGTATTTTTAGGTACAAAATAACGTTGGTTAAATATAATAATGATTGTAATGAGGTTTGTCGTAAATTTACGCACTTTTAGAGAGAGAGAATTCAAATATGCAAGAGATACCCCAAATGACCTACGTTGCGTTTGATTGTGGAAAATTGTTTTCAATTTTATTAGAAAAAATTTCTGAAAAAAATGGTGGAGTTTTCATTTTCAGTACAATGATGGAGTTTTCTTTTTCTATTTTAGCAAAATAGAAAACATGTTTGGATCTATTATTTTGATCGGTTTTCATTTTTCAGTTTCTGCTATTTGAAATAATACAACATTTAACATATCTAAACTTAAATTTAAAGAAAGATGTAATACGAGATTCAACATAAAATCCAATGTAGATCCAAATAAAACATAAAAAAAGTATTATCAACAAAAAAAGTTTTTACTATTTAATAATATCAAGATCACAAACGTCTCTAGCGATGTCTTGTGGTATATTTTACCCACAACATATCAGCAATTGAATCTATAACTTGAAGCATTTCATCTTGAGCAGTCATATCTAAAGAAAAACCCTCTTGAAGCAATTGAATCAGTTTTTCTACCATCTCTAACTCGAACCTATCAAGCATCTTCAGCTTCAAAAAAAAAAAAAAAACAAGCATCTCCGGCTACACGATTCAATGTCATCGCCCACCTCGTCACAACCGTTGTCTTCCCTACCATGCTACATTGCAACCGCCAACTCTAACCATCATCTGTGAGAGATCTAGGTTTTAGGGTTAGTAGTTAAATGATGTATATGTATCTATTTCCCTCTCCCTATCTATTTACCTAGAACCATCATCGTTAAGTGGTCGGTTGTAACAACTTTAGGTGTTAGGGTTTATAAGCATAGATTTATGGGATTTCCTCCGTCCATTTTTCTTTCTCTGGAACCCGATGTAATTCGTGTATGTGTGAATGTCTGTGTAGATGGCGGTGGAAATGGTGGTTAACGAAAACTATGTGTATGTGTGTAGAGAAGTGTGGAGGTAATATTGGGGGTGGAAGCGATGACTGTCGAGAACTGTGTCTTTGTATGTGTGTGTAGAGAACCATGTGAGGTGGTGATGGTGATGGAAATGGTGGTTACCGACAATGGTGGTTGGAAAGGGGGCTGGCGTTCAGATTTGTGTAGATCTAGGTGTTAGTGGTGAAGTAGGAGTATGGGATAAGGGGAAGATGTTGGTAGTGGTTTCGCAGCATCATCGTGGTTTCATGACAGCAGGAATGGTGACGGTGGTGGTTCGGTCTACCTAGCTGTGGTGGAGAGGTGGTGATTTGATATAGTATTAATAATACTAATAATTATAATTAATCTAAAAAAAGTTATTAAGGAAAAAAGATGTATTGCTAGAAGGACATATTTTAGGTGCTTCCACAATCACAAACATTTAAATAAGTAAAGAATGAAATAACTAACATATCCCTCATTTGAATTGTTTTCGAGTGTTGAAGTATCTAATATAAATGCTGCTAAAACATATATCCTTTCCCGAAGAACTATGTGATTATTTAATCATGAAAATCATTTTAAATAAAAGAAAAAGGAACAAATAAGTGTCTAAATGGCATTTTAATCCGTTAAAGAGGGACCAAAAGTGTAACAAAATCAGGTCTAAAGGGACTAACCAGTAAAAATTGCATCTTAGGGGCCATATCCATAATATTGATCGAACCGACCAAATAAATATAATCAACCCTAACTTTTATCTTAAATAATTTATGCGTTCTTACATAAATATAAATTTAAAAGATATAGTCAAGAGAGTCACCAATAGTGACAGTAAGCAATGGGTCACTCATGCTGACGTGACAATCCGTTATAACAGTCATGCAATCAGTCACGTCGGTTCTGAAAAATGAGAGAGGTACAATAGGTGAAGGCATAATGCATGTGAGGCTCACTTCTTGGCTTTTGTGTTCAGATCATGTGAGTTTCGAAGTCTAGTTTTTCTAGTAAAAGATAGGGTATTATGGTTGCTGATGAAACTGTTTAGTTCTGATCGTTTTTCTTTCATTTTATATAATCATTCTTAAAAAATCGTCTATGCTCTGGTTCCAAGTTTAACATGTTAAACTGATCTGTCCAACATAACTTTTAAAACAATGACAGTTTTTCTATTAGTTTTGCCAAGAAAAACATTGATAAGAAAAGTTTAAGACTTCTACAAAATATCACATTTCCTTAATTAAAAACTCAAAATATTTATAGTTAATTACTAAGTTAGTCTTTTAAATTTTGTCTTATTTCAAATTTGGTCATTTAATATGTAAATTACACTGATGGTCCTTTAAATTAATACTTAGAGCAAAGGGAGTGGGTGAAGCATCCCCTCGGCATGCCTACGTGGTTGCCTTGTTACTGCCACAAACACCACCCCATGGCCCTCGGTACCAACGAATTCAAACACCCCTCGGCATTTGAATGCTGTGCACGCCGAATCGTTTGAACACACACACACACACACACACACACACACACACACACATATATATATATATAGATGAGATCGAATAAGAACACTTCTTAATTAAAGAACGGTGAGAATAGTTCTTGTCCAATCATTAGCTAGACATTATATGGGTATTTTTGTCCATCAAGAAATTGTTAACCGCAACCTTTTCGGTAACCATTTTTATTGTCAGGGGTTTCCTAATTTAAAATTCTTAACTAATATAACTTTTAGATCAATTTCATGCTCATTCTCGTTTTCATTTTCTTGTAATTGTCTTGTTAATGTTAATATCACCTGGACTGGAGCACGCACATGCAATCGATTAATCTTCAAAGTTGGTGTTTCAATTCAAAATTATGACGGTAACAATTTACTGTTTTAATACTTCAATTTTGTAAATTGATTATACATCTTTCTAATTAGCTAGTCGACGTTGTATTTGTTTTCATTCATTGCATCTTCTAAATACCCATTTGGAATTTTTCTGTGTATTCAAACGTTATACATGTAAATTTAGTCGTATAAAACAAATATATATTCGTACATGTTCTGTATTTCATTGATTTACTTATGCATCTAATTATTAATAATAAACTCCGGTATAGGGGCGAGCATTTGGGCTTGAAACACCGAACCAAACCGAAAACCGACCGATACCGAACCAAAAAACCGACCGATACCGAACCGAACCAACATCGATATAATTCTCGGTTCAGCTTTCGGTTTTGAGTTTTCATGAATTTCGGTTTCGGTCCAATATGGTTTCGGTCCTCTCAGTTTTGGGTTTGAAAAAAACTCATTTTCGGTTTCGGTGCATATCGGTTCGGTCCGGTGACCCCTACTTCTGTAGATATAATTAGATGCAAACGCTTTACTTTGTTTTTAAACTTAGTTGTGTAAGTCAGATGCATATGTTCTGCATCTAATTGATATACCTATGCTAATCTTTATAATTAGATGCATGTACTACATCTAATTGTGTTTTTATATCTTTTTTTTTCCAGATGTTGAGTTTATTACTGATTGATAGATTATTGGTGAAGAGGTAACAGTTTGATACTTGAGAAGAATAACATGATCAAGGGTGTGATCACTGACATTGATGTCTAGGAATTATGATGATTTGTAGGTTTTTTTCATTAAGTAATTTGTAGGTTTTTATATGTGTTATCTTCTTTTAGTGGTTACTATGATTCTAATATAAACCTATATTTTGGTTGTTGTTAGTAGCATCTAACTTCATCCCTTTTGGTGTGTATTACCTAATAAATATTATTACCTTGTTTGATAAACTATTTTGGCATTAACCCCTCATTGACGAATTAATGAAGATTCCGTTGTTGGTCATGTTGTTTTGTATATATCTATAATAATTTACGTTAAGCTCGTATGGTTATTAGTAGCACAAATTTCATAAATTTGATTTTTTTAACTACAGAACACAAGCACATACTAATATAGTCCTAAATTTACACCTTTGATGTTCAATAAAGTTCAATGATGCATCCATAGATTTTCAGTATTTTGATTGTAATGCAGTTTCATTAAGCATTTTCATATAGGTTTTTGGATTGTTATCCTCTTTTTGATAATTATGTTGTTTTATTATATTTTATTGGCCATATTGGCCAATGTTGTTTGATTATGGAATATCAAATACAGGTTGCATAAGTTTCATATTACTTCAATTTTTTTTGTAAGTGATGCATCAACATGATGTATTTTATTGTCTTAGGTTCTTGATCTATCTTGGCAATGTTGTTTGATTATGGAGTTTAAAATGCAGGTTGCATAGTTCCAAATTACATCCATATTTTTCAGACGCTTCAAAGTATATATCATCTTATTGTCTTGGGTGAGCTATTTAACCTTTAGAAGGAATTGACCTTTTGTTTTAATAATTAGGAATGACAATGAGGCGGGAAGGGTTATGGTTACCATAGCTGTCCCGAAAATCGAAAAAATATCCAACAACACCTTGATCCCCACTCATAACCTGATACTGTCCCGTTAAATAATGGGTTTCATGTTTTCAGCCGGGTTCAGATTTTCTTGACATACCCCTTTTAGTATTTTGCATTGGTGTAACACTGAAGTAGCTATCTATTTTACTAAGTTAGTTAAACTAAATTTCAGCTTTTTGTTGATCATGTTGTTATCTTTATGGTTTCTTGGTCATCTTGATATTGTGTTATATTTGATCATGGAATTTATATAGATTGCATCAGGTCCATGAATTAGCACATGGTTAGTTAAATATAGAAGCAAGTTGCATCAATTCGTTGAATTTAAATAGATGTTGTATTAGTTCCATCTCAAATTAATCTCGACGCATGCATGGTTAGTTAAGTATAGATGCAAGTCGTACATTTACATGTGCAATAAGCTATCCTTTAATCTGGATTGTAAATATATATTTTATTTCAAGTTGCAATGGAGTGTTAATATTTTTGCATATTTTATTTGGTATACAAAATATCCATTAGATTGAGAATCTTCGATTAATGCATATTTGTTTCTCTTCAGTTTTTTATTCATAAAACACTAGACGAACTGACAAAGTAAACTTCAAATTTCGTAATAATTGAGAGGCCGATAATTTAGCTATTTCCAAATTTCGAACTAATTATCAGTTCCTGTTTTGACAAATTTGCCCTTATGCTTTGATTTCAGTCTCTTTTTGGATGTCAATTAAGCTCATGATCTCGTCTGTTGAACCGTAAATCAGAGGGCTGTGAGCAGTTCTCACCGTTCTTCTTTTAAGCACTGTTCTCACCCAAGCCTCTCTCTCTCTCTCTCTCTCTATATATATATATATATATATATATATATATATATTATACAACGGTCATGTGACCGTTTTCAAGTTAAAAAAATTACTTTTTTTACCTTCTATATATATAAACACCCATTTTATAATTTTTACTTCACAAATCTTCCAAAACTCTCTCTTTATAATTTCTACCTTTTTATACTTCTAGTCTTCTACTTCAAATGGATTCATCTTCAAACACTCCAACCTCATCCCGATTAAAAACCCGGCAACCAAGTTCATCTTTTAACTCATTCCGTCTTGACACGATACCTCAAATGTACGTACCGAACCCGATGTTTGCTCCACCTCAACTCTTCAACCCTCAATTCAATATGGGATACACTCAACTTCCCATCTAAAACCCCAACCTCCCGACTCAAGTAGCGTACGACAAGTTTAGATACGAGACCCAATCCGTTCCTGAGACACAAGACGAGCTAGAAGGGTTGATGTATTTTTTTATTTAGTCGTAATTTCGTTGATGTTCTTTGTTTTATTTAGTTGTAATTTATTTATGTACTTTTTTTTATTTTAATGAAAACAAGTTATTTATCTTATTTTTATTTTTATTATATAATTTTTATTTTTAATTTCCTATAATAATAAATAATAATTAAAAAATATATAATTAATATAAAAATAAAAAAAGTTTGAAACGTGCGGAGCGTGGGTAGTACTGACGTTTAAGCATGCTTGAAGCATGGAGGGGGTTATGCTGATGTGGAGGTGAAGCATGTCATGCTTGAAGCATATACTCCCTTTGCTCTAACGCCCTGTTCTCGAGTTTTTTTTAGGAAGGAAATGGAATGATTTGGAAGAAAAGATTAAAAAAGGGTGTTCCTGAGTTTCACTTAAGGAAATAAAAGAAAGAAAAGGGAGGGATTTGGAGGAGGAATGTAGGCTTAATTTGTTGTCAAAATTATCTTTCCAAAATTGAGATGATTTGGAAATATAGAAAATCCTTTTATTTCTTTTCCTTTCTATCCTAGCTTAAACTCGAGAACTGTTAGAACTATTAGTGAAACATATATCTATTTAAAGGATCACCAGCGTAATTTCAAGTTTTAAAGTAAGTAATTAATTCAGAAATTTATCATTCTTAGCTTAGCTAAATACATTTGTTTCGTAATTTTCGTTTTTCTTGAATAAACTTTTTCAAAATATAAAAAAAAAAATTCAATGATGTTCACAATCTTTATCATATGATCCACCTCACACGAGCAAAATCTACAAGCCACGTCAAAGTCCATTCCTCGTTTTGAGCGATATGTCAAACAGAAAACACACTTCAAAGACACTTAAAAAAGATACTAATGGCGCTCTTTCCTGAAGATTAAACCCTTTTTTATTCGCATTTCTACATAAAATCATCCATCTTACACATAGACACTCACACACATTGCAATGGCTGCATTCATCTTTTCTCTCTCCACTTCTTCTCTTTTGGCTTCAAGCTAATTTTAAAACCAGCCAGATTTTTATACTACTCTCTATCTCTATCTTCAACACAGCCAACAAAATTTGCAAGATCAGTCCCCTTTTCTATTGGTTCATACTCAAACTCAGGTAGTTCCTTATACTTTTAGCTCAGATATGATCTCATTTTTGTTTATTAAAAATGAAATTTGCTGCATTTGTTCTTCACCGCGAGACGATTGAGATCTGGGGTTTGTGGGGTTTAGAGTAATTTGGTTGTTTCTGAAGCATTATTATAATTAACCCATCATGTAAGTATAAGAATCTTGTTCTTCATTTGGTGCTTTTTTATATAGATTCATAAAGATTCCATCTTTTTTGTTATAATTAAAAATTTAGCTTTAGTTCTTCATTGTGACCCAATTGAGATCTGGGTTTTTGTGGGGTTTAGAGTAATTCACTTGTTGATGTTCATGGGGTTTAGTGTGGACATCCTTTCTACCTTTTGATTTATATTTTGCAGGTTTTTGAAGTTCACATTTTGGATAATATATATATAAAGCCAAAATTGATGCTTCTTTTTGTGCATTTTTACAATTGGACTCAAGTGAGATCTGAGTTTTTGTTGATTTTTTATATTTTCTTTGAATCTCGCCCATTATTTCATGAAGATCTGAAAAGACTTTTACTTTTGTTTTTTTATGTTATTTTGCAAACTATAAATGTAGTTTAAATAGATTAGTAATCTTTTATCATTCAAGAAAATTTAATCTTCCTTCTTCCATTTTGTGTTGTTGATTTTCAAATTGTTAAAGTGAGTCCCCTTTTTCTCCTTACAGTAATCTTTTAGCTTCTTATGATGAATCTTTGTGGGTTATACTAAAGAATCACCCTGTAAATCCAAGAATCTTGAAATTATTACCTAGATTTCTTTAATAATGCTTAAAAAAAAAGAGAATCATCAAAGATTATCCCAGGATCTTGAAAACTTTGCTGCAAATGATTAAAGTGAGTGTCCCTTTTTTTTGTATGGATTATAGATGCTTTTTGTTCTGGTTTGCTTTCCATAAAATTGTCTTATGAGGTGATCATCTCACTGTTGTTTTCCTCTTAGATCTTTTGATTCAAGTGGTGAACAGTCAAAGTGTCATGCATGTGTCTGTGTCTGTTGCTTCATTTCAGGGCCCCTTTACTTTAACTTTCAGTCATTGTTGTATGTACTTCTTAGATCATATATAATATTATATTATATTTAATAATAATTAATCAAATAATACATTATTAGTTTAAGGTTCATGGATCTATCCTTAAAGTCAGATTAGCATAGTACATTGTTAAAAGGTCCAACTTTTCTTAAAGAAATCTACTTCTTGTACAAACAAAAGACAGAGATCCCTTCATAGATGTTCCAAAAACAGGATCAGCATCGATTTAAAAGGTCGGAACTTTGTAATTTTGGGAGCTTTCTGTGACATTAAGGCCCATTACTTGAAGTCTTGAATGAGTTGAACCACTCTTTTTTAACATACATAACTATGGTTTCTGATAAATCATGACTTTCTTTATCCTTGTATTCCTTTCATGCGGATCGAGGACCATTTAGTCATTTACCTCTATACGTATGCTTATGCTTTTCGCGGGTATATAGAAAGAGTGAAAGACCTCTCTTTGTTAGGCAATAGTTGCTTAGTATTTATGTTTGGTCAAAAATTTCCTTACATTGTTGCTATGATATTAGTATATAATATACGAGTTCAAGATATGAAATGATTCTTGTTTTTTTTTCTTCTTCATGTTTTCAGGTTGTTATTTCGTCACATCTTTATCTATAGTTCATCAGTAGTTAAAATTTCAGCACAAAGATGAACCTTAAGCTTGGGGTAGATGTAGCAGGGGCTCACAACCTTCTTCCAAAAGACGGTCAAGGTTCATCAAGTGCCTTTGTTGAGCTCTATTTTGATGGTCAAAAGTACCGCACAACGGTTAAGGAAAAAGACTTGGACCCTGTTTGGGATGAGAGTTTCTACTTCAATATATCCGACCCCTCGATCCTTTCAAATCTCACACTCGACGCCTTTGTATACAACAACGTCAAAGGTACACACTCGAGGTCCTTTTTAGGTAAAGTCTCCATAACCGGGACTTCGTTTGTCCCATATTCGGATGCTGTTGTGCTGCATTACCCTTTAGAGAAACGCGGGATCTTTTCTCGTGTAAGAGGAGAGCTTGGGCTTAAAGTTTATATAACTGATGACCCAAAGATAAAAGCTTCCGACCCGGTTGTTAACATGGCCCATAACTCTGAAGCACTGGTTCAGGAGCCGGTGAAGAAAAAGGAGGAGAGGCACACTTTCCATCATCTTCCTCATCCGACTCAAGCTCCGGCTAATACGGCGGTTCCGGCTGGCCCGCCGCCTATGATGAGACATGGGTATGAGCAGATAAAGCCTAACCCGCCACCTCTGCCGCCAAAGCTTGTTAGAATGTACTCAGAATCATCTTCTCAGCCCGTTGACTATGCGCTTAAGGAGACGAGCCCGTATTTGGGAGGCGGGCGGGTTGTTGGTGGGCGGGTTATTCGTACAGATAAAGCTTCTTCTACTTATGATCTTGTTGAAAAGATGCATTTCTTGTTTGTGCGTGTTGTGAAGGCCCGTGATCTACCTTCCATGGATATAACTGGAAGCCTTGATCCTTATGTCGAGGTTAGGATCGGGAACTATAAAGGTGTTACTAGGCATATCGAGAAAAACCAAAACCCGATGTGGAATGTGGTTTTCGCGTTCTCAAGGGAGCGGATGCAAGCTTCGGTTCTTGAAGTCGTGGTCAAAGACAAAGATTTGGTCAAAGATGATTTTGTTGGGTTGGTGAGGTTCGAACTCAGCGAGGTCCCGTTACGGGTCCCGCCCGATAGCCCGTTAGCTCCACAATGGTACCGGCTCGAGGACAAGAAAGGTGATCGGATAAAGAGTGAGCTCATGCTTGCGGTCTGGATTGGGACTCAAGCTGATGAAGCTTTTCCCGATGCTTGTCACTCGGATGCAGCCACACCGGTTGACAGTTCTGGTGCAGCATTGGCTCTGATACGGTCAAAGGTCTATCAAGCACCACGGCTATGGTATGTTCGGGTCAATGTTGTCGAGGCTCAGGACTTGGTTCCAGCTGATAAGACCCGGTTCCCGGATACTTATGTGAAAGCCCACATCGGGAACCAGGTTATGAAGACGAAAACCGTGCAGGCAAGATCACTTAACCCGTTATGGAACGAGGATCTACTGTTTGTTGCTGCTGAGCCTTTTGAGGATCATCTGATCCTCACGGTTGAGGATCGTGTGGGTCCCGGAAAAGACGAGATTCTTGGGAGAGTGATCATACCGTTAACCATGGTAGAAAAACGAGCCGATGACCGCATTATTCATTCTCGATGGTTTAATTTGGAAAAGCCGGTTGCTGTTGATGTTGATCAGCTGAAGAAAGATAAGTTTTCTATGAGAATTCATCTCAGGATCTGTCTTGATGGAGGTTACCATGTTCTTGATGAGTCAACTCACTATAGCAGCGATCTTCGACCAACTGCAAAGCAGCTTTGGAAGCCGACAATCGGGGTTTTGGAGCTCGGGATTTTGAATGCTGTCGGGCTGCACCCGATGAAAACCCGAGATGGAAGAGGGACATCTGATACTTATTGTGTAGCAAAATACGGGCATAAATGGGTCAGGACCCGAACCATAGTCGATAACCTGTGTCCTAAGTATAACGAGCAGTATACATGGGAGGTTTTCGATACTGCAACGGTTCTCACTGTCGGTGTTTTCGATAACAGTCAACTAGGAGACAAGGGTTCCAACCCGAAAGATTTAAAGATCGGGAAAGTCAGGATCCGTATTTCGACCCTTGAAGCGGGTCGGGTTTATACCCATTCGTACCCGTTGCTCGTGTTGAACCCGAATGGAGTTAAAAAGATGGGCGAGCTCCATTTAGCGATCCGGTTTTCATGCACCAACTTTGTCAACATGCTTTATACTTATTCCCGCCCGTTGTTACCGAAAATGCATTACGCTCGTCCCTTCAGTGTTATGCAACTTGACATGCTCCGCCACCAGGCGGTCCTCATAGTGGCGGCCCGGCTTGGTCGGGCTGAGCCGCCACTGCGGAAGGAGGTGGTGGAGTACATGTCTGATGTGGATTCCCATCTCTGGAGTATGCGGCGGAGCAAGGCTAACTTTTTCAGGCTAATGACGGTTTTCGCGCCATTATTTGCGGTTTCAAAGTGGTTCGGTGATATATGTATGTGGAGGAACCCGATCACGACGGTTCTGGTTCATGTTTTGTTCATCATGCTCGTGTGCTTTCCAGAGCTAATATTACCAACGGTTTTCCTCTACATGTTCTTGATCGGGATTTGGAACTTCAGGTACCGACCACGGTACCCACCCCACATGAACACGAAGATTTCACAAGCCGAGGGGGTGCACCCAGACGAGCTTGATGAAGAGTTTGACACTTTTCCCACGAGCCGGAACCCGGACCTGGTTCGAATGAGGTATGACCGGCTAAGAAGCGTGGCTGGGAGAATACAGACCGTGGTTGGGGACATTGCGACTCAAGGGGAACGGATGCAGTCGTTGCTGAGCTGGAGGGACCCACGGGCGACGGCTATATTTGTGACGTTTTGTTTAGTGGCTGCGATTGTGTTGTATGTTACACCGTTTCAGGCGATTGCAGCTCTGATCGGGATTTACATGATGAGGCACCCGAGGTTTCGCCATCGTTTGCCGTCTGTGCCGATTAACTTCTTCAGAAGGCTGCCTGCGAGGACGGATAGCATGCTGTGAGGTGAGGGTCTTCTTGCATTACTTCAGTTGACTAAATTGTTATGCTTCCCAAGATAGTTTTTTTAGCCAACCGATTGACAAATAAGATATATTGTTGTAACTTCTGCTGCTAATTAGGTTGTACTGTCAAGACTTGAACTCTTTTAATAAATTCTTATATATTGCTACTACTTTGTTTTAGGTTGCAATTGTATCCATTTGTTTACATTGTTCAAGCTTACTAGTTACTGTAGAAACTTATGAAATATTGTATGGAAACTTTATATATAATGGGAAAATGTTACAAGCAGCTAATTGATGTATCATATAAACGGACACGTTTTCGTTGTTTAGGTTATTCGGAGAGGACAAGTTTTTACTCAGATGTACACGACCTAATCGAGGTATCCCACTGTTTTCTTACCCTTCCCTGGCCATCTCAAGATGTTTACCTCGTAAGGTTTGAACCCGTGACCTCTTTAAAAATTGGACGCCTTACCGGCTTACCACTAGGCCACCTTAGTGGTGGTTTAATCAATGTATCACATACTACTTAAAATTTTTTTGTGTTAAAGTCATTTGAGTGTTTAATTATTTAAGTGATTTGAGTGTTTAATTATTCAAGTAATATGTAAGAGTAACATAACTCTTATATATAAATTATCATGTGTGGTTTCCACATACATTACTATATCGCTACAACAAATATGTTGATTATTCATACTTTTTAGTATTATTTTCACACTCTAAAATGTAAATAGTTATAAACAAATATGAAAATATATGGTGTAACAAAATTTTTTGTAGAGTTCATATGTAAAAATGTGATAAATATAGTTAAATTATCGCATTTATTAATATGAACAAATAATTAAAGTTTTTACATTTTTTAGTGCGAAAATATTGAAAACGTCTGTGTTATAAAAGTTCATGCTTTTAAGCGTGAACTTTTTACAGTTTCTATTAATTACTATTTTAAACATTTAAAAGTGTGAACTTTATAAAATCAATATTATATATATATATATATATATATATATATATATATATATATATTTAAAAGTATGAGCTTTTTGTAATTGTTTTTATCTACATTTTGTTTAAACTATTCTACGCACCTTTAAGTATGTATTTTTTTTTTAAATTCTTTACGCTTTTGGTAAAGCATGAAGAAAACCCATATTTTTTTGTAGCGTATATTATGTCATTATGTGTGTAAAAAGATAGACGAAGTTTCAATCAAGAGATCTTTGAAAATGCAACGTGAATCTTTTATGATAATAAACATAATGGAATGCCTTATAAAAAAATGATTGTTAGATGTATGTGACGGTCAAATGATTGGGTTTGACTATTTTCACTTAAATTATATTAATCTACATATATATACCATGAATCCATCATCGTGCTTCCAAGTATTCTCAACAGACTAATCATGCATTGAAGCTCTACGTGCATTCATGTTGTTCGACGATATGCTTCTATGAAGCCAGAAATACACCATATATATATATATATATATATATATATATATATATATATATATATATATATATATATATCTTCATTAGAAAAGCTCATGAAAACCTCTAAACTCCTAATCAAATTCAAATCATCAGTGCCATCTTTGCCTCTTGAAAATGGCAACTTTGTTGTCCAAGAGGAAGTCGAAAGTCCCGAAAAGGGTGGAGTCTAAAAGAGGTTGTTTCTGGTCATGTGTGTCAATGCTCGTGTATCCTCTTCCAACTGCTCTGTTTTTCATGATTCTAATGTTTCTTTGGTCTTCCTCCACCACTTATATTTCGGGTCGGATTGTTCATGTTTGTGTCTCTTCTCGTAAGCTGAGTAACCTCTATTGTCTCTCGGCCACCACACAACCGAATGCAGAGTTCCAACTTCCGTTCACGAATTCTAGTACTCGAGAGTTCGTTGAGAACCGAACTCCTGTTCTTGAAGAAAAACTAGAAACGGGGAAGGTTTTGGTGACTCCGGTCTTGAATGACAATTCTATTAACCGGAACCTCAAAGGCGATTCCAAAGAAGTTCTTGACGTCGCAGTTAAAAACCCAACTGCTGTTGTGGAGAAAACAACTAGAAATGAGGTCACACGTGACCTCAAAGGTGATTCTAAGGAGATTTCTAGCTTCATTCATGAAAACATTAATCCTGAAAATGACAGGATAAGTGAAATCAAGAAAGCGAGAGAAATGGTTGAAGAGCAACTACGTGTTCATAGATCTTGGACCACGAATCAAAACTGGAATCATGATCAATGTTATGGACGAGGAATCTATGTCTATGAGTTACCACCTAAGTTCAACAAGGACTTGGTCGCTCAGTGTCACGACATGGTTCCTTGGGTCGATATGTGTAAGTACTTTAGTAATAACGCGTTGGGTGAACCCATACCCGAGCTTGGGAATAATTGGTTCCGAACACATCAGTACTCGTTGGAATTAATTTTCCATTCTCGAGTTCTCAACCACCCGTGTCGTGTTTATGATGAAAACCAAGCAAAACTCTTCTATGTTCCATATTATGGTGGATTAGACATCTTGAGATGGCATTTCAAGAATGTATCTAATGAAATCAAGGATACTTTGGCCTTTGAGCTTGTAAATTGGCTAGAAATGCAAAAGCCATGGGATAAGCATCTAGGAAAAGATCATGTCTTTGTTTTAGGAAAAATTTCTTGGGATTTTAGGAGGAAGGATCACACATCATGGGGAACTAGATTTCTCGAACTCGAAGAAATGCAAAACCCAATAAAGCTCATGATCGAACGACAACCATGGGAGCTTAACGACATCGGGATCCCTCATCCAACTCATTTCCACCCACACTCTGATGACGACATCCGTTCATGGCAACGTAAGATCATCTCGTCAAATCGACGAAGCCTTGTCAGCTTCGCGGGTGCCGCCCGCCCTAGCGTTGAGGACAACATCAGGTCTATCTTGATAGACCAGTGCACATCAACAACCGAAGAACACTGTAAGTTCTTAGATTGTAAGTCAGGGCTCTGTGCCGAACCCCAATCACTAATACGACTATTCACGGAGTCTGAATTCTGTCTTCAACCTCCGGGCGATAGCCCTACTAGGAAATCAGTGTTTGACTCATTAGTATCAGGTTGTATCCCTGTTCTTTTTGACCCGTTTACGGCTTACTATCAATATCCCTGGCATTTGCCTGAAGATCATGAGAAGTATTCGGTTTTTGTTGATCAAGAAGAGGTGAGAAAGATGAAAGTGAATGTGGTGGAAAGGTTGATGAAGGTACCATTGAAAGTTAGGGATGATATGCGAAGATACATTGTCTATGAGTTGATGCCAAAATTGGTTTATGGAGATCAAGATGCAAAATTTGAATTGTTTCAAGATGCATTCTCCATTACAATCAACAACTTGATTGAGAGGGTTAAAACATTAAATTTGGAGTAGGTATCCTAGAAGATCTGACTGAAGATGAGTGAATTGGAGGTGTGACCTCGGTCAAGGATGAAAAAGCAAAGCCTAATATTCTTGTTGTCTATATATTGTCATTTTTTTTATATGATTTATTGTGTAAAACCCACACATATAATATTTTAGGTGTTTGGATTAGTTTATTTTTCAAGTTACAACTTTTGTAGAATTTTGATAAACTTATTATATAAGCCGATTTTTACTATTTTTTATATTAATTCAAACATGTATAACTTTTAGGAGCAACAAGTGCACCTTATACATAACATTCCTTCCTATTTTCTCTTATTCCTCGAGATATATTAGGTTTGTTAACATGTTCCATTTGAATTAGCGTGAGGGCATTATACAGTAATTTTAATTTTGAAATCAAAAGACTTAAATCGTTAAAAAAAAATATTTCAAAATGTACTCTGTAATAAAAAGAAGTATTTTTTTAATCACAATTGCTATTATAGCTAAAAAGTCATTATTTTCTTATTAAACTAACTGAAATCTAAATTCGAACACAAATTTGTATGGAATTTATACAATCGAAAGCCATTTCTATTGCCTACCACGTAAAACTGGTTAAAACACATACATTTGAGTCAAAAACTCGACGTCACCGTAACTAGTCCTACTGGAAAAAACTTCTCCTCAAATTTTTTTGCATAGCCAAAAGTAAAGGAAGATAAAGTGGGTACAACAAATTTTTTATCATATATAACAATCATAACTTTTTTCCTCTTATAAACTTATCACTTCTGAACTATTATTTTCATTCACATGTTAAAAAATATGAGGTGTACTGGTGTTGTACCACATATATTTAATAAAAAACAAAAAGGAATCCTTGTACTCTAGAACGTAAAAGGAGTTGTTCAATAGTATATTAAGTTTTTGTTATTATTATGTAGCATCTTCTTATATAAAATAAAAACTAACTAAGATTAAATTTATTGTATAATCTTTGCTTTTAATTTAGTAAATTAATATTAATTATTCAATATTATCATTTATTTATTAAAAATTAAAGAATAAGTTTTGACTTTTAAAGATTTAACTAATATAAATATATTTTGAGTTTTAATATAATAGGTCAATAATTACAATAATTTGATTTATTATATTAAATTGTTGTGAGATAGATTTAATAACTTATAAAATATAAACAAAAATTTAATATATAGGTTCATACATTATTTTTAGAATTACTACGATTATATTTTTTTATATATATTTTAGAAATAAATCTGTAATACGGATTTTGATAAATAATGTATTATAGATTGTATTTATAAAATTAATGTTAAAATTTTAAAAAAACTATTATATAAGTAATCAAATTTTAAAGTATATTGTATATATAATATTTGATATATTAATGATTATACATAACTTTTGGTGTTATTATATTTTTAAACTTTAAAATATATTTTTTGCTCATCCTGATTTATAACATATATACGTTTTATAATATTCTAAAATCATAATTGGTCAAATTCTTAGTTTTTTATTTTAGAATATTTAATAAACATTGTATTATTTTAATTATAACCAATAAATATCAAACTTAATTCCTGGTAACTACCGATAATGATAAATAGCTTTCACAAGAAATATAATCATGTTTTTTCTTATAACGATATCATGTTTCTACCATTATTTATGTCCTGCTCCTTGCGTCATCTCATCCACCGCTGCTCTGAGTGGTGACACCGTATATCACTACTTTTTAATTCTCATTTATTTCGTGAATTATAACATTTTATATTTTTTTTATATTAATGTTTAATGTTTATTATTTTTTTAAAATAATTTATATTACATGGATATTTAATCTTAATTTTATATATATTACTACTTACTAATTTTTTTTATTAAGTTGTATCTGTTTAAAACATTATTTGCTTTTGTAATTTTGTGGGGCGAATAATCTGGCAATTAAAAAAGAGGTCAAATTAGTTCTTAACATCTTCGTTGTTTCCTTTTGCTGATTTGAACCCATTAACCTACTTGAACCCTCACAGTTTAAGCCCCGAACAGCAGTGAATCAGCCATGGCAAACCAACCTAAATCCATCCATGATCTTACAGTCAAGGTAAACTATTAATTCCTTATTATCTGTTTTTTTTTTTAATATATGATTACAGACATTGATTTTTCAACTTATTACTGTTAAAAGATCGGCACCCTTCGATGAAGGACCGATTTTGGTGCCAGTTTAAGCTTTAAAGGAATCTTCAATTTAGGGTTTGGGATGTGGTATCCATTGGAATGCTGCATCCAGCAAAAGACTAGGGTTCAATGGGGTTTGATGCTCCCGGTTGACTTTTGAAGTCCACTAGGTTACTTTCTAAGCTGAAACTCTCGAGAAAATGTGGTAACCTAATAAGTTGTATTAAAATACTTGACAAACATTGAAATCAGAACAATGTGTTTGTGAAATTCTTAATAAGTCCATGACATATTAGCAGTTGAAAGTCAAAATGTATATTCAATTAACAAGGATGTTCCTTGTGACTTCTGATTGTCAACCTTTTGATATACCAGAAAGCATTTTGTATAAATTACTATCATCTTGTTGGTTTTTTATATGCAGGATGCGAATGGAAACGATGTTGATCTTAGCATCTACAAAGGAAAAGTTCTACTTATAGTCAATGTTGCCTCCAAATGGTATGATTCTTCTATCTTCTTCGACTGTTCTACTGTCATGGTGCCATTTTCATGACTGGCTTTAAGTTCTTGGGGTTCTGTTTTATGAAATGGTGGTTCTTTATGGCAGCGGGTTGACGAATTCCAATTACTCTGAGTTGAATCAACTCTATGCCAAATACAAAGATCAAGGTTCGTCTCTATAAACAATAACCGGTTTGATATGTCTCATAACAATGTAAGAACTTGATGCATGATGTGTTAAATTGTTGGCCCGTTTACTAATTCATTCGGTCATATTTGGATAATTGCCAAACCATACAGAGACGGAGATTGGTGTGATGTATTATTGTATATGTGTGCGATTATTGGTCTTAATACTCTATGTAGGTTTGGAGATCTTAGCATTTCCGTGCAATCAATTTGGCGATGAGGAGCCTGGAAGTAACGAGCAAATTTTAGAGTTTGTTTGCACTAGATTCAAATCAGAGTTCCCTGTTTTTGACAAGGTAAACTCCAATTTCATAATACGATTAGCATTATGAATTTGTTATTTTTACACATAAATCGACAGAAACGAACAATAGGGACATTGTAAACTGGCTAAAAGATAGCCAAAACAACTCTAAAGTTGGCAACTTGATCTTTACTATTATCATGGGTCAAACAGTATCAGTCAATCTCTATGATCTTTACTTTGTAAGCAGTGGCCTTACAAGATCTTCAAAAACCAGTAAAGCATAACATTAGATTATGAACTGATTCATTTACAAACAAGTTTTGATGCAATTTCATTTGCGCGCATTTAGTAGATTGAAGTGAACGGGCAAAACTCTGCACCACTATACAAGTTCTTGAAGTCGGGAAAATGGGGGATCTTTGGGGACGACATTCAGTGGAATTTTGCCAAATTTCTGGTCGATAAGAACGGGCAACCCGTTGAACGTTATTACCCCACAACTTCCCCGCTTACAGTTGAGGTAAAACCTCCTTCAATGAAATCATTTCGATACCAGTAGATTATTTGGCATGAACTTGATTATCTTTATGCAGAGAGACGTGCAGAAACTTGTGGGATAGGATCATAGAAGGCTTCCCATATTGTAAGATAAATGCACAATTATCAACATTGTAAGAAGCGTGTGATTTGATGTCTAATTCAGTTCGACTTCGAGTGTATTTCAACTATTTGACAAACCAAATCTTTGAACACGGATAATGAAGAATCTCCTGATGTTACTTTACGACCATAAAAATGGTCGATTTTGTAGTAATTACGTTAGCACAACCTGTTCTATAACCTACGAACACACAGAGATTACAAAGGCAAGCGTGATCTCACTTTCTTGTAGTTTTTTCCGGTACCATTCATGTACAACATAAGGCCTATACAAAAACGCTTACCGCTTTTAAATAATTATATATCTAATCATCCACGGGTAAGGTCGATCTCAGTAGGCGAGTTTCTCAGGCCGGCATGTTGCCAAGGAACCGCTATAGGAGGGCTAGTCTCGTTCAGCTGAATATCTCTACATTTTTCGTCTTGCAAGGGTGTTTCGGTTTTGGTCTTCGACTTGATATTATTTCCACCATTATATATGAAACTACATACCACAACCTACAACACCAAACAGTAGACACTCATTATAATGCAATGGACAAGCCTTAAAATGAGCCTTGAGTGCTGTTCATAAATGGGCTATGCTAGCTGAGATGGTAAACACCCTCCACCTACAACAAAAAGGTGGAGGGTTTGAACCATGGCAATCTGCTTTTTGGTTGCTTTTTTTTCTTTTTCTTTCTTCATTTTTATCATTATTCTATTCTATTTAATTTAAATTTTTTGTTTTATTATCTTTATGTTTTTTATCATTAGCCACGTATCTTATTTTTACTTACCTTTTCTTTAGTTTTATCTCTTCCCGAATTCTATATTACCTCTCATTTTATCATGTCTATTAGAGAAATTGAAATAAATTTTTTACTTTACTATTTTTTTATTCCAAAACATATACCTTATTTCATATAATATACTTGTAGAATTGGATTATGTAAAAGAACTTTTAAAAAATTTTATTTCGTTTTACTCCAGATTTTTTATGTAACCTTATATATTATGTAATGAATTAAGAATTAGTATGATGATTGTTTATATTAATGTTAGTGATCAAAGTTACATTTTTTTAGACCTTTTAAGTTATTATTTAATATAAAGTTTGAACTAAATAACAAAAATTCAAAGCACACAAAATAGTTATTTATCCCGCAGCGAAGCGCGGGAAGTGTTTACTGGTTATCTACATTTTAAAAACAGAATCCCGAGACAATCAGTTCGAAACCGCGATGCAAGTGTCTGAAATAATACCTGTACCAAGCTTGATGCAACAAGGCTACCGCCGATTGCACCTCCAATGATGTTACCATCACCACTACAAACTGAGATACTTAGCCCCCCTGTCCGGTCCTGGGCCCCGCCATCTTCCGAAACCAGGTAAGAACCCGATAAACATAGAATTTCGAAACGGCCCTAAAACACAATGACGTCGTCAGCATAGAGCAAAGTTAATGACTCGATTTTAGATCATGGGATTAACAAGATCGTTACAATAGTATGATGCATAACAGACTGGATATATAGAAATGGGTCAAAACATTTTATATATTGACCAACCTCGTAGGTAACAGTGCCCCCGGAAGATGTAAATTGACCGAGTGTCACCGCAGAAACCGTTCCATTGCCGGACAAGATGCATATTGCTCTGGGCCTTTGTTGTGCAAAGGTTAATATCTTTTCAGCAACATCCTGCACCATATCATTTAACAAGCACCAACTTATGTTCAATGGTTTCTTTTGCCATATTAACAAATTTTATTTTGTTGGGTTCCATTTATATCGGAAGTGGAGCCCATTCAAGCAAAAATAAAAATGGGATACAATAAAGATACAGAAAAAATTAAATTTAATTTCTTCTGTATCTTTATAATCTTTATTGTATTCCATTTTTATCATTCATTCATGACTAACTACTCGTAGTCATGACAACCCATAACACGAAAATCTAAGATCGCCTTTTTTCATGTGCAATGAAAAAGAGACCGACACATTGAAAGACCCATACGCGAATCTAAGATCATTATTCGTTGTCAAAATAGACGGGTTGAGATAGTCCTATGGCATACCTCTCCGACCGATACATGGATGGTGTGAGGTGTAAAAGCCAATCCAGCCGAATTATTCATCCATTCACCTGATAGAAAATAAACAATGAGAATCGGTAGATGAATCCAATATGACTATTGGTATAAACATTCAAAGCTTTAGGATAAAAATAAAAAATATGATGGATCTAAATCTTGACACAAGAAATAAGAACAGTGCTGACTGCAACATGCAAGAATTAGTGATTTTAATTAGGTCAAAAAGTGCCAAACACTATAGATTGCAGTTGCTTCTGACTTTCCAGAATTTATCATATGGGACATTGTTTCTTGAGCATCTCCAAGAACAATGGTTGGTTTGCAATGAATATGGCTACTTGCAGTTATTCTTGAGGTCAATCTTTTCTAGCAAATATATGATAATTGAATCCCTTCAATATCTACAATAAATTATAAGCTTCTATTATTTGTATATTATTTGTATTTCAAGAAGGATTTCCCACTTTGTCGGGTTTTCATAGAAGTCAAAGTCAAACTATGATCTGATATACACGGCTTAACGGTTTTTATAGCCATTTCCTATACTCCCCTGAAAAAATCCAAAATGCAATGGACCGAACCCGGTCTTTTTTAATACCACCAGACCATCTTTGAGATATTTGTACTTAAAATTAACTGCAAATGTTTTTTTATTACTCACAATATGCAACTCAGGTGGTGAAATATAGGAAAAAGAATTCCAAATGCCATGAATTATGTCACCATCTTTAGGCACATTTAAGCCATGGGTTGGGAAGTAAACAAGCCAAGCCGAGCTCAAACATGTTATTTATCGAGTCGGGCTCGTTTAGGCTTTTTAGGCTCGAGCTCGGCTCATTAAAATACACAAAGCTCGAGCATGGCTCGTTTAAGTTATATAAAACTAGGCTCAGCTTATTAAGTCTCGTTAGCCTCGTATACATCCCTAATCATGAGTATCCTTAACTTAAATGTCAACAATTTAAATTAAATTACTGTCATGCATAGGAAATTATAAAATCTCAATTAAGTAAAAAACTTACCAACATTAGCAAGTCTTTGTTTCCACCCACTACCAGGAGGCCTCCCCCGGTTCTTTTTCGGGTTTGGGCTGATCGAACAACCCGACAATGGCACCGGTGTTAGTGCTAGCTCCATACGTGACTCATATGGTGCATATTTCCTAGGCCTCCCTCTCTTTTTCTTCACACCACAATCACTCCCACTTCCCGGAGTACTGCCGGAGACTACACCACCACCTCCGCCACCGCCACCTCCACCGGTGTCAATGCCATGATGAAAACTTGATGATGAGCTATGTTCTACTTGGAATGATGAACCCATGGAAGAGGGTAACCTCAAGTTGGTGTGATCATGAGAAAAGTTAGGGTTTGATTGGATCTTAAAACTAGATGGTGGGGTATGTAGCCCACCACTCTGGTTACCAGACCCACTTACCCCTCTATTCAGGTAAAAAGATGCCATTCCTTCCTTTATATCCATGCATTTACCCACTAAATTTTCAACAAAACTCTAACCTAATCAGTAATCACAATTGACAAAAGAACAGGGTAGACAGAAGAGTAGAGATAATTTACACAACCCCACCAGAAATTAACCAAATTGATGCAAATTTCTTCAAGAATTTTACATGGGTTTGTTAATTAACATCTTATGAATTAAGTAAACACAGAAAAATGTGAAGTAATTCATAAAAGATTTAATGTTTAGGCTGGTAAAAATATAAGAAAAACAGGGGTTTAAGTTTTAAAAATGCAGAAACAGATAATCAATTACCCAAACGGAGACTGTTGTATGGAGAAAATGAGGAACCCTGGATTTGAAGATCAAGATGAAAACGAAAAAGAAGAAAGGAGATATTTGGAAAAAGAAAGGAGCGTAGAGACAAAAGCAAAAATGAGCATGAAAGTTTTGAGCTTTAAAGTTTGAAGAGAAGAGACTTTTTATTTAATTAAAAAATACTACTATAAAAAGCAAAGTAAAAAATAAAAAATAAAAAAACCCGACAATTATTTGTTTATGATATAAATTCTACACCGCTACACAACAAATATATGATTGCTAAGAATGTTGTCATTACTCATTACCCTATATGTTTTTTATACCGCTAAATTACGCATTCTAAAATCTATTTTACTTGTACGTTAAATTTTAGGGTAATATGCACCGAAATATAAGAAACTATACTCGGTTTAATATTGTATGTAAAAAATTAAAATTTATTTCCTATAATACAATGAATTATCCAAAATTAACAATTAGTTTAATTTTGATCTTTAATTGTAGGAAACCGGTCATCATACACCAAAATGTAATCATATATGCCCATGTGACACTCCATGTAGGATTTCACGTAGGAATCCTCCATCACATAGGATTTCACTTTGGTTATAATTATTGTTGTTGTTATTATTATTAATATTAATATCATCTTCAAGTCTGCAACCACCGACTTCAATCACACAGAAATGAGAAACCCTTGCCTCCTTCCACCTTGCTTCCTCGTCGACTTCAACCACACAAGAATGAGAAACCCTCGACGACTTCAACCATCGCCAACCACCGCCTCATACGCTAGTCCAGATATGTTTTCGCCTCATCGTTGCAGATGGTGGTGTTTCATTTTAGGGTTTCTTGAGTTTTCGCCTTGTTGCAAATGGTGGAGGTTGCAGAAAGGTGGTGTTTTTGCCTCGTCGTTATCAGATCTGCTTCTAGGGTTTTTCAGATGATGGAGGTTGCATCGCTTGATTTAGGGTTGCGAATGGTTAAGGTTGCATCAGTCTTTTTTCTTAAAAACGAAAACGAAAACATATCTGCTTTACAGATATGCTTCTAGGGTTTTCATCGATCTTTGTTGATCTGGGTTGTGGGCTTCGATCTGCTTCTAGGGTTTTGACCGATGAGAACTTAATCACTGGCGAACTGAGTTAGATGGTCAGATCTGCAACATTTTGATGTATTATCGATTTCTGTTAGATGATTCACTGCTTCTAGGGTTTTCTTTGCTCGATGTTTGATGGTGGTTCATTGGTTCGATGTATGGTGCGGCGGCGACGGTGGTGGTGGCGGCGGTGGTGCGCCGGCAGCCGTGGTGGTGATGATGGCGGTGGTGGTAACTTGAAGATTTGTTAATAATTCTGAGTTTGAGTTTTGATTTTGTTTTGAGCTTCGATCTTTTTTGATATTTTTTATCTGATTTTGGTGTTTATCTGAGTTTGAGTATTGATCTGAGGTTTGATCTTGCAATAGTGGTGGTTGAAAATGAAGGTGGCAGATGAAGTAGGTGGTGGTGGTGGTAGTAACAAAGTGTTACTAGGTATTGATGAAGATGATGAACTAAACCAATAATCATAATAATAATAATAATAATAATAATAATAATAATAATAGTAAATAATACTATTAATAATATAATAACAAAAATAATAATGTCAAGTAAGCAACTTAAGGCCACTTATAAATTACTTTAAAAAATAAAAAATAAAAAAATAATAGATTACCAGTCCACGTCAGCAATTACCTATTTTGCAGGTCAAAATTAGATTAATTGTAAATTTGGGTAGTTAATTGTATTCTAGAAAAGAAATTTTAGTTTGTTACATACAATTTTAAACCGAGTATAGTTCGTTAGGTGCATATAACCCTATATTTTATATAAGTGTGATTAATTATTAGATGATGGTCCTGATTTTTATGTTTTTATTAATCGAATAAATTTAATTGAATAAATTATAATGTAATGTTAGTAGATTAGAGTATATAGAATAACATTTTTTACTAATAAAGTAGTATCTAAGTTTTAGGAAATACTTGTACACAGTAAAGTTTTATCATGTATGAATCATAATGATCTATTTATCCTTATAAACCTATAATCTAAATCTTTTTTCAAATATATTTAAGTTTGAGGTTCAATCACTATTTGGTATGAAAAATCTTTATTATGTATAATTTCTCTCCTAAGTAATGATTTGACTTAAAAGTTTTCCACAGCCAAAAATGTCAATTTAATGAAATTAGCAATAATTATGTTTTTTCTTCTTTGCTTTTGATAGAAATAATCGGATCCTTGGACCTTGGTCTTCTATTTTTTTCACCAACTTAGCATTAAAAAAAATAGGTCCTATATTCTCGTATATTATATTGTTACCTATCATTCTACTTAAAAGATAAAAATTGTTATAATAAACAAGAGAAAAGATAAAGAAAGAGCGTATATATAAATTTCATGTGTCACCATTTAATGTGTAGAAAAAAACAATATTGGCCCTTACGTCAACCAATAATCAATATTTTCTTTAATGTGAGGTGATTTATACACAACAAAAGTAGCCGTAAACATTAATCAAAACTCTTTAATGTGAGGTGATTCATGTGTCACACACGTGTTTAATTCACAAGTCGGATCCCCTACTTATTCCTATTTCATAACTCGATCACTTTAATAAACTGACCGAGTTATAGTGAGTCTAGATGTTAAACTATACTTTTACTTACTTTTTATTGCCCGTGCTAGTATTTATATTATGATTTGGTCTAGTTTAGTAACTATAATTTTTATCCTCTCGATACTTTTTTTTAACACAGGTTATTTTGAACAAAAGAAACAAACATCTACACGCTTGTAAAAAGGATTGCCACAGAATTAGGGGTGTTCATGGGGCGGAGTGGGGCGGGTAGTAGAATTTTTACAAACTGTTACTGCGGGGCGGGTATCTAGTTTAAGAAAGCGTAACCGTCCCGCGAACAGCGGGTACCCGAAGAAAGGCGGGTATCCACGGTTCGGGATACGGGTACCCTAAAATTGAACTGTTTTTCATTTTTGCTATTTTCAACAAGTTTACATTTATAATGAAACAATAAACAACGGTAGAAATAAGTTACAAGAATGAATAAATCACTAGTAAAAATCAAACAGATCTTTAATGAGGGCCTCGTAGAAACAAAATAACGATATGATCGAAGTTGACACGGTTGATCGATTTCGGTGTATCCATGTTAAACTCTCGATCGTACCATGACTGCAAATCTCGATATAGAAGCTAAAATAAGAAGAATTATGGGAGACGGTGGGGGCTACTAGAGATAAGTTAAGTAGTTTTGAAGATTTTAAGTTTTCATATGACTTTTCATATATATATAGGCAAAAGTTCAAACGAGAACTGTTTTTCGTACGAGAACTGCGAGAACCAATCTGAGCCGTCCAATTCCCCCTCCTTTAATGTCATTGCCCACCCATGAATTCCTCACATGCACCCTGCCACACTTGATCCCATCCACGCTCTCCATCCATGAACTTCCCATATTCAAGGAATGGCTGAGATTGGTTCTCGCAGTTCTCGTACGAAAAACAGTTTTCGTTTGAACCCTCCCATATATATATATATATATATATATATATATATATATATATATATATATATATATATATATATATATATATATATATGAAAAAGTTCATGTGAGAACCATTCATTAGTGCGAGAACCGCGAGAACCGATCTGAGCCGTCAAATTCCCCCTCCTTCAATGTCATTGCGCACCCATGAATTCCTCACATGCACCCTGCCACACTCTATCCCTCCACGCTCTCCATCCGTTTAACTTCCCATATCCAAGGAACGGCTGAGATTGGTTCTCGCGGTTCTCGCACTAACAACGGTTCTCGCATGAACCCTCCCCTATATATATATATATATATATATATATATATATATATATATACCCTAAACCCTAAACCCTAAACCCTAAGTTAAAAGCATACGGGGTGGGGCGGGTACCTGCGGATATTGAATTTTAAAAACCGTACCCGCCCCGCGTTTAGCGGGTACCCTAATTTTCGGGTTACGGGTTTTACGGGTATCGGTTTTTTCGGTTTTGGTTCATGCGGGGTAGTTCGGTTTCTCGGTTTGTCGGTTTTTTTTAACACCCCTACACAGAATCAGAAACAAGGACGTATTCCCATTCATTCAAGGGCAATCTGCTACTTAGATCTCAAGTAGAAAATGGTCCTTAGGCCTTGCGGTATACCTCGGCAAAAACCTCGGCATTGATGAGGTGTGCTCGGTATACCGAGATGCACACCATTCCGCATTCTCGGTATACCGAGGTTTTTGAATATCTCGGCACTCCTCTACCGACTTCATTACCGAGTTCAAAGAGAGAGAAAGGGGAGAGAGAAAGAGAGAAGAGAGGAGAGAGGAAAGAGGAAAGAGAGTATTTTTTTAATAAAAAATCTAAAAGCATTGAAGCATGTGTATTTCCTACCTTGAAGCATAGGTAAAACATGGCTGATGTGGCGCTGACGTGGTCATCGGCATGTCATGCCGAGATTGGGTTACTACCCATGCTCTTAAAGATTGTTTGGGAAAGTTCGGTCGACACTCCTTTTAAAGTGCACAAAAAAGTCTAGGCTTTGGAACCAAAAAAGGTTGTATGGGTGTTTATAATAGAACACTGAACGCTCATTAGCTCGGGTTTATAATTTTAAGTCTTACACTTTGAGACCTTGGTAAGACTTTCGTCTAAGTTAAATAAAATGAATATTTTAGCCTATCAAAAAAAAATTCGAGATTATTATGTAAGTATAGTTCGTCAACTATAAATTATCTCATTCATTAAATTTTTTTAAAAATGCTTCTGGACGTTCTTATGAAGGGTTGCTTTCAATGTGGAGCCTTTAGTGATTTTCGAGTCTTCGTTATTTCTTCCAGTGTTATCTTTGTCAGAGTGTCAGTACACTAACATGTCATTACCATATATATACAATAATAAATGCGCTTCAAATCAATTTTCTACATATTTTAATATTATTAGTTTTACGCCTCTCTAGTTTTTACTTCTATTTTCATTTATTTTCTTTCATGCTTCACATCCTTTTTTTTTCTTTTTCTTTTTTTTTCTTCTTTTTTTTAACATAATTTAATTTTTAAAACGATATAATAATTATAAAAAATATTATATAACAATATAACTTTTAATATTAAAAATAAAAAATTACATAACTTAAAAAGATAAAAATAAAAAGTTCATAATTTAAAAAAAAAATACAATCTACCACCCGTATTTTGGATGTAGTTCGGTGGTGGAGATGACATCCCGAACATGTTATCTGGGGGGGACAGTTGCGAGCTCGTGCCTTTTCCCGTCTTTGAAACCTGTCGTGGGGTTTTGAACGATTGTTTGCCCTTGTCCATTTGTGAAATATATTTTTGAAGAGATAAAAGATGAATGTAAAGAATAGATGGGATGAGTAAAAATTTGTGTGAAAATAGGATTAAATATATGTGTATTTATAGGAGATAAATGGTTAAAAAATAAAAATTTAAAATCATCAACGGCTACCCCCCAACGGTCGACCACCCTCACCCTTCTCCTCTCTCACTCGCGCGACCCGGCTCACGTATGTGAGCGTGAGGGCTGCTTCACGAGGGGCGGCGATAGTGTTCACCCTCGTGAGCTCCTCTCACGAGCCCCATCACGGCCCCGATGCACACGGTCTAAGCTAGCATCACTTTTTGAAATAATTATCATTCTATAAATATAGATTCACTAACTAATTAAAACTTCGTAATAAAAGAAAATTCTAATATTTAATCATGGTATTTCAACTTTATATAATAATATCATGTAAATTTATTTATTCTCTTTCTTATCTACTTTTTTAAATTTGACACTTATCATAAACTCGTTTTAGAGCACATCAGTCATGACGAATGATTTTGCCACTAACGAGCAAGCTTCCTCGTTATTGTTCATTGTTAATTGCTCGTGGTGATGATGCTCGTTCTTCTGATAACGAGCTGCGCAATCTTGTTTAGTTTTTTTTCTTTTCAAACAATAGGTTTTAATAAAATAATTGTATGTGGTCCAATGACGATAATTATGACAGTTATAGCTGCAGGTGGTTAGTAATGAGTTTGTGATGCTAACGTGACGGTTAGTTCTGGCCACTACGGGTGCTCTAACAGAATATGTTAAGAAAATTAACAAGTCTTTATAATTCTGAGGTCATATGCTATTTTAATAACAAATACATTATAGTATATAAATACAATAATAAATTGCAACACATAAAGTGCATCTGGCCTAAGTGTGATTAATGGGTCTTTATCTCTTATAAGTAGAGAGTTCAAGTTTTATCGTAGATATAGATATAATTTAGGTGAGTCATGAGTGTGTGTTATAGATAAAAATGAATTGGTTATAATATATATTCAATTTCAACTTGCATCAATAGTTATAGACTAAAGCTTATAAATATAGATAAAAATAAGTTAGTTACATATATGTATTTAGACTTTCACTATTATACCTTAAAATTTATAAGAGAAAAATAGAAGTAATATGAAAATAAAATGTATAATAAATTCAATATACTACATGTTTAAATATTTTCTGTTTTTTAATATTTATATTTAAATGTTAATTTCTATATTTTATTCACACTAAAACTTAGTCACAACATGTATATATAATTTAAGTAAAACATTAATAAAAACGTTAAATGATTAAAGTGATCTATATAGTACATTTATATGATATTCGGGACCATTACTTGTCAAAATATATATATCGTTGATTTTATGTTCATACTAAAACTAGCAAAATCCATTTTAATATTTGTACCTCATTTCTATTATTTGCTGCATTTTCATTGCAATTGAATAGATCATACCAAATAAACCCTTGTATGTAGTAAGATTTAAAGTTGAGAATAAGAAAAGTCAATATACATGTACAAAAAAACTAATTGTATAAACATTTTATATGTAGCTAGGAGAGATTCATAAAAAAACGGTGAATAATCATTCTATTTTATTTTACATATATAGATGTAGTAATTTCGGTTTACTAATACGAGTCTCGTACATTTTTAATTAGATGAATGATGCAATAGCTTTGTACATTTGATAATATGTGTATCTATTGCATATATTAGAAGATGTTTGGCTATGCTTATTGTGGGTTTATTTTCTATGTTTATTTCTAATAAGATTATTTTCTTTACTTACTTTACGACTTACACGTTTATTATAACTCGAAATAAATTAATAAGTCGAGCTTATGAAAAATAAACTAAATAAAATATGCTTATGAAAAATAAACTGAAAAATTACCTTATAATAAGCTAAAACAAACACCCCTTAAAATTAATTTTCATTAGATGTAGTAATCGTCAAGATACTGTGGTTAAAAGAACTAAACAAATTTCAAGATGAATATATAATTACAAACTTCACATGTAGATGCAGTAAATTGTTTAGATGTAGATGCAATAATCTTGTAGGTAAACACAATCTCGATGTTTCAAACAATGAAGACCTTAAACGTTGATACTGATACTGAAGATGAACATCATTTTCAAGCTTTTGATACTATAAAAAAATGATTCTTGATATTTTCTTACTGAGAGAGAGAGAGAAAGAAAGAAAGGAGAGATGAGAGAAAAAAGAAAGGATGTGTATTTGTTTAGGTTGAAAAATTTGAAGTACATATATTTTTATGTTGAAATATGAAAAAACATAAGTGAAGTAAAGGTGAGGAGGGGCTCGAGTGTTGTGACATTAAGTATGAAAAGCATCAGAGTGAATACTCTTTATGATCTTATGCCACGTTCTCAAGTTTAATAAGGGAAGGAAATAAAATAATGGGATTAGAAAAAATCATTTCCTTCCAAATCATCTCAATTTTGAGAAGGTGGATTTGGAACCAAAATAAGTATGAACTCCCTCTACAAACCCTTTCGTTTCATTTTCTTTCTTTAAATGAAATTAGAGAACACTTTCTTTGAACGGTTTACTTACAAATCTTTTCATTTATTTACTTAAAAAACCTCGAGAACAGGGTGTTAGACCATGGGGAGTGGTCTTAAGTCACGCTTTACTGCCACTTAACTCCATAGAATTGACACATCAACATCCCTTATTACTTATTCATGCTTAAACCTTAGAAATATTCACGGTTCACATACTTAAAAAGTGTTAGAAAAACACTTTTTCTCAAAAGCATTAAGAGAAACACGTTCTGTATCCTCTACCAATAAAGAAGATGGCTTGCCCATATTACCAGGGGAGGTGGGCGGAGTGAGGGTAGGCCCTTGCCCTTAGCGACTAGTGGATTTGTGTTCCTGCCTTCCTGCGGTTCTATAACAATGTTACGTAGTGAGCCTCTTAGTGGTCATATAAGAGGCGCAAACCCCTTTTCATAAGGCGTAAATTAGGATCCTATTTTCCGTTGACAAAAGACTGTTTGTCTATATTTAATATAATGTAGACATATCGAAAAGATACTGAAAGGTATTATGTATGCTCTCATGAGTAAACGAATCCTCAATTTACTGTAAAGTTTTTTTAAAAATCATCTCATAGAAAATCTAAAAATATCTATCAAACGATAACTAATAATTTGTGCGTTGATGATAGATTAACGATGGAGGATTATGTTTGTGCGGGACTTTGAAACTTTACAATGATAAATTTTGGGTCATTGATTACGGGGAGTAAAGTAAGAAAAGAGAAGGGCATAATTTTCTTTTGCAAATGTTCTAAAGCCGGAAAAAAGGGAAAGGAAAGAGTTTTTTATATTTTCCTTTTGTGTAGACATTTCTTGTAGGTAATTTTATTTAAAACCTATATATAATCTAACCTAATCTATGTGATGTAACATATGTAAGTGTATGATTTATATTAAAAACTATAATCGATTGATTTGATATGTCTAGTATGTACAGATAGAGTCTAAGACTATCAGCATCCATCTTGAGCCAACCCATGCCACGGCAACGCCACATCATTTCTCCCTTCCCATCCCACAAACACCTACATCCATCTTGAGTCATCCCATATCTAATTTTTGTTTTTTATTTTTTGTTGAAAATAATTTAAATAATTTAAATAATTTAATTAATTTGTGATTTGTTATTTACTATAAAATAAAACAACTAATATTAAAAACATAAAAAAACATAAATTTCATAAAGTTAAGTTAATGATAAACATTACATAACGAAATTAAAAAACATAAAGTCAAACATTACATAACGAAATTAAAAACATAAAATGATGATAAATAAACGATATTTCATAGATCCCATTTATGAAGTTGTCGGAGCTTCTCCTTATGGGCTAAAACCGCACCTCGCTCGGTCCCGGTGAGATGAGTGTGCGACTCGAGGTAGTACGCGAGATCTTCTTTTTCTCTATCAAGTGTATATATATAAATTAGTATATAATATAATACATACATACATACATATATATATATATATATAAATTAGTATATTATATAATACACACACACACACACACATATATATATATATATATATATATAAATTAGTATATAATATAATATAATACACACACACACACACACACACATATATATATATATATATATATATATATATATATATATATATATATATATATATATATATATATAAGTATTAACTATTAAAGATAAATATACCCGAGCTTTGATTGTTGCCAAGGATGTTATCTTCGGATATGGTAACCCACACATTTGCTAACGCCACCTCTTCGTCGGGAAACCACGTAACCGCTTTCGTCCTATTCTTGTAGCTTCTTTTGCCCTGTGTCTCGGGAACTATTTCCGGTTGTGTCTCGGGAAAAATCTCCTGAATCTCATCCGCAAGATCCACCTCGTCATCCAAGTTGACGGCCACGTCATCGTTAGGCGGGTATGTAGCTTGATTGATTAATTGAGTAAATGATCCGCCACTTTGTTGAAATTGACCAAAACCATACTGTTGTTGATAACCGCCTTTTGATATGATCCAAACCCGGGTGAATACAATGGTATTTGTTGTATGTTGCCATAAAAGTTTGAAGGCGGTGGCGTCATATTGAACATATTCTCCGAGGGTTGCGAGCTTCCGGCTTTCAATTTTGAATTGTGTGGTGTATTTTGATGTTTTTTTTGTTGGCTCATTTTGTAGAAATGAAATGAAGAGAGAAATGAAGAGAGAAATGAAAATAGAGATGAAAATGGTGAGTAAAATGTATATGAGAGTGAAGTATATGTAGGGAATAAAGGTTGGAAAAAAATAAACTAGCCGTTAATATTACCGTTGGAAAATAAAAGAAAAAAAAGAAAATTGGAGCCGAGGTCGAGAGGGGGAGCCCGAAGGCCCATGGGGGCGGAGATGGTGTGGGTTGGAACCCATGCTCAGCCCGAGCCATCCCATCCTTTGGATGCGGATGGTCTAAATAGTAATACCAAAAAGACAATAACTTAATACATTAAAGTACATTATTGGGTTAATTATGTGGGAGTCAATTCAGTAACTAAAAGTTCTAAGGTGACATTTGGTTCGCTAATTGTTTTAAATGAATTGAAATATGTGAAGAATTGAAATCCGTCAAGAATTGGAATTGAAATCTGAATCTGATTTGTTAGGTTAGCAGGATATGCAATTTGAATTAGAATTTGATTTCAGTAATGTAAAATAATAAATTGCCCTTCTTATTTTTTCTATTTATTTTAGTTTGTTTTATAACTTTTATGTAAAAAGATATTATATAAATTAATAAAAATATTAAAAATTTATTTTGTTGATTGAACATTCATAACATTAAATTATGAAGGCTATGACGGCGATGGAGGGTCTAGAGGCAGTGCCGAAGGAAGGTTATGATGGAGGGTCTAGAGATAGCGACGGAGGAAGGATGCATCGGAGGGTCTGGAGGTGGCGACAGAGAAAGTATACAGTGAAGGGTCTAGAGGCGACGGCGGAGGAAGACTATGGTGAAGGGTCTGGAGGCGGCGATGGAGGAAGGTACGGCGGAGAGTCTGGAGGCGGCCATGAAAAAAGACTGCGGTGGAGGGTCTAGAGGCGAAAGAAGAAGCTGTTAGTGTTTGAAGGGTAGAGTCGGCTCACGTCTTATGTTGATGGAATGATATATATATATATATATATATATATATATATATATATATATATATATATATATATATAGACATATATATATATATATAGACATAGGAGAGAGTTCATTTGAGAAACATTGTTAGTGCAAGAACCGCGAATCTCAGCTGTTCCATGGATATGGGAAGTTCATGGATGGAGAGCGTGGAGGGATAGAGTGTGGCAGGGTGCATGTAAGGAATTCATGGGTGGACAATGACATTGAAAGAGGTAGAATTGGACGACTTATATTGGTTCTCGCATTAAGAATGGTTTTCAAATAAACTTCTTCCTATATATATATATATATATATATATATATATATATATATATATATATATATATATATATATATATATATAATTGAGTTCAAGTAAAAAAATATTATGGTACTTAATGAAAGAAGAAATAATGGCCTTACACATGTCCCTTTACCTAAAAGGTTATTTTAGTAATTTGGTCCCTCCTTGAATCCTGCATATTCTTTCTCTCTCATATTAAGCCACATCTCTTCCCTTTCCTGATAAAGTTCATCGATCTCCATAGAGCCAAAAACCTAGCCGCCGTCGACCTCCCAAGCCCCCACCGTCGCCCTGTTTGTACCCTAACGTCGCCGGCCACGGTATCCACATATATCGTCGCCGTATGCATCCTCCGCCGCCTTAAATAACCTCCGCCTCCCTCACGTTTTTCCTTGCAACCGCCGCCTTCCGTCGACCAGCCGAAGCACCACCGTCGCCCTCGGGTTTCGCCGCTGTTCTCCGCTACAGATTAAGGGTCCACCACTATCGTCGTTATTCTCCGCCACCACGACAGATTAGGGCTTCTTCGTCACCGATACACTCATCTGCGAAATTGAAAGAATGTATCCATCTCTGTGCATCATCCTTCTCCGTTCCTAGATCTGAAGATTTGCTGATGCTTTGTCTGCTGGATGCACGCCAACGATGGTGGATTTGCGTTGCCGTCTGTAACACCCTCCTTACCGGCCTAGTGGGATTAAGGTAAGTAAGTAGGATTACCCTAATTAATTGGTTTATTATAATGTTAACCAATTGTTATGTGTTTTGTGTGATTACTTGATTTTAAACAATTAAATGTAATTAAATATTAAATCAATTAAAATGTAAGTGGGGTGTGAGGTGTCTCGGTTTTGGACACCTAAACCCACCAAGTGCCACTTTAATCACCATTACATGCAAAGTGATCAAAGTGTAGTGTGTGTTTTGTGTGCTTGCGGCCGAGAGGAAGAATCAAAGAAAAGAATTGGATAATTGTTGAATTTAATTGTGCAATCTGATTATCTGAAGTAGATAACATCATCAAAGAGGTTAGATCACAGAATCATATGTTAAATGTTGATTAATTTCGGTTTTATATAAGTTTATATATAGAAATCCGATTGAATGCTTTGTTTGAAGAATCCTTGATCTAGGATGCATATTTGTTAGTAATTGATGTTAGAATGATTAATATATGTTTAGAATTAAATTCTGTAAACATATATGTGATTGCATGCATAAAATCAGATCAAAAGTTGAAATTTGAATGATTGTTGAGTTTATCGGATTTCATAAGTATGAAATGATCGGAATTTATCTTTGAAGCAATCGGATTGTTGAAATCCGATTAAACTGATCGGGTTTGGTGGAAATCCGAGAATATTAGAACTGTTTGCCTTAGCTTTTATCGGATTGATGGCCTTACTCGGATTCCGATTATTTTTATCGGAATTGGATTGATCGGAATGCATGATTTAAGTATGAAATCAGAATGGTTAATGCCTAACACTTTTATCGGAATGTCCCTTTGTTCGGAAACCGACTGATTTGTCGGATTGTATGTTGATCGGATTTGAAGTTATCGGATTGATGATTATCGGAATTCATTTTATCGGATTGTTGATTTTATCAGATTCCAAGTTTAATCGGAATTGTTGATTTGATCGGATTGTATACCTAATCGGAATTGACCTTTATCGGATTGTGGAACGTATCTGAATTGGCCTTTGCTCGGATTTAGTTGATCGGTTTCATGTTTTATCGGATTACCTTTTCTCGGAATTGATTCTATCGGATTTGGTCTAATCGGATTTGATCTTGTCGGAATTGAACACAATCGGATTCCAGTCTTGCCTATGCTCGGAATTGATGAATATTGTGTTATGAAAGATCAAGTTTAGAACATGAACTTTGTCCCTTGGTTTGTGAAAGGAATGAATGTATTGCCTAAGCTAAGGAGTTGGACGAATTCACAGGATTACAGTAAGTAAAGGGTAATCGTGAATTGTGGTATATTGGTTGTATATACATGAGTTGATATATGTACTTGTGGTTTTATATGTACATGTATGTTTGATTTCAGTATTATGCTTATTTTTGTTGATTAAGCAAATACTAATTGTTAGTTGTTTGTTCAGGTGGTAGAAAGACTCAGTAGTAGGAAAGACTGAGTTCCCTGAGCATTGAAGATATCGGTGAGTGGATATATATCTTGGATGTATAAGATATATAACCTGATTGTTGCTCTTTTCTGTATATATACATGATGTTGTTGTAAGATCAGCTTGGCGGTTGTTATTCAGCTGGGCCTATGTTTAGAGATATACAGTATTAGTATTTGTCTTGATAAGCATTTGTTGTAATCAAGAAGTACTATTATTGTTGTCTGTTGTAACTGGGCTATCGGTAAACCTATGCTTTGGCCGGCATTTGGTTGTAGGTGTTGCAACACCGCCGGTTCTCTTGTTTGTTTGAGCATTGTTGGTTTAGGCTTGATGCCTTGTATGTTTGTGATATCTATTCTCTCACTTAGCTTTGTGCTAATTCCCCACTATTGATTTCTTTTCAGGAGAATCCAGGTAGATGGATTAAAGAGCTAAACTGGAATTTTGGGACTGATCTAACTCTGATATTTGAAGTTTTTTGTAAAGAACCTGTTTTGTAGTAACAATGTAAATGATTTGTAAAGCAAAACCTGTTAAGTTGTATTTGATCAAATATATATTATATTATATTTTGTTAATTAAGCTTCCGCGCGTGTTTATAATAGTGTTAGTGAGAACAGTGTTACACCGTCGCCATCTCTGATATTCAATTTTGTTTGTGCATCATCCATGGATTCAAGCCACCAGTACCAGTCCGTTTGTTTGTGAACACTTAGATTTTAGGGTTGTACATCTTATGTATCAGGTACTGTATTCATCAACTTTGTATGTAATATTCTTAAAAATGTTTTTGTTCATCATGATTAAGGGTTTTAATCTGGAAATCAGCTTTGTAGAACGAAGCCTGTATCAAATGTTAGTTATCTGTGAATCAATGGTTATACTTTATGCATCAAATGTATTGTGTGAATCAAAGATTTGTATTTGTGTGCATCAGGGTTGTAATCTGTGGATCAAAGTGGCCTGAAATTTTTGGCCGATGGGAACAATCTCAGACCCACATTTCTCAGCCTGTTATTTCTGACTTTTAAAATTACCATATTAACCTTTTTAATTTTTTTAATTCCGAATTTTTTGTTAAAATGGTGGTTTTTTTGTTTGAATTTTGACTTGATTCTGTGGTCCAGATTTCTTCTTACATTTAGTACCTTAATTTTTTTTAGCAGATCTCTACCATATATATATATATATATATATATATATATATATATATATATATATATATATATATATATATATATATATCTTAGGGCTGTAGAGATGTTTAAGGATAATAAGGTAATATTTCACAGTTTCTTTAGATTCTGCTATTAAAATGAACCAAACACACGAATTATTAGGAATTAAATTTCAATTTCTTCATAATCCTAATGATTTTTACCAACCAAACATTATCTAAATTTTCTCTTCAAATATTTTTCACGTTTTAAAAAAGTTAATTGAAATTGAGTCCTATGATTTCTTTCTCTTGTTTTAAAAAATACAATTCATAAACTAGTAAATATATATACTTTATCCCCTACTTATTAAAACGATGGCATACATATCCCATTGCTTGTCTCCTTATAGCTATTTACTTAATCTTAGCCCAAATATAAAAGGTTCTATACATTCTACTTTGCATTTTTATTTATATGATCAAGAAAATTATTATATTTAAGAGATAAAATAAAGTAAATAGAAAAAAAAATTAGAAAAAAAAAGAAAGATTATTCAATAAGTCAACGAAATAATATGTTAGGTGTAACGGGGCATACTTTTCAACAAAAACGACCGGCAGACTGGGCCCACGTCTTAAACCAAGTGGCCCCACAAACCCAAAAAGGTTACGGACCTTAATGTATT
This sequence comes from Pulicaria dysenterica, assembly GCA_947179395.2. Lineage (NCBI taxonomy): Eukaryota > Viridiplantae > Streptophyta > Magnoliopsida > Asterales > Asteraceae > Pulicaria > Pulicaria dysenterica. The sequence goes on from OX359289.1 coordinate 99,992,263, forward strand.
AGTAAGGCCATCCGTTGTACTCGGCTCGGAGAGGCGCGAGCTCGCGAGGAACACCACCTCGGGTGGTTGAACTCGCCCGGGTTCCATGCCTTCCGAGTTCCGGAACTCGCTGAAACAAACCCAACCCCCACATCTACCAATTAGATTTTAGTTTTTTTTTTTTTGAAGTGAAAAGGAAAGGAAAATGAAAAAGGGGGAGTATAACGGGTGTAGTGGGTAAGGGAAATGAAAAGAGAGAAAAAATGACGTGGCGCTGATGTGGCAGTGGGTAAGGAAAGGAAAGAGGGGGAGTATAACGGATAGCCTAATAACTAGTGGTAGGCTATCGTAAACGTGTCGTGTCGGGAATTAATATGTTCTGATAATAAGAGATAAAGTATAAAATATATATCTGATAATATTATTATTATTATTTAAGAGTTTTGATTAAGGTTAAATATAGTTTAAACTCTATTTCGATTAAACTATTAAACTTTTTATAATAGCCATCACCTTTATTATTGAATTGCTTAAGCATTAAAGTTTCAATGTATATTTATTAACCATTAATCTTTATTTTTGTGATGGATTTTATGTAGGTATATATCATATTATAGTTTGATCGTTAGGTTAGGATGTAAATTATCATTATAGAACTAACGACATTTTTGACGTTACAACCTTTGTATTTTTTAGGTAAAGATATAATTTTTTCTAGCACAAAAAGACAAAAATTAGATGAAGTATAAATATATGTCTATTTAATAATAATAACAATAATAATAATAATAATAATAATAAAGTAATAATAATAATAATAATAATAATAATAATAATAATAATAATACAAAAAATATATTTCACAAAAAGACAAAACTTTTTCCTCCCTTTTGTGTATATTTATATAATATACTTATATACAAAACTATAAAAGGAAAATAATTTGTAATATAATATTATTTAATTTAAATGATATTACACTCTAATACTGAAATTACTAAATTATTTTTTATTAAAATAGTTTGTAAATGTAATGTACCTAAGTTATGTGATGTTAACAGTACAAATTATTTTTCCATCTATAAATTATATATAATAAAAACCCAATACGACTACTAAAAAAGTATTATTAAGAGGTTTGGGTAAACTTAATTTTTGAGCTTAAGTTCATTAATTTTGTAGTTTAAGAAATTTTTTTTTGAAAATTAAGTGTTTGAATTTACTTATTACTTGTAAGTTAATAAGCTACTTTTAAAAAAGTGGGTAACTTAGCTTATTGTTGTAAAATGAATAAAAAAGACATGTTTATATTTGAGAAAAAGAAGATGTGGAAAAAAGAAAGAATAATAGTGTGTGTATATATATGTATAATATATATACACACACACAAAGATGAGTCGATGTGAAAACAAAAAATTATTTTTACTTAACTTATCAAAATTAGCTTATTTTTACTAAAAATAAGTTTATAAGCTTAAACTAATAAACTAAATCAAATACCTAATTTCTAATAAGCTTAAAAAATATGCCAATAAGCTAACAAGTCCTTAAAATAAACTAACACAAACACCCCTAATTTATTTACAGTATTAGGGTTTGGTTCATGTGTTAGTATTTTTATATTGAGAATAGACCAATGATGTAAGAGAGTCCAGTTAGAATAAATCAAATCCGAAGTTATAATCCATATATCAATTTTAAAATTTTCATCAACACTTAGGAATTAGAAATGTATTTTACTCTTAAATATAACAAAATGTCAATAAGACTAATAAAAATAAATTAAGTTATTTATAGTATATATATAATTGATTTTGTTAAAGTTTAAGGATATATGATTTGACTACGTAGGTACTTTTTCACTTTATCACATAATAAAAATAAAAATAATTTAGTTATAACTCCATTTTATACCATTTGTATTCATCCAGCTAGGTGAAGCTTGAAGGTAGCATGCAGTAGCGAATTTAGAATAAAAAATTTACGTGGTTTCTAATTAAGTTAAACTAATAAAAATGAACGAGTCAAGTATATTTAAGTCGGGTCGGGTCAGGTCATTATAACTAAAATATAAATATATACCTAAAGGAGATATTAAAGTTCTTACAAATTTGAACCGGCGAGGTCGGGTATACTTGAAATATTAATATTCATCCTGGTAATGACAATTTAAAGTTTTTGTGGGTTTTTTTTAAATCGTGGGTTGTTGGAGGGGAAATTTTTCTTGTTTGCCCTTTTCTTCCTATATTAATACATCATAATTACAGTTTTGCCATCGTTAAATCTCATCTATTAATTTTGATGATCCAATGGTCCAGATTGGTTCTTTAGGTTCTTTGTTTAACACATAATTCTTTATTTATCCAATTTTATATATATATATATATATATATATATATATATATATATATATATATATATATATATATATATATACATATATATATGGGGAGGGTTCATGCGAGAACCGCGAGAACCAATCTCGGTCGTTCCTTGAATATGGGAAGTTTTATGGATGGTGAGCGTGGAGGGATAGAGTGTGGCAGAGTGCATGTGAGGAATTCATAAGTGGGCAATGACATTGAAAGAGGGGGAATTGAACGTCTCAGATTGGTTCTCGCGGTTCTCGCACTAACATTGGTTCTCGCATGAACTTTTTCCTACATATATATATATATATATATATATATACTATTATATAAATCATTTAACATTATCTCTCCCAAAAGTCTTAATCTCTTAAATTTTAAGTAATTTGAAATTACTAACTTACCCTCATTTAAACCTAAAAGGAAACTATTGAATGAAGTTAATTAGATTCTTTAAAACAATTTTAACAATTAAACCTTCCATAAGAAACATATTTAAACAAGTAAAGTCAATGTAATTAAATTTTAACATATAAGATATTAAATAAATTAAAAATTAAAAAAAACCTCCATAGAAATATTATTTTGAATATCTTCTAATATTTATAAAAGACTAATTAGAAAAAAATTATTAGATAATCTTGACATTTCATTTAGTAAAATATTTAATCTTAGTCATTCATTCTTATAATTTTAAAATTTTAATTTTGACTTTTTAGAGTTAAACTAATATGACTAATCAATATGAATTAAGATAAATCTAAATCTTAATTAAATTATAATATTTATATAACAGTTAAATTAATATTTAATCGTATTTTCCAAATTGTTGTACTTTAATATTTTGACTTTGATTTTAATATTCTAAGATAACCTTTAATTTAAATTTTTTTATTTTATTGCTTATAATTGTAACGATAATAATCGGCGACTTGTACAAAAAATACAATCACATCTCTTCATATTATAATATCATGTTTTTGCCATCACGTTAGTTTTCTTGCGTCGACGCTTCTATCACTTGTTTTGAGGTTGACATCTTTTGTCTTCATTTTTTTAAACTCTCAAATCTTTCGAGTTTTATAATATTTGATATTTTTATTGATTTTTAATATTTATTAACTTTTAAACAAACCCATGTGATACCCGTGTATCATACGGGTATTTAACCTTAACGAATGTGAATTATTATATTCGTGTCTTATAATTATTTAATATTTTCTATTAATTTAATATTTATCTTTTTTAAACAACCCGTGTATCACACGGGGATTACTCTAGTTCTATCATATAACAAATAGTTTAATTTAAGTATTAGAAAAATTGACATAACCAAAACTCATACACCATAACATGTAATCCTACTTTATAAGCACTCATATAAGTAAAATAAAAGGTTTAATTTATTATATTTTAACATTACTTTACTTGAAATATTAAAATTTAAGTAATAGAAAATCACCAATATAATCTTGAATATTTTTAGAGTAAATTACACTAATCGTCCATGTGGTTTGTCACTTATTACACCATTCGTCCCTGAACTTCATTTATTACACTAGACGTCCCTGACGTTTATATCTTGTCACGTCTATGGACCCTGATTACCTGAAAAAGACTATAATACCCTTTTCTTTTTAATTTTCACTTTTCTTTTACATTTTTATTTCTTTTTTAATAATTCGATATTATTATTAATAATTACATATTCATTTTGATAATGTAGGCTATTGTATTCACGCACTATGATGACATCGAATAATTTCCATTCAAAATATGTCTATTTTCTATCCCCCTTTTCCATTTTATGTATTTCTTTATTATCTATCAACTTTTTGTTAATTTCTAAAAATAACATTTGAAACCAAATAAAATAAGAAAAAATCTCTACTTATAAAATAAGATGATGAAACATATCAATAACTTTGGGATTGTGTTAATGTTGGGGAGATAGCAATATCAAACCTAAATCAAACCTGTCTATTAATTAAAATAGGATTTGATATTAAAAAACCACATATTCAGTTTTGGACTTAGATAAATGAAAAACATGTGTTGTTTTTCATGTTAGACTTAAAGAAAACTGTAAGTAAGAAACATCAGCTGAAAAACAAAGTGTCAGCTGAACATTGAGTATCAGCCAAAGGACCAGCTTCAGGAAGATCAGTTAAAAGAAAAGATCAGTCAAGAAGCATCAGCTGAACATCTTTATTGCATCAGCTGATGGTCTAAAAGCATCAGCTAAGGAAAGATTCTCGATCAGCTGAGCAGTTACGGATCAACTGACACTATCACTTTGATCAGCTGATGCCTCCCATTTATCAGATAAGGTATTCATTACTTTTCCAATCTTTTCTTTGTCAGCCTATCACTCTCAATGATCAGCTGAACCCTTAGGATCTACTGATCATGAAGGTTAATTGGCTCACATCGTCATACTAGTGTTTGTATTATCAGTTGATCAACTCTGATCAGCTGGGCAAACCTTAGTAGCTGAGCCTTTCATTTTCATCTCTGGTTGAGCAAATTTATGTTTGAAGTTCAGTGTCTGTTAACTGAGTCTTTATACAATATCTCAGTTAATAGTTTTTCTTGGTAACATTTTCTTAATTCAAAGGCAGAACATGTGTTGTTCTTATTATGCCTTAGATCTTTCATTGTAAAAGTACTTAGCACATTTTGTATCTGCAAAGAGACAAAAATGATAGATCTTTATCCTCTGGAAAAGGAGAAAGATACTTTAGAAAAGAAGATCTCGAAGATATGCTTCAACAACTAAGTATGGCTGGCAACTCTATACTTGGTAAAGTCAAATCTTCCGAAAGCATGGTGTTGATAAAAGTACAAGCATGGAAAAAGAAGCTTATTCTCCCAAAACATAAAGGTAGTACTTTAATAATATAATAATAGATAGTGGGTAAACACCTTACTGAAAAGTATGTTCACTTTACACATTTTATGTATAAAGTTAACTTACCTTTCACCCACTAACTTTATCTATTATAATATTATTAAACCAAGTACCTTTGTCTCCTTCTCCACTCCATCAACCCGGACACCATATGGCTTATATATACTCATGCATGGAAACATGCTAGGTATGCATATAGATAGTTGAACACTGAAATCTCATCTGTTGAGAATTAGTAGAGTTAGCATTTTACTTTCAATGTAACAAACTTGTTCATGTGTTGAACATCTTACACATAAGTTATTTAAGATTAGCTTAGTCTACGTGTTAGATGAATTTAGTTGCCACCTTTTATTGAACTTAGATTTTCCGTATCTAGTTCATGTAATTCTTCATTTACATCAATAAGAATTATATAAAAGTAAACCGTGTGTTTCTTAAATTTTAATTTGCTAAAGTTTGTATTCAACCTCCCCTTCTACAAACATTTGTTGTTGTAGTATCCATTCGGGACCAACAGTTTAACATGAATGAGGAATTGTGCAGGTATGAGATAATGTATTGGTGGCTGGTTGGTGTGTTTTAAAAAATGTAAATTTATGAGTACATTACACCAATCGTCTATGTGGTTTGTCACTTATTACACCGTTCATCCCTGAACTTCATTTATTACACTAGACGTCTCTGACGTTTATATTTTGTCACGTCTATGGTCCTTGATTACTTGAAAAGACTATAATACCCTTTTCTTTTTAATTTTCACTTTTCTTTTACATTTTTATTTCTTTTTTTAATAATTAGATATTATTAATAATAATTAAAAAAACATCTATGAGGGAGGGGGTTTTAATATGTTTAATAATATTACTAATAATAAATAATGATTTAGTAATTAAGAAAATAAAAAAATAGAATAAGGGTATAATAGTAATTTTAAAAGAAAAGACAAAGGTAATTTAGTCTTTTTATCTAGATCAGGGACCATAGATGTAACAAATTATAAACGTTAGAGACGTCTAGTGTAATAAATGAAGTTCAGGGATGAACGGTGTAATAAGTGATAAACCACATGGACGATTGGTGTAATTTACTCATATATTTACATTTTATAAAACACACCAACTAGCCACCAATAAGTTATCTCATACATGCACAATTCCTCATTCATGTTAACACAATCCCAAAGTTATTGATATGTTTCATCATCTTCTTTTATAAATAGAGATTTTTTTTTCTTATTTTATTCGGTTTCAAATGTTATTTTAGAAATTAACAAAGAGTAGATAGAGAATAAAGAAATACATAAAATGGAAAAGGGGAAAGAAAATAGACATGTTTTGAATGGAAATTATTCGATGTCATCATAGTGCGTGAATACAATACCCTACATTATCAAAATGAATATGTTATCGAGTATAATTTATTCATCTTCGCCGCATTGCGCGGGTAACATGCTAGTATATATAGAATGGAATTTATTAATTAATCTTCTTTTTTTTTGTTTTTTACTAACACTTATAAAAATATTTGTAGATATTTATAAAATTTATTAAAAAATATATTTTCTATTATCTTAATTAAGTTTTTTTAATATTTCTATGCTTACCTTTCTATATAACAAGTTATTCATATACATACTTTTATTAAATTATCAAGTAATTAAATGAAAATTATATATTTAGAAATGTGTGTATAAAATATGAAAATCTGATAAAGAAAACATTATTTTCAATAAAAAAATATTCTCTCATTCTATAAAGATTCCGTATGTAAATATTACTGTAATAATTATCTTATTATATATAGACAATTTAATTGAATGATTCATTACATTCTGTATGCAAAACAAACATGATACTAGATTGTAATAGGACATTTAATTCCATCATTAATTCCATTACCTTGTCCATTTCATCTCTTCGTCATTTCATTTTGTCCAACAAAAATAACCTAGGAGTCAGTATTTTATCAAAGAGCCTTTGGTCTGTCGGTATTAAGGAGTGTTCCTAGTTACATGAGCTTGAGAATTCAAGTCTTGCTATAAACATATGTGTAGATTAAGTGGTTGTGTGTGTTGATCATTTCTAAAAAAAGAAGAAGTCAGGCTTCAAAAGTCCAACATGCAATTACATTGCACAAAAAGGTACAAGTTGTTTATGTAAATCATGAAAGTTGATTTGTACATAATATTATTATTTTTATATATAATAATCATGACTTTTATGCTTATGCAAACTCATTAATTATTTTTTTTAACTATACATTTAGAAGTAAGGGTGAAATACGGTTTAATCATCAAAGTTTTACTTTTTTTCGGTTTAACCATCAATGTTTTTTTTAAATGGTTTAACCATCAAAGTTTTAATTTACCTTCTACTTTTACCCTCTTACCCTTTATAACCAGTCAAATTTATCCAAACACCCCTAATCATAGATAATCAATACCCAAACACCACCATTTTCCCCCATTTTACCAACAACTACCCAAAAACCCCCCTATTCACTCTCCTTCCCTTATCCCTATCTCTCTCGTAGAATGCAGAAACAAACCCTAAAATCACCACCGCCGCCCAGCCCGACCATCACCACCGTACACCGCCACAGCAACCGTCATCGTACACCGCCACAGCAACCGTCATCGTACACCGCCACAGCAAATCCAACGGCGTTTTCAGGCGAGGGTTTCCTCCTCCATAGCAACTGCCATCGTACCCCTAATCATAACCACCACCGCTAGGGTTTTCAGGCGACGAGGTTTCAGGTGGCGTATGAAGGGGAACGGAGGTGAGGTTCTCAGGCGAGGGTTTCCTCCTCCACCACCATAACCACCACTGTCACCAAATCCAGCATCACCACCACCAAAATTTGCCACCACCATAAGCACCACCACCACCATAAACACCATTCTGGAACGATCTGCCCTAGCCACCACCACCACCATAGCAAACGACCGCCGGCAACACTACCAGATCTGCCACTGTCAAGATTTGGACGATTTTTAGGGTTTCGGGAACGATCTTCCCTAGCCACCACCACCACCACCATAGCAAACGACCGCCGCCACCGCTACCAGATTCGCCACCGTCGCCACCATAACCACCACCGTTGGCCACTATAAACATTTAAGGGGTTTTGAAGGTGAGAGTTTCTCTTTGAACATGCTTTGTAATTTTATGAATATGATCCAGATCAGAGTTTCTTGTTTCTTTGTTTTGGGAAATTTGTTAAATCTATTTGTGTGGTTTGCTTGGATTTGATGGTTTGTGTTGTAAGAACATCATTCTAGATAACATTCAACAAGATCATTCCAGAGTCAGTCAGTTAAATCGTGGAAGAACATGAAATTTTTTTGGTTTTATTCATCTTTGAATGTTAGAAGAACATCAAAAATAAAAAATAAAAAAAATTATGTTTTTACATGTTAAACAAGTTTCAGGTAACAAAAATGGTAAAACCATAAAACAAACAAAACTTATGGATTAAAACAGAAACTAAACTGAACTTTGTGGTTAAAACGTTAAAATAAAAACTTTGATGGTTAAACCGAAAAAAAAGTAAAACTTTGATGATTAAACCGTATTTCACCCTAGAAGTAATAAGGTTTAAATATATACTTTAATTATATACGTCAAATAAATAATATGTATAAATCATATCTCATAAATTAAGAAGGTGATTTCTTGGGTTTACTTTGCTTGATAGATTTTATGTTATTTTGAAATGAAATAATTAATGAACATGACTGTTACTAGACTAGCGAAAGCCGAAAAGTGCCAAGTGAGAACATTTATGAATTTCCTTTACGTCGTTACTTAGCTTTGGACCTATTATAGAGTGCACAAAAAATTCGAATATCCGATTTATACGAAAAAATATCCGAAACTGGTTTTTAGAAAAACCGGATTATTTTTATCCGGACCGAATATTTTGAAACCGGATAGTACGACCGGTTATTGGTTTTTCCGGGCGACCGGTTCTTTTACCGGTTAAAAAACCGGTTTTTTTAAACCGCATAGTACGACCGGTTTTTATCCGATTTTTTACTACTAGCCGTTTTTCAAAAAAATAGCCGTTTTTATAGCCGTTTGGGAGAATTCTTGACCCTTTTTTCATGTTTTTTTACATTTTTGCCACCCAAAAAACTTATATATAGTGTGGGTATGTTGTAAGATTAAGCCACAACTTACATCTTCCATTTTCTCTCCAAATTCTCTACTTTTATTCACCAAAGTTCACTTTCATTCACTTTCTTGAGATTGATATCATGGCCGGTAGTAGTAGCATGCCGAATACGGGAGCATCTTCCGTAGGAGGAAACCCCGATGTGGTGAGGATTCTCCAGCATAATAGAAATAAAGAAATTTGGGAACATTTCGACTTGTGCGAGATGTCCAACGGTTCAAAAAGGGCTCGGTGCAAACTTTGTCACAAGTTTCTAGCACCCGAAGGCAACTCTACTTTGAGGGCTCATATTTCCAAGTCATGCAAGGCGCTAAGAGCAACATCCGATGCAACTCAAGCCAACATGACGAATCAAGGTGGTGTTTTCATTTACGACAACGACAAATTACGAGACGCTTTTACGAGGTTCGTGATTACAAAAGCTTTGCCATTTGACCACTTTGATGATAAAGATTTCACCGAAACCATCCAAACACTAATGCAACCGCGTTACACCGCTGTAAGTCGTACTACCCTTAGGCGTGATGCAATAAAAATGTGGCGTGAGGCTAGAGAAAAAATGATTTTAGGATTCCAAGAACACCGTTATGGTGTGTCACTTACATGTGACGTTTGGAGTTCTCCACATAACACCGGACATTCTTTTCTAGCCGTCACGGCACATTGGCTAGACCAAGATAGTTGGCAAATGATGAAACGTACAATCGCGTTTGAGTTATTTGGTGAACCACACACCGGCGCAAATTTATTTGCGCTTTTAAAAAGGGTGATTTTTGTTTATAACATACAAAACAAAGTTTATTCTATATCGTTTGATAATGCGTCAAATAACACAAACGCGGTTCCACGATTAAAAATACTACTTTCACCAATTTTAGACGGTGTGTTTTTTCACACTCGTTGTGTTGCACACATCATCAATCTTTCCGTTCAAGCCGGTTTGGAGGTTATTGACTCCAAAAGAAAAGATTTCAAAGAAATGATAAAATCGATTTTTTGCTCCAACAACAAACGGTTGAATAATTATAAACGTTTTTGCAAGTCGGTTAATTGTAAAGCTTTGGGTCCAAATTTGGATTGTCCAACTCGTTGGAACTCCACTTGGATGATGATGCACTCCGCCTTAAGGCAAAGAGATACGTTGCAAACTTTTTACAAAAACTTGTTTGATAAAGGTCTTGTAGCACAAGAGTATCCGAATGAGGGTTGGGAAATTATTTCAAAACTACACAATTTACTTGAGGTTTTTAAAGACGCAACAACTTGTTTATCCGGCGTTTATTATCCCACTAGTCCGTTGGTACTTAACCAATTGTTTTTGATGGCTAACAAAATTGGTGACTTTGAGTTTGAAGGTGAAGAATTGAAACTCGTTGGGGCAAAAATGAAAGAAAAACTTTTAAAATATTTTAAGGAAATTCCCCCGGTATTTACTTGTGCCGCCGCTTTAAACCCTTGTTTAAACGTTGGTGGAGTTGAAACATTAATCGAACAAATTGCATTTTCTTTTAACCTTACCGAAGATGATCCCGCTTTTATAACTAACCAAACCAATTATTTCAATAAATGTTTTCGAGATATGTTTGAGATCTATTTGGGTAAATACGGGACATCTAGTGCCATTCATGATCAAATGAGAGCGGAATCTAGTAGACGCCAGAGTAATGCGGGTTTGTCACTTTTTAACACAATTATGAACTCTCAATCCAAGAGAGCATGTGGTTCCACCCCAAGTAGTGAGTTGGGGAATTACATGTCAACCAATTTTATAGCAAACTATACATATGAGGATTTTCAAACTTTTGATATTTTGGTTTGGTGGAAGGAAAGGGAATCACAATTTCCGGTTCTAGCCGCCATGGCCCGTGATCTACTAACCGTCCAAGCTTCTACGGTAGCTTCGGAATCTGCTTTTTCTGTGAGTGGCAGGGTCGTATCCGCAAGAAGATCACGGTTGAGTCCCGAATCTGTGGAAGTGTGTATTTGTTTAAAAGATTACTTGGATGATGCGGCTAGAAGACAACACGTGACCACACTAGAAGACCCAATTGACGTCGACTTGGAATCAAACATACACAATGAAGAAGTGGAACTTGGAATATCGTCTCCCGATGAAGATGGCGAAGAAGAAGATGCGTGAACGGGTTGCTATGTAGGGGTGATGGCGATGCCGAAGCTCCTCCCTGGCTTCCCACTTTTAATTCGAAGTTTGAATTGTTTTAAGTATTTTTATTACAATATTTAGATGTTTGTAGTTTGAATATTTTTAATTAGGAAGTTTGTAATTTTAATATTGTACTTTTTAAGTATTTAAATTAATCAAAATTTGAGTTTTCTTTCACATGTATGTTTTTTATAGTATATATTATAGGAAATGTATTTAAAAAAAAACAAAAAAAAAACAGTGGGTGCTTAAAAACGGAGATCGGTTTTTTTGGCCAAAAAAAAACCGGTTTTAAAAAAAACCGGTTATAGTATAAACCGAATCCGGATTTTATAGTATTCAAATTCGACTGCGTAACCGGTTAATACTAAACCGGTTTTAACCGAAACCGGTTTTTTTTTTTTAAAAATCCGATCCGGATAATACTATAACCGGATATAGTATTATCCGGTCCATGTGCATGTCTAACCTATTAGACCGTCGACCTCTCTATAGTTGGGCTAGTCATTTGGGCCTCAATATCTATTTGATTAGAAACAAGATATCATATATTGATCTTTTAATTAGAAACAAGAAATCATTTTGGACCTCTCTATAGTTGGGGACTTGGGGGTCACATTGGCATTTCACTTTGAGATATGTGTGGAACTCACATGGCGAGCGAGCAAAAACCATAACTCACGCTGCATTAATATATCCATATTCTATCTCCTAGCTATAGTGTTATTTTATAGGTCTCTTTTTATACTTTATTCGCTATTAAAATTATGGAGATAGAATGTGTAGTTAATACCACTCGCGATGGACGTTATTATACTAAAAAACACCTTAAAATTGGTTTTTATTTATTTCTTTTAATACATGTTTTTTTTTTGAAAATCCAATACCTTTTATAACCAATAAAATCCAAAAGAAAACAGTTACTTCCACCCTGCCAGGAGTAGGGTAGAGGTTAAAGGACTTTACATTCGATAACTACAATTGATACCTACATAGTTCAAACACGACCTAGACTCAGTTTGGTTTATCCCATGCTCTTAGCTATATCCGCTGGATTTGTTAGCCAGTCTGCCCATGATGATGAACTCCATTTTTTTTATCCTTGCTTTGAACCAGTGAAAAGAGTTTAGCCTGATATCAAATAAAGAGGAACAAGTTGCGTCTTCTCCAGAGGTAGTAACCGACAATTCTCAATGTTGCCTGCCAGATATATGCTTGTGTAGATGCCCACGGAAGATTGCCTCTGCAGGATAATTCTTTGAAGTTGTTCCCCCCACCATATTGCACGTTCCACCATTGATGGATCTTAGACCACATAAGTATGCTTATATGGAAATTGAAGATCGCATGATTAACAGCAACTAGATAGAGAACTCTAAAAAAAGAGGGATTCCATGGGTGAGAAGGCTGACATGAAGACTCTCATTCCATTTCAATTTCAAGTTCACACCATGGGCACAATATGGAAGCAATATCAATTCCTTTGTCCGCCAATTTCCATAGAACTGGGAGACGTTCAATATCTACCTTACATGCGAAAATAAGCACTTTTTTAGGTATTGTTGGCGACCGAAGTGTTGCCGGTTATACTTCCCTTTCCTGCATGTATTTGTTAGTTATGTATTTTCTGACCCACTTGACCGAGTATCACTCTTCTTTATCCATTGACCAGCTCCAGACATCTTCTCTATCATCTACTACCGTACTTAATTCAAGGGAAGATAACAACTCTTGGATTTCTCCGTTTGTCCTTCCACTTAGCCTGCCATTTAAATTGATGTTCCAGTTCTAGGAATTACCCACCCAAAAACCAGACTCTTCCACCAGGATGTTTTTATTAGTAGACCTATTAAAAATCCTTGGAAATCTAAATTTTATGGGGGCCTTAGTCAACCATTTGTCTAGTCAAAATCTTGTGTTTTTACCATTCTCAATTTTTATATCTCCCAAAATCCCATTAAAGGTATTATTTAAATAGACATTCAAGCCTCCAGAAGACCCATAAATGCTTTTTATAACCCGAACCCACAGAGTATTTAAGTATTTTTAAATATGACAAGATTTATCAGTAATATTGCTAGATGCATAGTTACTTTTTTCAGAATGTATACCGAATTATCTAGTAGATCTTAATTCAAAGTTAATTTAGTTAATTTTTAAATAACAGGTCAAAGTAAACTGAACCAAACAGAATAAAATTTCTACCTCTTGTTCGATTTAGCCATACTAGAGCGATATATCATCATCATTAATGTCATCATTTTCACAATAATCTTCTCAATCAGTGCGCAATATATAACAAACAAATAATACCCATAATCAAATTTCAATAAAATATATATCATACATCATAAAAAGACATGACATAATTATACTTAGCACCAAAAACGCTACAATACCCACCCAAAATATTATTAAAATCGAATAAAAATAATAATTTAATTTATTAGTTTTCAGCTTCTTCTTCATCTTCATACACATCTTCATCTTCATCATCGGCCACCGCATCTTGGTATTGCTGATACTCCGACACCAAATCATTCATATTGCTCTCCGCCTCCGTGAACTCCATCTCATCCATCCCTTCACTCGTGTACCAATGCAAGAAAGCCTTCCGTCTAAACATCACCGTAAACTGCTCGGAAACTCGCCGGAACATCTCTTGAATCGATGTCGAGTTCCCCATAAAAGTCGACGACATCGAAAGCCCCGTCGGCGGGATGTCACAAACACTCGACTTCACATTATTAGGAATCCATTCGACGAAATACGAAGAGTTTTTGTTCTGTACATTCATCATCTGCTCGTCGACTTCTTTGGTTGACATTTTGCCTCTGAACATGGCGGACGCCGTGAGGTAACGGCCGTGACGTGGGTCGGCGGCGCACATCATGTTTTTGGAATCCCACATTTGTTGAGTAAGCTCCGGGATTGTTAGGGCACGGTATTGTTGGGACCCACGGGAAGTTAATGGCGCGAATCCGACCATGAAGAAGTGGAGGCGTGGGAATGGAATTAGATTCACGGCGAGCTTACGGAGGTCGGAGTTTAATTGGCCGGGGAATCGAAGGCAACAGGTGACCCCACTCATGGTGGTTGAAATCAAATGGTTTAAATCGCCAACTGAAATTAGTCAAATTACGATCACAATTAACATATTTTTTGAAATTATAAAGATGGATTGAATCATATATAAGATCAAGAATGTCTTACAACTAGGGTTTGTGAGCTTTAAGGTTCTGAAACAAATATCATATAATGCTTCGTTATCAAGCACCATACATTCGTCGGCGTTTTCAACCAGCTGGTGGACGGAGAGGGTGGCGTTATACGGTTCAACCACCGTGTCGGAGACCTTCGGCGACGGGAAGACCGAAAAAGTCATCATCATCCTGTCCGGGTATTCCTCTCGGATCTTGGATATTAGTAACGTGCCCATACCCGAACCCGTACCTCCTCCAAGCGAATGACATACTTGAAATCCTGTCACATAATTAATATTTTTTTAGCCTAAGTTAAATACTTATATTGAAAATTATAAATTTGTAATTGTAATGTAACGCCTACCTTGTAAGCAGTCACAATTCTCGGCTTCTTTGCGAACGACATCGAGAACCGCATCGACTAACTCGGCACCTTCTGTGTAATGTCCCTTAGCCCAGTTGTTTCCGGCCCCATTCTGGCCGAAAATGAAATTATCGGGTCGGAAGATCTGACCATAAGGTCCGGCCCGCAAACTGTCCATTGTACCGGGCTCTAGATCCACCAGGACAGCCCTGGGGACATATCGTCCACCACTAGCCTCGTTGTAATAGACATTTACTCTCTCGAGTTGAACATGAGTGTTACCGTTGTATTTTCCGGTGGCGTCGATACCATGTTCATCGCAAACCACCTCCCAAAACTTTGCACCGATTTGGTTTCCACATTGTCCGGCTTGAATGTGTAGAATTTCTCTCATTTTCTTGGAATATAATGTCTTTTTTTAAAAATAATAAAAATTTACTTGTGAAGTTTTGAAGGAGTTGGTTTGAAAAGAAGAAGGGAGATGGGGGGTTTTTGTAGGATAGGCAAGGGAGCATTATGATGTAGACTTTGATATTTATTTCTTTAAAACTCAAATAATTTGAGAAAAATACAATTAATAGTTGCATGTGAGTGTGTTTTTCTAATTTTTGGAATAAATAATAAAATCAGATCAAGAAATATAGTGAGTTGTACATGTGAGCAAGATGCCAAGATGCATAATTGTATGTTAGGGGGTCTACTTCATATTAAACTACCAGTTTTACCCTTTCTTATATTGATTATTTTTTAAATCTTAAAATATTAGTATTTGATTCATTATTGCTCATCTTTGAGTTTAATTGTTGTCGGCGACGTTCAAAGTAGAGGGAAAATCCCAAATATAAATAGTTTAAGACCACAAGTGGTGAGGTGGTTTGAGCTAGTCATGTCCAAGATCCGTTCGTAAACAACTATGTCGAAGCCGTGTTTCATCTGTCATCCGTTTGCTCTTCACCACCATGACGAGCTTAAACACTCCTTTTCTCTTTTTCTTGTTTAGTTATGACTTTACTATATACTGAAAAACTGATGCGACAGCTATAAATGGCATAACCATAGATAATCTTATGAATTATGTAAGAGCAATTCACTTATAAGTTTATTATAATCGTAAACAAGCTTATAATTGTTAACCTAAGTTTATAATTTAAAGAAGTCATAGGCTTAATTTCATTAGCAAAAATGATGAAAAAAATATGCTAATATCAACATCGTCTTATTTGTTGATGCATTTTATTTATGCATCAACAGTCATGCATGCCAAAATCTATGCTTTGAACGTTTTTCTAGTGTTTAAATATCACTTCACCCACTCACGTACACTATACAATTCACTTTACACTATATAATTATTTTTATATACACTTATTTTTAAATATAGAACCAAACAAGGGTAAATAAATAGCACAAGAACACAAGTCACAGTCAATAACTACCAACGATATTCGGAACATCGTGGCACGTGATGTCGAAGAAGCACATCTTGCCAAAATGAGATAGCATAGGGTGCCGAAATGTTTGATGAAGTGAGTTCGTGGAAAGTGGAGAAAATTGCGAGTAAAGCTGCAAATTTAAATGTATTTGAGAGAAAAAAAAAAAAAAATATATATATATATATATATATAGGGGAGGGTTCAAACGAGAACTGTTTTTCGTACGAGAACTGCGAGAACCAATCTCAGCCGTTCCTTGGATATGAGAAGTTAATGGATGGAGAGCGTGGAGGGGATCAAGTGTGGCAGAGTGCATGTGAGGAATTCATAGGCAGACAATGACATTAAAGGAGGGGGAATTGGACGGCTCAGATTGGTTCTCGCAGTTCTCGTACGAAAAACAGTTCTCGTTTGAACTTTTGCATATATATATATATATAACAGTTATCTTGAAACCAAGCGAGGAATCAACAACTTAAGGTTTTTTGATTTATTCGATGTGATCAGTAAAACTAAATATTAAATTAACACAAAAATCTGTTTTATACGTAAGTTTGATATAAAAATAAATGTAATATTTTAACTTTTCTTTTTTAGTCTAACTAGTAGTTGTGTTTTTTTTTTAATTAATCTAGTACTTGTAGTTTAACTTTTTATTCACGGGTTGTAATTTTTATTAATTAATTATTCTCATTTTAATTAGTTTGCACATATATGTAACTTTCAACTAAAAAAGAATTAGTGGGTTAATGAGATAGATGGGTATTACAAAGGTTTTAGTAAGAGAGAAAATTTGAAAAGATAGAGAGAAAAAAAAAAAACCTGATGCGGTATTGGTGTAGAAATTGGGATAGATTGGTAGAAAGATATGTACTATGGTATATACCACATGAGAGATGATTTATATATAATAAATTTTTGTCACACAAAATAAATAATGGTTGTTTTAACCATCATACCTTTAAATATGTAGATGAGAATAAAAGATATTAAGATTATAGTGGCATAAAATTCATATTATTATTCTACCCATATAATGATGGCATATGGAATCTACTTATTTTCTCTATTTATATACACTCTTGATTTTGACACTTGTCTTGATTCAACATGTTACTCTTGATCTGTTAGTCTGTTACTATTTAATATAATGAATTGTGGAAAATCGGCAAGGAAAAGAAGATTTTTAGAAGCTGCAATAGGTTGTGTTTTATGGGTGATGTGGAAAGCTAGAAATGATTTGGTTTTCAAACGGAAGAGATTCATGGTTTTAGCGATAATTTTTTAAGTTCAATCGTTCTTGTTTTTGTGGATTAAATACCGAGCTAATTGTAACTCTCTAAACTGGGCTATGTGGTGTTGTAATCCTTTATCATTATTCTAATTGCTTTGTATATGGTTCTTTCAAGCATCTTGCTCGATTTATATTATAATAAAATTGGATTTGCTTGGATTGGGTGATGGCAATGCTGAAGCTTATTCCCTTGCTTTTCCTTTGTTGTTGTTATAAAAAAAAGTGAGTAAACTGATTAATAAGAAGATTTAATAGAAATATATATAACTTCTCCCGTTTAAAGCATGCATTTGACAAGTTTTATTATTTACTTAAAAAACATAATAATAAAGTAGGATGTTTCAGAATTAAATTTATGACAGGGATGAGTATTGTTTATTCATACATTGTGATCTCTAATTTAAGGCAAGTTACACTCTCATTACACTCCCATTCCATATTGATAAGAGAATTTGCTCTTTATGCTTAAAGAGCAAAATGGTGAGGGTGCAAATTTCATTCTAATACGACATTTCATGTGTCATGTAGGTATAGAAAGAAATGAACGACTACTATATATAATGAATTAAAAAGAAAATATTAATTTATTTAGAGCAAATAATGAGAATTTGAAGTCGCATTAAGCTCTATTGACAATAATTTGGTCTATTTTCTTTATCTTTCTGTTTCATCTTGTAGTTTAGAAAATTTTTTTTTTACCGGCAAATGGGGACACTCCCCCCCCCCCCCTCTCCAGTGTGGGCTCGAATTGTTTGGTGGCGGGTATTCAACCACCTCTAGTTATTTGGCTTTAACCAAGTTTCGAACACCACGCCTTCATTCCATGGAGGAAACCCCTAAGGGAAAAACCCCAACCCATTGCATGCAACAGGATTTGATCCCCCAACCTCTTGTGAGGAAGAAGGACGTCTTACCATATGAGGTTTGGCTTGTAGTTTAGAAATCAATGGTGAATTTTCCAAGACAGAGAAAGAATTGTAAAAAACAACTCAAGTTAAAAAAATACAATGAGAAAAAATAACAATTGGTTTGAAAATATGAATAATGGGGAAACTAAATTGACAGAGATTGTTCTAATTTGGGAAAGTTAAGGGACGGTCTTAATAATTTTGAAATTAAAAAAATAAATATTAATCTTCTATAAACTACATGGACCAATTAATTAATGTACTATTATTATTATTAATATTATTATTATTGTTATTATTATTTTATTATTTTTATTATTATTATTATTATTATTATTATTATTATTATTATTATTATTATTATTATTATTATTTGGAATAACCTTATGTCTTTATACAAAAATTTACTAAATTAGTTTATATACGAAGCTTTTAAGCAAGAAATATTAACTTTTAATTAAATAATTTGGTAGTTCAAAGTTCTTTAAACTAAAATCAACCTACCATTATGTAAGTGAAAAATAATTAATGATAAAAAAATAATGAGTAGATAAAAGGATCCATCTTGTTGCTGTTGAAATAGCATTTTCAAGCAACAGAGGAGTCGATGTCATCAAGAACTAAATATATAATCAAGAGGTAAGCTGTCATTTTTCCTATTGCACCTATCTTTAAATCTTAATTAAAGATTATTGAATATTCATAAATCCCGATTTTCAAGATTTTAAGCTTATTGAATATCCATAAAGGTTTTACTTCAATTTATTTTTCAACATTATTTACCTTTTCTATTAAATTCATAAAATATCAACATACTTTTTTTAGAAGAAAGAAAAATATAACCTTATTCTGTGTACACAAAATTGAAATATAATTGAAAAGTAAATATGAAAAGTATGAAAAAATGATTATAAAAATGTAGCAGTAATTGCCATTTTTAAAAACTAAAATTTCTTTTTAGTACTTTTATCAACAACCTTAAGAACAGTGATTATTATTTTTCTTCATTTTACTCATAGATGTAACTTTTATATATATATATATATATATATATATATATATATATATATATATATATATATATTTTAACAGTTAAACACAATTCATCCCTAATGTTACACCATGTGTCCACACGTGGACTTGAAACCACAACCATAAGGTTAGGGAGCACATTTTCCAAACTTCAATACCGCTAGGCCAATGCCCTTTGGTTATAACTTTTTATATTTATAGTTATATTTTGGATTAATATGCTAATTTGTTAATTATAACTAGTTGCATCTGAAAAAAAATGTTAATGCACTACTATTTTTATTATAAAATTTTTCATTTTAAAAACCTTTCAAATTGTGCAACTTAATGCTGACGCGGAAAACAAATTTTCAAATTAACATTTTAGGTTAAATCATTTCACTTTAACTAGTCACGTCTGAATTATCTGAAAATTATGAATCTGAAATCATGTTTAAATATTACAAATACTCGGGACATATGACAATAAAATAAAATAACATTTACTTATGTTGTATTAAAATCCACAAACACATCTGCGAATAACTCCGTTTACTATCTCAATTCGAAACGGCTGAAAAGAGGAAATAAAAAACATTTAGTTATAAAGTTCAGTGATCGACTCTATCAAGAACATGTTAAGTATTAATTAGTAACACAAACAATGTTGTATACTATTTTTTGGATTTAGTTTATAAAAATATATCTAACTTTTACTTTTTGTTAACGGTTGTTCTGCTAAATTAGATTATTAGTAGTTTTATTATTTAGCTCTAAAATGTTACATATGCTACCATGTCATCAATTCGGGTCGATTTTTTTTAAATCGTCATATTCTTGTACTCTTATGAATATCTTCTTAGGTTATTTAAATTCATTTCATTTTCATCCATCTATATTTTAGGTGTAACACCCCAAAATGGGGCCTAGTTGTAAACTGTAGTACATGTAGCTTTAACAGTTGTACGTTGACTTTAACTGGTGTTTTGTGGTTAATTGTAGTATACATGTTGCTAATTGGTGTCTTAAATGTGAATTGGTGTTTTAAACATGAATTGGTGCGAATTGGTGCTAATTGGTGTTAAATGGTGTTAACTGGTGTAAATTGCGGATAAAAATGTAGTATTATAAAAAGTGTCATAAGTTGACCAAGTAGACAAATAGTTGAACGGTTTTGGATAATGGTTCCAAAAATATCTCCGTTAGTTGAAACGGATAACCCTAAGTTGTGTTTTAAGTTGAATAGGAGAACAAAATACCCGCGTGGGGTATTAGCCAGCTTATGTCGGTCTAAGGGTCTTCTTTATCCCCTGTTAACACCTTCAAACACACATTCATACACATACATACGTACTAGACACTTACACACCAAACCTTTGATCTTTTAAGAAGGAAATTAAGAAGAAAGTTGTTGATTGTGGTTTCTTTAACGGATTTCAGAAGCATTCCAGCCTTAATTGTATATCTTGTAAGTGATTTTTGAAGTTTAAACCTAGTTCTTGGTGTGTTTATGTGTGTGGTGCCAAAGTGAAGATTTAGGTGTGTTTTCGTGTTGTTCTTGTGTCCAAATCGTGATAGTTAGTTCATGTGTATGTTAAATGTGTTGTATAAACACTTGAATGTGGATTCAAGTTGATTTTTGTGTCAAAAACCCGTAAAACAGCGTCTGTTTACGAACAGAGCAAGAACACGCTGTAAATATGGTTCCTACGGGCGTAGTATGATGTTACTACGGCCGTAGGGTGTTGTTTATGTTACTGCGGTCGTAGGTAATGGTTGCTACGGCCGTAGGATTGAATTTATGAGGATTACCACCTACGGGTGATGGAAGCAAGACTACGGGCGTGGGTACATAACCTACGGCCGTAGTTACCCAAAGGATGCCTACTACGGGCGTAGTATATAGTTACTACGGCCGTAGGTCATGGTTCTTTGGCAAGAACTCCTACGGGCGTAGTGCATTTGTACTGCGGCCGTAGTACATGTTGGAATGTTGTTCTGCGGGCGTAGGAACATGTTCCTGCGGCCGTAGGAGGCTGTCAGAAGCCATGTTGACCTTTTGTTGAGACTGTTGTTAGTGCAGTCTGTTGTAGTGTATACTAAGGGGTGTTTATCTATGTTTATTGGTGTTAGGTGACTCGGACGATTCTGTGTGCTCTTGGGATTCCCGATTGCATATCTGCCTCTTGTAGTTTCGAGGTGAGTACCGGTTTCCCATGAGTCTCAGTAGGTAAGTTATCTGTAGTACATGTTGACACATGATTGGTGTATTGATACGTGGAAATGGAGGTATGTTATGATAAAGTTGTACAAGCATGCTTAGTATTATTATTGTTGATATGAAAGATATTGTTGTGATTATATGCGCGCATGAACTGGATCCTTATTGGATCAACTAGTTGTTTATGAAGTTTTGTCCGGACACTGAATTGGAGAACACGGAGGTCAGTCAGGTAGACGGGTGTCAATACTTGGCTGGGTTCTCGGGTAGACGGGAGTTAGTACCCGGGCATTAACGGTACTCAAGTAGTATACGCTTGGGTGATGGTCCTGCAGGCCGCCGTTCCTCTAAGGAGTAAGGTTCCTTGATAGATGGGAACCAACATGATAGATAATTGGCGTACTATGTGGACTGCTTTTGGGTTGTTGAGCGGGGTTAGCTCCCCTGCAACATACGACTACTGCTGACACGTTTGTCACGTCACAATATGATAGGATAGCCTTGTGTGCTGTTCTGATATATGATAGCCTGCTTATTGTTGCTTATGTGTAATTGGTGCTCACTAGCTAGTTGTAGCTAATGGTGCAAGATTTACCTTTTTCGCAGGTTGATGCTAGAGGCCTGGTGAGGCGGGTACCGATGGTAGCTTTTGTTGTATATACCTTTTGGGGAACACGTTGTTGTTTTTGGATCCGATGGTCGGTAACTAGTTGGTAACGCTTGTAGCTTTGAACTTGGCTAACCTTTTTGTTGTAATTAATTAACCGAGTCAAACTGGTTGTTTTTGTAAATGGTGTTTAATTCCGCTGCAACACTTTTGATAATCGATGTTTAAAAAGTTTAAATTAACTCTAATTTTAAGCTCGTTAGAAGTGGCGTTACAAGTAGGTCGGCCATTTCTACTCAACTAAATATTTACACGTAGACCACAGTTAGTACACCATTTATTCACCACGTACAAATACTACAGTTAAAGATACGTTGAGGCCGGAGGTGATTGATGCTCTGACTTGGGAGCAGTTTTCTGAAAAATTGAAAGCAAAGTATTGTACAGATTATGATCTGGAACGACTGGAGAACGAGTTCAGTAGTCTCCGTAAGGGGGACAAGCCTGTTGAGGACCTTATTCATGCTTTTACGGATAAGGTTAGATTCATACCGCATTTGGTGACTGACGAGAAAGCCAAGATGCGCAAGTTTGTGAACATGTTGCCACTTGATTATCGCGCTCATGTTAGAGCTGCGGCTACTTTGGATCGGGCGTTTGAGATAGCCCGACAGATTGATGGGGATAGACGCCAGGGAAAGGGGGATCATGTTGTTGAGGGTCAGAAAAGGAAGTTTCAGCAGTTCTCAAAATCTGTTACTTCCAAAGGGCAGTCGTCGACTGGGGGAAAGCCTGATTCTTTCAAGAAGGCTAAGTTTGAGGGTTCGTGGTGCTCTCTGTGTCGCACCTACCATGCTGGTGATTGTTCGAAGGCCACTACTCGTTGTTTTAGGTGTGGTCAGAAAGGGCACTCGGTGAATGAGTGCGAGTTTAAGGAGAACGTCTGTTACAAGTGCCACAAGCCAGGGCACCGGATTACAGATTGTCGGTCAAAGTCAGACGCTGGAACTGGAGGATCTGCCTCAGGGCAGAAGAAAGACAACGCTCCCCGTGCTAAAGGGCGGGCGTTTCAGATGACAAAGGAAGAGGCCAAGGGTGCTGGGGATGTGATTACGGGTACTTTTCTTATTAACTCTACCCCAGCATGTGTACTGTTTGATTCTGGAGCTACATATTCATTTGTGTCTGTCTCTTTCTGTGATAAACTGCAAATGCATGTATCTGTGTTGTCTGAGCCTGTAAGAGTAGAGATTGCTAGTGGTAAAGTAGTTCCTGTTGTAGATAGTGTCCCTCAAGCGGTTATTGATATCGACGGGAGTAGTTTTCCTGTTTCTTTTCTTTTAATGCCGATTGCGGGATTCGATGTTGTGATTGGGATGGATTGGCTTAGTAAGTTGAACGCTGAGATTTTCTGTTCCAAGAAGTTGATTAAAGTTCCTTTACCTGACGGGTCATATGCTGTGGCTCGTGGAGAGAGACGAAAGTTAGATATTCCTATCATTTCTCTGTTGAAAGCAAGAAAGTCGGTTTCGAAAGGCTGCGATTGCTATTTAGCACATGTGATTGATGCTAAACTGGAGAAACGTGTTGTTCGTGATATTCCGGTGGTGACCGATTATCTAGAGGTATTTCCTGATGAGTTGCCTGGGTTACCGCCAGTCAGAGATGTTGAGTATAGAATTGATCTTGTTCCGGGGGCTACCCCTGTGGCTAAAGCTCCATATCGTCTTGCTCCTTCCGAGGTTCGCGAGATGATGACGCAAATTCAGGAGTTACTAGACAAAGGCTTTATTCGCCCGAGTTCTTCTCCTTGGGGTGCTCCGGTGCTATTTGTGAAAAAGAAAGACGGGACTATGAGAATGTGTATTGATTATCGGGAGCTGAATAAGCGAACGGTAAAGAACAAATATCCTCTGCCGCGGATAGATGATTTGTTTGATCAACTGCAGGGAGCGACGTGCTTCTCAAAGATTGATCTGCGGTCTGGATACCACCAAGTGTTAGTTGCTAACGAAGACGTCCCAAAGACGGCTTTCCGTACTCGTTATGGTCATTACGAGTTTTTGGTGATGCCTTTCGGTTTAACCAATGCTCCTGCTGTTTTCATGGACCTGATGAATCGGGTTTGTCGTCCATTTCTTGATAAATCGGTGATTGTGTTTATTGATGATATTCTCATCTACTCAAAGACTGAAGCTGAACACGAGTTGCATTTGCGAGAGGTTCTCGAAACTCTTAAACGGGAGAAGCTTTACGCTAAATTCTCAAAGTGTGAGTTCTGGCTATGAGAAGTTCATTTTCTCAGTCACGTGATCTGCAGCGATGGCGTGAAAGTTGATCCGGCGAAAGTCGAAGCGGTTATGAATTGGGGAGTTCCTCGAACTCCTTCTGAAGTTAGAAGTTTTCTTGGCCTAGCTGGTTACTATCGGCGGTTTATCCGCGATTTTTCTAAGCTTGCGGGTCCTTTAACTAAATTAACTCGCAAAGATGTTGCATTTGTTTGGGCGGAAGCTCAAGAACAGGCGTTTCAATATTTGAAACGGCTATTGTGCGAGGCTCCAATACTTTCCTTGCCAGAGGGATCTGAAGACTTCATTGTTTACTGTGATGCCTCGTATTCTGGATTGGGGTGTGTGTTGATGCAGCGAGATAAAGTGATTGCCTACGCCTCAAGGCAATTGAAACCTCATGAAGGCAACTATCCGACTCATGATCTTGAGTTGGCAGCGGTGGTGTTCGCGTTGAAATTGTGGAGGCACTATCTCTATGGTACAAAGTGTGTGGTCTGTACGGATCACAAGAGCCTGCAATATGTATTCACGCAGAAAGAGCTCAACATGAGACAACGCAGATGGCTCGAGTTGATCAAAGACTACGATTGTGAGATTCGCTACCATACTGGTAAGGCCAATGTGGTGGCGGATGCATTAAGTCGCAAGAGCTCTACTGTAGATGCTAGATTTATGAAACTTACTGTGGTTCCCGATATCATTGCTCGATTGAAGGAAGCGCAGCAAGTAGCGTTACAAGATGAAAACCTAAAAGCAGAAACGATGAAAAAGCTGAAAGATCAACTTGTTGATGATACTCGCGGACTAAAGACGTTTCAGTCTCGCGTGTGGGTACCTCTTCATGGTGATAATCGTGAGCTGATACTGCAGGAAGCTCACAAATCTAGGCTGTCGGTTCATCCGGGCAGCACAAAGATGTATCATGACTTAAAGGCATTGTACTGGTGGCCTACTTTGAAGCGAGATATTGCTTCTTTTGTGGAAAAATGTCAGATCTGCGCGCAAGTTAAGGCAGAACATCAGAAGCCTTATGGCAGTTTGCAGCAACTAGAGATCCCTGAGTGGAAGTGGGATCACATTACGATGGATTTTGTGACTAAGTTGCCGAAGACCCTTAGGGGTCATGATGCTATTTGGGTTATTGTCGATAGATTGACCAAGAGCGCTCATTTTCTAGCTATCAGCGAGTCTACTCCGCTAGAAAAGTTAGCAAAGCTGTATGTAGACGAAGTGGTGTCACGACATGGTTTGCCATGTTCGATTGTGTCGGATCGTGATGCGAGATTTGCTTCACACTTTTGGCAGAGTTTACAGCATGAACTTGGTACACGTGTTCATCTGAGCACGGCGTATCATCCGCAGACAGATGGCCAGTCAGAGAGAACAATCCAGACGTTGGAAGACATGCTTCGCGCATGTGTTCTTGAATTTGGTGGCGCGTGGGATTCTCACTTGCCGTTGGTCGAGTTTGCTTATA
This sequence comes from Pulicaria dysenterica, assembly GCA_947179395.2. Taxonomy (NCBI): domain Eukaryota; kingdom Viridiplantae; phylum Streptophyta; class Magnoliopsida; order Asterales; family Asteraceae; genus Pulicaria; species Pulicaria dysenterica. The sequence goes on from OX359289.1 coordinate 100,018,677, forward strand.
ATAACTCGTACCACTCCAGTATTGGGATGCCACCTTATGAAATGTTGTATGGGAGGCGTTGTCGTACTCCCACATGTTGGTTAGAACCCGGTGAAAAGCAGTTTGCTGGACCTGAGATTGTTCAGATCACGGCAGATAAGGTGAAGATTGCGCGGGAAAAGCTCAAAGCGGCCCGTGACAGACAGAAAGTATATGCTGATCCTAAACGCAGACCAGTTGTATTCCAGGAGGGCGATCGGGTGTTCCTGAAAGTTTCTCCTTGGAAAGGCGTGATTCGTTTTGATAGAAAGGGTAAGTTGAGTCCACGTTACATTGGTCCATTTCGGATCATTCGCGTGGTTAATGATCAGACAGTTACGCTAGAGTTGCCTCCAGAGTTATCTGGAATTCACAACACGTTCAATGTGTGTTATCTGCGTAAGTGTAAGGTGGAGGAGAACCAGATTCTGCCTCTACAAGAATTGAAAGTTGACGCTTCAAAGCGCCTCGTTGAAGAACCTGTAGAGATGCTTGATTTTAAAACCAAAAAGTTGCGTCGGAAGTTGATTAAACTGGTGTTAGTTAAGTGGAAGCATAACCTGGGTTCGAATATGACTTGGGAAACGGAAGATGACATGAAAGCTAGATACCCTCACTTGTTTGTAGACGATCAGATTCCGAGGACGGAATCTTCTTAAGGGGGGTAGATTTGTAACACCCCAAAATGGGGCCTAGTTGTAAACTGTAGTACATGTAGCTTTAACAGTTGTACGTTGACTTTAACTGGTGTTTTGTGGTTAATTGTAGTATACATGTTGCTAATTGGTGTCTTAAATGTGAATTGGTGTTTTAAACATGAATTGGTGCGAATTGGTGCTAATTGGTGTTAAATGGTGTTAACTGGTGTAAATTGCGGATAAAAATGTAGTATTATAAAAAGTGTCATAAGTTGACCAAGTAGACAAATAGTTGAACGGTTTTGGATAATGGTTCCAAAAATATCTCCGTTAGTTGAAACGGATAACCCTAAGTTGTGTTTTAAGTTGAATAGGAGAACAAAATACCCGCGTGGGGTATTAGCCAGCTTATGTCGGTCTAAGGGTCTTCTTTATCCCCTGTTAACACCTTCAAACACACATTCATACACATACATACGTACTAGACACTTACACACCAAACCTTTGATCTTTTAAGAAGGAAATTAAGAAGAAAGTTGTTGATTGTGGTTTCTTTAACGGATTTCAGAAGCATTCCAGCCTTAATTGTATATCTTGTAAGTGATTTTTGAAGTTTAAACCTAGTTCTTGGTGTGTTTATGTGTGTGGTGCCAAAGTGAAGATTTAGGTGTGTTTTCGTGTTGTTCTTGTGTCCAAATCGTGATAGTTAGTTCATGTGTATGTTAAATGTGTTGTATAAACACTTGAATGTGGATTCAAGTTGATTTTTGTGTCAAAAACCCGTAAAACAGCGTCTGTTTACGAACAGAGCAAGAACACGCTGTAAATATGGTTCCTACGGGCGTAGTATGATGTTACTACGGCCGTAGGGTGTTGTTTATGTTACTGCGGTCGTAGGTAATGGTTGCTACGGCCGTAGGATTGAATTTATGAGGATTACCACCTACGGGTGATGGAAGCAAGACTACGGGCGTGGGTACATAACCTACGGCCGTAGTTACCCAAAGGATGCCTACTACGGGCGTAGTATATAGTTACTACGGCCGTAGGTCATGGTTCTTTGGCAAGAACTCCTACGGGCGTAGTGCATTTGTACTGCGGCCGTAGTACATGTTGGAATGTTGTTCTGCGGGCGTAGGAACATGTTCCTGCGGCCGTAGGAGGCTGTCAGAAGCCATGTTGACCTTTTGTTGAGACTGTTGTTAGTGCAGTCTGTTGTAGTGTATACTAAGGGGTGTTTATCTATGTTTATTGGTGTTAGGTGACTCGGACGATTCTGTGTGCTCTTGGGATTCCCGATTGCATATCTGCCTCTTGTAGTTTCGAGGTGAGTACCGGTTTCCCATGAGTCTCAGTAGGTAAGTTATCTGTAGTACATGTTGACACATGATTGGTGTATTGATACGTGGAAATGGAGGTATGTTATGATAAAGTTGTACAAGCATGCTTAGTATTATTATTGTTGATATGAAAGATATTGTTGTGATTATATGCGCGCATGAACTGGATCCTTATTGGATCAACTAGTTGTTTATGAAGTTTTGTCCGGACACTGAATTGGAGAACACGGAGGTCAGTCAGGTAGACGGGTGTCAATACTTGGCTGGGTTCTCGGGTAGACGGGAGTTAGTACCCGGGCATTAACGGTACTCAAGTAGTATACGCTTGGGTGATGGTCCTGCAGGCCGCCGTTCCTCTAAGGAGTAAGGTTCCTTGATAGATGGGAACCAACATGATAGATAATTGGCGTACTATGTGGACTGCTTTTGGGTTGTTGAGCGGGGTTAGCTCCCCTGCAACATACGACTACTGCTGACACGTTTGTCACGTCACAATATGATAGGATAGCCTTGTGTGTTGTTCTGATATATGATAGCCTGCTTATTGTTGCTTATGTGTAATTGGTGCTCACTAGCTAGTTGTAGCTAATGGTGCAAGATTTACCTTTTTCGCAGGTTGATGCTAGAGGCCTGGTGAGGCGGGTACCGATGGTAGCTTTTGTTGTATATACCTTTTGGGGAACACGTTGTTGTTTTTGGATCCGATGGTCGGTAACTAGTTGGTAACGCTTGTAGCTTTGAACTTGGCTAACCTTTTTGTTGTAATTAATTAGCCGAGTCAAACTGGTTGTTTTTGTAAATGGTGTTTAATTCCGCTGCAACACTTTTGATAATCGATGTTTAAAAAGTTTAAATTAACTCTAATTTTAAGCTCGTTAGAAGTGGCGTTACATTAGGAACAACAAATCATGAAATCAATCAACCAAGAACACAAACCAAACCATATATTCATTGCAGAATCAACAATTATAGACTCATACAACATAATCAAATAACCCGGTAAAGATGAAAGACGAATGGATGAACATAAGACGAAAGATGAGAGGTGAAATCTGGTCTCCCAAAGCAAAATCCAAAACACAATTTTTTATGTAACCAAAATGTAAATCTAAAATTGAATCTTGTTACAAAACAAAAACACATGAACATACAGACGAACTCCCAATCAATTAAATAAAAAATGAATGAAGAATACAAAACTGTAAAAATAGAACATAAACCTTATGACGATCGTGAAGATGAGCCATATGAAACGAAACCCTAGTCAAAACTTAAACCCAGATCTAAAAACCAACTTAAATCCTAGACCTTAAACGAACTTTAAACCTAGATTTGAAATTAAACCCTAATCAATATTTAAATGAAATGAAACCCTAATCGAATAAAAGCGTTTCCAAAATTGAACCATCCTTCAAACAATCAAGTCAAATAGATGAAGAATAAGATGAGTTTCAAGAAGCAGATGCATCAAATCTAAAATCTAAAATATATTAGCAATATCGTGAACCTAATAGTCGATCTTGAATCGTGAGACTAGAAATAAAGAGAACAGATTAGGGTACCATTCTTCTTAAATCTCCATCTTCAAGTCGAGGGAACATAACCCCATCAAAATCAATTCCATGTTTCGATCTATGTTCAAAATCGAACCCTCAATTAGATTGATAGTCACAAAGTGGAACATATTGTATTTGAGATGAAGATTGAAGAAATCGTCAAGATTCATGTTCCCAAGCAAACTATAATATGATTCACATAACGGTTATTTTTTTATAACATTAAATACCCAATTAAATAATCCAAATCACTTGATATCCGTAAAAATAACAAAACAACACCCATGTAATAATCTACAAATTTAACCATAACCGTTTCAAAAGGTATTGTATAACATTTGTTATCTTTTTCAAAGTCCAAAGGTATTTTTGTCCAAAGTCCCCACTTTTTAGCTAATATTCAAGACTTTTTAAACATTTATAATAAACTATGCCAAATGATATGATATTGAATCCACCTGTTATTAAAATATATTTTTACCGATCAATATGCATGGTTGGGCCATAATTTTCAAATAACTATGTTAGGATTAAATATATGATAAAAAATGAAATGTGGATTAGTTCTTGCTATTTAAAGCGACCACATCTCACATCATTTCAGCGAATCACATGCATGTTATGTTAGGATTCAAATCAATATGATTATAATTTAATTTATTGGCTATTTTCACCTTCATACATCATTTTCTTGGGTCATCGTCATTGGATAAAAAAAAGAGTGATTAATTAGGTAAAAGTTTAATCACAATTTTTTTATCTCTCGAATTTTTGTATCTCAACCAAATTAAAATATTAACAACAATAAGACGAATTCAATATCATAATAATTTAAACGACTAAACACGTATTCTTAACTTAATCCTAAATCTATACAATTTTGTTCACAATATAACTGAAACCCACAATATGAGACACCATAAGCTCTTTGGTCAATATCATGGTTTTTTTAATTTCAAATTTTGTGAGGTATACCATACATCAGGGTTTAAATAATAATTTACTTGGTTTCAGGAAAAAAACCACACATAGACACTAAATTTTCTTCACCATGTAGCACCTTCTTAGCCGAAGTAGCACTAGGATCCTGTGAAGGGTGTGGACCTCTCGTTCTCCACTATTTTGGGTCTAAGATTACAGTTAAAGACTTAAAGGAGTGTACACTTTGAACCATTTGACTCATACCAAATTTAGTCAAATCTTTACATTACACCAACATAATCAACCTTTTAAATCACAATTTTGTCAAATGGTTCAAAGTGTACACTCCTTTAAGTCTTAGCTGTAATCTTCGATACTTCTGAAGCTGATTGGCATGCTCAGCTATATGTTGAACAAATCAACCAAGTGCTAAGCTGATCATCACAAAGTTGAACAGCCAGATCGCTCGGATGACTATATATCTTTGCTTATCTAGCATTTTGCTTGACAGATTGATACTCAGATGACCATTTGCTTAACTTAGCTGAATAGTTTCTTAGTTGAGTGTTGTAGTTTGACAAATTATCTGTTTGTTAACTACTGCGTAACCAATTATGGCGATTATTTATACAGAAATAATCGTTTCTAGGTTAATTTTAAATAGAATAAACACTCTCAAATAAATCTATATGTTACTGAACAAGGATTTCTAGATTATCTTTAACTGAAATTCGTGATACTCGTGTACAGGTTGAATTATCAATTCACAAAAGAGATTCTTCTACGATCTAAAAATTATCTTGGTATTTACTATTAAACGAGTTAACTTATACCGCGGGTTGCGGCGGAGTTTCACTGTGAAAAAAATATAAAGTAACATGCACATATAAATGTTTAAAAATAAATCGGGGAAAATTTTAAATATTTAGGATGTTCATATTCGATTAGATTTTATTTTCATATTACTTTAAATGTATATTTCTTCTAAAGATGAAATGCTTAATATAGTTGGTCAGCTAAATATCATAATACGATAAAATTTAGGTCAGATAAAAATGAAATAACAAAAAAAATATAGATTAATATTTGTACTCAATTATAGAAAGAAAACAAAAAATTACATAAAAGTAATCATTTAAATATAATAATATTAAGGTCCAGAACAAAAATAATAATTTGTCCTTCATAAAGTGAAAAGCAAAAAAAATCAAATATAACATAAGAATTGGCTCGAGCCCACGTCTTACGCAATTACCACTCCACCAAAGTAGACTGATGGTTATAATTTGCAAATCTAAATATATAACAATTAATAGGAAAGTCACTGTTCATTGAACAATAACTTCCCTGATAATTTTTTTATATATAATTCATATATCGTTAAACACAAGCCTTAACATAAACTATTAGATAAATTTGTTAAGGATTCTTGATAATATCTTTGATTAAAAAAGAGTGGGAATCAATTATGACATAATTACATGCTCAAAATGATACATAAAATGACAATCCATTGAGTGTTTAGAGAGACCATAAGATTCCATTATGATTGAAATCGAAATCTATTAATTATCACAAACATGTTAGTAATTTTAGTGTATTGTCAATGATTTAGTTAAACATGATAGAATAGCTAGAAGGTGCGAATGCACACTTTGTTCTTAATAAGTGATGATTCAAGCTTTAATAGCGAGGATCAAGGAGGACACATCCCTTTGCAGTATCCCACGGGTAGGGCTACACGGAGTATTGCCCCTTGTGACGAACCTATTAATTTTATTAAATTTTGGTTGAAGCTAAGTTCTACACTTCATGATTACTAAACCTGAGTTTAGTGATGCTGATAAGGTTAAACCGATTAAACATGAACGGGGCTTTTTTGTGTTCGTTCGTTTAACTTTATCCTAACATAAATCAACGAACACATTTATAAATCTAATATAATACAAAATCTGTATACAAGCTTTCTACCGAACGGTTTACAGCATTCGATTTGTTTACAGATCTAGCTACTAAAGCCGCACTATTTAAGATAGCGTTGAAGCTTATCAACACACATCCCATGACTATCTTTGAATTGAAGCCTCTGAATGTTGCGTTGTTGAACCCATAAATCTCGTAACGAACTATATGCCACTATGAAAATCACTTTATGGTTTGAAGCAAGTGATTAGAGCTTTGTTTCAGCGGTTTTCTCACGGTGCTTCACATTACGGTTTCCATAATAGCCAGTATAAGTCTGTAGCTCCTCACTTTTTACATATCAGTATGGATCGTCAGTGACCTATATTCTAGGATAACATTGTGCTTACTGCATCTTCTCCTGAACTTTACTTCTTTTAACAATTGATCTGCTATAGTTGGTTTTAAGTTATAGTTGTCTACTATGATAATGTGAGCATAGTTCACCCATCAACTAACCGTTTCCGACATTAATAGACAAAACACTGAAACAGATCAATATATGCATACACTTTGTACGTTATCAGGTTGCCACCGCTACAAAAAAAGCATTTCGTGTTCTATCAAGTTTAAGGTATACTTGACATCTTAACAAGACACCCGTCCCATCTCTTTCATGACTTTCGGTCCGGTTTATATGTTCCTATCTCCATTTAGGGATGACAAAAAACCCCGTATCCGACGGGGAACTCCAATGCCGATTGGCCAATTTGACCGGGAATCCCCGAGTTGACCAGGGATGGGGATGGGGACGGGGACGTGGATTCCCCGAACTTAGAAACGGGGATGGAGATACCTCTAAGTTCCCCGAACTCACACATTACATATATATATAATTTTTTAAAGTCAAATTTCTCATATAAATATGTATTTGTGTCAAATTTAACTTTCTTACATTAATATGCATATTAAAAAGATTGTTTTTTGCTTGAACATACATTATTGTTTCATACAATTTATGAAACATAGAGAACGAAAAAACTAATACGATGAAATTACTAATATGATTTTTGTAGAATTATCTATTAAAGTATTATAAACGTCTTTCATGAGCATATATGTTAGAGAAATTATCTATTTGATTGATAATTTTATGTGTATTATAGAACGATTTAGTAAATATATCATGTCTGTTATCAAGAAAATGACTTCTCTAACGAAAGTAATAAAATACTAGATTGATTACCTTTGATGTGAACCGATTGGAAAGGTTAATTTAGATTGCAATTCTAGTTTTGTATGAAAATTCTCATGTATATCTATTTAGAAAAATCGATTTTGTAGAAGAAGAAAATCCCCAATACCCGACGGGGATGGGAATGGGAATGCAAATCAATTCTCCGGCGAGGATGGGGGCGGGGATGAGGATGGGAACGGGGGAGATGGGGATGGGAAGAGCGATCCCCGATACCCCGGACCTCATTGTCATCCCTATCTCCATCCCTGGGAATAGTATATAATGCACACTGCAATTGTATCCAAGCCTGTATATAGTCTAGTTAATCTCTTGGCCCATGGACCGATATATGAATTATCTACATTCGTTTTTTGCTAATGAGATCACTATGATATCCTACCAAAGCACAAAAATGTCTCTGTTTGCTCAACTTTCGTAGATTTGTTTATGAGCTACAAATATATATTTACTTGGTTTTGGTTATAGGCTATCTGCAGCTCACCCGCACCAGAGACCGGGGGACACAACAACACCGCCACCGCCACCGCCACCGCCACCGCCCAACCCTAGGGTCCTTTTCTAACATGATGACATATATTAAACAAGAAGCAACACCTTTGAAATATTATACATATACAGATTACACATATGTAGATATAACACATACAGATGATAATCTAATGCCTTTTCTTCCTTTTGATTTTCCAGACTTTTCTTTACATGTTTATAAACTACAAGTGGTAGATGCAATACTTTCACCATTATCATCAAATTAGTACCATTTACTGCTGTACAAATTTATAACAAATTACCAGAAATCAAGATCATCAATGGCGACCCTTGAAGACGGGTATGCATCTTCTTCTTCCTCCAACTCCATTTCAACCTCTGGCTCAGCTCCAAACTCAGAGGATTCAATATCAGCAAGATTCTTCAAATCAACCACAGAAAGCTCATCAAGCCGTCTCACTATTAAATCAGCAGCACTGAGCTCATAAACCGGATGTTTACTAGCTACAGCCACACACTTCATTTTAGCCTCATGAGCAGCCTCTACAGTCAAATTCGAATTACCAAACACAATACACCTTTCAGGGATGAACTGCAAAAGCTCAGCTGCATATGCAAACATTTCAGGATCGGGTTTCCCTCTATAAACATCCTCTGCAGTCACAACCACATTGAAAACTCCATTTATCCCGATAGCACGAATGGCTTCCTCAACATTCTTTCTTGGGCGGGTAGAAACTAAAGCCATTGGGATATTGTAACGGGTCAAAACATCCATAAATTCTTGAGACCCGTCACGAAATCTGTAAATCCCGCCTTGTAATGCTTGATAAATCTCTTCTTTTCTTAACGCCATTCGTTTTAACTGAGACGGGTCTCTTGACCAACAAAGAACTTCTGAGATCGCCTGCTCGTTCTTCATGCCTTGGATTCTTCTAAGCAAGAAAGCAGGAGGTGGTGATTTGCCTTCTTCTTCAGAAAGTAAAAGCCATGATTGCTTGTCATGGTCAGGATTATCTTCAACTAAAACACCTTCCCATTCAAAGATAGCACCTAACCAGCCACAACCCATTCGTTCTTGTCTTAGCAACGGGTTCTGTAATGAAGGGTTATCTGCTCTGTTCTTAGGTGGCCACAATCCTGGTTTTCGTTCGATATTAGTATCGGTTTTATAATCAGAACTCTTTGGATATCTATCTTCTTTGAAATTATACACTTCTTTAGTCAACTCCATTGCTTGGGCTTTGATTGCCCGAAACCTTAGCATCCGGTTAGGGTTTGTAACAATCTGTTTACCTGAACAATCTTTCCGGTAATAGCCTAAAATTGGTCTACACCCCAAAAGGGATGTTGCAGCAATTGATTCAACCATTTTTCAGAGAATCAAGAACCCTAATTTACTGGATGGATTCCCGTGAACGGATAAGTATCAAATTGAAGGAATCTCCTTTATGGGGGAACTTAATTAACAATCACCAAAAGGGGCAAACGTATAACAGACGAAAACAGACTTTGCATAATGAAGATCTCAACTATATAATAACAACTTCAATAACCCTAAATATACAGAATTTCCCAAATTGAGACGAAACCCAGGAACCCTGATCGATAAATTACCACAACAAACAGCTTTGACAGCTCCGATTCTAAAAATATCAAAGCTTTACAATCTAATAAGAATATACAGAGAGGAGATTAAAAGATAGTTATGAAAGATTGAAGGTAAGGGTATGTATATACAGTATATGTGATTATGATTCAAGAAGAGAAAAGAAAGAAAGAAAGAGGAAAAGGGTACCTGAATTTGGGGAAGGAATGAATGGATAGAGAGAGAAGACGAATGGGGGATGATTATAATGGAAGGAGTGGAGAAATCGTTTATGTGGTTTATACAAGGACAAGAAAAGGGGTTGCGTACCGCCGGAACCCCGTAGTGTTGTTTAGAATGCATACGTGTCTGTGGGTAAACGTCAACCTTATTTCAAAATATCGGCGGTTAAGAAATATATAAAAAGAAGAATTTACTTTTAATAATTTTATCTTGTATTACTAAATTTGATTGGATAATTTATGATAATATATTAATAGATTAGGGAATATAGAGTAATAGAAAATGTTTAATATAGTTAATACTTAAATGTATAGTTTTGAGAGACTAATTTTACCTTTTAGATTAGTCTCATCAATAAACAAGATTGAATTTTAAATATGTGTACGGGGTGATATTTTCGTAATTCATATGTGTTGCTTTTACAATTAAATGTGATTGTGTATTAAGATTTCAGACCTACATTTTTTATATGGACTTTATTAAACAGAATTTTATAGAGTAATATCTAAAAAAGGAATAAAGATGATTTATACATAATAGTAATTTGCCATATATTAAATTATAATATTAATGAACACGTGGTTAGAAGAATTAGTTTGTGGGTTCAAATTGAAATTGTTTATTATGTTTTGATGTGATAATAAAAGGATTTGTGTTTTGTATGTGCTTTCTAGTTTTATTTTAAAGAGAAATGAATAGATATAAAAGGAGATAAATGTTTTTTCATGTTATGGGGTTACTTGAAGGGAAATGATTTGGAATTCCTAGTTCTCTTAAAAGTGAAAAAAGTGAAAATTTTTGAAAGAAAATAAAAAGAAAATCTTTATAATTATTCATAAGGACTAAATTATCCTTAATTACAATAATATTTAAAAAAAATAAAGGTACTATTGTAAGACGATCATTTCTCTTTAGTTCATCTCTAACTCGAGAACGCAAAGTTATTTATTTTCTTTCTAACTGGATTTTTTTCTTTCCAGCTTAAAAGCACGGAAAATATATATCGTTATAGTTTCTTTTCTCCTATTATTTCTTTCCGGATTATAATATTGTATCTTACTACGTGAGGCCTTCTGTTTTTGTTAAATTTAATTTTCTACTACGTTACGGCTTTTCTTATACGAAGTTGTACAGCTATATTACCATTTGAGGGAGATTATAATATTGTGAAATGATGTCGACACCAACTACATTACATACGATTCAGGAACCTGCCCCTACTTTCATACTACGTTCAAAGAGACACATAATTGGAACAAAACATTAACCATCTGATTACGACCCGATCCACTTTTTGCTAGAGCACATGTCGTAAAAAGTATACCGATACATATGTCAAAAGATAATAGAGTAGATGGTATACCATGAAACCACCATTGACAAGACACACATACTATGCAAAGACAATCCGCTCGTCTTTACATATTTGTGGCGCTCTTTTGACATTAAAATTCACCGCTAGAGACCGGAAGATGGGTGTACCAAGTCGTATTCACTATGAGAGTCGAAACAATTTAAAAGCTAGTACTCATTTAGAAGTCGTTTCGAACATCCGATGACCCGACCCCCTTTTAGCTAAAAAACTATTTGACACGCAAAACACATCCCAAATCGATGTTCTGTAGTTTATTCAGATAAACCTGAATTGGACTATGATAATACTAACAACTATCAAATATTCACAAACTATTATAAAAACTCTAGCAATGACCACTTAATGTAAACAAATTGTTTAACCATATACCCATGAGATTTTCCTTTTAATTAGCTATATTATTATGTGTCTAAAATTATTAATCCTAACAAATTCTCAGATCCCTCAATAGCATTAGATATACCTCAAGAAGTAAAGGATTCCAACATCAAAACTAATCTACATGATTGGTTGGTGGTCCTGTGTTCTCTTGCTCTTCAGGCCTGGACTTATTGAAGGACTTCTGTCTTTCTGGTACGGTGATAAAAGGTTCTGTTGCTTTTTTAAAAGACTCGTTTGTTGATGCAGCAGCTGGGTCACGAGGGCTCACCAACTTCTTTTCAACGTCTTCAAATTTGGCAGTAGCCCATGGTGCAGTGCCTACAGTCTTTGCGGAGCTAGGCCCGTCTATTGTAAGTGTTGATGCTTCATCCCTAGAAGCATACCATGTGTTACCACATGCCGTACACTCAAGCTGCAAATATCAACAAAAGGAAAACCATTTACATAAAACCGATGAGGTGATACTTGGATTTTTATGAACTAATATCTTCTTAACCATGGATGAAACTTCCATTTGGTAATAAAAAAGAGCAAGATAATTTGCCATTCGAAAAAGAAAAAAGAACCTGGTAACGATCTCCATGTCCAGCTGAGATGATATCTACCAAACGCACTTTCTTCTCTGTGCATCTTTTACAGCGTGCATCGGTCATCTGGCATGTGTATAAATGTATTTATAAATATGAATACTTATTATGTGTGAAAGAATAAAGCTGCGATTGTAAAAGAAATAAAAAATGTATCGAAGGAAAAAATTGAACACGACATATTACCTGCACCTGGGAATCTTCTTCAGGCTCTTTACTTCTAATCTCCTCTTTTGTCAATCCCTCCTATGAATGGAGGTAAAGTAAAACAGATTTAAAAAATGAAAATGCTTCCCTATGTAACTTATGATGAATGAACATAAAAGGATGAGACAAACATCACATATGATTATATGAACTTATGAAGAATTTATAGTAACCATAACATCAGATGTAGCTTGATGCCTAGAAACTTGTGGGGGATAGGAAGAGAAAATATATAAAATCTTTCGTTCACAAAATAATAATTACTAATAGGGAAAAATTCACAGAATAGTAACCAAGTTTGAAACCTGTTCTATCTAAGTCACACATACTTTAAACTCACTCAAAAAACCACTCAACTTTCAAAAGTGTACTTGTGAAACAAACTTGGTTACTATTCTATGAATTTAACCCTTACTAATAAGAATGTAAAACTCATACCTTCAACTCAGTAGGTTCCATGTTCAATATCCTGGAAGGTTCCAATTCTCCTTTTAAGAGGCGGCGAGCTAAATGCGCATTTTTCTGCAATTTACATACACATGTGTGCAAGACTCTAAAGAAAGGAACGAGACGAAGATAGAGATAACTTCAAACATATATAAAAAGATAAAAAATTTCTCTATGAGAGATAAGGGTAGCATAGCAGAATCCCACAGTAAAAATTACTGCTGTCTTGATTATTATAAAAAGAAAAGTTTACCTTAAGATTAAAACATAGCTGTCGCAACTTCTGGTTGTATTTCAGATAATCTGAAGAAAGTGAGTCATGCGAGGCTTGCTCAAGAGCAGCTACAGCACGAACAGCATCATCAGGCCACACGGGAATCTTGTCTTCAGGCCCATTTGGAGGAAGATTGTTATTGTTATTATTATTATTAGCTCCATCATTTTCCTTGCTACCACTCTTATTATTGCATACATATTGTACACCCTCTAGAAGTTTCTCCAACCATTTATCACGATGTTGATCACTTGTTACAGCATCAAATTTCACCAGAATATTATAATATTCTGAAGCGATACTATTACAACTTCCCGGTGTTTCTGATCTTGATAATGGTCCCCCAGACCTGTTCGTTGCATCGTCGTCTCTAGTAACATCTAACGGTGACATGTTTTTTCTCCTCATCAACCTTTTACTACTAGTAGATTTTAATTGATCTTCTGCATCATCCTCTATAACAATATCAGGAAGATCACCTAAACGTGACATTGTTTTTTGAACAAGAAGATCAATCTCATGTTGCATGTTATCTTCATAATCTTTGTCTGTGAGCTTGAAAAGCCTTTTAAAAATGGTGTCATAGACCTTTTGGACTATAAAACCGGGATGCATTTTGCGACTAGGGATCTGTTTGTTTGCAGGAATAAAGTGAACCACACATTTGTGCATAACTGACTCGGCAGGGACCTCATCCCTGTGGAAACTGTAGAAAAGTTCCCTTGTATCACTTGATTGCCAATTTCCACCATTTTTCTTCTCTGCCTCTTCGGGTCGGTAAAACCATTGCCCGGTCACCATCACACTACCGTCTTTTGTCTCCGCCACATCCTGACATTTGATAAAAAAAAATCCACTTCACAACTGATTAGAGATTTATGTATGTTACATGAATAAATTCATAAATCTTGATTTAGAATAAAACTTATACAAGTTGAAAAACCTTGATTATTGCTACATACGGCTTCTTGTTTGGTCCTTCAGGATCAGGAACTAAAAGCACTGGATCCTCCTGCATGCCCAAAATGTCAGAAAACTACAGTTATTTGAGAAAAATTCACCACGTAGGAATAGGATGTTCTAGGTTAAGTTTGTTTTTTACTATGTATCCATGCATAAACTAGATTTTATATACATGACTATGATTTACTTCAACGATCCACCTATCTAGGTTACAATTCATCAGGAAAGGTCGCAATAAAATCAACTTATGCAATCTTATATAAAAAAATTTGTACCAAAAATCAACCAAAACATATGACATGCATACAACAAGAAGCCTTACTGTAACCAAAACTCAATGAGGGGGGACGAAAGTTGAACCAAAAAGCTTAATGACTCAATAGAAAAAATATAAAAACTTACGTAGTTGCACCGCTTAGGGTTCTCCAAGTCAAAAATGAATGGAATCCTTTCAATTGATTCTTAATGCAGACTTACGAACATTTCACCACTCAAATATCTTTTCGCTACATTTACATGTCAATCTTCGCTGACCTTTTCCTCCCTATATTCATGTTTTTATTAACTTCTCATCATCTTCTAATCCTTTTTTTAACACACATTACACATAACACCCCAAATAAGATGGACTCCAGCCCGCACGCACATAGATAAATATACATAGGATTTTGGCAATTTGGTGGATAAATAGAATTACGAGGGTAACATATATGAAAAAGGGTAAAAAGGTTAACCCTCTATCTCTTACACTCTCTATTTTCTCAACTCCATCAACCTGGGCACTCTCTCTCCAAATGATTGGCCGCCAAAATCCACAATCTTTTCTTCCGGCTTCTGCTTATTAAGACCAAGAGACAGAGTGCAAGGAAGTGAACTTAGCCCGAGTTTCTTCGATTATTTTGGCTGATTATCATCAACTCGCACAGTGTGTATCGGAATTTTCCAAAACTATTCCACTCTGAGTACTCCCCACCTAGGTCGATTACTCACTACACCCAAGTCGACCACTCAATTAGCACCTAGCAAGATTTATAGCATTGCTAAAGGAGCTTAGATATTACATTCAAACTACTGCAGTCGTGTTCTTTCTTTAGCACATTAAGTAAGTGTGCCATTAGGGTGACCAAGATCGAATATATGGGTCACTTTATATCCCATGAGAGCGGGTGGCAACTGATCCCACAAAATTAGGTGATTAACAGATAGTTCACGCCAACCAAATTAAACAAGTTTGTTTTAGGGCCTAATATGATACTACGCGTGATTTATCAAGGGGTATGGTAATCTAGCCAAATCACTAATCAGCTGCTTAGAAAAGAGGCTTATACATGGGATGAAGAGGCTCACAAAGCATTCTAGCAGCTAAAATTAGCCATGACCAAACCCATTTCACCTCATCATTTACTGATAAACAGATGCATTAGTGCACAAAATCAGAGATGCGTTGATGCCTAAAGGAAATCCAATTGCATTGATTAGCAATGCATTATCTCCAAAACACATGGTCCTTATCAACCTATGGATCTATGATCAAGAGCTGTTAGCCATAATCTTTGCTAGTGCGAAAATGGAGCCAATACTATATAGACACTTAGACAAAGGAAATCCAGTTGCACCGATTAGAAAGGCATTATCTCCAAAATATATGGTCCTTATCAACCTATGGATCTATGATCAAGAGCTGTTAGACATAATCTTTGCTAGTGCGAAAATGGAGCCAATACTATATAGACAGGGAATTGTGAAGAAAACACAAACTAGTGTTCAGAAGTCAAATGTATAACTTGAAATACAATTTAAGTTGCATGTACTCTCTAACTCTATAGTCCCGGATTGAGACATAAAATTCCTTAGCACGTTTTGGAAGGAATTGTTGGTAAATACCAAAACTTGGCTCAGTTATCACCCCCAATCACTCGGCCATTGAAAGGCTACCTTTGCTGTATGTGTCTTTCAACACCAACTATTAGCAAACATATAGCTTCCTCTAACTGACTTTGGTACAACACTATTTTCCATAAGGCTACAAAATATACCCATTAATAGATAGTTTATAGCCAAGATCCACCTCTACTTCTTCCAAATTTATCAGGAGAAAGCAATGTAGATGTCATAGATTGAAGTTTACTCGCAAGAGAGGTTGAACCTATTAAACTGCTGAAGGTGAATCTTACAAAGGCTCAAAGTCGAATGAAACAATTGGCAGACTGACACAGAAACAGATCAAAGAGATCTCTTGAGGTTGGAGATTGGGTCTATTCAAACTTCAATCTATCGCCAAATATTAGTTGAACATCGACCCAATCCAAATATTGATATCCTAGAATCAAATAGACCATGATTCATTGAATGTTCAAGAAGCTTCGCGCCCTAAATAAACACAATCAGGCTCAAATCTGGCATCGAGCAGTTGATGAAGTGAACCATGGGCATTGTTTAGGAAGCCAATTGAGAATCCGCAGAGCTGCTGAAGTGATGAAAAGGTTTCCAGCTTTTGATCCATGGGACAAGGTTCAGCTTGAAAGGGGGTATTGTTGCATGTTTGCTATTAGTAATTCAAAATTATGTATACAAGTATGATACATGTATGAGGGTCAGGGAATCTTTAGCTGATGTAGCGAACCGTGCGAGGAAGGAGGTATCTATGATCTATGGACATGAATGAAAACCTATCAATTCTTTTCTTCTTCAAGTTACTATGCTAATTAGCTTACTAAACTATTCTTTCTAGCTCCTAGGATTAATTGGAACTCACTCTTCACTGATCGTCTCAGCTGAAGTGAATGGGTCTAGACAATTTACATTACAAGGTATTTGTTAACACTTCCAACTTCAAATTAATATACTGTCTAGTCTCATTAATCAACAGCTATAGTCAACATTCTGCAAATAACATAAGCTCACGCATAACTACAGGAAGAAGAGAACAACCCAAATTAATTTTTTTTAAACATCTATGGTTAGTAATCTCCGACTACAGTTATGTTTAATAGCTCAGAAGCTGGATTCAACAATAATGCTTGCAATTTAGAACGAGTCATATGTTCTTGATCAGAAGACAATTACACTTCTCCATCACTACGCATCCTTTGAGACATTCAGTTCTTAATCCCTCAAGACTCAAACAATTGATACATAATGCACAAGCTTAACATCTACTAAAATTGTAAAAATACTAAATTTACAAAAGAACTAAACAAATAAATAAACCACATTTTCTAGCTATCAACCTAAGGTAGCAACAACTCACCAGCACCAGCTCCTAGCATAGTCAAGCCCTAGAACCCTACCTCACAAACTCAAAGCATGTGTTTCACAATTCACAAGTTTCAAAATATGTTAAATGACTAACACGGAAAAATGCTTGTCTACAGACCAACCAACAGATACAGTGGATTATAAATTAAGTTACATAATGTTCAATAATGTAGGCAGGAGAACCCTAACCTCTGCACACCTCCCTCAATTATCAGCAAGATTGCTTGAAAATTCAGAATTTTTGCAATCAATTATACGCTAGAGGGCATAAAGAATGCTAAAACATAACATGAAACAAATACAATGGAATCTGAATAATTACTTAAAAGGCACTTACAAGCTCGTATGTAAGGCCATCAAATTCGAAAGACTTGTAATGGTTCCTCCTCGTTTTCCCCTTGCCTGAAACCCTAACCACCTCACCAATTGGCTTCGCGTCTTCCACGGCTGGTTCCTCTTCTTCCTCTTCACCAGCCGCTGGTGGCGGCGGGGAAACTTCTTTCTCTTCCTCTTCATCGCCCTTGGGTTTTCTCAAGTCTCGTTTGGTTCGGGTTGATTGTTTAATTGCTGCGGCAGCCTCTTCCTCTTCATCGTCTTCATAGATTTTCATCCTCTTTCTCTTCCGCTGACTTGCCCTCATTTCCTCCGCTTGTTTTGGTGACCGGTGCGGTGGCGCGTCGGCTTCCTCGTCGTCGCTGGAGGCTAAATACCTCCGGTTGCGCATTTTTTTTGTTACTACAGAAAAATGTAGGGGTGTCTGTGTGAAAGGAGAGATATTGAGGTAGTGAGCAAGCAAGCGAACTTGGGTGCCATATATATACTTGTTGTTCCCAAATGTCGTATTTATTTTATTAAAATAGAAAATAAATATACAAAAAATATGCGAAATTCCTATTCGTTTTATAGAATAAAAATGCTATGTGTAATACGGTATTTAACGAATTATTTTTAACCGGTAAAATATCATTTCACTTTTTTTATAAAACAAATTTTAAAAAATAACAAACAATTATTTTCTTTATTTTATGTGAGTCTATAGTTATGAAATAGTATGTAAAGTATAAGAGATCGTATGGTTGAAAAATAGAGGTTATTTAAGAGATACATTAGTAATTCCTGTTTTCTAAAATTTTAAAAAATTAAGTAAAGTAAGAAGAATTAATGTTGAATGTATTATAGCGTAAGATATGATTAGTTTAAATAATATCGTTTTTTTAAATCAATATTCAATACCATTATTATATCAAAAAAACAAATCCTATGAAAGAGGCAAATGCTCAAATTAAAGTCAAATTAAACTAAACAAAATATACATTAAACGAATCAAAACATAAAAGAGATCATATGATGTGTGGTCTAAAAATACTGAATCTATTGACCGAATCGCGTAGCTACTTACAAATGGATGTAAAAAACCGAACTAAACTTTACACTTATCAAATCAGGTTTATTTAAAATTACAGAGACTCGAGCTCATAAATTGAGGTTCAAGCTCGTTTAGGCTCGAATCATTTCGAGCTTTTAGTGATCCAAGATCGAGTAGTTCGTGAGCAACTCAACTCGTTTACATCCCTACTTACCGTCTACAACAACATGCACCTTCGGCCAAAAGCGTCCTTGAGCCAAACTCTCTATCGATTACCAAGTGTGAAAACACCATCCACTCTCTCCAATCAAGTATTTAAGGTTTGCACCTAGCCGACACCCACCCAAGCTTTGAAGCTGATACTCAAGTATTTAAGCCATCCACTCTCTGCAATTCTAATCTTCATAGCAACAATCAAACTGTGTAAGGGGGCAACGATAAAGTTTCTACAATTGTAATCTCCTAGGGCAACTTCCCACAAAGCATGAAATTTTATAAGTCTTAAACTGTCAATTGAGTTGAATCTTAAAGCCTTTTTTTCAACTTTAACCCTTTGTATTATTAAACTTCATTATATTTCTATAGCTTAGCATTCTTAATCTCAATTTACTTTTGATACATAAGAAAATACGTTCCTTTAGCTATTTTATAATCGCAAACACACATAGAGACATTATTTTCGACAAGTCTGTTCACAAGTAGACTACAAGTCGTAACCAATTGGTAGGGAAATACTTAATATACACCATGTATACTACTAGGTCAAAAACCTATAAATTTTTAATCTTAGATGTTATAAATAAAGAGGATATGATATATGCTTATAGCAACTATCTATCTTAGGTGCTACATTCATAAACAATGAAAATGAGGAATGTGTTAGTTATTTCATATTTTACTAACGTAAGTGTTAGTGAGTTGGAAGCACATAACATTTATTTAAAATAAAATATAACTAGAACTAACTACAATTGAATCTGTATACATATCTTATTTTATTGTTTTAGTAAAATCTCTAGATGTATACTAGTGAACTACTACATTAGAAAAAAAGAATTAAATAAAGCTTCATAAATAACAACGATTTGTAATGTTTTAGTAAAACCTTTAGATGTTCATGACTAAACTATCACATTACAAAAAAAATGCAGGCTATGCAGCAAACATCAATACAATAATTTATATAAAGTACTAAAAATTTATTAGAGAAACCAACTCACGAGTATCCTTAATGATGATGAGATAATAGAAGCCAGATTAAAAGACCTTTTTAGTCGTATAGCTAGGTCTGTGATCCCTTCTACAGGATCGCTGTCACATACTGTTGGAGAATATTTCATTGTTATCATAAGCACGCCTTCTCATAATATGTTCGGTACATACTTCATATATATAGGGTCTTCCTAAAATTAGTACGTGATTCAAATTAGTAAGAGTGTCTTGTTTTACTAATGAGTGAAGCTCACCAAATGAACTCCTATTTATGAGGTTTTCTACATAGTCCACAAACAAGGAACATTATTGTCATCACCCACAAGGCTAACATGAAAACTCAATCAGAAAATTATTTTTGATAAGGGTCATCAAGTTTTTCTAAGTTCGGTTTTAGAAAAAGAAAAGTTGATCCAAACCAAGTTTCTTGTCCTTTTTTTTTTTTTTTTTTGGCTAGATAGCATATACATCAATACTGCATACTGGTGTAGACCAAACTAGACATACCCAAAATTTATCCGACATAAAAGTAGCTACCGGAAGCTAGCTCTTTCTTGATAGTTGTGTAATTTTCTTGTGCATTTCAGTTTTTTGCTAGCATACAATATAGAGTAGAAGTGTAGAAGTGTTGATCTCCTTTGGACCAAGTTGTCACGGCAAGCGTGATATCCTCTGCATTAATTATGAGCTCAAATAAGTTATACATGTTGAGTAATGTCCCACATAGGACGGAGAGTAACTTTGTAATGAGCTTATAAGAGTTCTGGGCTACTCCTCTCATAACCAATTGGTTTTGAGTTGGAACCCCACAAACTTACAATACATACCCAAAAACCAATAAGATCATCGACAAGTATCAGGCTTCATCACTTCGAACCAATTAAAAGTTATGTTGCTAATTTTGGTTCAAGAATGGTGGACCAAATGATAGGTTTGATTTTTGTTAGCGTATTGATTGGTTAGTTTGTTACTGGGTTTAGATTCGTAAGCCTTTCTTTCGGTTTTGGGTTTTTCTACTCATAAAGGGAAATCACAAAAATCTTTATAGACATTATTTCTTTTTTTAATCCAAATCTACCAATTTTATTCATCACTAGTTCACTACTAAAAAAAAGTTAGTAAACAATATTATTGCTGCATGAATTTTCTTCACTGCTAATGGAACAGAGTGTTTTTTTTATATGCAGAGTGAATTACGGAATTGGTTTATGTGATTTGTTAAAAATTACTACTTTAATACTTTAAGATTAAAAAAAATACAATTATATGTCTCTATGGTTGTTTTTTTGTTGTTGTTGTTGTTGTTGTTACTTGATTGGTTATTTACACTAAGTTTTGCTAAAAGCAAAAGTTAGTTGTTTTTCAATACAAGTGTTTAGTCTTTATACGTTTATCTCTACTACAAAGTACAAACTCATTTTCTTCCCAAACATATTCTCTAATCTTCTTTTCTACACACAAACCACACTAATTTTTCTCTAGGTTTAGTTGTTTTAAACAAGATATTTATAGTTTAATCTAAACCCTCTTTCTAATTGAACATTCTTTTTGCTACTTGATTTCATCAAGATTTATCCAACGATGAGTCTTCATCTTGGGTTTGTGTCTTTTCTAAGAACAAACGTCCAAAATCAGATATGTTGTTTTGCGGCAATGACATAAATCTTCACATTGGTTTGTTATACGGACCTCATTGCCGGTCACACAATTTCGCCGACATTACCCACACAAATATTTTCGTCGCTCGGAGATGAAGATGAGGCGATCATTTGGAAATAGAGATGAGGCGGGATAAATCAAGGGGGAGGACTCCGTTTGGAGATGAAGATGAGGCGTTGAAAGATTTTTAAGGTTTCGTTTGTTTTACGAATGTGAAAAATGGAATGAAATTCAAATCAAATTTTGTTATATTTTGCGTTTGGTAAAATTATTTGAAGTGAAATCAAGTTCTTTGGAATTTTAATATTCCTTTATGTAATGGAAATTAGTTTCTTTCATAGTTTGGATGGAATTCAATTCATCTTCCCGCTGGGTTTGGTGACTGTCAATGATTTTAATTGAAAACTAGAATATAAGTAAACTTCTTAATTGTGTTTAATTTTGGGCAAATTGCATTAAAAACAATCAACTTTGTCTTAATTAGCATTATATACAATCTAACTTTATTTTCATAAAAAAATACAACAAACTTTCATAATCTTCACATTGTATGCAATTTGTTGTTTACTATGTAAGTTATAACAAAGTTTATTATATACAATAGTAACTAAACAATAGATACATAAAAAGATTATTTGTATACAATGAGAGAATTATAAAAATTAATTATATTATTTTTAAATTTTTAAAATTTATTACATATAATAGTACCTAAAACAATATTCATTATATTTTAATGTAATTTACCCTTTAATTTTTCATTACACTTCGCATATTTATTTAAGACAGTGAATAAATACATCTTAAAATGTAATTATTGATTTGATTACACTTGATTTCAAATGTTGCATGCACCCTGTATAACGAATCTCAAATTTAGGACAGCACATTAAATGGACAAATCTTGTCCACATTTAATTAAATGAAATATATATTTTAATTACGTTCAATTCCCCAAAAATTAAATAATAGATATTGGTAATGTGTATTTTTGTATTTTTAATTAAATTAATGGGATGTGTACGATTTGCTTATTAATTAGAAGTTATCTAATATATCCTTGAATTTTAACCATGCGTACCCTGTTTTGGGAGGGCAAAATATGTCTTTATGACCATGTATTTTCATATATATATAACGAAATAAAAAGTCTGTAGCCTAATGAATATGTTCAAGTTCCGTAATAAATAAAAAAGCGTAGATTTAAAAATTTGTTTAAGAGTATTCTACTGTGCAAATAAAATATTACAAATTTTTATGTTTGTTTTCTTCTTAAACTATGATCATAGCTTTTCTCAATAGATTGTGATCATATTTTTAAATCATTATCAATCGCTACAACATCATATAGTCTATAAGCTTGTTTCATTTGTTCATACTGTAGAACATTAAACATATAAAACACTTGCAAATAATTGGGTCTCAAAAAGGTGTTGGAAGATGATTAGTTTCTATTATGTACTTTGGATCTTTAATTTTTTTTATTTTATTTTTGTGACAATCAATGATCTTATTAAAACTTCAAAGTAGTTCTTTTTGCTAGATATAGTAAGAAGAAAATACATTTATTTGTTTCTTATATCACATCGTACAAGTCATTAAACGGTTGATAACAACTATAATTTGAATACAAAACTTTAACATTTGTCAACCCTTTTTGCTACATCTGTTGGATCCGACCACCATGATAACCATGTAGTATCATTTAATATATTTAAACAGGTTTTAAATCATTAAAAAGGCAATAACTTAGCCTCAAAATAGACTTCACCATTGGATGCCTTCTTGGCTTAATTTTTTTTTTTTATCTTTGAAACTTTGTAATTCATATATTGTATAGAAATAAGAGTTTCTATGTAATATACTCATGGAGTATATATAGGGATATGACATGTTGTAATGAGTAAGGTTTTGAGCATAATGAATAAATGAACTATGTGTTTTTCATGGTGTAAACCATATTCTCTTTAGTTCACCATGCAAACCTTCAATCTATCCTACATATTACTTGAATCACTTGTTATAATGGATTAACAAACTTCCAAATCAAATTATATATATATATATATATATATATATATATATATATATATATATAGAATCAGGATTAAATAAAAAGAGAATTAGGATAAAAAGAGTAAGAAGAATTGTGAGGATGCCACGTATACATTTAGTCAGAAGGGTAAAATAGGAAGTTTCTAAAAAAAGAAAAAAAAATTATCTCTCCTTGATTCCCCACTAACCCCACGTTTCCCTTTCACTCTTTCAATTTCAGTAAACCCTAATGGAGTAATGGGTATGTCGACACCAACAAAAAATGGCGACTTCTTCCCATGCTTCTGCCTCGCTCACATTCGATGTTCGCATATCGTCTGTCACCGGTCGCCGGTCGTCGCACGGCGTTCGCACATCGCCGCTGGCTGTTCGTATTTCACCGTCGCACTTCGCCGTTCATACTTCGCTGTTCGTACTTCTCCGCTCGTCGTTCGTATTTTTGCGATGCAGAGCCGTTGATTATTTCAAGATCGTCATCAAAGATGCACAATCGATGATCGCCGAACCCAGATGCACTATCGCCATTAGCCGATCCCAGATGCACAATCGACGTTCTAGGATTCTTTTTATTCGATTTTTTTGCTTCTGTGCTTCAATCTATATGCACAGCAAATCGTTTGATGCACACCTATGGATTTAGGGTTTCATTATTTGCTTCGAAGTTTATTCGTGCATCACGTTTTTGTGTTTTTTTTTTTTTGGTTTTAGTCGTGCATCAAGTTTGCTTGTGTTGGTTTTGATCGGGTTTAGTTTGATTTTGTTGGTTTTATTTGGTGATGATCGATGATGAATAAGGGGGTGGGGGATGAAAATGGGTTTTCTTCTGATAAGAGAATAAGGGATGTAACTGCCCACGATTTTTTTGGATGAATATTTTACCAATTTACCCTTATTTGATTATTTAAATCCGTTTTTTATTTTTATTTTTTTGATTTTTGAAGTTTGACTTTTGATTGATCTAAGGGCTAGGATTTCTTCTTACTTTTTGTATCTTAAAACTCTTTTTACATGATCCTGTCCCTATATATATATATATATATATATATATATATATATATATATATATATATATATATATATATATATATATATATATATGTGTGTGTGTGTTATTCTTATCATATCCTCCCAAACACCAAATGGAGCAAATGACCAAGAACTATAGTTGTTTGGCACAAGCTCACTAAAAAATTACCACCTTTAAATTCAAAGCCCCGTTAAAAAAATATTTTCTTCCACGCCAAATAAACTTTCAAACAATAGTATAATATATGTTTCACCTTTAAATTACCATCCATAGTACTCGCTTGTGTTCCAATCTTGAATTTAAGGATTAAGAGTTTAAAATATCATATAATACTACCGATTCAGAGGCACCCTCACCTCTTAACTCCCCTTAAGATCAATCATAAAGTTTAATAAAAATCCTTCATAAAGTTTTTTTAAATGTCAGAATGAATAAGAACCATCATTATACCATCGAGAAATTACATTACCTAATTTAATAGGTAATGTTATTTGGCTTGCTCGACACATGGATTGTGACCATAAGTTTTCATTTATAATTTCAAGTTCTCGTATAACTCCCGAGTTTTAGCAAACTTATTAAAAACATAATTCCTTAAAAAAGGAATTTTATAAAGTAGTTTTAGAAAATGAAAAAATAGACGGAAATACAATGAACTTTTTAAAAATTAAAATTATCGTTGTATGCAAATAACTTTATTTTGTATCAAAAAAATAAAGTCTACTTTCTTTGGTTCTTAATTAAATCACCAATCTACTTCTTAATTATTTGTGCTTATTTGGATTGTTGTCTCCACCTTAGTCTCTTAGCTAGTTTTTGTCATATATATGTTATACACTATTTGCATTGTTGTCTCTACCTTAGTCTCTTAGCTAGTTATTGTCAAATATATGTTATACACAAATTATTAAGTCACTCAATCCAATGGAACTTTTTCCTTAAGTGATATGTACCAAACAATTTAGTTTTAACATGTTGGGGGAGTTTTTGTAAAAGGTGATAATTTTAATTACTGAAATATAATTCTAAAGATTCCGGAGTAATACAGTATGCAACCAAACCAAAAGAACAAGCTCAAAAGCACCTCATATCATACGCGTAATGACCAATCAAATATCTACTCAAAAAACACCTCATAACATACATGTAATGACCAATCAAATATCCAATATGCATTCAACCTGAAATATGCAGCTACACATTATCAATATAATTCAATAACATAGTGAAAAAAATGCATGTCTACATAATACAAAATGCATGTATTCTCAAGAAATGTGTGAGTGGAACATATGGCCTCAAAACAACTTGTAGCTCAGCAGTATTTGTTGGTTGTGGAGTAATGCCTCCTCCTAATAGGTTATGGGTTTAAGTCTAGTTATGGACAATGGAGTAGATTTATGAGTAGGTTAGTAAGTGTATAAAATATAAAGAGTTAATTACAAAGATGGTCCCTGTGGTCTTGCCCAAATTTCACATTTAGTCCTTTAAAATAAAAAATTACACTGATAGTCCTTATGGTTGACGTTTTGTTTCACTTTTAGTCCTTTAGACTAACTAGTGTTAAAGTTGACCGTTAGTCAAAGAGTATTTTCGTCTTTTTCCATTCTATCCTTGTTACCAAACAAATTTTCCCTATTAAAACTATTTCCAAACATAAATTATTTAATCCCCCTCTGTCAACCCTCTCTCTCTCTCTTATCTCTCATTTTCTCTCTCAATTTTCTCTCTCAAATTAAAAAACAAATCTGCCCTCCACCCTAGACCACTCACCACTGCCGCCGCCGTCCACCCTAAACCACTGCCGCCGTCCACTCCATATGGTAGACAACAGCCACCACACTAGGGCCGCCGTCCACCACCACCGCTCATCCACCACCACCTTATTCTCTCTCTTCTCTCTTCTCTCACTTCGACAGCCGGCCACCACCGCACGAACACCCATTTCTGAAAACCCTCACCGCCGCAGATTTGTACCAACACCCATTTCTGAAAGGGAGGTGATCCTCACACAACAAATTTTAGTCATGCACAACAATGTACAAGCAGTTATTACACATAGTACAGGTTGATGCTGCATAACATTGTTGTGCATGAACCACTTTTGTTGTGTGAGGATCACCTCCCTTTCTGAAAACCCTCGCCGCCGTCCACTCCATAGGGTACACCAACATCGCAGATCTGAAAAACCCTTCTCGCCGCATTTCTAAAAACCCTCGCCGCCGCAGATCTGCACCAACACCACCGCAGATCTGGAAAACCGTCGCCGCAGATCTGGAAACCAACACTACCCTTGTCGCCGAATTTCTGTAATATTATCTTCATGTCTCTCTCATCCTTGTCTCTCTCATCCTCTCTTATTTTGAAGCTATTTTATGTGGCAACAGTAGTGGTGGTGAAGTGGCGGTGGCGTTGGCATTGGTCTTGGGAGTGCGAGAGTGAGAGAGAGGGTGGTGGTGGTGGCTGGTGGCGGTACTCGAAAGGTTGTGGTGGGGGTTGTGATGATTAAGAGGGAGAGGGAGAGGGAGAGGGAGAGGGAGAGGGAGAGTGAACTGAGAATGAGAGAATGTGAGAGAGAGTACGTAGAGAGAGGGGGAGAGAGAGTGTAAAGAGGGAGGAGAGAGTAATTAATTATTAGTTAATCTTAATAAAAAGTTAACTAATAATTAATTGGCAAAGAGAAAGAAAGAGGATAGAGGATGTTTGGTAACAAGGATAAGATGGAAAAAGACGAAAATACCCTTTGACTAACGGTCAACTTTAACACCAGTTAGGCTAAAGGACTAAAAGTGAAACAAAACGTTAACCATAAGGACTATTAGTGTAATTTTTTATTTTAAAGGACTAAATATGAAATTTTGGCAAGACCACAGGGACCATCTTTGTAATTAACTCAAATATAAATTTGTCGTTCAAAAAAAATAAAATCTATTTTTATTTTTAATAATATTAGAGGTGAGAAAGAGGGCTGAATATGCTTGGATTTAACAAATATACAATCATAAAAAGTAGTAACGCCATACAATCCATCTCAAAACACACAAATGCATTGATTAATATCTTATTCTATTTACTCATTTATTTAGAAAAGTTGCGAATGTACAACTTATGATAGGTACTCTAATCTATTTCCACATAGCTTAAAACATACTATAATCAATTTAAGACCATCCCCATCGGTTATGAAACCCAAGCTGGTTAGCCTCCCAACCAACGCTGCACACCATCACAGCCTGCTGGTTGGCGACGGTCCTACAAGCGGCTAGTCCTCCAACCAGCTCAGAAGCCTTTTTTTCTTTCTTTTACTTCTTTCTCTCTCCTCTTAATATATATTTTATAATTAATATTATATACGGGTTGGTGTGAGTTGGATGTGAGAGGTTGTGGGTTGAAAGTTCGAGATGATATTAATGCTGATATAGCAGTAAAAAAAACTCTAGAAAACTCATTAAATGCCGATAAGGGTTACTTTGCAACATTATCAATTTAGTGACAAA
The DNA here is from genome assembly GCA_947179395.2 of Pulicaria dysenterica. Taxonomy (NCBI): domain Eukaryota; kingdom Viridiplantae; phylum Streptophyta; class Magnoliopsida; order Asterales; family Asteraceae; genus Pulicaria; species Pulicaria dysenterica. Next base: position 100,046,938 of record OX359289.1, read on the forward strand.
ATAAGTGATTTTTAGTTCTAAACGAAAGAAAAAGCAAAATCAGTCAAAAGAAAGGAAAGAAGATGCTTTTTAAGCAGACATAACCACAAAGCATGGCAGCTCTCTGTCTCTCGCTCTCTGTGTCTTATTATCAAAACTATGAGATCGAATACACACATTAAAAAATACATAGAGGCACAGAGATTGAGAGAAAGATAGAGAGAAGAAACCCTATCAACAGAACCATTAGCAACTCTCTCTCAACGAGGCATGCTCTTTCTCTCTCTCCTCTCTCACTCTACAGTTCACTTTTGTGCTTTTTGTTATTTGTTTCATCAGTGGTCATTGTGTTCCCCTCTTTTTCCTTAAACCCACTTCCAATTTCACCACATTGTGTTTGCTCTACAAGATCTTTCTTGAGTGAGTGAAAATGAGTAGTCATAAAAGCTTCAGGATCGGGAGGATAAAGAAAGCTATGGTCGTATAATCTGTGGGTTTTAGGTCATTTGAGATCTTTATTATGATAATGTATGCAAATGCATAGCTACACAAGAGACTGGAGCTAATGAAGATTTGATTTTATAATATGTATTTGGGATACTTAGGATTCACTCTATAAGATCTGGTGGGGTGGTGGGGTACTGCCAGATCTCCAAACAATCATTAGTGCTTGGTTTGGCTTCGAATGCAAGTGTATGTATGAAACTATATTGCTTTTTAATCATTTTGTTTCTTTATTATCATTATGTCTATCACCTGTTTGATACTTTGCCTCAAAGAAAGATCTTGGCTGGTTGTTTCACGTCTGCTGTCATGGAAAGCTAGGGTTCAAACATTCTTCTAATTGCCCCATGCATTGTTAAAAATTTGCTGCTCTACTAAGTTTTAATCCCTTATGCTCATGCTTTTCTTCTTACTGTATGAGATTTCTGAAATATGGGTAAATCTTTTTCATGAATGTTGTTTTCTATCTTTGTTTAGCAGAAACTTGACTTGTGTTTATTTATTGATTAAAGATTGCAGATCTATAAATGGGTCAAGATTCAAAGCTGGAATTTGAGAACTACTGTGTAGTAGATGGAAGCCCTAAAACTGTTCTTCTATCTCCTAAATATTCGAATGTCGAAAAGAGAAAAGTTAGAAGGAAACCCAAGTGCCAAAAGGAAGTATACTTGAGTCAAAACGAAGAATTTACAGAAATTAGCTTCAATCGTTACCGTAGTGCATCATGTCGAGCTGTTTCATCAATTAGGTTAAAAGCTGATGAAGCACCAAGAAGGGGTTCTGTGTATCAGAGCTCTAAAGAACTAGGTAAAATGAGTAGTATTAAAGAGATAAGAAGTGAAGGGAGGAAGAAGATTGCAGTTTCAAGAGCAAGTGCTGCCCCATTTTCGATTGAAATTGTCGATTCATTGTGTAGTTCAGACGAAGATAATAGCTCGTTTACAAGTTCATCATCTGTAGTTATGTCTAGAAGTTCAGTCAACAAAGAGAATCTCTCATGGAGAATTCCTTTAGGCAAATCTTTATCAGCTAAACTAGCAATGCCTCATTCTCCAACCAAAACTGAAAGTGAATCCACCATGTCTACAAGCCCGAAAACTCGTTTTAGTCCTTTTAGAAAGATGTTTGACCCTTTTACCAAGTCAAAATCTCAAAAGAGCCCATTGGGCTCTGCAACTGAAGAACCTAATGAGGTAACATCATCATCTAACACAAGGAACATTACTTTAAGAAAATCATTGTTAGATGATTTCTCCAACATTGAGGTTGATAGTCAGACACTGAAGAAAGAGTCTTGTAGCTCAGTTTCTTCTTCACCTGCTCACTTAAGTGGGTCCCTTAAGATGAGGAACAAAAATGGGGTACCATATTTTGAATTCTCAGTTAAAAATCCACATGATGTTTGGGTGGCAAAGACATGGAAGATGGGAGATGGTTTCAATTGGGTATATACATTTCACATGGCTCAAAATCGAAGAAAAAGCAATGCTAGTGGACGAGGATCTAAAGATCATAGAACTAAAGAATTCTTGATGATGGCCCAAATGCAAGTTTCCTGTTATTTATGTACAGAATTTATGAATTCGGAAACTTTTGATAACTCTATGCTTACAGAGTTCGTGTTATATGATCTTGCACGTCCACGACAATCTCCAGAAGGTTTAAAACCAAAAGGAGAGTCAAACGAGGTAATTGACCAACCAAAAGTCAACATTCAGACTAATCTTCCAACTTCAAGTCCATGGCCTGCAGCAGATTTGCATCCAGACCTTGAATCTGCAGCCATTGTCTTACAATTTCCATCAGGGAATATGAGAAATGATGGTCTGCTAAATCTTTCCACGGTTAAGCTAGAGGACAACAAAACCGACTCCGGTTACTTAACCCCTGCTAAAGTTAGTGTTGTGATTCCTTCAGGTAACCATGGTTTGCCCAGTAATGAAACTAAAAAAGTCAAACCATTACTTGACCGGTGGAGATTTGGTGGTGGTTGTGATTGTGAAGGTTGGGATATGGGGTGTCCGCTTGTTGTTTTTGGCAGTCCTGATTTCAAAAGAGATGAAGCCTCTATCCACAACCGGCCTATGGAAATATTTTTGAAGGTAAAGCTTCTACTTTTGTTAAAAATTGTAAATTTCCATAAATATTTTTGTTTGTAAAATTATTGTTTAATGATTTTTTTTAAATTTTACACAGGGAACTAAAGAGAAGGCACCAGCATTAACCATAAAGTTGACTGAGGAGGGACAATATGCAGTTGACTTTCATGCAAAACTAAGCTCACTACAAGCATTCTCTATATGTGTTGCTATCTTGCATGGTACAGAGGCTTCCATTGCCATAGGTGGTGAGGATATGAACAGACAGATGTTGCAATGTGATTCGTTAAGAGTCTTTATCGAAGACGAAGTTAAACACTTGATTGAGGCTGTGGCAGAAGGTGAAAAAAGGAAATCAAGTAAGAATCTTGATGAAATCGCACCTACTTTTGTAGTGAACCCGCCATTTTCTCCAATGTCACGTGCATGAACCCTAAAACGGGGGTTGCTTGAAAAACATCCCTGATTCATGTTCTTTTCTGGAACTGATAGCTGTCATACAGGAGTGGTTGAGAATTCAAACCATTGTGTTTTGACCTTTTGTTGTACAAAAAACCATCCTTGTGAAAATGCGAAAGAAAAAAGGTACATTTTATAGGAATCGAGTGATGTTAACAAAAGATGACGTTTTTCACTTCTGTTTACATTGTTGTAATCTGTTCAACATTGCTCATTCTTCCAAGTTCTAGCATATAGTGGTTCTTCTAGCACTTTCACAGAAACACTGAACTGGAATGCTGTTCAACATTGCTCAGTCTTCCAAACATCTGATCCACATTCGCTCGTGATTCAAGAACGATATGCTGCAAGAAGCTTGAGAAGTCAAAACTCAAAACAGAGAAATCAGATGTTTGGTTTGGTAATACCATCTAATATGATTTTAGTTTCCTAGGAATAATTCAAGGGGGAAGACAACACTGTGTATACTGTTGGTGCATTCTGGGAGGGAAATTAGGCATATCAAGTTCTTTGAGAGATTTTAGTTAATTCTATTGTTATAAAATCTTTAAAAAATATTGTTTAGCTTTGTAATTTATTTGTAAGGGTAGTAGTGGCATAGATGAGCTCTGGGTTTTTTCATGAAAAAAGGTCTCCCCATATGAAATCTAGGTTCTTAACACTCATGTTGTATCTCTACTGGAATGATAAATAATTACAAGGTCTGTTGTATAGAAGAATGTGCATTTTTCTTAGAAAATATTTATTGGTAGTGTAATTGGGGGTTTGCAACTGTGGATTCTTTCTCCAAGAAATTTAACATTTCATGGTTTGATAAATTATTATACTTTAAGCACCAAAATCACTCTTGATCATAGCAATTTTTACCATTTTCTCTAAAATAAAGATTATATATATTATATTTATGTATGTATGGATATTAAAAATATTAATTGATGATATATATTATTTGAATAAAGAATATTTTGTTCGATCTTAATCGTGGAGGTTTTAGTGAAATCTATTTATTTAATTGTGGAGTTGAAAATAAAAAGGTGCCAAAATGGGAGGAGACATTTGAAATTTGAAATGCAAGCATCCCCATTAATTGTCACTCTTAGGACTACATATTTGATTATTTAAAACTCAGTTACCGACAAACTATTAAGTTATTAAATTCAAATTAGTATTATGGCTGTTTAAATAATTGTTTCTTGCCGACAGTTATTACAATACCATGGATTTTATATTCTTTTAATTAGTTTAACACTCCATATATGAATACGGAGATTGCTAATTTTAAATGTTTATACTGTTAGGGAATACTGACGTATATAGTAAAATAATATGTTATAAAACATATATAGAAACATAAAATCTCGTAAAAAGTAATTGTATTAGAAATAAAAAATTCATACATAAATCTTCAAATACATAAAACTATTATTAAGTATCAATATATTTTTTTAGTATGACGTGACAGCGAGAGCCTTAAGTTTTAGGAGTTATAGCGAAACAATAATGTTTTCTTAAATATGATTAAAGGCGACAATCTTTTTATATATTTTATGTAACATCCTAACTTTATTTGGATATATTATTTTTCAAAAAGAAATATTGTTGTTATTATTTATTATTATTATTATTATTATTATTATTATTATTATTATTATTATTATTATCCAATGGGTAATTATAAAAGAATTATATAAATGTTTTGTGTTATATTTGAGTTTAGTGGCTATCATAGAGTTATCAATTGTTGCAATTTTGAGTCACTTTTACATCCTTTAAGTACTTGGAAATAAGTTTGATTTGTTGCACTTGAGGTGGTATATGATTTGGCAAAATCATTTATCGTGTTTTTGTGCAGGTCGCAACACGACGCTATTATGGTGCGACGCAACGCGTTGCCCTTCTTAAAGATGCCTTTCTTCTACTAATTACTTCGTAGCACGAGGCCATAGATCTCACGATGCGAAGATGTTTTACACATCTGAAATCATTGTTTTTGGCTCTTTTTTACTACCCAAGTCAGTGGGATTGATCCTTATGGGTACGTTCTAGTGATTAAAACAAGCTATATGCGTCTTTCGTTGGGTTATTACCAACACTTGAGCGAACTTCTTATTGAATTAAGACTACAATAAGTTTATCAAACTTCTTTTAGGGATGATTACTCTTCGAGCATGTTGGAAGAATCATTTGCTTAAGTATAAACGAATTTAATAAAGTTTATGCGAGGATATGGATTGATATTCTGATTCATGTGTTATCATAGGTCCATTGTCTTGAGATGAATATTATTTTAAAAATGCAATGTGATTCTCTGTGTACATTGTATGCTTTGAATACTTAATACATGTTACTTGGTTCGTTATATGTAGGTTAAGTTAAACATACCACTTGAATATGCATTTATGATTACTTATGCTTATGTTAATAATTAGTCCGTATTTGTGTGTTAATAATTGTATGGTAAAATGAATAGATATGTGTGTGGTTTAAGAAGGGTAAGTGATGTAATCGAGTTGGTGTAGCTCCATTATGACCATGGTTTAATCAGATAAGCTCCATTAAGAACGTCTATTGATGGTTTGCTTTGTGCTTTACATTAAGACCGGTGATGTTGACTTACCCCCCTCCCCCCATGTGAACATTAATTATTGACCATGAATGTCCACTAGAGAAGATACATTGTACAATGAAAGTGTCCCCCACATCCTTTGTATGTCATGGTTTTACAACACTCTTTGGATTGTCGTTTGAACATAATAAATTGTGATGAAAATTGACTTGCGAAATTAAATTGATTCCTGGCACACTCACTAGCTATATGCTAATTTGTTTGTTTTAAATTGTTTTTGTCCGTAGGAAATAAGGAGCTTAATTTGGCCTTGTGAGGAGGGTAGTACTTGGGAATAACTATTCATTACTTGAAGACATGTTTCAAGACATTTTTGCTTAAGCATGTTAATGGTTGTGATTTTAAGACAAGTTACACCATATGTTAAATTGAGTCAAAAAATAATAACTTTTGTATCTTAGAAGTCTCGAGCTTTTAAAATGTTTTATGAAACATTTTAAGCAAATTTAATACAAATTTAATTGCCTTCAATCAATTTAAGGTTGTTATGTTATATATATATATATATATACACACACACACACACACACACACACACACATAGGGGAGGGTTCATTCGAGAACCGTTGTAAGTGCGAGAATCGCGAGAACCAATCTCAGTCGTTCCTTGTATATGGGAAACTCATGGATGGAGAGCGTGGAGGGATAGAGTGTGATAGAGTGCATTTAAGAAATTCATGGGTGGGCAATGACAATGAAGGAGGAGAAATTGGATGGCTCAAATTGGTTTTCGCGATTATCGCACTAAAAACGGTTCTCAAATGAACTTCTTCCTATATATATATATATATATATATATAGAGAGAGAGAGAGAGGGAAGTTCCATCGAGAACAAAAAAAATGCGAGAACTGCGAGAACTGATTTAAACCATAAAATATCTACCAAACGACAAGATAATAAATTATGAAAAATATACCAAATATGCTCTTTTAATATGACATCCATATTGCTATATTTTTTTCAACAAAAAAAATTCGTTTCGGGTTTTTTTTCTAGCACTATAAAGTATGTTACATATTTGTAATCGGTACTAATATATATGTAATCAGTATTATAAGGTATGTTACATATATATAACGAATTTTTTTTTGTTGAAAAAAATATAGCAATATGGATGTCATATTAAAGTGCATATTTTTGTCGTTAATTTGGTATAATTTTCATAATTTAATATCTTGACGTTTGGTAGATATTTTAGTTTTAAAAAAATGGGGATCGGTTCTCGGAGTTCTCGCATTTTTTTTGGTTCTCGATGGAACCCTCTCCTATATATATATATATTCAATTTATAATTATATATAGACAAATTACACAAAGTTGCATAAATGGACAAAGTAACAATACAAATTATAAGCTACAAATTTGTAGAAGTTCAATATATGTGATCGCAAACCAGATAACAAAACAAAATAAGATACACACACCACACCTTAAAAACAGTTATTTAGTGGATAAAGATATGCTTCGGCAAGCCACGCCTAAGACTTACGCCTGAGATCAATTTTAACAGAAAAATCACGCCTCGCATCTTGTCAACACCATAACACTACAATGACACGCCTTTTAGAGTACTAAGAATATTTCACTTTGAAATCGTTACCAATTACACCCTTAAAATATATTCACAAAATTTTCACATTTTGTTGCTTAAAGCACCTTCATAAGATACCCACTTATTTCCCACATCCATTTTTGAAAGAAAAAAACAATTACACAGCTAGGAGCACGGAGAACCCATAATGAATACCCGGCATTTTGAACAAGTATAAATTTAAAAAAAAAAAAAAAAACTAAAATACCTCTTCCATATGTAATGTGTCTATGCACACCATGAGTGCACCAACTACACATAATTAACTTGTATATTTCTAATTTTGTAAACAAGGAAAAGGATAATGGCACACAATTATGATATTATAAAAACCCTGTTACATTATGCAAGTGTATGACTATATAATATAAATGGATCGAACTACATTCCGTCAAACAATTGGTGGGTCCCAAACATCTTTAACCAAACATATCCCCATTTTTCATGGGTGTAACTGACGATGACTTCAGGCTGCATTTTGTTATGAAAAAAAAAGGAAAAAAACTACAGAAATTAGTATATAAAATTTTTCGCATGATCATTTCAACAACACTATAAAAAGAATTGTTTCCCCCCTTAGAACTACTAATACATGTTAGGAGTATCCCTCTCTTTACATGAATTATGCTCTCAAAAATTTCTAATTTTACACCTATAACACCTAAAAAGAATCAAAACAATCACCATCTTCACAGGAAGAAAAAAAAAACCCAAAATGAGGGTCCTCAAGATCAAGCAAAAGCACTTTAAAATTCATATATGTGCTCAAAATAAGCTACAAAATTTACGAACCCTTGGAAAAAGATTCAAGTGCAGTAGCTTTCACTGAAAATAAGCTTTTGAATGACTCGTAAGATGCAAAGAAAAGTGCTCCTTGAGTCATGTACATGGCCAATCGTGGAGTCAACCCCCTGATGATTACAAACACAATTCGTTTTTCCAATTAGTAAAACAAGCGTCTTTTTTAAAAACTAAAGATAGTGCAGTCGTTTTGAGTTAAATCAATTATATTTTTTGAAGGTAAAATGCATAGCTTTTAATGTTTTATTGAAAATATTTACCTATATAGACCTTTCAGGCCTTCATGTTGTGCTATGTCTCTAAGAGTGTTATATACACCATGATATCGGTTTGCAGATCCAGGCATCTGCACAAAAGCCACCCTAGTTACGTAAAAATAATAACGGTGACTCATTCAAGAAAAAGGTTATGACACAAGCAAATTTCTTTTTGTGAGACCGTCTTTTACTCTTTTATCTATTCACGTGAGGTAATGGAGAACCATGATTACATCTTCATTCTCGCCATAAATGGGACCCACAAAATGTAAATGTAAAAGAGTTAAAACAAATACAGACCTGTGTCTGTAATCTCGTCTTCACCACGTCAAAAGGAGTGGTAAATAGAGACGCAGTAGATCCAGCTAATCCTCCACATAATAGCTATAAGAAAAAGTGAAAAAGAACATTTAAAAAAACAAAGCAGAGTAATTAAAATCTTAGTATTGGAAAACACACAACTAGATCTTTTCAACACAGATTATAGCTGGCCTCATTTGGCAACACTTGTTTTCATGCTTTTTGTCTGCATCTTTGTGTAATGTAATGGTGTTGCTGTCTCTGGTTGGCAATGAAATCATATTGTGTTTGGCAATACCATCTCATTTTCAAAAGATAAGATGAAAAATAAAAGGGACAAGATAATTATATGTTTGATACGGTCTTAAACCCTAACCTCAAAAAAGTCAAATAGACAATGTGTATTGTAATTCTTAAATGTGTTAATGTGTATGTAGACCATGAAAAAGCACAATCAAGTCTACAACATAAATGTGTCTGTGTGAGCTTTACTAAACCTTTTTTACAAATTATGGCTTTTTAAAAACATAATTATGGTTTTTAACAGCAGTTTTCTATCCAATTTCCACTTTGAAAACATAAACCAAACACAAAATTGTTGGCAAACAACAGTTATGATGCAACTTAACATATCTAAATGATGGTTGAGGCCAACCAATAATAGCAAAGAAAACGAACCATTGATATTGTGGTCGGCTGAGCATGTGCCTCCTGTGATTTGAACATCACATTCTTCAAACTTTCGTATGTATAAAACTGTAAAGCAACAAGTTAAAAAAATATACAAAACGAAAATATTGGCTATAATGATGGTTTAAACCCACAAACTTTCAATAGTAAGCCTTTTTGTCCTTGCTTTATTTAACAATGGGAGAAGGATAACCAAAGGGCTTGTAGCCCAGCGGTATGTGGTGTCATAGAGTGGTGAGGTAGTGCCCCCTCCCTAGGAGTAGGTTTAGTGGCAGTGTGTGTTTGTTGTTCATAAAAAAACAATGGGAGAAGGATAAAGACATAGAGTTGACTAGTAAGGGACACACATCCCGATTTGGGACCTAGTTGTATGAATAGAATATGTTAAGTTTAATACTATTTTACGAATTACTGTGATACCAAATTTTTGGTGGGTTATTGCATTTAATATATCTGATGGTTATTTAAATTAGGTTACTAGTGTGTAAACCTTTTATACAAGCCTCTTATTCATAATTAGCATTTTTAATAAGCAAATAATGGTTGGTTGGGATTATTAATTTTAAGATTGAACTGTAAGTATTATGTGTAACTTTGGTAGTCAAATTAGGAGCAATCAAAGTTTGAGGTTTTATATGTAAATTGTAGGTTATATAAGTTCTTGTATTTGACTTTATTGACTCAAATATAGTCTTGCACATTCTGGAGAGGTCAAGAACAAGGAGCAGAAAATTTGTGAAATTGAAGCTTGTTTACTAGTGCATGTGTGATCTTGGTTAAATTTGTGAAGATTGCAAGTGTTATTGAGCTTTCGATTGGTTGTTGTTCATCTTTGGAACCCAATTGACCGTTAATCAGATTTACAAGTATTCTACTTTTTATAAATTATTTCAGTAGCAAATTCATGAGTTTATGGAGCTTAGATGGTCGATTGATGATTGAAATAGTTGAATTTAAATGGGTCGAAAACCCAAATTCATGTTTGAATTTAAATGTGTTAAATGACGTGTTAAATGATTTTAAAAGTGTCTTCAGTAGCATACCTACCATTTGCGCAGTTTGTTTTGGCAATCCAATTTGGTTTGGTAAAGTTTGGTAAGGGTTGGCTACTTACTTGGCTGTGTTCTGGTCGAACACAAACCTGTAAGGCTTTGCTTACGGGTGTAAGGGAATTTACGAGTCGTAAGGATTATGTTTACAGTCGTATAAGGTTGGATGCACACATGACCAGACTTTGAAAAATTGTATAAATTAATGGTAGATTGGTTTTGGAAGTATTATATATTGGAAAAGCTCTTGGAATCTACTTTAACTTTTCCTGAGGCTTCAGAAGCTAAATCGAAATTTTAATGAGTTAGAATGTTGATACAAAATAGAAGGGTCAAATAGAAGTATGAATTACAAGTTGAGATTTTAGACAATTTGGCTATAAGCCTCTTTAGGGGAGCCTTGGGATGCCTCGGTATCATGTTTTAGTTAATGATAAGGTTCTCTTATGCCACTTGATTCCTTAAACAAGTGTGTTGCTCAGGTGAGTTTGTGATTAGTGAGTTGTGTTTGACTAAGCCGCCTAAGCGTTGTTCTAACACTTGTATAGGGTCAAACATTTACCAGGTCCTTGCTTGGGTTTGGTTGTGGGAATTTGGGGTGTTGATCCTCATCACATCCGCAGGGAATTTCAAAAGTTGTCGAGTTGCTCTATAAAAGGTGGATAGGGGGTTGTTAGATAGTGAATGTGAGATAGTGGCTTGTGGTGGTACAAGAGGTGAGCAAAGATGATGATGGTTACAATTTGCAGGTTTGTGTAATTTGCAGGTTCAAAAGATGACCGGTGGTGGTTTTAGGTGGTTGAAGAGATTGATTGGTGCTTGCACATCATTTGACACTAACAGAGATGCAAAACATTAGAAAAGTGCCACCTAAGAGAAAATTGACCTGTCAAACACTTTGCAAGTCAAAAATATGTGTTTAAAGTTACCGGTTATTAGTTAAGGATGAAACAGATGTGAATAACTGTTGAGGGATTAAACCACCATTAGCGCTTATATTTATGTACAAAATCAGAACTCAAAAGTTGAAATGCCTAACCTTGATAACTGAATGAGGAACATTCCTACAGAGTACAGCTCCCCACCCATTGTATAGCGATAAAAAGCCTCCCCTCCCGACAATCCCAAGTAAAGCATTCCTATGAAGATAGAAGTTCAAACTCACCCTTTATAATATCATCACCATGAATATGTTCCATTAAGCAGACCACAACATTATAAAAACAAACACACAATGCATATATGATTGTAACAGTCAATCTTAAAACTACGAAATGAAGAGTTAAGAACAGAATCACATAAAAGATTACCAACAGCTGTGATAATGTGAACAAACTTGCATCTGCTGCTTAATTCTTTCACTTGGAGTAAAAACAAATGAAGTAGCAACACTTGCACAACCTCCAGCTATGCAATGGGCTAACGAGTGATATTCCTGAAATGTTTATGTAACTTCCATAAACAAATGAAGAAACACTTTTGAACAGAATAAAAATATATTTTACACTAGACACAGCCATTAACACCATTAACATTTAACCATGTCCATTTTGTACAATTTCACATGTAACTGATTAATTCAAGAGAACGTGATATAGGCATGAAAATTTGGAGAGAACGGAAGAAAAACCCCACTCACCTTGGCAAAAAGGGGAAGCAAAACCCCCTTTACTGATTCATAACTGAAAGTGTAAATTGCAGAAATAGGTGCTGAAGAAGCAATATTGCTTGAAATTCCACGGTAAAGTCCTGATAAACCTGAAAATTAAGATAATAAATTTATGATCAGTTTGATGAAAACAACATACTTAAGCCATCACTGTATTCCCTGCATACCTCTTTCAGATAGAATTGATTTCCCGATATAAGTAATAGATCTTTGGTCAGTACCGCAAGACTGAACAACAGTCTTAACTGTATCCATGGGATGCAGACACAGGCTCACAAATATACCAGCAAATGCTCCAGCAAAAGCATGCTCTTGCTTAGCAAAAGCATACTGTGGTTTACATGGTGCTGATGATGACGGCTTCTGAACAGACGAATTTTCCTGGTAGACCAATTGACTTTCTTGACCCTCTTTTTCCTGGTTGACAAATCGACTTTCTTGACCCTCTTTCGTATCGAGTAATTCATCCTCTTTCCCATGTTGGGATTCTGTGATAGAATTCACACATGAATCTAGATTCGTGCTTGTTTTTATCATAGTACTTGCATTTTCTCGTTGCAAAGATTCCTGAGCTTCTGGATTGCTTCTGTAAAGACTATCTGTTTCTCTAACATTACAACAGTAATCAGTTCTTTCCGTATCAGGTTCGTTTCGTTTTGAATTCTGTATTGTGTTCATCCATCCATACATATTTTCAAGTTTGTATAAGATCGTTACACTAGAAACCCTTTTCTCATTGCAAGAGAATATTGGGTTGCCAGAAGCATTATGCAGGCATCTCAAAAAATGATGATAAATGTGACTCTCACTACAACCATCAAAAGAAGAGATTTTTTTAGCTACATGTAATGATTCAAAGTTTTTTTGCAAGTCAATTGTAGGTGATACATGGGTATTGGTTTTTAAGTTGACCGAAACATTCTGACCCTCAGAAGAAATAGATGCAATTATATTTCCATCCTCGGCTGGATAATAAAGTGTATTTTCTTTCTTAAGGCTTTCACTGTTCTGAGTTAATGTTGTCCTATGACGTAAGACAGGAAGAGATGAGGTGGCAAAATTCCATAATTGACTGGCTCCTGAAATGAGCTCACCAGTGCTTATTACATGAGGCGACTTGGGTTCATCTTGTTGTTGTTTAGCAGGTTGTTTGCTAGAATCATGGGAACTGGGATCATAATCTTCACAGGTAACATCAACAAGATCAAAATTAGCTCCTTCATGAGGATTATATCTATAATTGATGGAAGGTTTATTATTTCGACGAGAGTGAGCTCCCCCAGTCATTATTGTGATGCAGATCAAGAATTACGTCTTTGAAGAAAGACTGGTTGTGAAGAAAAGCAACTGCAGAAAGAATCACATCATCAGAAATCTTATCAATATATGCAGTACCTGGAAATATTTAATTAGATTTTTAAAGATTTTTATTCAAGTATCTCAAAATGTTGGTAAACAAAAGAACTAATGTCATAGATAGCATCAAACTGTATAAGGGGCAAACCATTGGTTCTCTGTTCAATTTCCCTTTACATAAGTCAGCTGCTTAGAATAACCTAGAAGTCTTAAATCTAAGTCCCTTTTGTACACTGGCCTGTGAAATTTACCATTTCAAGTGTGGTTTTCTGGTTTCAAAAAAGAAAAAGAAAATCTCAAAGGCAAACATCCAAGCTCCAATTACACCAAGAATAGGATCACATGATTGAGTTCACAATATAGTTTATGTGATCAAAGCAAGTCAACCCTAGGCAACAACAGTCACCAAAACCACTAAGAGGCAAATGCAAAATGCTGTTAAGATTGAAATCACATCAAATCAAAGGAGAACCCTAATCTGATTACTACTGTCAGAAATCTCTAACTACTTACCAGTGATTACATGATATGCAGATCTTGCGCAATGTAATCTCCCAATATTCCCACACAGACACACAATATAGATAACGGATAAAAAATACGACAATAGTAAGAAAGAGCAACGAACCTGGACGGATTATTCGGATTCAGTATACATTGGAGCATAGGATTTAATGTTCTTGTATTCATTTTCTGGACGAAATTAAAAGAAAAAAGAAAATCAAATGAGATGAGGGTTTAGTGGAGGGTTTGTATGTGACGAAATCTAGAAGCGTAGCGTATCTTTGCTACATGAAAGATGAGATCACACAAGCGGCTTTCCATCCGGATATTACATTTTTGGATTTTCTTTCAAAAGAAATACTATTAATATATTTTTTTTAATTATGAAAAAATGGTAAGGTATTTAACAATGACAATAGCTAGAATTGTAATGACTCGAGTCGAATTCGAGTCTAATAGTTACTTGATTGGATTGTTTATAATTTTTTAAGCTTATTTAGCTAGTTATGTATAACATATGACCTAATGGCTACTAGATACCACCCACTTTCATTTCTCTTGTTCACTCTCCAAACTCGACACAACCTTCACCTCTTTACGCCATCGTGACCTCCTCTGCCATCACACTACTACCACCTCCTTTCCATGCACCTTTTGACTTTTCACCCTATATTTATCTCTCTATAAACAAAAATAATAGGCTTCATCTGTCTTTCTCACTTTACCACTAATGCCCACTCGTCTTTTCTACCCTCTTTCTATCAGACGAACGGTAACTTCTACTAGATCACATTACCAGTAATGACCCGGTCTTATGTCATCGTCACGCTGCACATCTCGACAAAGCAAAGTTTTATGCTCTCAAGCTTTTTTACTCGCGAGAATTCCAAGATCTCAATAGGGTGTTAGGTTGCAAGATGGAAGCAAAATTACTCAAATGCCTCTTGAATTATCATGTGAATTTGCCAATCCTGTTTACCAATTGATATGTACATTAATACGAAAAGAATTCAGATATTATTTCACGAAGAATAATGTTATTTACCTCATAATGTTGTAATTTTTTATGTAACAAAATAAAATTTACAACCTATCATCATTATCCTTGATATTTATGTTAACTTCATAAGCAATTAATTTTTTTAAAAGGCCCTATCATCATTAGCCTTGATTCCTCATCATGCCATGTAAAGAGGGCCTCTAGATATGAAACCATTGATACCAAACAAAACCCCTTAATCTCGAAAACGTACTAACAAGTGTTCCCGATTTTCACATTTGGTCGAGGATGCTGACCCCGACCTAGACTTACAATCTATGTAGTTTCAATATATTCCAAACAGGGTTCACAAACACAAGTGTTTTTCCATGAACCGAAGTTCCAAATTAGAGCGTATCTAATCTATCTAAGGCTAAAGTCATGGCAGTAACTGATGATGTTCACCGCCGCGCACCAGATTTAAGTGAAGAACCGCCAGAAGTTGACTTTTTGGCGCTAGAACCTGAAGATCATTCAATGAAAAAATGAAAAACAAGAACAAAGAGCGAAGTTAGCAACAGTTTGCTCACAGATGAAGCAATAAAAAGAATCATCTTGATGTTCTGTATCAAGTGACTATGCACATTAGTTTTTATTCACTAAAAGAAGATATAATTTTGACTTCTAGAGTCAAAGAAGCTCAATGACAACTCACAACTATGAATTTGAAATGAGGTTCTTGAACTATGTGAATTCTTTTTTCTGTAGAGACTTCTATAAGTATCAAGAATTTGAAAATGATGGGGTTGAGTTACTTATGTGCCATTTCAGATGCGAATTTGAAGAGTTGATTTGACCAAAGTCAAGAGTGCATATTTTGTAGATCATCACTAAAGGGTTATACAGGTCAAACAGGCCACTTCGTTGAAAATCGCCAAAGGGTATGTCTAATGCTGAAAAGTCCTAATTTATTTATGAAAACTTCATTACTATAGTGATATATACTGTTTTTTTTTTTAAAAGGGGGAAAAAGATGTGGGTCAAACCAACCCGGCTTGTTTTGAGTCTTTTGACCCACACACATGTTCAAGCAGGACCCATTTTGATCTGTTACCCAACTCAGAGGACAATAGTAAGATGGCAGGCATACTTGATGTGGTTCGTGGGACACCCTTGGTTAACGAAGGCCGAGATGGTGCTATTAGCCCATGCCTTTGTGCAGATGAATTGGTCTGCACTGGTTTTCTTGAAGAAGATGATGCGGTCTTTTGTGGGGGCCTTGGAAGTTTAGCAGGTACATTAGGCCTGAAACCATGACACCATAAATATAAATATAGAAGTAAGTTATATCATATTAACTACCTTAGAGAGCTTAAAATAAGAGAAAAGACTCACTTCTCCTGGTGCTCAACTGGTGGTTTTGCAGTTTCAGGAAAAAGAGTTAACTCAACAAGGCTACTCAGTGACCCATCAGTCTCTGTTCCCATTGAAAGAACACCATCAGATATGTCACTTAATCTCTCTTCAGAATCAGCATCCCCTAATCCCAAAAGCTCGATATCATCATTAGCACCATCTTCAGATAAACCTACACCACTACCTGCTGTAACAAGTCTAGATTGTTTAAAGAATTCTTTAATGTGTCTAGACTCATCTGTAGAACGTTGAGAGCTAGTTTCAGATTGCTTATCACTGAACTCAGAACAATTATCAATATCAGAGCCTGGTTTCAGAGCAACCCGTATGCTTTTATCATGTTGTGGAGTACCATTTGAACTTTTTCCAAGTCTTAACCGTGCTATTTCCTCATCCTTTTTGGTCAAAGAGTCTTTCAGATGAGTCACCTACATTATATTATATATATTTAATGCATTAATTATGGTCAGAAAAACAATAATTATCACAATTATATTAATCAAAATACCTGTTCCATGAGTTCCCGAACGCCCCTTCCCTCTTTGTTGCTACGGGCTGCACCTAACTCGACACCAGACACCCTTTCAGCAAACTTGAGTGTACTTATGGTTTCAGAAAAAGATTCCACATCAGGATTGAGCTGTACAAACATAAGAGTCTTGGCTTGACCCCCTACAAACAACATTTACCGACAAAGATATTAGCCACCAGTATATAAAGATTTCATTTTTATTTACTTTCTTGAAGCAGGTAACCACCTAAAGAGCTTTGCAAAACTTGAGTAAGTTTGCTATTTCTGTAAGGTACGTGTTGACTTTTATGCGCAAGTGCAAAAATTACATCTCCAAGAGCAGATAAAGATTTGTTGATATGTTGAGCTTCTCTTAATCTATCTCCAGTTGCTTCAGATCGATCCACTCGTTCACTTCCAGCAAGATCAACCAAATGTAAGTTACCGCGTAAAGCCCCACCCGTCTCGAGATCCATGCCACGAACATGAACAGTTAAGACACTGAATCATAAGAATACTTGTTATATACCTGACGCGTTAAAGAAATTGGATAAAAAAAGAAAATCGATTATTCAAGAGATGAAATTGAAAGCACAACCTGTGGGACCGGCTGCTTCTTTCATTTAAGGCAGTAGCACCCACAGCCCGGTTCATTAACCCGACATTCATTAACTCAAGAACGTCTGCTGTTGATGTAACTGGGTGCATGCTAGCATCAGGGACGGCTAACCCATTCGGTTGGGTAGAATTCCATATCCCAAGTGTGTGAAAGTCAAGGTACAAAACTTATATTCCTAATGTTATCTAATATAAATAAATAAATAACACGCACACACTCAAACACACATATATATGAAGTAATGAAACGAAATAATAGAGTGAAAGTAGGAAGCTAGAATTGAAGGATATCTTTTTTGAGTTGTATTGTTCGATAACAAATCACGAACTTGCTCGTTATAGATCTCAACCATTTGCACACCAATTTCATATTGAAACGAGCTTCTCCTGATTTGTGAGAGATTAAACAGATCATTTAAAGCTCGGTAATTGACCCCCCAATCCTCAGGAGATGATACATTAGGCCCCGACTAATAACAAAAAAAGAAAGTCAAAATTTGTTAAAGATTCAAAACCCATTAACAAACTCAAACACGTTACCATTGTATATGTCTTTCCGGACCCCGTTTGGCCATATGCAAATATGCACACATTATATCCATCTAGAACGGATCGAATGAGAGGTTGAGTATCGACAAAAACTTCCTCTGCAAGCACATAATATTATTAAAAAGAATCACCAAAAACTTACACATGTTTGTAATCGTACATAATAATAATAATACAGAAAAGACGTTAGAAGAAAAACCTTGTGTTGCTTCAGGGCTAAAGACCTTATTAAATTTGAAAAGTCGGTGGCTTTCTTTGACTATTTTTGAGGGGTTTGTGACAACCAATTCACCATTATCGCCAATATGCTCTATAGTTGTCTGCTTCTGACTTTGACCCTTAAGGAATGGCCTAATGCGACAATATACTCTAATATTTCCTGTTTAAACAAGAGAAAACTTTGGTAAACCACTATCTTTTAACACCATTACACATTGTAAATTATCTTACCTTTAAGATCCTGGACTTCATTGTACAATTTCCGGTTTTCTGTTAGAACTGTGTGGTAATTCTGTGCAGCATCTACAAGCCCCTGAATCTTCATTCCTGTTCAAAGTAATGATATACGAACATGGTTTAATCAATGAACAAAAAAGATAAAGAAAGCTGGAAAAGGAAGAAATTTACCAAATTGATTAATTTCCTCAGAGTAAATCTGTTGTGTCTTCAAAACTTCTTGCCTAATCGACTCAGAACCCATCCTCAATTCCTGGCAGTAATTTTATCAAAAACATAATTCTTGTATGTTTAAATAATTCTTTAATAATGTGTAACCAATACATATTATTAAAATATAATTGAATAAATTTTCACACAAACCTTTAGTGATCCATACTGAAAATCCATGAAGTTCTTGTACCCACGCTCTTTCTTTTTCCATCTTAAAAACTTAGATTCGGTAAATTTTTCAAGCTCTTTCACCTTCTTCCTTGAATCAGTGAGAAGATTCTCAAGCTTCATAGTCTTTTTCTCTTGCTCAGACTTAATTTCCAAAGCATGTGTTTCGAGCTGTAGACAACGCTGTTCATATGCATCCCTTGTGACTTCTAATTCCTGCTTTAGTTTTGCTATTTCTAGATTACACTCGTCGTTCTCTATCCTTAGCCTAACTAACTCTACATCTTCAAGCCTTTTCTTCTCCTCTACCATGCTCTTCTCATTCTGCAAGTACACATTAGCTTGATGATAGAAAGCAAAGGCATTAACATAAACAAATATCAGAAAAGGCACCTTTATATGCTGAAGCTGATTCATAATGACCTAGCAGAAATAATGGAAAAATAACTGAGTTATAATTAATTAATAGGTAAAATAGAAAATAGTATATCGCGTCTGTAATAAATAGCAGAGTAAGGCTACCTCATTTTCTTCCATGGCCCCGGTTACTAGAGTTTTGAAAACTCTCATTTTAGATTCATACTTCTCTTCACGAGTCTTGTACAAATTATTTTGCTAAAGCCACCAAAAAACAGACACAACATATGTTACTATTAAGTGGAACTTTTCTATGTATGAAAAAAGATTTACGCTTTACCTTCTTGAAGTCTTCTGCTTGTTGTAAGCCTCGTTGCTCAATCATTTGAACAAGCTTTTTCAATAGGCAGGCAACTCTCTACAGAATATAAGATAAATTTATTAGTTATTACGTTATTTATATAATACTTGGTAATTAAGTGTGAATTCACGTGATATCAGAGCCCAACAATTGCCTTACATCTGGTACATCCTCTTTCCTGTTCTCAATGCTGTCATCAAGAATCTTATGTACAACATGAAAGAGTGACTGAGAAGATGCATTCTGTAAATAGAAGTTGCATTGGTGTCAAGTTAAAGAAAAATTGAGCAACGTGTATATTTTACAATTTAACAATAGGGAAAAGAGAAAAGCAGCAAAGTAGTAACCTGTAAATTGTTTAGTTTTGTCATTTCTGGCACTTTAGCAGCAGGAAGATCGCCTAATGAAAAACATTTAACATATTAAACAAAAGTACAAAACCATTTATTTCTTTTGCTAAAAAGAGACTAGAAGCTTAACATAAAATTAGAACTCAGTTTAATCTAAACTATCAAGCTTTATTTTAGTTAGTTCATGAACTTTCAAATCTTCACCTTTCAGATTTTTAGTTTTCTTAACTCGTTAATATTCAAATTAACAATTGAAAAACATGGATGTGGATATAAAAATAATACAAAAGATGTGTGCTACCTTCAAAAATATCTCTAGAGTTTTCTGTATGTTTAATACCACCGCCATTAATGTTGTTTAGACCATCTGATGGCCCGTTTGCATTTTCATATCTTTCTAGATGCATATTCATGACAACCTAGCTGAACACTTGGTTCCTTGAATGTATCCGAACAGTGCTGAAAGTAGAGCTATATTAATAACTGATGATGTTCAAATAATTGTAGATGTAAAATTCGAATTCGTAACGATTAACAATGACCTAAACTTCTCTTTAAGAACTGAATTTTGCTCACATTGTTAAATAACAAGTTCCATAAATCCAAAACCCCAATTTCAAATTTCAGGTAATTTCTTGACGAAGAACTTAGATTACCAGCTAATAATCAACGTACAAGCAATCCTAGTAACAAAATTTTGTAAAGGGATTCTGGGTAACATCATTATAAGCTTCTTAAATTACTAAAAATCTCACCCTCTACTTCTTGAATCCAGCTAATTTCTATAAAAATCGTTTGTTTTTCGCGTAGTAATTGAATAAAAAATAACAAGTCCAATTAAAACCCTAACGCATTGCTCGAATTCACCAAACGTATAACAGTACTATATGTAGAAAACGTGCGAATTGATTAGAACCCGGCTAAAACCCTAATACATTTATCAAATGCTGGAAGATTCACACCTAGGTTTTTTGTTAAACCCCACAAATTGGTAAACTTTCCTAATATCGTAAAAACCCAAATTCTGTATTCAACCGAGTGCTTGAATAAATCCAAGATACAGCATTCCATGACAGATCTACATGAACCCAGATGGATAAATATGGTTAAATTCAATAACACGTGGTGGATTGATGGAAGAGATAACATACCTTAAAGAAGATATCTGACTAAAATCTTGAACAGCATAGTAGGATTTTGCCAAAAACTAATCAAGGGAAAAGAGTTTACTTTCTAAATTCATTGAAATTGCAAATCTTGAAGGTGGATCCACCAAACGCATACACTGGTTGAAAATGAGTTCTTGTGATTTTTGGACAGAGGATACTGAAAGAGATGAAAAGGGAAATGCGATGACCCTGCCGGACTGCTTGCTCTTTTTTGGATTAGTTTCTTTTACTTTTTCAAAAAATAAATATAAATATTTTATTATAAATGAATTCGTGAGGGGGTGTCATTTAGTTTTTGATTCTATTCCCGCCTTGTTATTTGTACGCTTCTTGCCGGAGCTTTAAATGATCACTAATTACACATTTATACCTTCATGAAAGATGTTACAATTCATGAACATTCATTTGGTATAAGTTTTAAGAAAAATTAAATCTGTTACTATTACTTCTTCCTCCTTTTTTTATACTTAGTAGTGTATGAAGATCATTTACTAGTCGATCTTATTGTTTTTTAGACGGATTTGTTAATTTTGTAGTCATTTTTTTTCTATTCTAACTTCATGGTTCGGTGTTATTTCTTTTTTCCACCTTGTTAATAGTCAAATGTTATAAATCGTAGCGAAAACCTAGATTGTTCCTTTATCAATGTCGAGAATAATGATGTTGATAATGAGAATGTGTTTCATTTCTTCGTACAGAGAGTCCGTTATTGTTTTTTCACCACAAAGTCATCAACATTCTATTAACGTCAATTGACCTTGAGCATCTAAGGTTGTGTGTGTTAGGGGTGGTAATAAACCCCGAACTGACAAGAAAAACCGAAATAAACAAGACAGGTTCGGGTGATAATTAGAAATGAGAAACCCCGAATGTTTTAAACCGGGACGGGGGCAGTTTTAAGTTACCCACCCTATTACCGAACATCCGCCCAATACCCGTTTAAATATTAATTATTATATGGTTCATACATATAAGGCTAGCAATTTGGGACGGGTTTTGTGTTATAGGTTCGTGTCGTTCGGTTCGGTCAGTTTCGTGTCAACACAATTCTGACCCATTTTTTCGTGTAAGTTTCGAGTCGTGTTACTTTTTTTCGTGTCTGGTTCGGGTCATGTTTCTTGTCAACCCATTTCGACCAAACGTATTTGACGGGTATTTTTTATAAGATTTCCGAATACGGTTTTCGGCTACGGGTTTCGAATACCGTTTTCAATTACGGGTTTCGAATACCGTTTTCCATTACAGTTTTCGATTACGGTATTCAAATTCGGTTTTCGAATACGATATTCAAATTCGGTTTTCATTATAATATTTTCGAACTCCTTGTGTGTTTCCAATTTTCTCTACTAACTAGTGAATAAACCACGGATTGAAATATCGAATACTAATACAATTTAGTAGCTTTAATACAAAAGTACCAACTAGTGAACAAACTATGGAATAAAATAACTTAAAGAAAATTATCCAAATTCAAAAGGAAAGTCTTCTTTTCCTCTTTTCCGTTGTATTCTCGAATATAAACCATGATGTGATATTATTTAGGTTTAAATCTTTTATTATTTATTTAAGTTTTTAGTTTTTAGAGGGTATTGTACTTTTGTTTATCAGATTTTATTGCCTAAGATGTCACTCCCTTATTTAAATTTACAATTTTATTTTTGAAATTAAAATTTTAATTATTAAAGAAAAAATTTATAAATTTTAGTTTTACCCTTATGCGGGTCAATTTCGGGTTGTCGAGTTAACCCTAATCCGATCCATTTATTTTCATGTCGACCTGATTTTGACCCATATCGGGTTCGGGTCGTGTTTCGGGTTGGGTCAGAAATTGTCAGCCTTAGTTTATAAGAAAAACAATTTAGTAATTTCAAAATACTTAAATTTAAAAGTTTAAACAATAGACTTAAAATGATTTATAATATAGTGTAGATGATAGATTTGCTTTTTTATAATTTTTAGAAGAAATCGGTAGAGAAAAAAAACAAAATCCAAGATAAAAACAAAATATATAGTTTAAAAGGTTTATGAACCTTAATTGAAATGGAAGACAATAGGGGTGTGCACGGTTCGGTTTGGTTCGGTTTTGGGGTAAAACCGAAACCAGACCAAAAATTTCGGTTTTTGAAAAAACAAAACCAAAACCATTCGGTTTGGTTCGGTTTTGGTTTTCGGTTTTCAAAATTTTGGTCACAATACTCGACGAAGGGAGAGCGAACACCAACGTATGGTATGTCAAAATTTCTAGCTGCAAACTTCCATCGAGATCTTCTAGCTTCAAACTTCGAAGAATCAATATTCAAAAGTCAATTTGGTCTGTCGATTCAAAATTCATGTTTGGTCTGTCAAATTGATCTTCAAGATTTGAGCGACTGGTATGTCGAGTGTTGGATAGTGAGTGCCGATTTGGAATTTTTGGGGAAAAGTAAAAACAAGGGGAAGGTAAGGGATTTGAGTTATGTTGAATTCATATGTCAATGCACATGTATACCCCTTAACCGTAATGGTTCGGCTTGGTTCGGTTTTAAATGGTTCGGTTCCTTCAATTCGGTTCGGTTCGGTTTTTATGGTCGGTTTTGAAACCTAAAACCGAACCAAACCGAAAAAACCGGTTTTTATAATTTTGAAAACCAAAACCGTCGGTTTCGGTTTTTGGTTCGGTTTCGGTTTTTCTTGCTCACCCCTAGAGGACAATAACCATGGGGTTATCTTTCATGAATCTCATATTCTTTTTATCGTATTAGTATTATATCTCTCATTATTTTTTATATTTTAATTGATTTTCCATCACTTACACTTATAACATTTTTATATAGAAAATACTTATCTATATCTTCTAATATATATAAAAGACTAATTTGATAAAATTTATTAGACAATCTGAATTATTTATTTTAAGAGAGAGAATATTAAATTTTTTATAAAGTACTAAGGGGGTGTTTGTTTTAGCTTATTTTGTACGCTTATTAGCTTATTTTTAAGGGCTTATGAAAAAAAATGTTTGGTTAAGCTTATTTGCTTAAGCTTATAAGCTTATTTTTGAGTAATTAAGCCCCATTTTCATAAGCTTCTTGACACTAGTTTTTTTTTCCATAAGATGGGCTTATTTTTATAAATTTATATTTTTATCCTTAATTTTGTCATCTTCCTCATATATGTGTCATTTGTCTTCACCCTTTTTAGTCATTTTACAAATATAAGTGAAGCCATAAGCTAATAAGCTAATAAGCTAATACAAACACTTTTTTTTATCTAACTAGCATTGTACCCGCGCAATGCGGCGGCGGCAAAGAGTTTGTGTTTGACAACGTGTCTTGTTTTGATAATGTAAGGGTATCGTATTTGCGAAATATTATAGCAGATACATTCTTTCGACAAAATATATGTTTTATCTTCTTTTTCTATTCTATATATTTCTATATGTTGTCATCAACCCTTTTATTCATTTTTAAAGTAATTTCATAAAAACAATAAATATAAGAGAAATGATATTCAATTATGTTTAATGAATTATTTATAGTAGCAGTTACCATAACTTATGAGTTAATTTGAGAGATGATTAATTATACTATCGTTTTAAGTATTTATACTAATTACATAAAGAAATTTACTACTTAAAATTAAATAGTCCCGTAAAATTTTAAAAAAAATATTAAATTTTTTATAATATAGTATAGATAAGGTTATAAGCATATAAACTTAACTGCTTAAGCTAAAAAAACAAGTTACACAAACAACCCCAAATAGTATAGATAATATTGTGGACCCAATCGTTAAAAAAGAACATATCTGCGTAACCTCGATCGTCCCATCCCTCTCGGCTCTCGATTCTTTGAAGATTTGCAGAACGGCAGTCAGTCGGCTCTCCGTCCTCGTCGAACGCCTCCATCCTCAATTCTTCTAGATCTTGGTATCCTCTCTTTTTCCCTCTCTCTCAAATATAATTTGATTGTTTCTGTTCAAATCTCGACTCCCATCTAACTTACTCCTCACCAGAGGAATTTGGAAGTGATTTAAGGCTTACCACTTTTCTGATTTAGGGATTATTTTTTGGCATCACTTATGTGATATTAGATTGATATTTGGTTGAGAAGTTAAGAGTTTAATTGATCATTACTTGTTATTGGCTATCAATATTGATTTTAACCTTCATATGTGTGTATCTCTAGTTGGTTGCTTTATTTTGAACATGATGTTTGATTGTTTGATATTGCAGTTTAATGGTTTTGTTTGGCAATTGTTCAAGAGTTTGTGAACATAATCTTGTTAAGAATTAGAAACATTTACATCTATTTCTAACTAACTGCAAAATGATTATCAACTACACGTATAAGTCAAAACTATCTTCTAATTGCTCGGTTAAGTCACATCAACCACACATACACATGAGATTCTTACCAGGAATTGACCAACTATAGGTGATATTCCAGCTGAGAAGTTCATCTTGTTGGTGTATGAGACTTTAAAATGAAATTTGTGTTTCTAGAATGTGTTATTGTCTGAGAGCTTGGAATTGGAGTGCATTTTTCATCCTCTGACATGCAAAATCTTCTAATACTTGTTTGTTTTCAGCAAGTTTTGGTTAAAATACCACTTTGTGAAGAAAATTTTATAAAGAAAGCCAATTTTGTTGAATTAAATTTCACTATCCAGCAAGTCCAACGGACTCATTTTAACCAAATATGTTTTGACTATTATGTAAGTCGTCTTGCCAACTTTTACGGTGCCTCTAATGAAGAAAAATCCTGGATCCGCCACTGTTAACTACGAGTGAGGAGAGAAAAAATTAATCTATTCATTTAAGTTTCCAAAAATTATAAAGCGTGAAAATTGTGTATATTTCTTACGTTAAAATATACAGAAAGAAAAATAAAAAAAAGATAATATGACGTTAAGATAACACAAAACATTAATAACCAGCTCTCTTTGATCTTATGGTGTACCAAACGTATAAATTTCTATCTTTTTTAGTAAGTTCAGTTATTTTTGGATGCTCCTTTTTCGCACATTCTTCATTGATGGCATCAACCGAACAAACTGAGACAATGGCACAAAAAGAAGCAACTCCTTCCGAAACTCTAGAACACAATCATCAAATTTCTCAAGAACACCATGAGGAAGATTGTCAAGGCCTTGAAGGTAAAAGTAATCCAACTACTAGAGAAACGGAGGATTCATCTTTATCGTCAACATCTTCATCCATCAGTCAAAAGGAGATTTTGAGAGCAGTGGAGGTGGTGGAGAAGGACTCTGTTGCCATTGCCAGTAGCTTTTCATCTTTATTCGCATCTCTCCGTGAGGCTCTCTCTGAGGTACCTTTTTTATGTTTAAGCATTGAAACTAAATTGAGCCAAAGCTGAACATTTTAGCTTAATAAGATTTAAATTCATGTATGAGGATTGTATAGCTAATAATTCCAATCTACAATATCATGTTTATTGAAATAGTGATGTGAATTTTGAGAAGTTCATTTTGTCTAATACGAGTTTAGATTGAAACTTTGAAGTTATCCATGGAATGCTGTGGAAACCGGAAAACTACTTATATGGTCATAATTGACATTAGCACTTGTGGAAACATGGACTAATATAAATGCAGTATCATGCTATGATAATTCATTTTTAATACACTCAGTCCAACTCGATAATTGTAAGTTTCTATTAATCTGGCATTGTATGAAGAAAGTGGAGGTGCATTCACTGATAAGTGAGTTTAATTCTGATCACAAGAAAAAAAGGAAAGATATTTAATTGCTGGTCGGGACTAATTGTGGATTCAGAGTTTTGGGTTCAGTGTCTGTGTAATTTATGATGATGTGTAGCTAACTTCATTAGCTTTCTTCCATGATTATAATCTATTGACATTGTTTGTGCTTGTTGTAGACTACCAGCCATTCAGTTGATCATGTGCAATGCTTTAGTGATGCTGCTGGTCGTCTTCAAGAATCTGGTAATTGACAAAATTAAGAGTTACTTTGATATGTACGATCTGTCATCAGATAAAGCTCTAAAGAAACCTTGAGAGTAGAAGGCATGTCTTTTATAGAGCCCTTTAATAGTTTGAAAGTATCCATTGTGATGTGGTCTCATGATATAGATTGTGCAAGAATACATTATCTTGATTCTTGCATAACTGATGGCAGCCTTTTGATGGATGATATTTGAAGACGGTGGTTTTGAATATATATGAGTAGCATATATATGAGTGTAAAAATGGTTAGAGCAAAGACTACATGAGTTGTTACTTATCTCCATACATAGGCGAGACCTTTTACTTCATTTACAACCTCATAATGATTTTACCTTTTATTCAATCACAAGTAAAAAAATATTAGGAGTTCTATTATAATTTAAAGGGAACCGCTTTCTATAGGTTATACGTGTCTATTTTATTTTCTGAAGATTGGTTTAGATCATGCTTATTACATAATCATAGTTATATTGATCACTATATTGCAATACTTTTCAGCATTGGATTGTGCAACAAAGGGGAATCTGTACATTAACTCATGTCTCAGGTATGTAAACCATTTTCATGGTTTTGTCATATTATTCACTAGTGACTAACCTTTTGAGCGTTCATGCCTTGTTTTTTGTTGCAATAAAACTGTGCTTATTGTGAAAATGCCAAACAAATTCAGTGTTGTTTTCGCTGAAAAAAATTGGTCTTTGTTATTCTTTAACTACAAGTACAGGACATGTATATGCTGATTATGATCATGATACCCTTTGGCTCTATCTAATCTTAAAACCTTTATGTTGCAGATTAAATGAGGAAATGAGAGGCATTGATACCCTAGCCATGCAACTGTATCCTTTATTCTTAATTTCTTATCCATTTTGTCTCGAGTTTTTGTGAAGCTAGCTGATTAACATGGGTGAACAAAAATTACACACATAATAATAATTCTACGAAGTGAAACTTACAAACATGGTATTAAATTGTTAGGGTCTACTGTCTACAACTGTTATTAAGATTCATATTATTTTTCAAATGTTTGAATGAGAATTCCTTAACCCTTGTAAAGAAAAATGTTGCGCAGAAATGTTGATGCTTTGGATGCTGCTGTGAATAGCCTTGTTCGTCTTCCTTGATGTTCATATGGTTAATGTATTCATCATTGTACTACTAGTTCTTGCATACTTCACTATATTTATTTTATGTGAATAATAGTTATCAAGTTTGTTATTCACTATATGGAAGTAGCATTTCTAGTTTTCTACTATCACTACTTCCTGCCTTTTTCATATTTGTGTGAAAATTCATGTTGGAATGATTCTCATACAGTTCCATTCTTGATGCAGCTTTCTTCTTTGATATAATGTTAAGGTATGAACAACAAGAATTCAACTTTAAATTGTGTACTACAAGTAATCGATATTCCACACTTTATTAGCCATATTATAACACACCGAAAAATGTGAAAATTTTAAACAACCGTGGAAATATTAATTCTTATTAAATCTCTACATTTGAAAGTGTGAAAACTATAGTCAAAACATCACATTTATTACTGTGGACATATTATTCAAATTTTCTCACTTTAAAGATTGAAAATTTGAAAACAATTCTAAAGTGATAAAAGTCCACACTTTTAAGTGAACTTTGTTAATTCTCCATTCATTACTAAATCTTCACTTCTATAAGTGTAGACTTATACAATTAACTCTACACATTTATAAATGAAATGTTTTTGTTATTTATAATTTTTATATTCAAACTTTTTTCACATATTCAAGTATGTTTAAAATTCTCACACGCATTTCTTAGAGCGTGGAGAAATAACATATCTGTTGTGTTGGCACAATTGTGATTTCTTGCCTCACCTAATATTAGTTCTTAAATGGTACACCTACAACTACCACTGATCATTTTCTGGTGGGTGTAAGGCTTCCTTCCATTCACGAGTTTCAGCATCTCTTTTAATTGTGAGGCCCGATTTACTACTCTTCACTCTTAACTCTCTAATCTTTCTCCAGTCATTGTTTTTGGTTTCTGATTTTGATCGTCATTTTTTTGGGTTCAAAATTTAGTCCGAGTTCTTTTAGATTCGGTTAAATAGAGGGAACTTATTGTTATTGACACAATAGTACAGGTCATGACATATGTAATTTGAGGTTTTCAGAACGAAGTAGATATTTAGTCCTGATGCTTCAGGCAGTTTTCGAATATTCCAGTTCTCAGATACATGTGAACTTTCTCAGCATTGCAAAATGCAATCTTTAGGAATATTGTGCTGCAAGCGTGCAACATATGACAGGGGTATTGAGTCTTTTGGTGTCTTGTATATCATATATATGTGGTCCTTGTTTTAATTTGTTGTTATGTTGTCTTTCGTTTTCTGCACCTTGCAGATATTGGAGGGTGAGTGGTTTGTGGTCAACTTTAATGCGACTTTTCCAAGCGTAAAAGATAAGTTACAACATGGTTTGGATTGTTATCTGGTAGTGGGTGATGCATGTTGAAGGATGAAGATAATGGTAACTCCTTACCCTTTTGAAAAATTTATATTTCTTCCTATTCTCCAACCTACTAAATTGAAACATACGTAATTCACTAACGCTCCGTTCTCGAGATTTTTTAAGAAGGAAAGGGAAGGAAAAGAAAGAGAAGGGAATGGAATGAAAGGGAAAGTAAGGATCAAGTTGTGTTCTTGAGTTAAAAGGAAAAGTAAGGAAAATAAGGGGACTCTTTCCTTCCAAATCATCCGACATTTGGGAGGATAGGTTTAAATACATAGAACCTCCTCCCCCCTCCCTTGCCCTCTCTTTCCCTCCTTAAAAAAACTCAAGGACACACAACCTTGATGCTTTTCTTTCCAAAAAACAACTCGAGAACACATCCTAACTCTCTTTTTTTGTTGTTTTTCTTAATTTTGACAAATGTCTTATTTTAGTTGGAGGAGGATATAGAACCCCTCTTCCGCTTAAAGACCAAATGTATATAATTATTTCAAAAGTTATGATGTTAGACCATGTTTTTACTAGCTTTATATTATTCTATTATATGTTTCTACCCATCATCATGCTCGTTAGACCATGTTATAGGGGTGTTAATAAAAACCGATAAACCGAGAAATCGAACTGCCCCGCATGAACCGAAACCGAAAAATCCGCTACCCGTAAAAACCGTAACCCGAAAATTAGGGTACCCGCTAAACGCGGGACGGGTACGGTTTTTCAAATTCAATATCCGCGGGTACCCGCTTCGCCCCGTATGCTTTTAACTTGTATATATATATATATATATATATATATATATATATATAACAAAAGCCATATGAAAACTTACAATCTCCAAAACTACTTAACTTATCTCTAGTAGCTCCCAGTCTCCCACCGTCTCCCCCAATTCTTCTTTTTTTAGCTTCTATATCGAAATTTGCAATCATGCTACGATCGAGAGTTTAACATGGATACACCGAAATCGATCAACCGTGTCAACTTCGATCATATCGTTATTTTGTTTCTACGAGACCCTCATTGAAGATCTGTTTGATTTTTACTAGTGAGCTATTCATTAGTGCAACTTATTTCTACCGTTGTTTATTGTTTTATTATAAATCTAAACTTGTTGAAACCGTGGATACCCGCCTTCCTTCGGGTACCCGCCGTTGTTCGCGGGGCGGTTACGGTTTCTAAAACTAGATACCCGCCCCGCAGTGACGGTTTGTAAAAATTATACTATCCGCCCCGTCCCGTCCCGAGAACACCCCTACCATGTTATGTGTCGATTTAAGAGATAAGAATCAGAAGATTAGAAAAAAGATTGTTGTATTACATATGTTATTCTTTATTGAATCAATTGTGTAAATGGTCCTTTAACTACCTCAAAATTACGACTTTATTCTTTTACTTATAAAAGTTGTATGGTTGGTCATTTATAACCTATTTCATTATGAGAAAAGACCTTTTTAGTGTTGAATGTTAATGAGGTTAGTTAAATCAGTACCATTTTAGTCTTTTTACCCCTCTTTTTTCCTTTCCATTTCCGGCCATTGTTAGCACCACCACCAGTATCTCCTGTGGTGGTTGTATGCGGTGGAAGTCTAAAAGGTTGGAAAGTAGGAGAACTAGAGAACATGAAAGTTTTGTTATTTGATTGGATTTTGGGTTATAAGATTAGTCTTTTTCATGGTTTTAAAAGAGATTTCTTAGTGGGTTTTTGATTTTGGAGCCGGCAATGTAAGTTTTGTAGTTAAAAAAAATAAACTTACAATTTTTTGGATAATAAAAGTAATATTTATACAATTAACTCTTCTTTAGTAGATATAAGAGGATGACATTAAAATTTTCTTTCATTAATATCTTAACCTCTGTGTAAAAAGTTGTTCTATGATTAATACGAAAGTATTTCGTCTTTTTCATTATAATAGCAAACGGTTTGATTGTTTAAAAATATTCATTCATAATTTTTTTTACCTTTTGTTTAATAAAACGGTAAAACCGGTTACTTTTTTAAGCTTAAACTTCATATAAGATATTGCTTGGGTTGCCACATGCCATAGACATGTCAAATTTTAATCACGTAGAACTCTTAGATGTGGTTCTACACTTCTATCAACCCGTCTTGATACGGTTGGTCACGTCTTCATCAATTCTTCCTGTCCTATATAATACGGTTGGTCACTTTATTCATAGTTTTAATAAACAATTAAGTATATTCTTATAGTTTATTTGTAATACTTAATTGTTTATTTGTTTCTTGATTGTGAAAAAGTAGCCAATAAAATGTTAAAAACATAATAAAAAAGTGATAAGAGAGAAAAGAAAAGAAGTAAAAAATAAACTCTAAATGAATATAAATACGACATCTAATAAAAAATAATTTATTCATTAGATGAGGAGCATTCATTTCTCTTATTCTCATTGTCACGTCAGTGTTATATAATTTTTTCTCTCATCCTCTATCACACTCTTATCACTCTAACCTCACATACATTTCCCTCAACCATTCCATCTTTTATCTATACACACACAGTATCCAGCGTGACTACAACTCAACTGTGAGGTTAAAGTAGGCGGGGCGATGGTAGACATGGTGGTCACACACCAACCAGCCACATACGAGCTGGTTGGATACGCCCACTCTTAACCCAACCGTTACATACGCCTTCTTTGCAAATTACAAAAAAGTGAATGCAACCAAGAACTATCCTTACATGCTACTCCTTTTTAATTTTTAATTTTATTTTTTGATTAATCAACATCATATTACATCATTTAAATAATCATTTTCTTGAACCAAAGTAAGTAGTATGAATGTCTATAACATTAATATTCGGCCTAACTTTGAATTTGATGTCAAGCTTTAAATTCTTGAACTTCAAATTGAATATCATTAACTCTATAAAATTTTTAAATAATTATTTTCACATGGGGACGAAAATGATGTCTCAATATCCCTTTCTTGAGGCAATGCCCTAAATTCTATTCTTATTTTTTTAAAAGTTTGTGTATGAAAATCCAAAACTACTACGAACATAAAGTTGCATACTTGCATGGTGTATACTTCGATATTTGTCGTTTTCTTTTGTGTGGTTTACTTTAGCTCTAAAATTATTTCTTAAGGTTTGGACATTATTCTACTATTCCATTTATTTTAAATTGATTTGATAAATTGCTCGTAGTATAATTGATTTGTTAAACCTTATGCAACACCCTTGTTATCCCATCACGAGCTTGTTAGAACCGTGATCCTATTCGGGTCACATTGTTATTGGCTCGTTACCCCTATAACAAACGTTACAAGTCTCGGCTTCCTCGGTTAGACCGACCACATCCATCACGGATGCGGCCATGTGAGGGTGTTTCACGATCCACGTATTCGGTGAGGAC
The DNA here is from genome assembly GCA_947179395.2 of Pulicaria dysenterica. Classification (NCBI taxonomy): domain Eukaryota; kingdom Viridiplantae; phylum Streptophyta; class Magnoliopsida; order Asterales; family Asteraceae; genus Pulicaria; species Pulicaria dysenterica. The sequence goes on from OX359289.1 coordinate 100,079,804, forward strand.
CATTGCCTATCCATGTGAGGGATGGCTCACGGTCACATATGTGACTACCGTCGCGTGCGTGAGGGAGAAATGTGAGGGAATGGTTTTTTTTTTTTTTTTTTGTGATGTGAAGCATGTGATGGATGCGGGGCTTGTGTAATGAGATGAGGGAATGGTGAGTGAATGATGTGGCGCTGACGTGGTTGTGTGAAGCATGTGATGAATGCTGGTGGCTATATACAATGATAAAAAAAATAATCTACAACAACTATATGTTTGCAACCAGTAGAACATATATAATCATGCGTGTGTGTATCATTTTATGTATGCAGTATTAATCTTTTTCCTCCTTTCACAACACCCATCTATTCTATACAGTCCTTCCTCTTCTTAGTTTATTCCTCTTTTCAAGGGATTATGTAACGACCAGAATTTTGAGGTAATATTATATGATATTAATTAATGCTTCTCGATATTCGTTTCTTGTAACAATTTAATGAGACGGTTTATGGTTTGATTGAGTTAAATATTAATGATGCGGTTGACAGTTTAAATGGTTACAAAAGCAAGTTAAGTATTTAAAGGTGAACATTAAGACTAAAATAAAAGACTAAGGGCTAAGGGGATAAAAGAGAAAACATTAGGGATTAATGGCAATTAAATAATTTAAGTTTAGTTAGGGTTAAAACCCCCTATGGCAGCCCCAATCGTTGTTCACGTATGGCAGTTTTTGGGCTCTCGTCCTCTCTTGATCGGCTAAAGAAGAACTCAAGAAATCGGTGGTTCTTGGTCAAGATAGGGATCAAGTAAGTATCTCTAGTACCTATCTATTCATTTTATATGATTTAGGATAGGATTTAGTGGTTAAATGTGGTTGAAAATCTTGATCGAAAAAGGAATGAGTTGGCCGACGGTTTTGTTTCAAAGATGGGAAAATTAATTTATAGAGTTGGAATCTATCTATATCTATATATAAAAGGCATGCAAATTTTCCAAAAATAACCATAAATTGAATCTTAATTAACCAATCACAACCTTCAATTTCAAAATTATTCCAATCTCAAAACAATTTTAGAAAGATTAAAAATGATTGGAGAAATTTGAATTCAATTTTAAATCTATTGAGAGGGGGTTGGATGAAAATTGTGAGGGGGTTTTATAAAAGATATGAGGGGGTTTTAAGAAAATGTGAGGGGGTTTTATAAAAATTGTATACTAATGTAATTAATTATAAGTTGTTTTATAAATTATGTTTAGTAACTTGTGATATATTTTGTTTAGAGAAAAAATAATTATATATTTACGACCGTCTTATTTTTATCTACGTTTTGGTATAAATTTTATTGTAATATGACACTTTTTTGAAATTAGTATATTCTCATCAATATTTAATTTACTGTATTATTTTTATTTGAAAATTCTAATATCTCAAATACACTTTCGAAATACCCGTACGTGTACGGGTCAATAAACTAGTTTATATATATATTGATGATTCCCTAGTATAATGATTCTCAATGGAGTTCTTGATTGTTGTTGTTTTTGTTCGATCCATAGGAATTAGAGTATTCATGGTTTTAAATTAAAGAAGTGAATTGATTAGGCTTTGTAATTGAAACCTCGACATTTACGTTAGGAGAAAACATAGTCTGACTAGTTCATAAGAATAGTTACATGTTAATTACGATTGAAGTGTGAGTTACAGGGGGTTGAAATATGATTTGCATGTGGAGGCAAGAATTAATTACAATTAAAGATGGAAGGGAACTACGATTGTGTCTCAAGGAGGGCAATTACGATCGAGTATGAGGGGTCAATTTTTATTCTCTTGTGTGGTTAATTACAATTGTAATTAAATGAAAATTGAATTTGCAATTGCTACATGTATAAACTAGGATTGATGATCTGGAGGAAATTACAATTTGCTTGTGTGTCCACCATAGAAATGGCATGAAAAAGGGATTTAGGCCGTAATTACAATCATATTAGGCTGGAAATCATGTTTAATCACTAGTTGAGAATTTTATTGTTATCACAAATTAATTAACAATCTGGACTCTTGAGTTGGAGAATGGAATTCACTATTATAGATTAGGACTTTAATTGTGATTAGTAATCTTATTATCTATAGTTTTTAATCGTGCGACTTAGATATTTATTAGGACTCGTTATTTCGTTAGGTTGCTCGGTGAACTCTTTCGGCGACTTCTCTCGGTTTATTCTCGAAACTTCAGGTGAGTTCAATAGTTTACAAAACCGAGTACAACGACAAAATCTATATTTTTTAAGATTTAAAACGAATATATATTTTGGTTTATCATGCTAAGTGTATTACTTGCGATAATATGATTTCTGTATGCATACATGGTGGTTCATGCATGCTACGGTTAATTACGGTTTATGTGGTTTATATGATTTATATACATGTACATGGCGTGATGGGCGGGGGCAGTAACCTTTCATGCTCGCTTACGGTTTAAGGACCTATTACGTTTTAATGACCTTCTAGGTATAAGTGCTAGCCACATACGGAGTTGCGGGGTTTCTAGATAACCTTTGCAACACATGGTACGAGGGTACTTTTGAGTGCTCGAGTACTGGAGTGATGTATGACAGCAGGTGTAGTCATATCGATAGCATCACGTGAGTGTCAGGAGGGGTTGATAGCGGTTGCCCCTGTTTGTACTTACACTTGAACGACAACGCGGTACTTGTACTTGCAGAGTCGGAGTAGCGAAAGCATCGTCTAATGTACACTCATGCATGGATCGGGAGTAGCTACCCAATCGATGCACGGGTTGCTTAGCGTGTGATTAGTGAACGGGTTACCTAGCTGGCCGGGGCCCAATGGCTAGGGAAACTTAGCGGGTAGAGATATGGACTATGGTGTACGATACATGGTTGGTATTCGATATGCAGTTTGTGTGTACGGTTTGACATGCTATGTTTATTGAAACGATTATTTGACCCGTTTATATGATATATGTTATGCGGGGTTCACGGGATGGGTCAAATATACATACGGGATGGGTATGGTTATATGATAATTTTATTAACACTTCATTTTTAATACGTTTACAGATTTTGTTATTCTAACCCTATTGACTCATGAGGCGTAAGCTGACACTTGTTTTTTGAAATGGTGTCTTGTACTCGTGCAGGTGGCTTAGTGATTGGCTTAGTGAGACAGGGTGCAATTTGGGTAGATAGTTTATGGATATTGATACCAATAAACTCTTAATATTTTATTTATGGTTCGAATTTGTAACGGTTTAACAGTTTTGGACACGGTGTGACACTGTGGTTTTGTCGGATTACATTTACTGTACTTATGATTTTAAGACTTCCGTTGCTTATGGTTGTTTATTAACAAAATTTTTTGTTAAACGGTATTTTTGAAAATCACGGTGTTAAAGATTATCATTGATGGCTCCTCGATTGCTCACTGTCAATTACTATCGTGGTGATGTAAATATTTTCTTTTTGTTAGATATGAAGTCGATGAGATGTACATAATTAATTTATAGGGCGTGTTTTTGAGGGAGTGTAGGAGGTACGACCGTATATGACTTATGTTTTAGAGAGGGCCCATATATATATATATATATAATGTTATAATTTTTGAAAGTTAACTTAATAAAATAGAAATACTAGGAAGCTTTTACTTAAAAAGGTAATCTTCTTTAATAACTTTATACGTTTTGTTATTGTGTACTGAACTTTAAAATATTCTATTGTGTGCATCAAACTTTTTAAGTTGTTACTTATGTATGTACTTTGATTAAATAAAAATGGAATGAATGATGTTAATTAGTACATACAATAATAAGTTTAATACACACAATAGCGACAAATTAAAATTTTGATACACAAGATAGAATTTTTCAAAGTTCGATACACACAATAGCACAATGTTTAAAATTGGATATATTTCAAAAATACCCTATTTGATATAATTATTCTATAAGCCCCAAAAAAGTAGATATTAGGGATTTGATTACAACGATCTTATAATATTGTAGTCGTGTGAAGCCGTACTTAAGTATGTGGACGATTAGATCTTGATTCGATTGAACTTTACCTAGTGAATCTATCAAACCCTAAGTTAAAATATCTTAAACAAGTCGATTGTTTTCCAAATGCAATTATTGCATATAGAGTTTGTTGACTATTTGAATAACGTTGACATTTGCATAAACAAGTTTTTCGAAAACTTAAGGAATTGACGTCTTACTTATTGTCCATAATGTCACAATAAGGACTTAGTGGATAAAAAATGATATTTATCAAGAACGATATCTTGGAGGGGATTGATTACAAAGAATTAATTCATAACTTTATTTCTACTAATGCTAGGAAAACATTATGATTCCTATAACTATGCATGATATAGTATTTACACTATCATTTTTTGTTTTAGTTATTAATATAACAAATATCATAGTTTCAGTAAAGAAAATCTTATATATGTTTCGAACGTTTTTTAGTTCCTATAAGGGAAGTTTCACAAATTTGTAGATGCGTGTGTTTCTTTTTACCTTTTTCAATTTTACACTAAGAATGAAAATCCTAATTAATGAGGAGGATTTCAAAGCAGTGCTTGATATCGCGGATAGAGTTGATTATTTTAAGGAAATCTCATTACCTTTTAATTACGTTAAGTGACACCAAATTTCACTTTTACAGTTCTTATCTAATTCTAGGTATTTAATGTTTTTTTAATTGATGAAATATTAAATGCATGTTTATAAGTTTTTAATCTTTATTTTACTTAATAAAATTAATGTGTTTTATAAAAAAATAAAAACTAAAATAGATTTGTTACAGACGTGTTAGTGATTGTAGCAATAGTTAGGTGGTGTTTAATTTGCATAATGTTATTGAAGGAATTGGAATCTGGAAAGGAATTAGAATCTCTCAAAAATTTGAATTTGAATTTATGATTTGTTTGGTTGACAAGAAATATAATTGAAATTTGGTTTCAGTAACAGAAAATGACAATGTTGGCCTTCTTGTTTTTTATTGTTATATAACTTCTACGTAAAAATATTATAACTATTATAAAAATATAAAAATTCCATTTTATTGAATGAGTATTCATAGCAATAAATTATGAAAATCACGCTAATAAACATCATAAGTTAAAAATAATTACAATACATATCCGCATAAATTAAGGTATCATTGATCTCAAATCATCGCCTTCTCAAATCATCAGTTTCACGGCAACAGAGGAAGACTGCGACGAAGGGTCTGGAGGCGGCGGAGGAAGGTGGTGGCGGCGAAGGAAGGCCGCGATGGAGGTCTGGAAGCGGCCGCTAAGGATGGCTAAGGCGGACGGTCTGGTGGCGGCGACGGAGGAAGGCCGCGATGGAGGTCTGGAGGCAGCCGCTGAGGAAGACTGCGGCGGAGGGTCTGAAAGCGACGACAGAGGAAGGCTTTGGCGGAGGGTGTGGAGGAGGTGGTGGAGGAAGGCTACGACGGAGGGTCATGAGGTGGCACCAGCGGAGGGTCTAGAGGCGGCGGCGGAAGGTCTGGAGGCGGTGACTGAGGAAGGTTGTGGCGAAGGGTCTCGAGGCGGTGACCGAGGAAGAAGTCGTCGGTGTATGGAGAGTAGAGTCGGCTCACGTGCTATGTCAATGGAGTGAGATATATATATTAGGGCTATAGAGGTATTTAAGGATAACAAGGTTATATTCCGTATTCCCTCATTTAAAGGATTTTGAAATCCCTTCATCTAGTGATGAAATTTACTTTCCCTCATTTGAAAGATTTCAATTCCTTCAGATTCCCTTATTAAAGTGAACCAAACACAAGAATTCTCAGGAATTGGATTCCAATTCCTTCAGAATTCCAAAGATTCCTGGCAACCAAACGCTACCTTAGAGGGTGTTTGGTTGAAGTATTATTTTGGGGGGATTGAGATTTATACAAGAGATTTGCATTTGGTGAGAATTCATTTGGTGAGATTTAAAATCCCAAACCTGTGTTTGGTTCACCACAAAACCTATCAACAACACCACCAACCTCCTACCATCAAAGTTACTACCACCTCTGTCGCCGGCGATTAGGGTTTCAGGTGGCAAAGGCGACGACGAAGCCACCACACCACCAACCAACCAACCACCACCAACGACCGCACCACAAATCATATCTGCGAACGATGAATGGGAATTACAGAGGCGACGGCTAGGGTTTTCGACGATGGCGATGGCTAGGGTTTTCAACGAAGGTGATGGCTAGGGTTTTCGACGACGACGGCGTCAAGGGTTTTCGAAGGCGACGACAAGGGTTTTAGAATGCGACGAAGGCTAGGGTTTCTAACGACGGCTAGGGTTTCGAAGGCAAAGGTTTTCGAAGGCGACGAAAACTAGGGTTTCGAACGATGGAAGGTGACCGGTGATGTTCGACGGAAGTGATGACGGCGATGGTGATGTTCGCCAGAATTTTAGCCGGACGGTCACCAGAGCAAATACCTCATATGAGGGTTTTCAAAATACCAAGGGGGGGGGGGGGGGTAGAGGGATTGATTAATCTTTCAGCTGAGGCCTGAGGGAATTTTAAGGTTTCCTGAGAATTTGAATCCTCCCTCACATTTGCAAACCAAACACATTATTTGAGGGTATTTGAAATCTCATTCCCATGAAATCCCCATAAATACCACCAACCAAACAGACCCTTAGAGTTAAACTATTCACACGGATTAAAATACTAAGGACACTGATTGGATTGACATTTTTATTACGAGAACCACGAGAACCAATCTGAGCCGTCTAATTCTCTCTACTTCAATGTTATCACCTATTAATGAGTTTATCACATGCATTCTGACACACTTGATTTTCTTACACTTTACATCCATGAATTTCACTGATCAAATTAACGACTAAGATTGGTTCTTACAATACGCACATCAAAATCGATTCTCAAATGAACTTCTTTTTATTACATTTCAACAAGTAATTAATCGACATCGTACGTGAATATAAAGAAAGTACAAGTATGGTAATTAATTAAAAACTTAACCCACGATTATCTGTCTAGTAGTATACCATGTTTATTTTTTTACTACTATATTATAAATTAAATTAAATAAAAGAGTAGTCAACACTGCAAACAGATTCTCTGTGAGATGAAGTATAGATGCATATTGAGACAAAACCTGTCCCTGGATATAATAATAATAATAATAATAATAATAATAATAATAATAATAATAATAATAATAATAATAATAATAATAAATAATAGTAATAATAATAATAATAATAATAATAATAATAATAATAATAATAATAATAATAATTATTATTATTATTATTATTATTATTATTATTATTATTATTATTATTATTATTATTATTATTATTATTATTATTATTTGTTTTTTCTCAATTCGCCTACCTCTTTGTCCCTTTTGAAAGTAGGTATTTATAAACTTATTAAAAAAAACCCTATACATATTTTTTATGAATTATATTCGTATCTAACCGAAAGTACTAATATAAAAATGAATTCTTACAATTATAAGTTGTTGCATCTTTCGTCCCAATTATGCGATCTATCATTTTGAGACAATTCTTCTCTTAACCTAAAAAAACAATTTCTAAACTCAATTTCTACCTAAATTAAGCTTATTAAAAATTGAAGCTTGACTTTGTGCTTTTTCCCCATATGTACATATTCATATGTTTATAATTGTGCTTTTGTTTGGAAAGGCAAGCAATGACATTATATACAAATAAAGCAAACTAGGTATACAAAAAGGAAAAGAAGCACTACATCTACATTATGCGAGAAACAAAAATAAAACAAAGACAAATCACAACAATAATGTGAAAATCTAAATTGCCAATGAAGAAGGATGATTCCGTCATACGAACTAATCCTTTTTTATAACGGCAGAACACACACACACACTAATATACTCCTAAATCTACACCATTTGGACCAATATACACGACCTTTCTTGATATATTATATATTATATATAAAATAAAGTCTATATTCTAAGTCCTCTAAAAATCCGAAGTTTTACTCAGGCGTGTTTATTTTAGTATTAAAGATTTTATGGCGTGTTAAATTTTCATCATTGAAATCTATACCCATATCTATTTAGAATCGACTCATATATCTATATACATATCCTTTATGTTAAACCGTTAATGAACACTATTAATATCAAAGGTTTTATTTTCTAAAAAAAATCATAGTTTTATGTACAAGTAAAAGTAAAGAGAATTTGTGATATATGAGTATTCTTCTGGTTTGTTTAAATAAAGGGAAAGTAAAGACGATCTATAGTTATATATATAATGTTTTTATTAATATACTGTCTAAAGAATATTGATGGGATGGTTGTGTCTCATATCTTGATGGTTAACTAAATGTAAGGAAAGGGTGTCCATATAAGGTCGTATTATATATGTGACATGTAATTTTGGCAATTGTCAAAGGACTAGTATAAAGGACAAATTGTTTAGAATAGAATAAACTTTGTGTTAGTTATCATTATATATTATTAGTTATCATTATATATAATTAATTTTATTTTTTTTAAAATAATACAATCAACTTTCATAATCCTTACATTGTATGCAACTTGTTGTATACTATGGAAGTTATGACAAAGTTCATTGCATACAATTGTAACTAAACAACAGACACGCAAAAAAGTTGTTTGCATACAATGGGAAAATTATGATAGTTAAATGTATTATTTTTAAAATTTTAAAGTTGGTTGTATACAATGGTAACTAAGACAAAGTTAATTGTATTTTTATGCAATTTGCCCCTAGTATAAACTAATTATTTTATAAATGATCTAATATTTTAGTCTATTTTTGTTGAATCCAAAACTAGAATCCAAAGTAAGGAAGCATAAAAAAAGGTCGCGCATAGAATTCACAAGAATTAAAGAAAAAAAGTAATTAGTTTTAACGGGCCAAAAAAATCATGAGAAGACACGTTAATAATGAAATGAGGAGGCAAAAGGAAGATCAAATAGTCAATTGCAATAAACTGGTTGGACGTTTGGAAAAAAAAAACATCATTGAGTCACAAAAATCGTTAATGAGTTTCGACTTTGAAATCACATAACATCATTTAGAAACAAATTCAACAATCATAATCGATAGGCTAAGAGTTAGGAGTTGAGAAAAAAGGAAATCATAGGCTTTGAAGTTATTGTAACTATTCAAGCAGGTGTAATGTTTTCTTTAATCTTTGTTCCTTAATTCCTAGTTTAATTCTTATCGATTGTTTAGAATTCAACTCCTTACTTTCTTTTTGTTAATGTATTATCTGGTAACTAATTAGTATTTACATATTATCTTGTTTACTAATTTTGTGGTCTGCTTTGTACAATTAGTTAATTAGTATTTACATATCAATCAACGTCTCTATACATTTTAGCTTGTTTTTTTTACATTTAGTTTTGTCCAGATCTCCTTAAATTTTGAAATAGACCTGTGTTCATAACCCAAATATATGTTATAACATATTATTATACTCTGAAACTAAAAAAAGATGAAATAGGGTTTATGGTAGGATTTTAGTAGGAAAAAAGATCATTATTGATAAAAGGAATGTGAGATGCTTAGAATATAGAGTAAAAAAATAAAAATAAAAATAAAAATAAAAATAAACGTATAGTAGGTTTTAAATATGTTTATACATGAGGTTACACCAAATCAAACCACCTAATAAACTATGGGCATTGATAAACAAATAATGAAATTGTACGTCTAGTTGATGATACCATAGTCACGGGTCCCTGTTTGTTTATAAAATAACAAAAAATAATTAATGAATTATATATTATAATAATTGACACTTGTTTAAAATTTGTTATTTTAGAGAAAAAAACAGAAAATAATTTGCAAAAAATATTTGCAAAAAAAGACGTGGATTTGGTCGTTTTTGTCAATTTGGATGAATCAGACCCATTTGTTAAAAAAGAAAAATAAAAAAAGAGAATTAATAAAGATAGTTTGAATATTTATTATGGTGGTGAAAGCTACACCCCATAATATATGTTCTCATTTGGGCATTGATGCCATCGATCGATTGACTTTTTCCACTTCTCTAAAATGATTCTACACTGCACAGAATGCGTGGTAATTTTTAGTTTTTTTCGTAACAAATTTTTACATATATAAGAAGTAAGACTCTTATACATAGAACAATCCGCTATCAATTATTATCATCCATAAATTTAAAGTATAATGGTTCACATAATCACTTTCAGTTATATATAACAAAAAATTGCTGTATACAAATCACACCCTAACAGAATATGTGTCGTCGACCTTCGTTTATCTATCATTTTTATAGTTATGTAAAATGAGTTGAATTTTTTTAGAAGTATCGTATAAGCTAAGGGATGTTGTCTCCTAGTTATACTAAGGAAGGTAGGTGTCCTTTTGTGTCGTTATTCGTAAAACCTTGTAGAATTTTCGCAATTTTTATAATTTGATATATGTGTAAAAAGGTTAATGAATTTTTTTTATGTTTGTTGTTTAAAGTCATAGATTTCAAAGAAAATAAAGAATATAAGTATATTACTTAAGTTAAAGTTTAAGGGTAAAGAATATGTGCGGCTAGAAAAATTAATCTTAAATGTTTTTTACATTCATAAATACTCAAATGATTAAATGATGAAATGAATAACATGCTTCTCATTTTAACTGTTTGTGAGTGTGAAAACATTTAAGATAGTTGTGCTAGAAGAGAAATGTTCAATATAGTCCATACTTATTGCATAGTCCCAAGAAACTAATCTTAGCCTTTGGATCAGCCTCATCAATGGTCCAGATTGAATTTTATAAAATTGGGACGGAGTGGCATTTTCGTAATTACATGTAATGATTTTGCCATCACATGTAAATGCATACTGAATCACATGTGATTTTATATTGAATCACATGCGATTAAATATTAAAATTTAGGACTATGCTTTTTATATGAACTATATTGAACACAACTCATATATTATATTCGTAAAGTTTAATAAGAATTAAAGTCAATAACCTCTAAGTTAGGTATTGTTATATACATATTTTACTTAACTAATTAACATACTAAAATGACTAAAACACATCTTATTTAAGTGATATACATATGTAACAATATCTAATTTGAGTGGCAGTGACTACACCTATAATTTCTCTAAGCTTAAATTTTGTGTTATATTTAAATATAATTTTTATATAACTTTCTAACTAGATATAGGAATAAGAGAAAAAGAAGGAGAAAGAAAAATTATACGAATAGAAAAAAATATTGATCAAGAAAAAGAGTAATATAAAAATGTGTATCACAAGATTTTAACTTTATATCATAAGATTGGATTGTATATAACATTATTAACACTAACATTATCACAAGAATGGAAAGACAAATGTAGTTTAAAAGATATTTATCTAATATGTAAATAACATGTGGTTTTTGTCTTTTTGAAAGCTCTTAAGAAAGAGCTACCTACCATACCCAACTAGGTAATGTCTTTAATTAAAGTAGATTTTCTTTTTCACAAATGATCTTAATTCAATAAATACACATGATTTATTGAGCCTAATCGTCATATGGATATTAACTATGCATAGGTAAGAACACGAGCCATCATATGAGAGGTTAAAGGTTTAAATACCACGGAAATTTTAATTAAGAGTAGCTAGGGGATGCTTCAAAATTAGTCACAGATAAAACCATTCAAACTCCGTATATTCTGATCCAAAGGCGGGAAAAACTCCTTTTCAAAATAATCGTAGCATGGACAAGAATCATTTCAACCAACCGGCTTCTAACCTAATCGTGTTGGTTTGAATCTTTGTGCAAACATAGTTACTCAGTTTTTCAATTTTAACTGTTTTAAGAATACAAGTATGTCTTAATATTCTTTTGTTCCCACTTAATCTTATATATTACATCAGCGTTACAACATATTCTTTCTTTTATTCCACTAACCAAGTAAACACCCCCTCCCCGTCTTTTGTATCTAAATATTTTAATTATACATCATTTTTTAATTTTTTAATTGTACATACAAAAAAGTTAACATTATCATTAAAATATGTTGTGTTAATCATCTTGCATTGAACCTATTTTTGATGCTTCATCTGCTACGTTGAACCTTTTTTTAATCATCTTGCGGAAATGTAAACGACTTTACAAAGTAGATCAATCAAGATATATCATATCAACAAGATAATAGTCATGCTTGTCCTGTACTCCATCGACCTCAAACAACATTGAGATGTTATTACTATTTAATAGCCATGCTTGTACTCTACTCTATTGACCTCAAACGAACATTGAGGTGTTTTAGTTTTTAATATGTCAATATATAATGACAATTGATCAAGGACGTTGATTCATTTCTGAAACCAAGGACACCAAAGAATGCATGCAAAACCATAAAGTATGTGAGACAATCACCTGTGACATAATCTTCATCTGTTCATAGTTGCCTCTCGTATATTGACCTCGCCGAGTCGTAGGCAATTTCTTCATGCATAGCGTCTATTGTCTATGCTTCATAAGTGTCCGGAAAAACCATGTTTGAATTCATGTGCCACGTCTAAAGTTTTGTGCCATCGTAAATTAACTTACGTATATATTGTTTTTATACAACTTTATAATAATCTTACAAAAGTGTTGAAGACATTCATGGGAACTTCTCTCCATAATTATGAGGTACTCATCAAATGTGTCGAATGAGATGTTGTATGTTAGTCAAAACTGACGAAATTACACTTTTTTAATCGTGCAAAGCTTATTATGCCCCTCGCATCTCAACGTAGTCTAAAATATGGAAATTATCTTTCCATATCTTTGACTATATCACGATATGTAAAGCTAATTAGTTGTTCATTCAATACCTTCTTCTAAAGAGCACATCACATATATACTGAGTTTTTGACGAATTAGTCGTTGACGAGTCAATAATACACTTCTTTTCTATATTTCTTCTGTTACTTGTAGCTCTCTAATTTCCAATGTCATCTTGTTAAATAAGTATGTCAACCCGTGTTACATTCATGAAAAAGACATTTTTAACCTTAGTTGAAGATGAATGGATGATAATGAGTAAGATAAACTTGATGATAAATTCATTTTAAAAGGGGGTTGAGTCATATTCAAGAAAATAAGATTTAAGAGAACATATACCTATACATTTTTTAGTATAATGTGGGTTTATATAGGATTTATTTTTCTAAAATTAAAATAATAATTTGACTATTCAAGAGTAAAAAAATAATGACTATTGGGGGAATCAAAGAATAGATTGTGCGTTGTCATGGTTATCTCAATACCTTATCAATTTCGTTGCTATTGCTTTAGTATGGTAGCGATATGGAGGCCTTACCAATGGCGGACCTTAGTGTTGTGGGGAGGGGTCACGGGACACCGGTCTTTTTACGGTTCGTAGTGTTAATTTTCGATTTTTTGAAACGGTGCTACCAGTAAATTTTCGGGGTGCTACCGGTGATGCCACCAAAATCAAAGGAAAGATGAAACTTTTTAAAAAATGATAAGAAATAGTTTAATCTTTCAATTTATACATTTAAAATACTTTTGTTTACGTTTAAAATAACATTTTAGTTAACACTGCTTCATATAAATTGTGTTTTGTTTTAAATTTTGGCCCTAAAATACCAGAACAATAGCTGAAACCTTGTTAATCCGAACCGATTAAGCGGAAACCCGAGAAAAAACCCGAACCACACCCTCAATTTTATTTTCGCATTATATGGTGCTACCGGTAAAAAAAATTCCTGGGGGTCCGCCCCGTTTTTACCTCTCGGATTAGGGAGGTATGGTTATTTTCCACACCCTAAGAGCATGTGGAATGCTCTAAGCAAAACTTTGGTATGTCCAATGTTGCACATGGTACCGAGTATGCACACCATACTCAAAAATGGGTACCGTATAAATTTCTTCATTCTCGCATTCTCGGCATCTGCATATTGAAAGAGAGGAGAGAGTATTTAAAAAACACCTTCGAAATATGTAAAAAGTGTATATTATGGGTTAAAGCATAATACGTTAAAGATAAAATATTGATGATGTAAACATGAGACATTAGGTCTTCCTCATTCGAATAGCTGATGAGAGGATATCAGAGGATGTAGGAGGGGGAAAGAGGGGAACCCCATCGCACATTCGCACCCCATCAAATCTTCCTCTTACCCTCTTCTCCTTTTTTTCTATCTCTCCTCTCCCTCTGCTTATTTTAGTTATTAATGTTTTAACTAATAAATAATAATTGTGTGTGATGAATTAAAAATTTATAGAAAAAAAGATGATAAAAAATAAAAATGATGTATTAGAATGAATAGATGGATCCTGATGGTGTAACCACCCCTAGATGCTCTAATAGTCACTTCTATATTAAGTATTTTCATACTACTTAACTCGAAATACAAATAAAAAAATACATCTCCAAAAGACAAAAGGGTAATTCCGGAAATATTAAGCTTTAAAATTTGGACTTTTCTTCTTTGTTTCTTCCCTTTCTCACTCACCTCTCTCTCTCTCTCTCTCCCCTGAGTCATAAATTTCTCCCATCTTCTATGGCTTAGCCTCAGCAACAGGGCCTTTGAACAAAGCCGCCTCTTTTTCTTCATCTTCATCATTAGAATAGCAACACCCCATTTATCCTTAAAAGGTACATCTCTCTTTCTAACTTTCGCCATTGATGAATTCCTCTTCACATGAACAGATTCTTACATGGGTATTTCTCTCTTTTTGCGCATAATTCACATTTTTTTAACTCAATTTTACTTTTTTAATCATGGGTATGCTAGGAATCTACACTTTCAACTGTTATCGTTTATTCAGTTAACTACCTTATCAGATTCTACACTTAATTTTGCTGAATTATCAGGGTTGTTACGGTTTTTAAGAATGAAAGCGTGTTTCCCCTTCTTTTAATCGGAAGTCAACACCAATTACTGTTCATTTCAAGATTTCTCTAATTCGCTGGTCATCTCTTTTAGTGTGGTTTTCTGTATAACATTGCTAAACAACTAGCAAATTTTGTTTTTCTAGTATCATCAACACTTTGCTGCTTAGTCATTCTGCAGTTTTTATGGTTGGATTTTCAAATTCTTTTTTTTTGTTTGATCAACTGGATGCTTACAAATTTTGTGAGATAAAGCTTGTCCTTAATCCTCACTCTGCAAATGCAGTTAATCAAATTATGGGTCTCTTTACAATCAACAAAACTATAGATTTTTCACTTTAATTGGTTTTTTAAATGCTGTTCAAGTTAAACTTATTGTGAATGTCAGATTTTCCATTAAATTTGCACAACCAAGTGGGTATTTACTATTTAGATTGATTTTCTTTTTTTGTGAAGAAAAGGTGTGTTCTTCCCTATTCTTTATCACCTGTCAACATCACTTACAGTTTATCAAGCCATTGGTCTTTACAAAAGCTACACAAAACCAAGATTTGTCATTCCAATTGGTTATAAATATGATGATCAGTTTCAATATTATTCTGGGAAGTCCAAGTTTTTATGCATACAGTTCATGGGTCTGATTACAACCAGCAAATTCAAAAACTTTTACCTCAAATTCTTTAAATTCTACTCAATTTTCGAGTTATGATTTAACATACATTCAATCTTGCAGGGTGAATGCGTTTAGTTTTCCTTGTAAGTTTCAAGCAAGTGGCCAAGCGGGTAGTCATCAATTCATGATTAACAAGCTGCTGCATATGTAAATTTGAGTTTCTTGATTGTCATCATAATCCATTTTCACCATTAATGGCAAGAAAGTCGCCAAAATGTCCTCCCACAGTCGAATCTAATCAATTCGGTTGTGTGTGGAATTTTAGTGGTATGTTTGACCACCACCACCACCACCACAATGGTCGTCATCACCACCGCAAACTCCTGTCAAATGAGAGCAGTGTGAGCAAAAGTCCTTCAGGTGAGTTCACTTTATGCTCATAATCTTTATTCATTCCTTGAACTGCATAATGCAGCTGTAATTTGGATAAAAAAGTTTACTTTGACTAGTCTGGTCAAACTGCCAAATTAAGAATATCGAAATTTTTACTAGTTTGTAGCATTTATGCAAAAGGACTGATAATCCAAGTGGGCTTGATTTCCATTTCCAAATACAGTTAGGAGTAGGTGGTAACAAATTTGTAAACAACTTCTTAACAATTCTGAAATTGAAAACTCATACGTTGACCTCAAAAGTCAAGCTGAATATTCTGATTTCCCTTGATTCAGGAGCAGGAAAAGCAAGAAGCCAAGTGCAAATGCTGACATTTGATGAACAACTGAGAAGCATCAATGTAAGTACACATCTTTATAATTTTGATATCAAGTGATTTTTGAGATTGAAAATATAATTTATTTTGTTCAGATTCAATCAAAGAATAAAAATGCAAGTGTGGATCAATCTTTAAAGGGGAAAACAAGTTCTTCAAATCACACGAAAAAGAATGATGAGGCATGGAAGAATACAATGGAGAAATCTTTTTGGAAAAAGATTATTTCCCGCCATGAAAAACCAAACAAGCAAAAGGAAAACACAAGCTTTCTAGACACAATTGTGGTTTTGAAGCCTACTCAACATAATGTAGAGGGTCCGGTTGATTTAGGATGCCATTGCTCATATTTGCATCAAGTAAGCTCAACAAGTAAGCAACAAATAGTTAAACACAGTCAGATTTCGTTTGATGATGTTAGAATGAAACTGAAGAACGCAAAGAAGTTGAAGAACAAGCAAAGGAAGAAATCTAGTAGTAAAAATGATGGAAATGCTTCTAAAATGGAAAAATTATCTTTGGTACCTTTTTCTAAGCAACAAGAACCAGAAGTATTTGTAGAAGCAAGAAGACACCTAGCCGAAAGGCTAACACTAGTAGCTAAAAATGCGTGTGAGCCTTCCAGTTCGTCAAGCAAACGAGTGTCAAGAACCTTGGAGAGAGTTCTACTCTCGTCTCCTAAACGCGAGTCAATGGCTCAAGTGTTTGGTGAGAAAAGGTTGCAAAAGATTCCAAGTGGCTCCAGCCTGTTGAAGCAGAATGAATATTCAAGTAATAGTGGTAAGAATCCTTATTCGAATGAAATAAGGCAATTGTTAGATAATTACAGTTACCATAATAATAAACTCCGGTTTTCAGGTCTTATGGAAATCACTGATGATTCTCTTGGAGACGGCTCGATGTTCTCAGAACCAAATGAAATCTTTCAGGCAGGATTAGACGGGTGCACTGAAAGATTACAACTGGTAACTATAACATGTTTGTTATATATCTTTTCCCATTTGATAAGAACTGAGCAAAGTTTTAATCTTTTGCTGCATTTTACAGGAATGTGCAGTAGATGTTTCTTCACCAAAAGCGGATAGTAAGTTGGAAAACATGGATAATGATCAGTTCAGAGAGAATCCGAGCCCCGTGTCTGTTCTCGAATCTTTTTTTGCTGACAATATTTGCAGTCCCACGAGCACCATTGATTCTGGTATGTATAAATTTTAAAAAACACGACTTCTGTTCACTTTTATAAGCAAATGTATTAACATTTTTTATCCAATCATCACCAGCTGAGCTTCAAATTCAACCACGTCGTCTAGATTTTGAAGAACACTCGTCGTTAACTTCATCTCCATCACAAAAAACCAGCTTCAGTGTATTAGCTGAGGATCGAGGATTCATTTCTTCATATGTTAATGATATCTACCAAGCATCTCAGTCAAACTGGGAGGACTTTTTAGCATCAGATTGCTTGTTGGAATCATCATGTGATGATAAACTCCTGCATGATTGTGTGAAAGAAGTGTTGGTTAGTTTACATTCACAGATAGCATTCACTAGCTCAAAGGTTCGGCCTTTTTCGTTGGAAAAAGATGTAGTCAACGAGATTATTGAACAAATTGACTGGCATAATGGTCAACCCATGGGTCCACGAACACTAGATCATCTTGTAAGGAGGGATATAGCGAAATGTGGAGGATGGATAGACGTTATATCAGATGGAAACGATATTGTGTTTGAGATCATGGATGAAACTCTAGAAGAATTGATCTTGGAAGCTATTTATGACATTCATGTTTGAAGCCGTGTTGACTTTTGCTTTGACCTTCTGGTCTGACCTCACGACTCTCGGACTCGGACTGAATCAGGTCCAGCCAGAGCCGGGCCACGGAGTCTACTAGCGGTTCATGTGTTAGTAATATAGAGAGAAGTTGTAGTATTATAATTTTTGTGGGATATGAGTTGTATGTATATATATCAGAATGATAGGGTGACATATTCATTGAATAAGGACCTAAAAGGGTTGTAGTTTATAATATTTTGTTATGGCACTTAAAGTTACATCCCAAAATCTAAATGATTAATACTTCTACTATATATTAGGATATAAATTATTTAATTAATAACATAATTTGATTCTTATGATTGATCTCTTGTAACCCTCCATTGATATAATATATACACCATGTGAGACATTTTGTACCTTATTTTTACTGCACTATCTATCATTAGTGGGTCGACAGTAGACACCCATGATTTCCTATAAAGAATGAGACATACTTAAAAAGGGGTGATACTGCAGTGATTTGAAAGACGACTTATCTATCAAACCATTGAGACTCGCGGGGTAATAATACAGGTCTTCAGTGAAGGTGGGTCCGGCTTCTCGGATCTTTTGCTTTCGATTCCTTTCGTTTTTTAGAAGATTTAAAGTAAAATTGTTACAACCCAAATTTATAAAGTCATTTAAATCTGTTGTGAAATAAAAGTTTAAGAAAAACAAGTAAAACTTATGAATTATTAAGCGGCTTTAAATAATAAGTTCAAATATATTCCCGTTGAGATTTTTAGAAAGTGTATGGATGAGTTGTAAGTCGGAAAGGGGGGCGGGATACCCGTCATAGAGACTACCACTTTCTTCTTCTTCTTTTGATTCCTTCTTTCCTCCTAGTCTTCTTTCTTTCAGTTTCTTCTTTCTTCCATGAATGATTAAACACATACCTTAAACCTTTTGAATTGGAGCGGTGTTTGCTGATTAGCAAAGGAGGATAAACGTATATCAATTAAGGGAGTCAAAATTAAAAGATTGTATTTGGGGATCTAAGGAAAAGATAAGAAAACACTTTGAAAGTGTTGGACTACAGGTGAGTACCTTAACTTGACACTTAGAGGTATTAATTACTTGTAATTATACGTAACCAACACTAATATGAAAATTTATTGCATGGTTGTTATAAACTGTTGATATCAGGTAGATCATTATTATACATTAGTAGCAGAGCAGAGCCTAAATATAATAAATACGAGACGGAGATACATATTTATGTTTTAAGTAGAGTATCCTAGTTTTCACACTATATATATTGAGAGATGAGTGTAAATGTATAAAGGAGGAGTAAACACCAGTTAAGAGAAGAAAAGACGAAGGGACGAGATTAATAATTAACAATTTAGTCCTGTACTTTAAAAGTGCCCCAATATATATTAATATGAGATTTATAGATTAAAAGAGTAATCGGTAGTTTAATAAGCAATGGGATATGTAGTATTGCATAATTAAAGAAAATACGTTTTCTTACAGATATGTCTTAATAGTATGCCTATACGTGTTATGAGTTTATTGAACTTTTGATTCATATGTGCTATACGTGTGACCCATTGCCATGTGTATGATTTGATCGGGTGGATAAAAAATGCGTGGTAGTATATTGCTGTGTACGTTAGTGTTACGGTCAACATCTAGCCTAGTGGGGCGTTGCTAAGATGGTGCAATACTGTATCCATAAAATATGGTGACTACGTGGCAGTGAGATTGCCTATGTGGCAAGTGTGATGTCTGTGTGGCAAAAATTTGATTGCCTATGTGGCAAATGTGTGATGCATGTGTGGTAAGTGTGATACCCTGGTGGTAATATAGAAACTTGAGTGGCACAATTTGATAAATGTACATTTATGTTAATTATAATCATTTGAGTATTTTGTTAAGTTACTCATCGGACTTCTAGCAGCATTGTTTGTTGTTTTCAAGGTTTTGTGGCAGACGAAGATTCCACGTGAACATGCTAAAGTATTTTGTGTTACAACAAAGAAAAACTATTTTTATTTTACCTGTGTCGGTTGTTGCCCTATTTTAATAAAGTATTATTGTTGTTTCTTTGTTGAACATTAAAAAAAAGGCATTACATAAATTAACCTAAGATTTGGTTCTAAATCCTTTAATCTTTCTTTCTTTTTCTTCCTTAATAAAACTCCAGATTACTGTCTTTTTTTGTTTCCTTCCGCATCTTTTTCTCTTCTGGGAAGGTGTAAATCGTATAATTACAAGAAAAGAAAATATCATTACAATTTTCTTTGTAAACTATCTAACACGATGCTTAAGTACATTCTTTGTAGCAAATACACGACTTATAACTAATATTTGCTCTCAATCGATTTTCAGTTCTAATAATGGCTATTATGTTTAATCTTTCTTAGATTCATGGTACCTTAAAGATATGAGTTCTATAATTTTGACTTTGAAAAACTTCTTTTAACTGATGCTACTGTAATCGATACGGTCAATAAGACGAGTATGCAAGAAAAACATTTAAATCACCTCCTTCCTCGACATATACCTTGTCTCATATAGCTTTTAGTTCTTGACCCTTCTCGTGGAACTTGCTTCTCACCATGGCTTGATGGCTATGATATGTTTGTATTCATTTTGAGTCACGAGAGGAACTTCATAGAGGTAAAGAGGGCTATAGCCTCCTTAAACAAATTTAGTTCAAGTACTATTTACAAAAAAATGTATAATAAAAGATTTACATGTTTAAAAAACTTAAGAGGCTGACACCTCCAAAATAAGTTCGTTGCATGCATTTTTGCTCTTGTAATTATTTTATTTAGGTTTGATCCGTCAATGCTTTGGGTGTCACTTTAGACATTCTTTATGCATGCTTGGATACATATTTGGTTGGATGTGGCGCTTATTAGACCATATGTACCAAGTAAAGTGATTATTTTACGGAAAAAATTGATTCGATCTACGGAACTTGTATATTAGTAAAAAAAGTGTTGTACCTTAATTATGTGAAAGAATAAATTTCTTCTGTGAAAGAATCACCTCTCATATAGAAAAGTTGGAGTTTCCATATTATACTTCGGTTCAAATGGACTCCTTTTTATTACAAAGAGAGGGGGGGGGGGGGGGGGGGAGGGTAATACATTCTAGTATGATTAATATTATAATTAGAGAAAATTACATTAAAATATAATGAACTTTGTCTAAGTTATTGTTATATACAATAAACTTTATTTTCTTAAATATAATATAACTAACTTTCATAATACTTACATAGTTACATTGTATGCAACTTGTTGTATATTATAGAAGTTATGACAAAATTTACATTCTAGTATGATTAATATTATAATTAGAGAAAATTGCATTAAAATATAATGAACTTTGTCTAAGTTATTATTATATACAATAAACTTTATTTTCTTAAATATAATATAACTAACTTTCATAATACTTACATAGTTACATTGTATGCAACTTGTTGTATATTATAGAAGTTATGACAAAATTTATTGTATACAATTGTAACTGAATAACAGATAATAAAATTGTTTGTATACAATGGGAGAATTATGAAAAATAATTGTATTATTATTATTATAAGTTTTAACTGTTTAAAGTTGATTATATACAATAATAATTAAGACAAAGTTTATTGTATTTTAATGTAATTTGCCCTCTAGTTATTACATTACTAAAATATAGAAAACTCTCTTATTTTTTTTGGAAATATAAATGTGTGCATATATATTGAGAAGTTTATTTAAAAATTGTTTTTATTACGAGTACTATTTGTAACCATCATTAATGCTTATTAATATGGATATTTTGGTCTTTTACATATTATCTCAACTGTAAATTACGTCCGGGTGAACCGTCATTAAATAACGAGACTAGATTTTACCAAAATACTCTCAATAATGCGTCATTAGTAGCTAGGTGTGTTCATTAAAAAGATATCAAAGATATACACATCCGAAGTATAAGTATCAAGATAATATCAATTAATCTTGAATCAACTTTGAGACAATCATTCTCTTGAGGAAGAGGTAACGATCATCAGTTATAATATGAAGATTTATAGGTATTAAAATATTTATTATGTTTTATAGGTAGAAAAGAGCAGTTTCATTTTGATAACTCAACATTTTAAATGGCAAATAATGGGTTAAAAGTAGTAAGTGCAATATTATAAAGATCCAAGCGTATCAAGACCTGTTTTAGGGCATATCATTCCCGCCAACTGTCAAAAACCCTAGCCCTCGTCTTCTTCTTATAAACCCTCAATCCTCCACTAGCTCATTCTCTCTGTATCCATTGTCTCTGTATCCATAGAAGAATACGCCTGCCGATGGAGGTCCAAGCCGTCAAATCAAACCTAGTTCTTATCCTCGATTACGGTTCTCAATACACCCATTTAATCACTCGTCGAATCCGAAGCTTATCCATCTTCTCCCTCTGCATTTCCGGCACTTCATCACTCAAATCCATCACTGATTTAAACCCATCTGTGATTATCCTCTCCGGCGGCCCCCACTCCGTGCATGCGGCCGACGCCCCTTGTTTTCCAGATGGGTTTGTCGATTATGTCGAAACAAACGGCATCTTTGTGTTGGGAATTTGTTATGGGTTGCAGCTGATTGTGCAAAAGCTAGGCGGGGAAGTGGCTGTTGGGGAGAAGCAGGAGTATGGAAGGATGCTGATTGAAGTTTTGAAAGATAATGGTGGGTTGTTTGGGGGTAAAAAGATTGGTGATAAGCAGGTTGTTTGGATGAGCCATGGTGATGAAGCTGTGAGGTTACCGGCGGGGTTTGAGGTGGTTGCAAGGAGTGAACAAGGTGGGATAGCGGCGGTGGAGAATCCCGGCAGGCGGTTTTATGGGCTGCAGTATCATCCGGAGGTATGTTCAATCAGTCTTTGGCTATTTGTATCATTAAAAAAATTGTTTTTTGATGCAAACAACATTATAATTTGTGGAATTGAGTGATTGTGGATTTATTGGTTAGAATATAATAAGAAAGCAACCAACTTACTTTGACTTATTGGTTTCTAACACTGCTAGTGTCACATAGATTGAGAATTAGATTCCAGACAGATGAAGAATAGTTCTTTAAGGCTTATGAAGTTGTGCAGTTTTGCCCTTGAATTCATCATCATCTTTTAAAATTTTGACCATCATTGCTTTTTAAAATTATTGATCATGGTTTCCATTGGATCTTATGAAGATTGTGTTAGAATTTTAATTTAGTTTTCCAATTGCTTCTTATTTCAGCTTGTTAGTTGTTACCAGCTTAGAATTTGCAGGGTGTTTTAGTATGTGGTGTGGTGAATCATATATTTGTATGCTCTTTCAGTTGGTCTATGTCTTTCATTGTTTGTTAAATACATGGATACTAGTTGCTCTTTAAAATAAGCAAACCACATTGTCTATGTGTTTGTGTAAGTGGTGTTAACTTTCTAATGTCGTCGCGCCTTATAATTCTATAAGTGGTGTTAACTTTCTTTTTCATTAATTTGCGGGAAACTGAAATTTACATACAGGTGACACATTCACCGGAGGGGATGGATTTGTTGCGGTATTTTCTTTTTGATATATGTGGGGTGACAGCTGGATGGAAGATGGAAGATGTAATGGAGGAAGAAGTTAAAATTATTAAAACTATGGTTGGGCCTGATGATCATGTTATATGTGCACTATCAGGCGGTGTTGACTCTACAGTTGCAGCCACTCTTGTTCACAAGGCCATAGGCGATAGGCTGCATTGTATATTTGTTGATAATGGTTTGCTAAGGTGATATTTCGGGTTTCATGACATTTTCATTCTTTTTTTCTGTATCATATAACATACATCTGATTGATGAGAGTGCCTCCTTTATAGATACAAAGAACAAGAACGGGTCATGGGAACATTTGAAAGAGATCTACATCTGCCTGTTACTTGCGTTGATGCTTCCGTGCAGTTTCTTAGCGAGTTAAAAGGTGTTACAGATCCTGAGAGGAAAAGGAAAATCATCGGGAAAGAGTTTATTGCAATTTTTGATGCATTTGCTCATGATTTGGAAAAGAAATTGGGAAAGAAACCTACATATCTGGTTCAAGGAACTTTGTACCCAGATGTAATCGAATCTTGCCCACCTCCTGGAAGTGGCAGAACTCATTCTCACACTATCAAGAGTCATCACAATGTCGGTGGGCTTCCTAAGGATATGAAATTGAAGCTCATTGAACCACTTAAGCTTCTATTCAAGGATGAGGTTTGCATAATAATATAGCTCGCACACTCTGAAACCTTGTTAATAAATGTCATTCACTTTGATTCATTGTATAATAAAATTATAATAATTTTCTATAATTACTCAATTCATGTTAAGGTTCGTGAGCTCGGAAGGATTTTAGATGTTCCAGTAGCGTTTTTGAAGCGGCATCCATTTCCTGGACCAGGACTTGCGGTTCGTATTCCAGGTGATGTCACTCAAGGAAATGCATTGGATATCCTTCGACAGGTATAGACAACGAGACATATGACTTATTTATTTTTACTTCAATATTTTTCCCCTGAATTTTTATTATTTGTTCTAGGTGGATGAAATATTTATTCAAGCAATCAAGGATGCTGGGATTTATGATGAAATATGGCAGGCTTTTGCTGTATTTTTACCCATAAAAACAACTGGTGTTCAAGGAGATCAAAGGACTCATTCCAATGCTGTTGCACTTAGAGCTGTTACAAGTCAAGATGGGATGACGGCTGACTGGTAATCTTTTTGCTTATGGATATTGAATATTTACTTAACTTTAAGTTGTCTTTGACTTTTGGCTCAAATTGATAAAAAATTCAACTTTGAAACCAATATGGACCTCCTCAAAATCCTTGGAAATTCTTTGTTAAGACATTATAACAATCATCAATGTTACTTTTGACATATAGCCAATGCTCTATGTAATCTTGATGTAAAATTTTGACTTCAGAAGTCAACTTAGACTTTATTTGAAAATATTGGAACTTATAATTGAACCCCTCTTTTGTGGTTTTCCGTCTTCATGACCGATGTTCTCTTTTTATCGCTGTGCGCTCTTAGATCTTTGCCCCTTTTATAGGGTCGACCCATATTGATCAATTTATTTCATCCCGTTTCTCGTTCTTTGTTGCCGAGTTTTTTAAACATTTGGAAAATTTCAGGTACTATTTTGAGCACAAGTTTCTGGACGATGTTTCAAGAAAAATCTGCAACAGCGTTCGTGGGGTGAACCGAGTTTGTCTGGACATAACGTCCAAGCCTCCATCGACAATCGAATGGGAATGATCTTTAGTGTTTCCTATATTTGACTTGATACAAGTCAACATCTTGGCAAACCATGTGATATTAGCAATGCTGTTGGAGGGTGACAAGAATTTCCAGAATCCATCTTTAGGTTGTTAGTATAGGTAATGAATTTTGCAGATGGGAGTATGTTGACATTTTATGGTGGTTTTTTTTATTTATAAATCCAGGATCTTTCTTTTCCTGCATTTGCATACAGATAATCTGAAAATGAAAAATCGTGAATGAGGAGTTCGATATGTCTTAAGTTCTTCAAATGCACAGGTTTCAGTTTTGTCATTTTTCTTGATTAATAATTTTTTTAAAGATGATATATTGTCCTAAATACAACTTCATGTACTACTTTTATAAACTTTTAAATTTTAAACTCAGTAACTTTACGTATAAAAATTTGCTTTTAGTTCAGTTATTATTAGTATTATTATTTTTGTTTTAGAGTCTATTATCAAATATAAATATAAAAATAAATATAAATATACATATATGTATGTGTACCCTTGTGATAGAGTATATAAAGTACGGTTGTAATAATCAAGAAAATTAAGAAATTTACCTTAATTTTAATTTATAATAATACAATAACAACCAACTTTTAAATTATATTAAAAATAGATTAAAAAATGATAAATATAATAGTTTTATTTAATTTTTATAGAAGCTAAGTTGGGGAAATAATAGCTGCAGTCTCTATGTAAACTCGTTATAATGAAAGAAAGTTTAGTTATTATTAAGTTGGGGAAATGATAGTTACACTTAACATCTAAATGACGTGTTGTTGCACATATACTATTTAAATTATTAAATATTCAAATAACTAAAGTGTCCTTTATCCAAGTGATATGTATGTAAAAAACACACAAATTAGATACCCTATCAATTCACTTATTAATATTCTTATAAAAAAAACAAAAAAAACAAAAAAAAATCAACAACACAAAAACCCTTGTACATATGAGGTCAAGAAAGGAATTTTCTGCCGATAAATATTTCTATAAGAATATCTTTAATATATATTAAAAGAAAAAGGTTTCTCTCTCTTCCAAAAAAATCTCCACCAATCACAACTCTTGATTTAAAAATAAAAAATAAAAAAATCGAGATGATGATGTCAAAAATGTCAAAAATCCTTAAGCCTTGCAAGGGGGACATTGTGAAAATTCTAAGGGGGTTTTATAAAATATGTTAAATGCTTTTATGAAAATGTGGGGGGGGGGGGGGGGTTTATAAAAATTGTATATTAATATAATTAATTATAGGTTGTTTATAAAATATGTTTAATAAGTTATTATATAATTTGTTTAGAGAAATAATAATTATATATTTGCGACCGTCTCATTTTTATCTACGTTTTGGTATAAATTTTATTGTAATATGACACTCTTTTTAAAGTAGTATATTTTTAATTGTTTGTTATCGATTAATAGTAGTGGGTAGGTTATTAATAAAACAATTTATATCTTTTTTATATTTATTCTATCTACGTATAATAGTCGATATAATAACTGATTCCTCGGTCTTTCGATAAAAAGTAAAATTTTTTTTTTTTTAAGTTTTGTTTTATTTATGATAAATTTATATAAAAATAGATAACATTTAAAACAGACAAAGGTGCATCAATCAATATAAAAAATTAAAAATCATATATATAATCAACTATTAAAAATAAAACTATTAAAATAATGGTTACTTACATCATCAACTCTTTCCCTAAAAAATCTCCACCAATCATAGCCCTTGATTAATTTTTTTTTAAAGAAAATCAAAAATGTATTAGTTATTACGTCACATTCCATCAAATCTGTTAAGGGAAATCTTTTATAACAAACTTCATGTGTTTGTTAATCTTGGATAAGATAATAATATATATTTGAATTAATCGTGGATAACATAATAATATATATATTTAAATTTGAATTGAATACATATTTCTAATTGATGTGTATTTAATTGGTTTAAAATTACTCCACTTTGTTAGGTAAGGAAGTTACTTTTAGAATTAGATTTAAAAAACTTTAAAATGTGA
Source organism: Pulicaria dysenterica (assembly GCA_947179395.2). Lineage (NCBI taxonomy): Eukaryota > Viridiplantae > Streptophyta > Magnoliopsida > Asterales > Asteraceae > Pulicaria > Pulicaria dysenterica. Next base: position 100,107,193 of record OX359289.1, read on the forward strand.
TTTAAATAGAATAATAATTGATAGATTAAGTTTGAATATATAAACAAAAAGGAAAAGGAAGTAGACGATGAGATATACATGGATAATATAACAACCATTTGAATATGAATTTAATTGAAAATTCAACCATTTGAACTATAACAAAATTTATCCCTTTTAATTGTTCCTATTATTAAGTAAATTTGTTAAGTTTAAAGGATAAAGAAATTATTTAAAAATTGTATGTTGCAATGGTGGGAAAATATTTTTTTTAATTTTTAAAAAAATAGATGATGATATAAATAGGTGATCTTTAATAATATGTCCTAAGTTTTAAAATAAAAATTTCAATGCTTAATTATGTTAGTAGATCCTTTCGTAAGCTCCATTTAAATTCCACTATTCTAACACATCCCATTTGCTGATTCATGAAAATTCTGTGATTGAATTACCTAAAAGCTAGATTAAGAAACGAAAATTATATATGTGTTTGAAGATTCATAATTTGTTCATTTTTATCTCTAATTTCCTACTCTGCCTTTGTAAAATTTGTTGATTTTGTGTGTAATTCATTTAGTAAACGCGAGGTAGTGAGTTCACAAATCAACTGTAAAATATATCTTCGATATCTTATGATATCAAAAAAGGAAAAAACAACATTCAGTAGATTAAAAAAATCGTGAATTGGGGCAACAATTATAAAAGTATGAAAAATACCCAAGTTAGATATGCCATTAGCCAATTTCAAATTAAATAGCTTAGTTTGTGTGTGCGTTAAATTACTAATAAAACCATGAATGTTGTTTATAAAGAGTATCTACAGAAAGTATTATGATAATCTTATGTATATTAAACTTCTGTAATGTTTATCACTTTTTACGAGATTTTATATTCATATATATGTTTTCTAATTTTTTAACGTGTTAATATTTTTAAAACTATATAAATTTAAAATTGTCTTATATCATCCCCGTGTTGATACACGGGTCGTTTATAAACAACATCAACAATAATATTATAGTTATGGTTTTACAATATCGGGATAAAGCTCCATCACGAGAAACACATTAATATTATACTAAAACTTTTAGACGTGTAATGTAACTTTATATTTCTTAAAAAGAGTATTTATAAGAAGTACTAAAAAGACACGTTTTCACTCATGGACAGTTATATGTGACAGTTTCTTGAGTGAAGAGTAAAGAGAGGTTAAAAGTTTTAATTTGCGATAATTAAGAAAACCCTACTAATAAAACTATGAATGTTGTTTATACAGAGGTTTTAAAGAAAATCTAATGATAATCTTATGTATGAATTTCAAAATTTTGTAATGATTATTCATTTATTACGAGATTTTATATTCATATCTATGTTTTGTAATTATTTTTACTATACGTCTTAATACTCTTTAAAACTAAATAAATTTTAAATTGACTTATATCATCCCGTGTTGATACACGGGTCGTTTAGCTAGTTAAATATAATCAATCAAATAAAATTGCAAATACCCTATACATAAAACACACTTTTTACTTTTCTAGTTTTTTTTTTAATAAACAGTCATTAGTTAAATCTTTCATTATCATTTAAGCTCACAAAATCATCTTGATCGTTGGAGGTTTCACCATTATTCTTTAATTTGTCTTTTTTATTGTTGTTGTTATTATTGTTACAAATTTCTAAAGCCCCTCCTTAAGATTTTACTAAGTCTTTGAGTTTTCTTTTCTTTGTATTAACCAGATTCATCCTTTTATTTTGATATTAATAAATATATGATGAAATATGACTAAAATAATCGAAAATGCTAAAACAAACTCAAATGAGAAAAAGACAACGGCTATAAAATTATGTTAAAGCTTACAGTTCTTGAATTTTATCTATAAATCAATGTAAATCTTTCATTTTAATCTAGGGTTTAGTTTATAAAAGTGTATCCAATTATACACCTTTTGCTATTGTATGTACTGAACTTTCAAACTTACCATTTGATGTATTAAACTTTTAAATTTTCAACTTTTTATTCCTTTTTTACCTATTGAATAAGTTGAAAGCTGACCAAGGGATGAATATATATATATATTTAATGACTGACCAGTAGCCGAATGAGAACCCAAAAAATTAAAATCCCCATTTGAAGAAACCCTTAACTGGTATCACAAATCTTGAATCATAGAGCTTGAATCTGGACTTAATCTTCATATATCGTATATTTGGTACCACCATATAGGTATGAATCAAGAACCCTAAATATAAAATTAAAACTTATAGATGATGATGAAGTATAAATAATGATATCCAAAGACGAAATCAGCTTTCCATCATCTGAATAGCACTAAAATCAGCTCTCCCTCATATAAGAAGTATAAATCAAGAACCCAAAGATGATTCAAGAACCATCTACTTTATTGCTCTTACGATAAAAACCCAAACAAATGTGAAGATGAAAACCCATTCTCATTACCAATATGTTGTTAGGATTGTGATTACGATGGAAACTCCGTTGATTTTGAAAAGTGATTAAATTAAACATTTAATATTGATTCTAGAAGATTTGATGAAATTTCAAACATTTTGCTCTTGTTTTATATTATTATTATTAGGGATAATTTCTTATATACGCTTATTAAACACTTAAATATCTTATTTACCCACCTTAAATTTAAAATATCCTATATACCCTTCTTAAACACTTAAATATCTTATTTGCCCAAATCTCTATTTTTATTAATTTTAAATCATTTTAAAAGAATTATAATTACAAAATATAATCAAATGACTAATATACCCCTCTTTTAAATATATTTTAAAAATATCATCAATACCCTTTTACTAAACTTTATTCTATACCCTTTCGATTATGTTTTCCCTACTTACTAGTCAATGAAGGGTAACCAATTTATCTTGTCCAAAATAGAAAGAGCTTATCTGTCCCCTTAATATTTATCACTAATATGTTAGAACTAAACCAAGTTAGACCGATTTCTCTCAATCAAAGGTCACAGTTTAAGGCTGAGATGGGACATAGATGTGATTTCATCAACTCACTTTGCTCTGCAAGGTTATGAACTGATCATATTGTGGAGGAAAATAAAGTTTTGAATGTTCACTAAATCAATGTGGCAAATAGATTACTTACTTTCTTGGTGCTTTACAGGTATTTAGCAATTCTAAGGTCAACATATCCATATGGTAGAAAATAAAGGAGTATTTTCTGCAAAGCGGGAGAAGTTACGCCTCTTGGCCGCAAATAAATAAATAAATATATATATATAACTGCACCCCTCGATCGATTTAGTACTACCCTAGAAAATCAACAGAAACCAAAAACAATAATTAAAACCTGGACCCGTCGAGTGGTAAGTTTAAAAGTCTGATACATACAATAGCAAAAGGTGTATAGTTGAATACATTTTTATGAACTAAACCCTTTAATCTATAACCTTCCATAAATCATGAGAAATATGAAAATATCAATCAATAGAAATTAAAACCTTTTTTTAAGCTTGGAATTCAGATGATCATCATCAACATATCTATACTATATAATAAAGCATTTAAGTATTTTGCTTAAACTCTTAATTTTAAATACTTTTAAATTACTATATAAATCTATACGTGAAGAAGGAAGCTTAAAAATGCTCTCATAAGCTTCCTCTTCTTCCGATGTTTTGATTTGACTCACGGCCCCCCTATGATTTGTTGGGCTCAGAGACTTAAAACTGAAAGCCCGTTACAATTTTCTTAGCAGGCCGCAAAACCCACAAACTCGGTTAAGCCCATTATCCGATTACATAAGTCGTCTGTGATGGCGGAAGCTTTGAACTAAGATCGGCAGCAACCCTGGAACTACAACCACCGATTTACTCTCAGTTTCAGCGATTTAGCCAACAGCAACGACTCACGGAATCTATATGAACATGGCGTCTCACTCTCAGCCACTGTTTACTCACCTTCACGCCTCATAAATTCTAAATCTTGAGGTAAATTAACTTCTAACTCTAAAATACCTAATTTGGTTAGAATTATAAGGAGTATTATAGGGTTATTACTTGTTATTTGGGTATATTACGAGTTTCGGATTGGTTATTTGGTTGAAAATTTGAAATTATAGTTTGATAAATTATGATTTTTAATTAGGTGAAATTTGGGCATCTTATGAAATTATAAAACTAGATTAATGTTTGATGTTGTAGTAGCTAGTTATTAGTTACATATTTAGGATTGTATTTGTGAATTTAATTATAAAACGAATTCAGGAATCAGGATCAGTGTCAAATGATCAAATAATGACAATCAGCTGTCTCCATCCAGACACTCAATTCTGATTATATGTTGTATCAAAACACAATAATGAGATTTAATAAGCAATCCCAAATATCCCCTTTAGTTAGAGATGAATATCTACAATCTATGTTGTTAGGTTTGACTTGAAATTAGCGGTATGATATTTGAAACTAGAATTAATAAGAAAGCTTGATGATTGCCGGTTTTAATTATTGATTAATTAAAGGCGATTGATAAATAATTAATTGGCTTGAAATTCAAATTGGATCTTATCTAAGAGCTTGGAATTTATATCGCCTAATTCAAATAAGATAAGGATATGACTGAAATTTGAATGGTGTTTCGATAAAATTTTAAATTGAAATTTCAAATTTTGGTGCTTATCTTGGTTTAGTCGAGTTGTATTAGGATTAGGATTTCTAGTTTGTATCTATAAATATTGTAGTTAAGTTTCATTCAACCTTTGCACCTTTGGGGTGACATCTATGTAAACACTTTAGTCATAATAAAGAAGTCTCTGGTTCCTGCCAGTGAACGTAAGTCGTGACTCTGACCGAACCCCGCTATATCTTGGTGTCATGTTTATCTTGTTTTGTTATCCGCATCTTCTAACGGGTTCTTGTTAAGGTTTCAAGTTCGATCCTTACAAGGTGGTGTTTTGATCATAACATATGTTTGTCACAATTTTATCTTGTTTAGATTCTATCTTATGGAGAGATGGCAGCCTCAGCGTGGAAGTCGGGGGAGAGGAAGAGGGAGAGGAAGCTATTCATCTTCATATCGTCCTCGATCAAGCAACTCTGGTCCTTCAAATAGTCCAAATTGTTCTACTAATATTAGAAAGCCAACCGTGAATCATAGCGATTCTGCAACTAACAAGAAGCAAGAGAATCCTGATCCTGGAGACTACCCAAACATTATTGGAACTTGCCCTTTCATGTGCCCAATTGATGAGAGAATACAACGTGAACGACTAAGAGATTTAGCCATCTTTGAAAGGCTAGAAGGGAACCCATCTAAATCATCACCCACACTTGCAGTCAAAAAGTTCTGCAGAACCATCTCCACAAAAGACATGAGGGATGCTGACTTACGCCCGCTTTCAGTATTAGAAGACACCTTAAATCACCTCTTAACCATTTTTGAGTCCAAAAGACATCCTTTTGAAGCTGTTCATGACTTCATTTTTGATAGAACAAGGTCCATAAGGCAAGACATGAGTATGCAAAGTATCATCACTGGAGATCAAGCTATTAGAATATATGAAAGAATCGTAAAGTTTCATATCATTTCTCATTATAAGCTTCGAAGAAATCATATGAACTCGGATCCAAATCCCTCTCCTATGCATTACCTTAACTTGGAGCAGCTTACAAAGGCATTGGCATCTTTATATCATTTATATGAAGAAAACCATAAATATGACCGAATTTATGAGAGTGAACACGAATTCTACTCGTTTTATGTTCTTCTCCACCTTGGTTCAGATAATCAGCCTACAGGAGAATCTTTATCTTTATGGTTCAGAAGTCTTCCATATTCAGTTGTGAAGTCAAAGGAAATGATGTTCTCACGCAAACTCTTGAGGTATTTTCGTTTTGGCAACTATAAACGATTTCTTGATATCATAGGCGCCGAAGCATCTTGTTTGCAGTATTATGTGATCGAACCCTACATTAGTGAGGTTCGTGCATTGGGGTTGAAGTGTTTGAATTATGGAGGATATAAACCAAATTCTTATCCACTTGAGGTCATATCTAAATACTTGCTCATGGAAGAATCTGATGTTGAATCTTTTTGCAAAGATTGTGGTTTAAATACTGTCGCTAATGACACAGGATCTAAGTTCATGACTCCCAAGCAAACAAGTTTTTGCTACCCAAAAGGGTCCCAAAAATATTACCCGTTGGTGTCGAAACGCTTACAAAAGTTTCGCGATGAAGTATCTTTAACAGTATGAGCTTGGAGTTTGAGGAAACACTGTACAATATTGTGGTAAATCATGTCATCTCTGAATTCGAATAAAAATTGATGTAAGTTTTGAAAGTTTTTTTGCTAGATGAAATATGACAGAAATATGTAAGTTATCATGATTGTATTTGGGTAAAATGTAGGTATAGTTATTGGCATTGTGCTTGTGGGCTTTAAACTAGGTATACTCCATGTAATTTTACTTAACTTATTATCATTAATGGAAAATGTTTGACACAATATATGCGCAAAGTTATTGCACTTATGATCCAAACCATGTGTTGATACATTTTCATGTACTAGCAGGGTACCCGCGCTATGCAGCGGTGGTATATAAAAATGGATGGTTTTCGGTTGTCGTGGTCATTTGAAATAGATAGGACGTAGGAGGCAATGATCATTTGCAAATCTAAAATTACATTGAAAGTAAAATATGCCAATATTAACTAAAACTACAATCAAATAACCTCAAACTATATCAGAGCATTAATATAAAGAATATATATGCTATTCAAACAATAATATAAAGAATATATATGCATCAAATAACCTCAAACTATCATCGTTGACTATATCATCGATAGACACACCATCCCTTGGTATTTTCGGATGCCATCCAGGTTCACCATTAGGGAAGAACATAGGATACGACAATGGATCATAACAAGCATAGTAAGGTTGAATTTGTTGACTGTAATCCGACCTTCCATAGACAACAATACTTCTTTTGTATGCTGTTATGTTATCATTGCCTTCAACCCATATACCAGCAACCTACATGTTGGTACAAATCAACATGATGAATAACATATAATACTTATATAATGAATTTGTTATAAAATATTGTATACTAAATACTATTGGTCGGACCTCGGATGTGGTAGGCCGGTTGTACACCCTTTGGTCAAGTTCCACTGATGCATTCAAGGTAACTCTATAGCTGTCAAGGGGTCCAAGCTCGGAAAGACTGCGGAAAGTTCTAACATATGGATTTGTAGAAAGAACATATCTCAATTGTTGAACAATGTTCTTATCTAAATTGGGCCATTGAAGCCTATAATCAAACTCAGACTCGGCATCATAAAAATACAACTGCAAGTATCGTGGCTGACCATCCCTCGGAACTAACTGGTCGATTCTATGATAAATTCCACCTTGCACACGAAAAGTATATACTCCAGATGACATATTATTCATGGTACTATCTAAAGAGACACCCATTGACGTGAATGAGAAGTTCGTGTTGTACGCACGTATGTTATTTCTGAAGAGTTTTCCTAAATCATCTTGGGAGGTAAAGAGATTCTTTAGTTCTTGTGGAATGGGTGAGTTAGCCAACTTTGTCTTACCACTCATGCAACAAAAAGTAGGGAACTCAAATTTTATTCGTTTTGCTCCACACTTCACACAAGGGTTCTGCTTTTTTAATACACGATGTTCTCTAGGAATACCTTCGTAAACATAATCATATGGATCGTCATGAGTTATTTCATGACGGATAGATGGAGCAACATTGACTTCGACACAACCTCTCACACCTATCCATTTGAAAGTAAATATTTTGTTAGGCATATTTTTATATACTTATGTTTTTCATATTGTAGATATGAATTAATTTATGAAATACTAACTTGTTGATGCTTGACAGTAGACTTCTTCAAATAAAGGCGGCGTAATACCGGTATGACTTATAATGCCTATATTGGAAAGAAGTTGAATAGCGATTTTAGTAGAATAATTAATTGTAAATACAAAAAATAATAGTAAACTTAAGTTATTTACCGTTGCAACCTTCATGTGTCAAGTCTGTTGGAGATGGTGTAAGCCTTTGTGTACTTGTAACATTGAGAACGTTAACATTCTTTCTTGGACAAACCATTTTATTTAATTCCTTTCTTCTTTCATAATATTGTCGATCATAATTCCTCTTATTCTGAGAAGTCATGTTTCCCCTAACTTTGGTTGCTTGAATATGGTTTGTTTGACACAGTGAAACGTTTTCTTTGTTACAAGCGCTCCCACCAGGTGAGTTTATTCCATTCTGTGCACTTAAAGTCGTTTCCGTTATTCCACTTCTATTTGATTCATATGTTAAATTATTTATCGGAGTCCTCAATATTCCCAGTGATACCCTTGTTGATGCTTCCAAGCCGACATTAGTCGTCTCCGTTCCAATGATATTTGTCGGGAGTGTAATAGATCGACTACATCCTTCACCGTTAGGCATCTGTCTTCTTCTTTTATTCTCTTTTTGCCGTTCATAATATTCTTTATTTTGATTTTTTTTAATTTCTACACAAATATTTTCATATTGAAATAATATTACATGTCACTTTAAAAACAATTTCAAATATATACATACAACAATTATACGACATACCTTTGTATATATCCATGTGACACTGGGAGTTGTCAGACTGGATACTTTGTTTCGTTTGATCACTCTGCTTTTTTCGTGCGTAATATGTTTTATTGTATTCTTTACGTTTTTCTGTTAGAACAGACCCCATTATGATTTCACTCCATAAAACAAATACAAGGTTGTATTTTTAAAATATATTTTTGATAGAAAGACATACCTTTCTGCCGAAGTAAAGCATGTTGAACTACGTCGTCATTTCCAACGTCACATGTAGTCATTTCACACTAAAAAATAAGACAAATATATGTATCGTTGTCTTAATATTGTGTAAAACAAAACCGATATATAGTTTAACCGGATAATTAAATAAGCATAAATTTTGATGTTTTCCTAAATTAATCTAATATACTTAAGATAGTTATGATTTCAATAAAGTGAAATTGTTTCTTTAATACTTTTAAAAAGGATATAAATAAATCAATTTTCTATTTTGTGTGTATTTGTGTGGATATGGTAGTTGAATTAGTGAGTTAAAAAAATATGTGATACGATTTATTTAAATTCGATTCAATTTTGTTATGAGTTTCATTATAACCAATGACAAACATTAGTGCTCATCAAACACAAGTAATTGGAATGGAGTTAGGAGTATGCATCATTAATTTAATTTGAGGTTCAATTTGGTTATGATTTTCATGTTAATTAATATTGAACTTTCATATGTAACAAAAAGTAAAAATAATTGTAAAGACCTACACAATGTCAAAAACATATGATAGATAAAACGAAGCTAATACCTTAAATGTAAAAACATATAAAACCCCAAGATCCATTGTTCAATCATCAAATTAATAGAATTAAAAAACAATGTTTATATCTAAATATGTAGTAGACTTAGGTCTTCCTCTATCTTCATCTCCGGCTCAAACTTTATATTGCTCAAATCGGTGCAGATCAAAATATTTTCTGAAAAATCAAATACGTATAACCTCAATTACGGAGAAAATATAATGATTGTTACACATTGAAATATCAAAAAATTAATACTTACTTCCAGGCAAATGGACAAGTTTAACTTTGCTGACAAAGATAAATTTTGTATCTTGTAGTCCTCGAGCTAACGGTATCGGAAGATAACGCATAAATTCGTATAACCTCATTGCTATTTCTTCACCCCTATTAATAATTTTTATAATTAGTAATATTATCAATAGTTGTCATGTAGCGTGTGTGTGTCTATATATATATATATATATATATATATATATATATACTTACATTGAATCCTTCAATGTTATTTCTAGGAAACTTGGAATATGTTCATTCCATGGCTGATTAAATATTTTAAACTTGCGTCCCACGACTTGTCCAAAAACATCTAGAACATGTTCAATAAAACTATCATTTAAAGTAATAATTAGTTATACAAAAGTAAAAAGAAAAAAAATACAAATATATATACCGATCAACATTCTTCTCCTTGTCTTATCATTTGCCAACACTTGAAACGAAGGTGGTCTAGGAAAAACTGGAAGCTCCATTTGTTTGTGTACAAAGCCCAATGGAGAGACTTTGGTTTTTTTAGTTATCCAAAGCATCCATTCATCCCGATGGAGTGAGTATCCTTCGTATCTTGGGAAATCATCACAACCAAGTGCAAGGAACTCAAAACGATCGATCGAAAACATAAGTCTGTCTAGATTAAGTGCCTCATACCGTTGAGCCATATCGGGAGAGACAACGGCTACAGCTCTATCTCGCTAATATACATAATTTTTAATGTAACATAAATCATTTATTTTTACTTTATTATTTTTTGAATATATAGTGTGACATTTATAATACTTACATTTCTATCGAGTAAAAACAAATACAATTTGTTTTCACCATTGTCTTTGTAGATAGAGTAAACTCTCACAGCATCTATCTTGAACAACCCATGACGTGGTTCGAATTGAAAAAACATCTTATAATGATTTGGATTTTGTAACTATCAAAATAATTTAAAAACAAATAAATACTCATCAGCATCTATAAAAAATAATATAACAATATTCACGAAATATGACGCAGTGAGAAAGATGTTTGATTCCAATAGAATAACATTTTTTAAACTTCATTTATTACACCAGAACACTGGCCCAAATTAATAAATATTTTAGAAGTGTTTGAATCCTTAAATTAATTCATTAACAAAGTTATAGTTTATCTTGAAGATTCATCTTGCAATAAAACATTTAACAATGTAGATCCTATATAGCATACATGAATTTTGTAGATACAAAATCGATAAACACTCGGTTCCAAAATTATTATGATGAAAGTTCAGAAATACTATTTTCAAGTTGATGGAATTAAAGATATTTGATTTAGAAATACTATGCCAAATGTATGTAGTACTCAACGCATGGATAAATTACTATTGAAAATATTAATCCTAGTAAATATTAATTAGTTATTCTTCGTAATTGCTGGTATGAATCTTGATTTTTTTCAAACATTATAGGTATTGTGTTCTCAATATCTATCTTCTAATATATATCTATACTATATTATAAAGTATTTACATCAAATACTTAATCTCTTAATTTTTAAGTAAGATGAAATGTCTATAATACCCCTAACATCTCACAAATAAATACACTTAAAAAAAGGACCTAACGATTTTGATAAGAAAAATAATGGAAAGTCATTAAATTCTCATCAACACAAAATCTTGTTGCAAAATGAAAAATCAAAATTATAATTCTTAACAATTTTCCTAAATTAATAACCTAATCACAATAAAAATCAACTTATATTACACTACATTCTTCGTGCCTTCACTCATATGATATATAATATAATGGTATTTGCTTATTTCTAAATTATTATTTATAATTATCCTATTTAAATTATAAATACGTTATTATTCTAAATTTTAAAGAATAATCAAACTACTTTTTAAAGAGATAGATTGAAAAATCACGTTAAACATAAAAAAATAGTTTCAAAATGTATATAAATGATATATTTATGATAAAGTTTACAATTCTATTAATAATTATAACATCAAGTTAATTTAGATATTAGTATTATTTAATTTACTCTGAATCTTATAAGATTCTTAATAAGCCTTTAATTAAAAAAAAACGTTCAATAACTCTTAAGATTTTGTATCCCTGCATCTTTTTTCGGTGCTATTATTAGATTTCGTTGTCGATTACCACAATCTCTCTTATTTTTTTAATTCAAAAGACCATATCTTGGTGACAAACAACATTTCTCCCTCTATATCAGTTGCACGATTACATAATATTAAACAAACGTATTACGAGATAAAAAAATTATTCGTACCGCCGCTTTGCGCGGGTACCATGCTAGTATATATATATATATATATATATATAAGACAAGTTAGAAAAAAATATTAGATGATTTTGACATTTCATTTAGTAAAAGACTTAATTTTAGTCGTTCATTATTTTAATTTTGAAATTTTGTTTTTGACTTTGTAGAGTCAAACTAATGTGATTAACCAATATGAATTAAGATAAAAATAACCCTTAATCGAATCAATTTTATATATCATTAGAATTAAAAGTTTGAAACAACTTACTAAAATAATAAGAAATAAGGTAAAATTGAAAATAAAATTTCATCAGTTACAAAATATCAATTCGTGTTATACTAATATTTAAATATTAATATACACTAATCTTTAAATAAACTAACATTTAATAATGTGTATGCAATTTAAATATTTACTAATATTGGATAATTGTAATTATTTAACCATTTATTTCCCAAATATCGTAACTCAACTTTATTATTAATAGTATACAGATTGTTCTAGTTTCTTTCCTTCTGTTAATATTTATATTTATATATTATTATTATGTATGTATGTATATATTATTTTAATTTTATTATATTTTATTAATTATATTGTATTATTATTATATTTATATTATACATGCAATTGATAGGATGAATAGATAGTAGATTGAACGACACGTTTAAATCTATATAACAGGCAGTAATGATAGATAGACGCCTCATTTTCTTGGAAAGTGGAGGAATACAGTTTAATTTGTTATTTTATTTTTAATGTAATTATTATTATTATTCAACCAAACACACAGTTTCTCCTTCTCTCTTCTCCTCACGAGCACTCCCACATCAAAACCCTAAATCCGCCCACCACTACTGATCGACCACACCACCACCCCTTCTTTTCTCCCCAAGACCGCCGGCCACCACTACAGATCGACCACACCACCACCCCTTCTTCTCTCCTTATGACCGCCGGCCACCATCACGTCTTCTCGCTTAAAGACCACCGCCCACCACAACCTTCTCTTTACAAAATCTCCGTCGCCGGATGTCACCACCACCAAGATCTTCTCCTCCGCCGCATTTTCTCTCTAGATCCACGGTCGCCGCCTTCTCATCTCACCGTGGATCTGAAGGTTTTTTGAGTTCAAGATCTGAAGGGTTTTATTATCAAGATCTGCATCTTTGAGGTTCGTTTCTTCTAATCGATAATAGCGACTTGAGGGTTTTGGAGATCGAAAACAAATTGCTTCATCTGTTGTGTTTTCATCCCCAACTCCAGATTCAATAGTTTAAATCTTGTTTTAGTTTCTTTGATTCAACGATTTTGATTTCAGATTCTGGTGATTTTGGCTTCATATTGTTTGAGATTTTGTGGTTCATTTAGATCTGTTGTTATGTGTTCTTCATGTGAATTTATAACCAACAATAAATTTATATCATGGTAATCGATTTTCTTGTGCAATAAATTTATATTTATGTTCAAACAGACTTTAAGATGAATCCATTCTATTTTTCTTTCTTTATCATGGTAATTGATGTATATATATCATAAATTGCAGGAACTTCTATACCTAATTTGAATCAGAAATTACTTAATTATAAACTTTGAGTCAACTGTTTTTATAAACTACTTTAACAACTTTTACATAATAAAAGTCTCTTTGAATCAGAAATTACGTGTCATCATAAAAACTTGTTATATTGTATTTGGGGTTATCTATATCATGTTTGGTGTACATTCACTATTGGTTATAAATCAGATTGATACGTTAGTTTAGTTGCATATGAACAGCTGGTTTGTTTTGAATCTCTAAAACTCTTTGTAATTTGATAATAAGTTTGATGATTCATTTGCTTTCAGATTGTATCTCAAGACTCGAGTATTATACTTTGTTTACAACATTATCTATGACCCTCCAATTTCAGGATCCATTTTAAAAAACTATTTATTTTTTTAAAATACTTGATTATAAACTTTGAGTCAACTGTTTTTATAAACTACTTTAACAACTTTTACATAATAAAAGTCTCTTTGAATCAGAAATTACGTGTCATCATAAAAACTTGTTATATTGTATTTGGGGTTATCTATATCATGTTTGGTGTACATTCACTATTGGATATAAATCAGATTGATACGTTAGTTTAGTTACATATGAACAGCTGGTTTGTTTTGAATCTCTAAAACTCTTTTGTAATTTGATAGTAAGTTTTAGTGTTTTTGTGATAAGTTCTTTTTTGAGTGTTTTTTATAAATTAAAGTTTGATTGATTATTCAAGGATACATGCACAATGAAGCAGCTATCTAATTTATTCATAAATGTGACACTTTAACAGTGGATTTAATTTATTCATAATATTTCAATCATCTTAGAAATGGAGTACATTTCCAACTTTAAAATCATAGTCATAAAGTAGCTAAAATATATATAAGTAAATTATGCTAATCTTCATCGGATTCATCGATAAGCCGGTAAATCTTGTTGCGGCTAAAAATCGATACTTGATTTATTTTCTTTCTTTTGACATTTTCCATTGATAATGCTTCATCATCATCGTCATCGGAGCTGTCGATGTTGATTACATCATCCCAGTTCCATGTGGTCAAATTTTCTTCCCTTGTTCTTTTTTTTGAATTCTGTTAGTCAAACAATATATTAAATATTAGTTGTTATTCTAGATTTAAATTATATGTTTTGATTGTGTTTTCTGAGTATGCATATCTTATTTGTATTTGAAGACCCTTTCGGTGATTGTAAGCTAATAGATAATGATTGTTTTGCGACAATTATGTGATTTATTTTGTCTAAGTTTACATCATATTAAGAACACAATAGCCTTAATTATTTGGCGACATCAGTTGACGAATTATCTACATGTTATAGGTTCAAAGTTAGAATGATGTTTAAGCTTTTACTCACTTTTTATGGCTAACATGTATTTTGACTATATTACTCACTTTTTGTTTATCTAATGCAGAAACATATTCTGTAAAATAATTATTGGAATGCTAAGAAAAACACAAGAACAGCTTTACCTCCTCATGGTGTGGTGTGTCATTGGTGCTAGAAATCACAGAAGCATTGAAGGTATTGCTTTCATTGCCCATCAAAGCATTATCAACCTCAATTTCCATTTCCTGTAACATGTTTAAAAAAATGCATTTAGTCAATTGCAAATTAGTAGATTTTGCAGGTTAGTACTTTAAATGGATTTTTTTAATTATGATTATTACTTTAAAACTGCATTTAGTCATTTGCAAATTAGGAATAATATGATTTTGAAATAAGTAATGCTTGGGCGATATAGATTAACTTTAAAAAATAACTACAAAATTGAATTAAACTGAAAAATCCTCAACCTCATTGGTGCTAGCAATCACAGGGGCATTATAGGTATTCACTTCAATGGCCATCAAAACATCCTCAACCTCAATTTCCATTTCCTGTTTACATTTTATAAAATTACATGTTAATCAAACCAGTTTATATGCAAACCAGGGGCATTATAAACATCCTCACAGGGGCATTATAGCAATCACAGTGTTTTCAAAAAACTTTAAGTAAAAACTTTAAAGTGAAATTGGGTAATGGTACTACAATAGATTCATGGAAATGCTCTGCGAAATCCTTATGTAGAGGAAACCTCACAGGGGCATTATACCAATTGGATTTTTTTCTACACCCACTTTTCATTTTACACATTACTCTACGTTTATATTTAAGTACTGGTTTGGTGGTTCTAATGGCGATATATTTGAGAAGGATGATATTAAAAGAGTAGCTCTAAATCGTTACCTCATTCTGGTGCAGTGTGTCAGTGGTGCTAGCAAGAGCATTGAAGGACTTCATTTCCATGTGTTTGGGTAATCTTGATATTGAAACTGAAAAGACAATGTGGTAGGTGTTCAAGGTTATATACACGTTTTTTAATTATAGAAGTGTTCTATTGGTATGGTAAAATAGGTGCTGAATGAATTGTTTCCTGTAATTATGCAAAATAGGTGCTGAATGAATTGTTTCCTGTAATTATGCAAAATACTGTAATTATGCAAAACGTGTAATTTCATCACTGCACATTATAGTACAGTGAATATGCAAAAAGATAATTGTTTCCTTTTCAAGTGCTGAATGAATGGTTGTTTCCTTATAATTAATAGATTGACAGCTATATATAATTAATACATTGACAGCCATCTTTTTAATTGGGATAACCGTTCAAATGAAACACTTAAAGTTGGAACACCTAGAATGAAACAGCTGTGAGTTTAAGAGGTTAAGGGGTATATAAGTAATTTTAAAACACTTAAAGATTAAGAGATTCAGTAAAATGGTCTAAATGTATTATAAAGTAGTGTAGATAGAATAGATCTTCCCCTCTTACTTTGTTAGGATTGATACATGACAACTCTTATGTTTCTGGATGAGATGGGCTAGGCCAGGTAACACTATTTTGTACATCTTTTAATTAATGATAGATGGTGAAACGAGTCGAATCAAGCTTGAGTTTGACAGAGCTCGAGCTTGGCTTGAAATTTTATGTTAAGCTCGAGCTCGGCTCGATAGCTCGACGAGCTTTCATACTTGAAACACGAGCTCGGTTCAACGGGGTTTATTATTAGCTCGAGTTTGACTTAAAAAGCTCGAAATAATATAAAAAAAATTAAATTTAAAAACTAATTTACTTAAAAAATAGATAAAATCTGAAATGAATGATTTTTAGTAATTACTTATTATAAATAGTAAGTATATAAAGTAGATTTGTTTCAATAAATCACAACAGTATCCAATCCCGCTACAGCGGAGTATGGGGGAGGTAAAATGTAGACAATCATACCTCTACCCGTATGTAGAGAGATTGCTTTCTGAAAAGACCTCCGGCATTGTGAAAAAGAAAGCTGAAAAAAGAAAATAGTAGAACTAATAAAAATTCATAAATAATAGAAAATAAAAAAATAATAATAAGTCCATAAATAAAACTAAAAAGAAGGAATAAAAATAAAATAAAAAATAAATAATTGATAAATAATTAAATAATTACAGCACAACGGAACTAGGAAAATACTAGCGATTATAAAACGTAGTCTTAAATCTTAAAAGGAGAAAAGTTTAAAATGAAAATTAAAATAGAATTAAAAAAGTCATCTCCTCCCTTATCCTAGGACTTAAGCTAAAGGTAGTAACTACGAAACCTCCTACCCCCGACTTTTAATACTTCTTCTTTATAAATGCCTATCTGAGATCATATCTTCACAGAGAGAAAGCTCCCTTAAACCCGCTCTAAACTCTATCTTCCCACATCAGGTGAGGACGACTACACCTCCTCAAACCTTCAACTAAAATCAATTCCGCTCTCCTAACTGGTGCAGTTGGTTGTCTTCTTTTAACATGATCAAACCACCAGAGTCTACCCTCTCTTAACTTGTTAACAATAGACGTCACTCCTAATTCGATTCTAAACACACCGACCGAAATTTTGTCTAACAAGGTCTTCCCACAAGTCTATCTAAGTTTTCTTATCTCTGCCACTTCCATCTTATCTGCTTGAGCCTTCTTTAGCGGCCAACACTCCGAACCATATAGCATAGCTGGTCTAACAACTAGTCTGTAGAATTTTCCTTTAAGCCTCAGCGAAACTTTCTTGTCGCAAAGAACTCATGTTGCCGCTCTCCACTTCTGCCAACCCGCTTGAATACGGTTAGTAACATCCTCGTCTACTCTCCCGGTTCTATGTAATACGGATCACAAGTACCTAAAAGACTCTTGGGGTCTCATGACGTGGTCCCCTATGGGAATATCTAAGCTCTCATCGTATATGTTTTATTATTAGTCAATTATATATACACACACACACACACATACAGACACATAGTATACAAAACTCGATAAGGACTCGAGCCGAGCTCTTTAGAAGTTCGAGCTCAACTCGTTATATATTTGAGCTCGTTTTTTGACTCGAACTCGAACTCGAACTCGAGCTCGATAAAGTTTGACTCGAACAAGTCAAGCTAAAGTTACTCGATAAAAGCTCGACTCGTTTACACTCCTAGGTAGAACTAATATTATTACAACAATTATCTAAATCTTTATGTTAGAAAGGATGGAGTATTGACATCAAAGATAAGGCCCTATCTGTCGGTGAGAGATTTCAAAGACTTTTAGGTTAAGGCCAAGGCCATACCAGAAATAGACTTGAAACTATGATATATCTATTCACTTGATCATAACTACATGGATTGATATATTTATGGCTGATGATTTTTTGTTCCTAGCTTGTAAATCATTACTATTTGATTCTTACTTTCCAGTGGGTTATGATGATACATATTTAGTATCTTGACCATTGAGATATTTGAAGTCATTTCTTCATTCTTAGTCAAGAGTATCGTAAGGTTATGCGTTCAAGTCATCCGTTCAAAAAGAAGGTTAAAAATTTTCCATAATGTATTTAAAACCTCACATTTACTTTTAGATATATATCGCAATTTTAGTAAGATTTTTAAAAGGAAAACTTCATTGAATAGTAATCAAGTTTGAAAACTATTCTACCAAGATCAATCCCCTCTTCATTTTACATTGTAAAATAACTCATTAGTGGTCTTAGTAGAACAATTTTCAAACTTGGGTTCCATTATATGATATAAACACTATTTTTAAACTCTACTATATATTTACAGACTTTCATATTTAAAGACAATTTATGAATGTCAAATTTGTATAACATCCAAGTTTCGAAATAACGTGAGGCGCGGCGTGACGGCATGGTCAAGCCTCAAGTCTTGGAAGCCATGACGAGGCCATCCGTGACTTAAAGCGACAATTTTGTATATGATTTTAATTATATGTATACAATTATACAAAAAAGCACCTAATTATAGATTTATAACATAGTTTATTCATCTTTTTGTTCATTTTAGTATTTACAACTATCCTTATAACTGAATTACTATATACATTCAGCTCATGTGACTCAATACTTTTATCATGCCAAAAAATACAAGGCTTATAACGGAAAATGCACGCCAAATTGAGCCTTAGCATACGTCAAGCCTTAGACATTAGCGTGACAGCATAGCCAAACCTCAAGTCTTGACGGAGCCATAACAAAACCAAGACAAGCTCTTTTAAACTAGAATAACATCCTTCTACTGCAATAAGTGCGTATTAAAAATAATAATAAGCATCAAATATATTGAAGTTGAGTCTTGATAGTGGCTTACGCAAAACTATGATTATAATAACAAAGTTAGAATTATTTATATTATCAAGAATTACGAATTTGATTTCTTAACATGATGATTTATTAAATTAATCTCAAATTCAAGTTGTAATATTCCTGATGAATATTAGATTAACTGGCTGCAAATCTTTATAATATAGCGTTGATAATGTTTTTTTTTTTTTTTTTGAACAGCATACCTTTCATATATGATCAAATAGGAACCACATAATCCGTTACAATGAAACGCAAAACCGACACATGAAGTACACAACACTAAAGCGCCACCCATCATAGTGACCATTTCTAATGACCTGCTAGAACAAACCCATGGATGCTTGATCTAAGTATACACAGCAGGCCGTCTTCCTCAAAGATCAACGTAAATTAATGCCCAACTTAGCCGATTGCATAGCAGCAATTCACAGCAGAGTGCTCGATAAAACTCAGCAACAAACAGCAGTAACATATCAAAGGGATTCAGCTTTACCCGTTTTGACAGTGCAATCCCTCCAGAGCAACACGAAAAGCAGTAGCGACTTCCAGAAACAGCAGCAACCAAGTAGAGCATGCAACAGGAAAAACCAAAGAATAATAGCCAACGAAGTAGCCTATAATAAGCAAAACAGTCTCGATACAGCAGCATAAACTCCACGAACCATGAAACCAATATGCGTAAGCAGGCCTCATATACCAAAAATAATAAAAAACACAATATGTATAGTATCCTGTCGGAGGTACTCATACTGCTCACAAAATTTGGTTTATGAGTACACAACCCGACCAAAAACTCTGGGGCTCGATAGGGAAACCTAAAAGAAATGAAGGGATAAAATTTCTCACCCCACCCTCTCACAAAACATACAACTGACCCATCCATAATCTATATACCACTAAGAAAAAAACTCTGAGGCTCAATGGGTTAAATCACAGGTAGGAAATCTCCATCACATCCCAACCACCCTCCATAACTCCACTGCACCAGAAGCACCCCTAGCCACTACCTAGCCACCTTATGACACCAACTTGATCTCAAATCAGTATAATCAATCCATCATTACAGCCAAACATATGGATATACCCAAGTCAGCTGTAGCATTCAGAACACGTATTTTACAAACCACAAAACATGTAACCATCCAAATCCACACGCTGGAATCAATAGCCTCCAGCATCAGCAGATATAACAATTATGAGGTCGGCGTTGCTTATTAAAACTCTCAAAAACTAGGGAAATAAGCAAACACCCACCGAAAAGACTCTGAAGCACAATAGGGGTACCTAACTAGTTGGAAATTAAAATCTCAAGAAACTACTCTATAACTCTACGCAATGTTCTTCGTTTGAAAAAACTCTCGAGCACAAAGGTTAAAGCGGGTGAAGGACATGCACCATAACAAACACCTCCCTCCAAAACCTCCTAACGCCAAAGGAATACTCCTCACTTCCCCCCATACACCACCAAAACCTATTTTTGGCCCCTTCGACATCCAGCCTCTACCCTCCACCTAAACACCCATAACCCACCCCTCCAACCCGAACTGAACAGAACAAACAACACACATCAAGCTAGGTAAGATACGAAACAAAACCGCCAGAGATAGAAGACACAAGGAAGGAATACCACCTTATAACTTCGGGTTCAAAAGTGTAAAACTCCTGCACAACACCTATCAAAATCAGGTTCAGGATATGGCAAAAACGATGTGCCCGTGTGTGCATAATTGCCACCTTATACTTCAAGAAACAAAAAGTTTCCCCACCACCCTTATGACCCCAATATCAATACATCATACCTGCACACAAAACACGATGACGTGAAAAACATCTATCAAACCCATCCCATCCCACCCTCATACCTGATACCACCCCATCCCTCTGGGAACCATCTTTGAAGAAAACTACAAAAACTTAACCCCGTCATAGGACTTTTCTCACACCATGCTTCTGATTCCTGTGAACCTGTCAAAACACACACCTCAACCAGCCATAAAACATAACACATAAAGAAAATGAGATATCACATATCATAGGAAGAAACAAACCAACCTACTAACCCCTACCCTTAGGCCACAAAACTCATCTAGCCCCACATCACCCAAGGACCTACCCTTCCTACCCCCTTCTTAGCCAGACCATCAGCTACAAGATTCAACTCCTTCGGAATAACTCTAATCTCAAAACTCCCACCTGCTTTGATGAGCCCTTTAACTCTACCCAACACCTCACTGACCCCTTTTGGTGGGTTAATCATCCCATTCACCATCATATACACTATCTAGGAATCAACACACACCAAGATATGCTCGTTACACAACATTTTATTACTCCTAAAAACCAGCAGACCATAGTACACTGCTTCCAATTCAGCTACTAAGGGGCTACAATTCCATAAAGGTTTAGAAAAGGCACCAGCAGTCTCACCATTCATGCCTCTTCTAAAGACTCCCCCTATGCCCGCTGCAGCCACCTCGCTTCGCACTGATCCATCCGTAAACAAAACAAGCAGCTCAGAGCTAAAATCGTTGATATCCTTACCCACCCATGTCAATAAGTTGTCCCCTCTCATCACTTCAATAGGCCTTATGCACATATCTAAAGGGGACCCCACCACCATTGGCCATTTCGCCTGGCACCACTGACCTACTCTTAACCAAAGTAAATCAATAATTCTCTCTACGCTCTCGCTTTTGCTATTGAATACTATGTTATTCCTTTCCAACCATATCGTCCATAGAACACTGTAAAGAACTAACATCCATACCTTCCTAATCCATTTCTTATTACACAAATTGGGCCACATCTCCACTAATACTCCAATACTCCCGAGCCACCCAAGAGACACCAACCAAAGACATTATACTCGACCAAATTGCCCAAGACTTATTACACTGTAACAATAGATGGGCCGAGGTCTCGTTCACATTTCCACACAACGGACATTCTAACCCTACTGACCTCAACACTCCCCTTCTTGCTAATTCCATCCTGGTCGGGATACTATTCCATACGGCTTGCCACACAAACAGTCGTACTTTGGGAGGTCCCCAAAAATCCCACACCTTGGCCACTCCTTGGTCCTCCGACTCCTCATTTATTATGTTTATCAGACTTCTTACTGAGAACTTCCCATTAGACTCATGCCTCCACTTAGCCCTATCACTAATATCCTTATGTAATGTTTGTGAGTTTAAAATCTTCAAAAAATCCTGATAAACCTCAACTTCCTAGTCAAAAACACCCCTTCTTAGGTTAGTTGTCCAAAACCATGTTCTTCCCCTCCATTCCCCGAAACTCTCAATCTTACCCTCTTTTTTAACAGCTAGCGCGTACATTCTAGGGAATCTGCTTTTTAGATCAAAGTCCCCAGCCCATCTGTCCTTCCAGAAATCAAACCTATCGCCCTTACCTACTTTAGCTACGAAACCCTCCCTAATAGCTAGCGCTAACCTATCCTCAGAAGCGAGAATCCCCGAAATATTCTTCCAAACGCAAGATATCTTAGTACTACCTGGACATAGTCCTTTGGCCCCTAAGGAAAAATCCCCATATTTGTTCTCAACAATCTTCTGCCACACTGAGTTCTCTCCATTCCAATACCGCCAGATCCATTTAGCTAACAACGCTTGGTTTTTCTACCGTAAATCACCAACCCCCAGACCCCCAAATCGTTTAGGCTTCTGAATCTTACTCCAAGCGACCATACTCAAACCTCTTTTTTCCCCGTCATTTGACCACAAGAATTTCCTTCTCAACTTTTCTAATTCTTTATACACCCCTCCAGGCATACAAAACAATGACACAAAGTACATTGGTAGGTTATTGAGCACAGATTTAATCAGTATGATTTTACCTGCTTTTGACAAAAACCTGGCTTTTCACCCCTCTAAACGCCTTCTGACTTTCTGAATAACGGGATCCCAAAAGGCTCATCTTCTAGGGTTCCCACCGACCTGTAAGCCCAGATACGTACAGGGTAGCCTACCCACCTGGAACCCAAGAATATTCCTTATCACCCCTACTCTCTCTTCACTTGAATTAACCCCATACACAACACATTTGTTCATATTCAGTTTCATACCTGACATTAAGTAGAACACCTTAAGGACACAACACATATTCCTAATCTGCTTCGTACTCATTTTGTTGATCAACATTGTATCGTCAGCAAATTGGATATGTGATATAGTCATCGGTGAACGACCTACAATTTTGAAACCCTCAAAGAGTCCCATCTCTACACCTTTGCCAAACAGAGCATTAATGTCTTCTGCCGCAATATTAAACAACAGTGGAGATAAAGGGTCTCCCTGCTTAAGCCCTCTTTTCATTGGGAACCTACACGTAGGAGACCCATTTACCAACACTGACAACGATGATACATTGAGGCACCCCTTCATCCATGATATCCATCTCTTACCAAAATTCATCTCCCTGAGCATCTCTACCAGGTAACTCCATTCTATGGAGTCATATGCCTTTTCAAAATCCAGTTTTATTAGGACCCCTTCCTCCTTACTAACTTTCATTGAATGAATAACCTCTTCCACAATCATTACACAATAAAGAATCTGTCTTCCCTTGGTAAAGGCAAACTGGAAATTCCCTATTACCTCAGAAATCACTAACCCTAACCTCCTAGCCAATACCTTTGCCACAATTTTGTACAAACTACTAACTAACGAAATAGGCCTGAACTCCTTGATAGACCTCGGAGAGTTAACCTTAGGAATTAGGGCAATGAAAGCCTCTCCCAATTCTCTAGGCAACCTACCTTCACTATAAAACCCACTCAGTAAGTTTACTAGGACATCACCTAACACTCCCAAGTTATCTTTGAAGAACTAAAGGTTAAAGCCATCCGGTCCCCGTGCCTTATCCCCATTACAACTCCAAACTGCTTTTTTCACCTCATCTTTCTCGAATTCCTTTTCTAGCATAGCTTACTATCCTCAGATAATCTCTTAACTCCCATCCCTCTAGCACTTATGCACTGTCCTTTGCTTTCAAAATGACTCTCAAAGTAGCCCGCAATACCCTCTTAAACCCTATCAGGCTCCTTGAGAATTCTACCCTCAATCTCTATGTTACTAACCTTGTTCACTCTAACCCTGGAACTAGCCATGATATGGAAATACTTAGAATTGCAATCACCCTTTTGAAGCCATAACAACCTCTATCTTGTCTGGCTTGATCAAAGTCTCTCTGTCTCCACTGCCATAACACATCTTTCTTCTCTCTCCATAACCTCCATAGAGCTTCATCATTCGGATCATTCGCCCTACGAGACTCTATCTCAACTAGTTCTCTCTCATACCTCTTTATCTTCTCGACTACGGATGTCTTCTTAAAATTAAAATTCCTCTTGATAGCTAATTTAACGTTCTTTAACCTTAAGGCAATGCTACTCTTTCTATCCGCCACCCAAGCTTTTGAAACACATTCTTTGAACCCCTTTTCCTTTGACCACCAATTAAACATTCTGAACGGTGTAGGGCCCCAGTCTTCTTCTTTCTTCCCTAAGACCACCGGACAGTGGTCAGATACGCGATCCTCAGTTACCCACTGATAAATTGACGGAACCAACTCTAACAGATCCGAATCGAACAAAAACCGATCTAACTTACTAGACACCAAGCGCAAGTGGTTATTGCTCCAAGTAAACTTACCATTAGACATAGGTAAATTCACTAAGCGCTCCGTACTAATGAACTCACTGAACTCTCTCATACCCCTGTCCCTTCTAACACACGACGTTCTTTCCTCTACATCTACTATCTCATTCCAGTCCCCACCCATGATCCAGCACACCTTATGAATATTTCTCAACATTTTCAATTCACCAAATAGCTCACTCCTCCTATTTCTATCATTTGGAGCATAGACATTGCACAATACTACCTCCACATTAAAATGTTTCCAGACCCCTTTTAGACATAATCCACCTACACACCTAAACACTGATTTAAGTTCAAAGACATTCTCGTCCCATAAAGTCACAACCCCTCCCGCTTTTCCTATCGCATCTACCCATTCTACCCTAATGTTTGAACCCTTCCACAAACTCTTTCCTACTACATCAGAATGGTTAGACAGTTTAGTTTCTTGTAGAAACACCACACTAGGACAAATATTCCTAATTACTTTTGCAACAGCCCTCTTTTTTGGACCCTTCCCCACCCTATTAATATTAAGCTACAAAAACATCTTAAAATAATTCTAAAAAACGCAGATAAATATTTCAGGGATACTTACAAGCCTTGTAGCACGCAGTTATCCGACCTCAATCTCTTCTTTACCTCCTCCCTTGTCGCAATAAGATGAAAACCCATATCCTCAACGATCTTTAGGACCATGTCTGCTTCTTCATCTGAGTTAACCAGCTCCGCTTGAATCCTTTCAGAGTCCTTAGGCACTTTCTTTTTAGACTTGACACCTTTTTTAGAACCCCTACCATCAACTATATTTGATTTCGACTTTGTCTTTTTTTTACGATTACCACTCTTCCTCCTCTTATCAAGAGCAATATCGATCCAATCTTCTGTTGATAGGCTTCTATCCTGAAGTAATTCCATTCTATGAAGTTCATATTCCTCATCCGACCCAACTGCTTCTGTCGTAATGTTTCCAGCGCATCTCCCTTCTTCGAAAAACTCCTCTTGAATCTGAACATTATATAGATTTTCACCACTTTCCGTACTCCTGTGTGCGTTAGGATTTTTGTTACCTTCAGCCCTTAATTCGCCCTGACCAACCGTATTGATTTCTTCCAGCCGGACCCTGTTCTCACCGTAGGCCATAGTGTTTGTGTTGGTAGTAACATAACCTGCTTTCTCCTTAACAGACTTGGACTTTTTAAGATGAATAGTCTCTTCCTTATTAGGCCCACCCAACATAGATTCCATTTCATTTATCGCTTCACTGGGCCTTTTAGACAACTTATTGTTTGATGTATCAAGAGCATTACTGAGAAGCCCATTATCATAGTCAGGCCCATTTTCAAAATCTTTGACTTTATCCTCCACCTTAACCCCTACCTCGTACAGCCCTAGTCTGCTGTCTTTTTTAGATTTCCTTTTTTTCTTTTTTACTCCCATGCGTAAAATCAGACCCCGCCTCCTCGTCTTCTTCATTCTCGAGACTGAAGCCTGCCGCCCTATCCTCCATAGACTGATGAGACGATTCTGCTTCCTTCGCCGGCCGTTCCACCCCCGTAGCTCCACCACCCTCGGTTGAATTCCGGTGATACCCTGCTGAGGAATGATCCATGCTTTCCTTCTTGGACTCACACCTTGTGGGCAAGAGACCCCTGCTGCCATCATAAAAAACAAAGATTTTATATTCTTTCCCATCTATCTTTGCGTTAACCGATTTTGGTAGCTCTGTTCTCTCAGTCCTGATTAATATCCTTCCTACATCTAACCTTCTTTTGAAACGGGTGTCGTCATCTATTGCAATGAAACTACCCCATCTATTGCCCACGAGTTTGAAGAACTCCTCACAGAAAGCGTGAATTGGAACACACTCTAAACTAATCCACCTCAAGGTATTAACATCTACATCACTCTCTTCCCACACTTTGATCCACTCGAACACCTCTCCTATACCCGATGACTCATCTTTCTCCCCCTGTAGGAAATTGTCCATTGAGATCTGGTCATCAAAGCTAAGTAGAAACCGATTACCACCCATGACTTCCGGGCTAAAACCATACAATATCGCCAATTTACTAATACTATCTATAGTTCCGGTGATGTCTTCCTCACACTCCAGATACACATCCCCCACTAATGCCCTTTTAAGCCAATCTCGATCAACCTCCGATGTATAAAACGTGAAACCCGCCGGTTTTGGGTTGCCCACCCCTGAACGGCCATAACCCTTTCTAAAACTCTTCTTTGTCTGAAAATCAGCGTCTGGAATGTCAACTTTATCTCGTCCCTGTTCACCGAGTAATGCATCTTTGAAAGATCGCCCTTCAACTCTCACCGCCTCTTTTCTTGGAGGTACCATTCTATTTCCCCATTCTTTATGCGCTACCCTGTTAACTCCATTGTTACCTTTCCTTTCAGTAGCTTTTTTGATCAACGCCTTTTGTCCTTCAAACATTACCGTTTCTAAACAATGGCGTCTCTTCTCCACCTTTCCGTCATTAACGTAACGTACAAAAGCATATCTTTTGCCCTTTAAATTCGGTTTCTTAGCTACATATACGTCACACACAGTACCAGCTACCTTCATAGCCCCCCATAGTTCCTTTGCAGTCCAATTGTTAGGAAAATTTGACACATAAAAAGAAATCTAATTCTTACCATAACCCCTCCAATCTGCACTTACTCTTCGTGGGTATACCTGCTCCGCTCGCTGGTGAGCACATGATCCTACGTAACCAATTCCTCTACCTGATGGGAAGCCATCCCCTCTCGCTATGACTCGTACGTCTTTGCTAATCCATTTCCATTCGCCGGAACCATCGCCGGATAATGTATTATATTTCACATCATTGCAATTAATTTCTTTTTATTAATTAACTAATATATTTTAGAGTAAATTACATGTTTGATCATACTTTGTCCTTATTTCATTGTTTGTTCCTAAATTTTATTTATTATGCTATAAGTTCGTATCATTTGCGTTTTGTTATACCAACAAGGTTTTCGTGTCCGTGCGTTGTGCACGGCGTGCGAGGTTTCAACGAATACATTTTATAATATATAGAAACTAACACCTTTTTTACTCGCGCATTGCGTCGTTGAAAGAGAATTGCGAGTTAGGTATAAACGTTATTCTAGATTATGAATTTGATATTTTATATTCTCCTTCCTCATATAAACAATCATTATTCAGGAAAAAAATGTGGGTTACTCAACAACCTGCAAGATTCAACATTAATGATAAATTAACAAATTTTAGAAGTATGAATTGTCTACCATTTATAACATATATGACAAGTTCGAGAAGTATACATGAAGATTATATTGATAGTAACATAATTGAGACACGTTTGTTTATAACATAGCATGTCAAATTATAGGAATATGTAAAACACATTTGAACAAAAACACATATAATATTTTAACTTTAATGCATTTAGCAACCAAGAACCCTGGCTAAATTATCTGCGAGATTGATTTGATTATGTTGTTTATATATATAAGGTGGAAGATTTGTTCATCTATCTCTGTATCAAATAGGCATATGTACTTACATAAACAAACTTTAAAATACACATCTATTGAATAATCAAACTTAAAAACCCCAAGAAAATATGCAAAACTGAGCCTCGTCCACTACTATTCGTCACACAAATCAACCATGTGTCATACAACCCTAGAAGATAGTGGTGGACATAAGATTATATTCAGATGTTAACTTTAACTATATTAGACTTTGAGGTAGACTTTGTTAGTTGATTTTTCAAATATTAAGTTTAGTAAATTAGACTTTGAGATATAATTTTTTTGTAATTTGTTTTCAAATATTAATTTTAATAAATTAGACTTTGAGGTATAACTTTTTTGTAAAAAAAATAATCCTTATGAGAAAACTACATTTACCATAGATGTAAAAGTCCTTTCTTTAGATAAATAATATCTTAAGAGTAAAAAAAACATTATTAACGAATAGTGCTTAGGAATTGTGACATTTATTTGATAAATGTTAGTAGTTTTAATTTAATTTAATGGTCTTTGATTACTTGAAAAAACTATAATACCGTTATCTTTTTTAATTTATTCTTTTATTTTAAGTTTTATTTATTTAAAATATCATTAATTTATATCTAAGAATAAATAAAATATTAATTATTACTTATAAATAATTAATAAACTATTACTATCACCACCACCAACTTCTACCACGATCGTCAATCACCACCCCACCATCCGCCTAACATCTACCACACACACATAGATCATAAGACAAAACCAAAACTCAAACCAAGATGGTTGTGGTGGTGAAAGCCGGCAATTGAAACACTACAACCGGACTCAAAATCATAACAAATCTAGAAACCTGAAAATCAAAATCGTAACACACAAATCCAAACAATAAAACTAAAAATGAAATATAACGATGGTGATCGCATGTGTTGGTAATGCGGCAAAGAGAGAGAGAGAGAGAGAGAGAGAGAGAGAGAGAGAGAGAGAGAGAGAGAGAGAGAGAGAGAGAGAGAGAGAGAGAGAGAGAGAGAGGAGAGAGATATGGGATGTGAGGGGTGAGGGGACTGGAACTCTTCTTCCTCCTCCGACATGTATACATCGAAGTTTTTTACCAAGAGTGGAAGGGGTTGGGAGAGAGACAACAAGTTTATGGTTTGAGATTATTAATACAATAATAATTGTTATAATAATATAGTATTAAGAAAAGAAATAAGAAAAATAGAATAAGGGTATCATGGTCTTTTTAAATGAAAGAGGTAGTATATTTTGGTCTTTTTAAGTTACACCTGATACCATCAACATACTAAAACTCAAGTAGTAAGGACCTGAAGTGTAATAAAAAAGAGTTTAGAAACTGAAAATAAAATAAATAACAAACCATAGTTAAAGACCAAATGTATAGTTACTCTATATTTACTAGTTTAATTAAAAGAAGTATTTTAATAACTAAGTTTTTAAGGAGAAAAACTTTGAAGATCTCAACACTTTGACATTGTTTCAAGATGCATACGAATCTTTGTAATAATGTCACATGAAACGTGAACCTTCAATTCGTTATCCCCTCTTCTAGTGCATCATTTGATCGTGGTTCATTATTCTACTACCTCCATTTAAAACTCAAGAAAATATCACTCGCATAAGCGTATTGTAAAGTTACGTCTTTTTTTAAGCGACAACATAAGAGGGATTTTGTGACATCTTTTAATATTAGATAGACTAGATATTTGACTCTCTTAAATAAAAGGTTATAATATTGTTTCACCTCTTATATTGGGTGCATATAGAGGTGAAAAAAATTCGATTTTTGTCCGTCACAGACGGTCCAAACTTTTTTTTTTGAAATATCGTAGTTGAGATTAGACCTTTCTTAAATGGTCTCGGATGATATTTTTTTAGTCAAGACCAGTTCGGTCCACATTATCAGATCGAATTTTGGTCTGTTTTTTTGTTTGAAGCATTTCCTAAGAAACTAGTTATTATACGGGACATTACTCATTACACAAAAGCTTAATATTTTGAAGATTTTATTAACAAAAACTATATGACAAAGTGGTACAAAATTTCGGCCTTACTAAAAAACGTAAAAGAAGAGTTGAGCTTCCTAAAAAAACACTATTAAATAAATAATGTTATCTCAAAACAATGTCGACACTTTGTTCTAACATTTACAATCAATTATTTTTCCTTTGAAAATCAAAATAGGGTCAAATGCAATAATTATATATATATATATATATATATATATATATATATATATATATATATATATATATATATATATATATATATATATATATATATATATATAGAAATTGGATCAATAAAGAACCATGTGTTAAACAAAGAACCTAAAGAACCAATCTGGACATTCGGATCATCAATATAAATGGATAGGATTGATCGATGGCAAAACTGTAATTATTATATATTAATTTAGGATGAATATGACAAAAATGTAATTATCCCTCTCCCACACCCACGATTTTTAAAAAAAAAAACCTTCAAAAACTTTAAATTGCCATAACTTTTTAAGTTTTGTGAATTTAATCAAAAAAATTATATCATTCTTTTAGTTTTTTAATCCTCTTTCAAACAAGATCACTCTTCCTATACTTTTCTAAAAAAAATTTGAAAATGATTTTTTTGGCATTTTGGATTACCCAGCTCAAAATGCAAACTACGGATTTTGCATTTAGGCTTGAATTACCCAGCTCAAAATGCAAACTACGGATTTTGCATTTAGGCTTGAATGAATCCAGCTCAAAATGCAAACTACGGATTTTGCATTTATGCTTGAATTACCCAGCTCAAAATGCAAACTACGGATTTTGCATTTAGGCTTGAATTACCCAGCTCAAAATGCAAACTACGGATTTTGCATTTTGGGCTTGAATGAACCCAGCTCAAAATGCAAACTACGGATTTTGCATTTTGAGTTTGAATGAACCCAACTCAAAATGCAAACTTTGCATTTAAAAAAAAAGTTTCAGAAATATATCAAGTCCGGTCTTGTTCGAAAGAGGACGAAAAACTGAATCTAATGGTATAATTTTTTTGTTAAAATTGTTAAAAACGAACGAGTTATGATTATTTAAAGTAATTGGGGGTTTTTTTAAGTTTGTTGGGAGAAGATTTGCTTGGTGCTGTAGGCGCCGATTTTCTTTCTTTTTTTTTAATTTCCTTTTTTGCCCCTAGACTATGTGTCAAATGTCATCACCAGGGAGGTTCTTTAGGTTCTTTGTTTAAGGGAGGTTCTTTGTTTAACAAAATGCAAAATGCAAAAAATACAAAAATGCAAAATGCAAAATATCAAAACTGCAGGTCATGCAAGCTTCCAAAATGCAAAATGCAAACCCTCAACTCTCATTTGCATTTTCACAATTTGATTCAATGAAATGCAGCCAAAAATGCAAAATATATACCGAAACCCAAAATGCAAATTTACATAATCAAAACCACCACCTTTATTGAACTGTGTTTCATTCAAAAATGCAAAATACAAAAATACAAAAAATCAAAGTTACAGGTCATGCAAGCTTTCAAAATGCAAAATACAAACCCATAACTTAATCTTTGCATTTTCACGATCATAAATATAGCCGTACATCATGTTTTGGAAAGTGCTTGCCAAAATATCTATGAGATATATAAAATAATTGAATGGAACGACTCACGGCCATCTCAAAAATATCTTCTATCACTCATTTTTCCATTTAATTTAGGGTACCAAAACAAAACGTTTTTTGTAGACTGTAAGTTTAACTCGTCAAGTAATAATCATATATTCATATTAGATCAGAGGCTACCCCGTAAAAGGGAATTTCAAGATCGATTTTCATTAAAAATTAAAATAAATTAAGCAACTTTTTTCCTAACTGTTTTTTAACCCCTTTGTTGATATGTTTTTGTTTCAAGAACCCTCCCTATAACATTTGCATTTTCACGATCATTTAATGAAAATACAGCCCAAAATGCAAAGTATATATTGAAACACAAGGTTTTTACAGTTGACAAAACTTGTGTTTTGCAGCCCAAAATGCAAATTACATATTTAAAACCAAAATGTAAAATACATACACAACACTACAATACAGCCCAAAATGCAAACAAATTTTGCATTTCAAAAAAAAAATTAGAAAAATATAGGAAGAGTGGTCTTGATTGAAAGAGTATTAAAAAACTAAAAGATTGGTATAATTTTTTTATTTAAATTCACAAAACTTAAATAGTTATGATTATTTAAAGATTTGAGGAAAATTTTTTTAACTTGAATTTAGGAAGTGCTGTAGTATTCGTGAGTTATGGGGTGGGAGAAAGGGATTTTTCATGTTTACCTTTTTCATTCTTAATAAATATATGATAATTACAATTTTGCCACAAATTAATATGAGTCATTGATCAAGTTAATCTAAAGGCCATGATTGATTTTTTAGGTACTTTGTTTAAGACATGGTTCTTTGATGCTATTTCTATATATATATATATATATATATAGGGGTAGGTTCAAATGAGAACTTAAATATTTTTGAGTATGGAAGAGTCAATCCCAGCCGTCCAATTCCCCTCCTTCAATGTCATTGCCTACCCATGAATTCCTCACATGCACCCTGCCACACTCGATTCCCCCATGCTCTCCATCCATGAATTCCACTTACAAAATGAACGGCTGAGATTGAGTCTCTCATTCTCAATTAATTTATCATTCTCATTTGAATATATATATATATATATACTACATTATAAAGCATTTAACTTTCTCTCTTAAAATTTTTAAGACTACTTAATTTTAAGTGGTACAAATTTTTTTGCTTAATATACAAACACTTAAAGCAATAGCTTAAACAATCATTCCCTTGATTATCTCAACTAATTTAAAGCAATTATTACTTTAATAAATCGTTAAACATCTAAAAAATTATTATTTTATCTCATGATGACTAAATTACTTATATCAATACAATTTTAAGGCTATAATATATTTTTCTCTAATTATTCAATATCACTCTGGTAGGAGTGATATTAAAGGGTGAGGTCTTGGGTTCAAGTCTCACCAACAACCTACTCTGGTATGATATCAGAGGGAAGGATTGGGGTGTATTGGGCTGCAGACCTGACATGCCGGAGTTGGTAGCGCCGGTATGAGACCGGTAGGCGCCGGCCGGGTGTTACAGATAGGTTGACTAACATCGCATTTCACATATCATACCATACTTTTTAAATCAAACATGTTATCGAGCACAGACTATTGTAATCGCCGCCGCATTGTGCGGGTACAATACTAGTGTGTGTGTGTGTGTATATATATATATATATATAGAGAGAGAGAGAGAAAGAGAGAGAGAGATAGGAGGTTTCATTCGAGAACCGTTGTTAGTGCGAGAACTGCGAGAACCAATCTCAGTCGTTCCTTGGATATGAGAAGTTCATGGATGAGGAGCGTGGGGGGATAAAGTGTGGAAGGGTGGACAATGACATTGAATGAGGGGAATTGGATGACTCAGATTGGTTCTCGCGGTTCTCGCACTAATAATGGTTCTCAAATGAGTTTCTTCCTATATATATATAGGGAAGGTTCATATGAGAATGAGAAATTAAAAGAGAATGAGAGACTCAATCTTATCCATTTATTAATTTGTAAGTGGAATTCATGGATGGAGAGCGTGGGCGATAGAGTGTGGCAGGGTGCATGTGAGGAATTCATGAGTTGACAATGACATTGAAGAAGAAGGAATTAAACGACTCGGATTGAGTTTCCCATTCTCATTTAATTTATGGTTCTAATCTAAACCTCCCACTATATATATATATATATATATATATATATATATATATATATATATATATATATATATATATATATATATAGGGAGCGTTCATTCGAGAACCGTTGTTAGCGTGACGCGAGAACCAATCTCAGCCATTCTTTGGATACGGGAAGATCATGGATGGAGAGCGTGGAGGGATAGAGTGTGGCATGGTGCAAGTGAAGAAATCATGGGTGGGTACTGGGTAATGACATTGAAGTAGGGGAATTGGACGGCTTTTATTGGTTCTCGCGGTTCTCTCACTAAGAATGGTTCTAAAATGAACTTCTTCCTATATATATATATATATATATATATATATATATATATATATATATATATATATATATATATATATATATATATATATATATATATATATATATATATATATATATGAAAAAGTTCATGCGAGAACCATTCTTAGTGCGAGAACCCTTTTTTCGTACGAGAATTATGAGAACTATTTCTGGCTACTCATTTAATTTGTTGTGTTTTTTAGTTAATTTAAATAGGAAAGGGTAGTATGAATATTTTTATATTTCCACCACTTTTTTTTTAAACTAATATACCCATCAAACAAAAAAGTGTTAAATTACGAAAACTATACTAAATTAATGACAAAATTATGCTCTTTTATTTGAGATCGATCTTGATATATTTTTTTTGGAAAAAGAAAGTTGCATTTGCTGGTTTCTTTTCACTACAGCTCGACATGTGCACTAGTACAAATTTTGCACTTGTGCATATCTACATCTATGCTGAAAAAACTAGGTGATCTGTGCATATGAATAAGTGCAAAATTTGTAGTTATGCACATGTAGAGATGTGCTAAAAAAAAAACCCCACTAAGCACATAAAAAAAATTGAAAAAATATATCAAGACCGGTCTAAAATTAAAGAGCATAATTTTCTCGTTTATTTGATATAATTTTCGTAATTTAACACCTCTCCGTTTTATGTATATATTAGTTTAAAAAATACGGGGTAATGTAAAGATATCCAAACTACCCTTAATTAATTCAGGATAAGTTTAATTAGTTTAAAGTTATTCATTAAAAACTCTTTAATCTCAACCTCTATCTCTTTGATCAATGACTATAAGGCTATCCGTTATACTCCTCATTTCTCTTTCCTTACACACTGCCATATCAGCGACATATCATTTTTCCTCTCATTCCCTTTCCCTTACTCATTACAAGTGTTATATCTTTTCTTTTCCCTTTCCATTTCCCCCATTTTTTATTTTATTTTTATATTAAATAAATCATTATTAAACTAAATATTTTTTTCATTAATTATATTTAAAAAAGAAAATTACATAATTTTAAATTCCTAATACGATAATAATAATAAAAAAATTACATAAATTAAATTTCTATACGATAATAATAAAAAATTACATAATTTTAAATTTAAAAACTATGCAACTATATAAAAAACTAACGGTTTAATGGAGGTCAATCATACTTTTGTCGAATTACTTCTTTCATTTTGAATGTTGTAGCCAAAACACCTCCCTATGGAGTGTATTGTGAGATTTGTTTAGAAAAGATGAAGAAAAGATTAGACATATGAAAAATTAAAAAAAAATGTTTAATATATATAGAGTGTAAAAATAAAAAAGAAAAAAGAAAAAAGGAAAAAGAAAAAAATTAAAAGTAGCCGTTGAACGGCATTATTTTTCAAAATGGGGGTGGGGGGGGGGGGGGGGGTTGGCGTCCGAGTCGAGAAGCCCGCTGCTGCCTCTACCCGGCGAGCCCGCTGCACCCGTAATGGTGTTCCTTGGGGAACCCGCTGCAAACTCGCGCTTGGCGAGTCCCCCATAACGGATCGCCTAATTGGTTCTCACAGTTCTCGTACGAAAAATGGTTCTCGTTTGAACCATCCCCTACATATATGTGTATGTGTATGTGTGTTGGTTCTCTTTTGAACCGTCCCATATATATATATATATATATATATATATATATATATATATATATATATATATATATATATATATATATATATATATATATAATGGATCAATAAAGAATCATGTGTTAAACAAAGAACCTAAAGAACTAATCTGGACCACTAGATCATCAAAATCAATGGATGGGATTGAACAATGGCAAAACTGTAATTATTATGTATTAAATTATGAAGAAAAGGGTAAATATGGAAAATGCCACTCCCAACAACCTAGGAATTTAAAAAAATAACCCCAAAAACTTTAAATTGTCATAACTTTTTAAGTTTTGTGAATTTAAACAAAAATAATTATACTAATCTTTTAGTTTTTTAATCCTCTTTCAAACAAGATCACTCTTCCCATATTTTTCTAAAAAAAATTTTAACATTAAAATTTTGTTTGCATTTGGGCAGCAGGTAGTGTTTCTGTCGGATTTTGCATTTTGGAAGCATTTTGCATTTTGCATTAATAGGGTTTAGTTCATAAAAGTGTATCCAACTTTACACCTTTTGCTATTGTATGTACTGAACTTTCAAACTTACCATTTGATATATCTAACTTTTCAAACTTAGCTTTTTTATGTATCCATTAACCTGATTAGCAGGTAGCAGGTAATTTTATGATTTTTTATTTATTTTTTATACCACTAAATTGCCACATCAGATCTTCATCCATCTCCATCTTCAATACACCTTCATTAAGATGAACTCAAACAAATTTGATTACAGGTGAACTCAACAAATCGAAACCCAGAATACACAAACAAATCAAACAAATGAAACCAACAGATCGATAAACACAAACAGATGAACTCAATGGATCGATTATGAACTCAAACAAATCCACAAATAGATGAAGTCAACAGATCAATTATGATTCTGGGTTTCATCCTAATCAAACAAATCAACAGATAGAAACCCTAAATTCAACACACATTTGTAGATGTGTTCCAACACCCAAACAAAGTGCAAATCTGTTATAAACAAAGCGAAACCCTAAATTCAAAACCTTTGTATAAAATCATAACATACCTGAGCAAATCAAAGACTGAAAATCGCAAATGAACCATCAAGATTTAAGTCACTGTCGTTGATGGAAGCCCCATCGAGAACTCCATCGAGATCTGCTTCACCGCCCTGCTCACCGCCGTTGATGGAAGCCCCATCGAGAACCCATATCTGCTTCACCGGAAAACCCCTCACCGCCCTTCTTCACCGCTGTTGATGGAAGCCCCATCGAGAACTCAGGTCTGCTTCACCGGAAAAACTCGAAACCATCCGACCGCCGATACAAATGTAAAACTCAGATGGAGATGTAAAACTCAGATGGAGATGTAAAACTCAGATGGAGATGCCGAGATGGAAATCTGAGATGAAACAGATGAAGAATGGCCACCGATGAACCGGATGACGGTGGCGGTGGTGTCGGAAGTGGATGACGGTGGCGGTAACCCCTTTACTATGAGCAAGGAAACTTCAAGGAAACCTCCATCTGAGGGAGATCTGCTTTGCATCCTAATCGAAACCTCCATCTGAGGGAGATGAAGAAGCCTAATCAACTGAGATGAAAAACCCTATTATTTTTATTAAATTAAATATTAGTTTTATTTTGAATTATTTTTAAATTAGAAATTCCATGTCACATGTCATGTAACTCATCACATCATCAAAACTTGTACCACATCAGCAGGTAACATGCTATAATAGGTTAAGTACATTGATTGGTAAAATTTTGAGACTTTAATACATCAAATGGTAAGTTTAAAAGTACAGTACATACAATAGCAAAAGGTGTAAAGTTGGATACACTTTTATGAACTAAACCATTTCATATTTTGCATTTTGGAAGCATATGGATGACCTGCATGATGATATTTTGCATTTTTCGATTTTTTGCATTTTGCATTTAGTATGAATAGAACGCAAAATGCAAAATTTGCATTTAAAAAAAAAGTTTCTGAAATATATCAAGCCCGATCTTGTTTGAAAGAGAACGAAAAACTGAATCTAACGGTATAATTTTTTGATAAAAATTGTTAAAAATGAACGAGTTATGATCATTTAAAGTAAGTGGGGTTTTTTTTAAGTTTGTTGGGGGTTGCTTGGGGGGAGGGCTGTGACACGCCGGTTTTTTTTTAATTTCTTTTTTTGCCCCTAAACTATGTGTCACGTGTCATTACCAGAGAAGGTTCTTTAGGTTATATGTTTAAGGGAAGTTCTTTATATAACCTTACCCTATATATATATAGGCAAAAGTTCAAACGAGAACTGCTTTTCGTATGAGAATTGCGAGAACCAATCTGAGTCGTCCAATTCCCCCTCCTTCAATGTCATTGCCCACCCATGAATTCCTCACATGCACCCTGCCACACTTGATCCCTTCCACGCTCCCCATCCATGAACTTCCCATATTCATGGAACGGCTGAGATTGGTTCTCGCAATTCTCCTACGAAAAACAGTTCTCGTTTGAACCCTCCCCTATATATATATATATATATATATATATATATATATATATATATATATATATATATATATATATATATATATATATATATATATATATAGGGGAAGGTTCATGCGAGAACCGTTGTTAGTGCGAGAACCGCGAGAACCAATCTCGGCCGTTCCTTGGATATGGGAAGTTTCATGGATGGTGAGCGTGGAGGGATAGAGTGTGGCAGGGTGCATGCGAGGAATTCATGGGTGGGCAATGACATTGAATGAGAGAGAATTGGACGGCTCAGATTTGTTCTCGCAGTTCTCGCACTAAGAATGGTTATTGCATGAACTTTTTCCTATATATATATATATATATATATATATATATAGACAAAAGTTCATGCGAGAACCGTTGTTAGCGCGAGAACCGCGAGAACCAATCTATGCCGTCCAATTCCCCCTCCTTCAATGTCATTGCCCACCCATGAATTCCTCACATGCACCCTGCCACACCCTATCCCTCCACGCTCTCCATCCATGATACTTCCCATATCCAAGGAACGGCTGAGATTGGTTCTCGCGGTTCTCGCATGAACCATCCCCTATATTATATATATATATATATATATATATATATATATATATATATATATATGTTTGTGTGTGTGAGTGTGTGTAACAGTACAAGCAGCAGTTGTTTGTGATTATTAAAACGATGCACGTATTTTTCACTTACTACAACTACATGAATTTAAGCTAAAAAACAAGTATATACATATATGCCACTTATTGCATGTGTTTGATATATATTCCTTTGGTGTTGTATTCATTAATAGATTGATGATTGAGCCAACGCAAATTAAAGGCACCTCTCTCGTATATATGCGTTGGGTAAATCATATCTTCTAAATATTGTTATCATCATTGTCATTATTATTATTATTAGGGTATAGTTATATAGAATAATGTTTATCAGAATCTTTATAGTGATAACATGTATCAGTTTTTAAAAGATTAAAATGAAAAAAAACTAATTAAAAATTGGCAACCTTTTTTGTAATATCCATCTGATCTTTAATTAAACATATCTTTGTCATATTTAAGAATTTTACAAGAAGTTATATCAATCGATTCAGTTTATTGTTTTCTTTAAATCAAGACTAAATAATTAAAATGTAATTTTACCAACATCTACATATTAATTAATCTATATACACTTAAAAAATCTATAAAGAGAACACTGTTTAATGTATCTCTTAGTTAATTATTGTAATGTTAACATATTAAACGAAATATTTATTTTTTAATTAATAAATTATCACACAAAAATTCACAACGCATCATAGACATGTGACAGGAGATTACAAGTGGCTCGTCTGTTTGCTCTTACACCATACGGAATGGATTAATTATGAATGTATTATCATCCCTACCTCAAAATACGGCACAAGCATAGCATTCTTGGTATGGTGATTCGACGGAGAAAAAAAAAAGAGAAAAGAAATATAATTAATGATTAAAATTTTAAGAGAAAATTACACTAATCGTTTATATGGTTTACCATTTATTATCCTAATTGTTTCTGTACTTCATTAATTATACTAGTGGTCTTTACTATTTTAATTTTGTTGCATTGATAGTCCCTGGTCTGAAAAGACTATAATCTCATTTTTTTATTAATTTACACCTTTCTTTTATATTTTTATTACTTATTCAATAATTAGATATTATTAAAAATAATAAGAAACAAACAAACAAACCCCAGCCCCCTCCCCATCGATCCCCTTCGCCACCATGGCACCACCATCGCCACCATGGCACCACCACCGTAGCTCACCATCATCTCTGTAACTAACACACCCACACATACACACTTCATCACCGTATGAAGAACCAATTTACCCCCAATCAAGAACAGAACAAACCCTAATAAAAAACAAGAACAATCAAACCCTAAAATTAGTGTTACTTCAAGCCCATTACAAAGAAGAATTAAACCCTAAAATTGAAAACGTCACAAACAGATAACACAAACTGAAACCCTAAGTTCACTCCGTCCAATACACAATCGAGAAAAGGGTATTCTATATTTGTAAAATTAAAGAAGTAATATAAAAAATTAAACTAACCCACAACCGTAGAATCATACGAACACTCGAAAAAACCCTAATTCGCCGCCTCTATTATTCTTTTTCCCTTGGGATGTCAGTATGCTTGAATTGTATTTTGGGGAAATTGGCGTGTGTAATGAAGAAAGGAAGCGAAGAGTGTCTAAATTAGGTTGTGAAATATGAAAGGGAGATGGAGAATGAGAAGAACGACGGAAACCGCTTTGATTGTGTTTGCCATGACTGACGATGGTGATGGTGGTCTTCTCTAGCGAGGCGAAATTGAGAGTCACCGGTGGAGGGGGGAATGATGTAGACGGTGATGGTTAAGAGATGAGATCAAGAGAGATTGTGAGGGGGGGTTGTTTTTTTTTTAACTGCATATAGTATTAATTCCATACTACAAAGTTATGTTTGTACCCATGTTTACACAACTTAATTCATGGTACACATCAGAGATAATTGGTTTACATCTAGCATGGAAAACATCACAACTAACAAACACAGATTCTGCATTCCTTTTTTGAGGATAGTAGCAGTCAAAATGGAACATCACATACAACAACAACCAAGTTCAATTTCTGGTTTGACTTGGTTAATCCGCAAGACGCACGACAAATGCCTTTAACGTATCCTGTTTCCTGCCTCAATCTTAATCTCCATGTCATCACATAGCCGCATGCAAGACATCCAACAACCTTATGTATCATCATCTCATGTTTATTTTTGAAAAAACTCGTTGTCCATACCCATTAGTCGAATACCTGCTCCACCATACCCTTCACGAATACCCGTGAGCCTTTGTCCCGCATCCCAGTCGCTATAGCTTTTTCATCGTGCCCATCTGTACTTCTTGTACATTCCTTTAAACGGTCCTTTGTAGTTTTTCTTACTGCCATGTCCAAAGCACACAGTGTGGTACATAATATAATCATGTTTGAGACCATATACGACATTCATAGCACGTATGCATATTCAAGCTGTCAGTGATGCTTATTTAAAGGCGCGCACGTTTAGGGAAATAAGCATGCAACTGACTGAAAGACTCTGGAGCTCAACAGGGTAGCCTAGGATTGAAAAATATACGATAACCTTCCCCCCTCTCAACCATTAACCATCCCCCATGATCCATTCAAGCTGTTCTAACAAAAGACTCTAGATCTCTATTGTTTTGAAAGGGGTTTAGGGTTTAGGGTTTAGGGTTTAAGGTAAACCCGTATTCTCCCCACCTGTCCTCCATACCTCCTTTCACCAGATTCACACCATTTCACACCCCATATTGCACCACGTCCTAGTTTGGCCACCACCCTACACCAGGCCTCTACCTTTGCCCCCTTGTAACACCAACCCATCCCAACCCTCCCTTGGTATAATTAAGGTTTGGCACCCACCAAAGAAGGCAACCTCCCCTAGGCTAAAAATATGCAAGTTTTTCAATGTTACACAATTTTTGAAGCTTGAAGAAAGGAATTATACTCGTGAGTGGGTAACACATGATTAGTAGGGAAGGCTTAACACCTTATATCATCAGTTCAGATATGGTGCAACCACCTGCACTAATACCCCTATCCCAGATTTAGTAAGATGTGTGAGGGTTGCAATGTGCCCATGTGTGTGCTAAAAGTGGTGCCACCTTATCACAGCCGCAAAGGAAAGTATATGGCTCATAAGCACCCCTTACTATCTTATAACTCCGTCCTTTGTATTCAATGTACCTGCAATAAGTTAGTACCAACATATAATAGTTTATGTAATCTGCCACTCCATACCCAGACCCACACATAACATGACACAACTCTGAAAACCCGTATTTTGCATAGTGGCACACATATGAATAGTAAAATGACCGCCTAACCTCCTGGACTCATACCCGACTAAAACCTTATACCCAAACCCAAGCCCCCAAACTCATGTGAGCCTGTATATCTAATCAAGACAACAAAATGAACAATCCAAGTCTATCCAACCAAGAGCTCACGATAGCACCATCAATATAAACGTTAGCTCTTGTATAAGCAAATAAATGACACATATACTACCCATGATACCCTTGAGATTGGGTTTGCAATTGCATATTTTAATGATGGTCTAAGCTCCCACATCATGCCAGCAAATGACTTGGCCTGTAACCTGCAATCTGCACAGAACAACAACAAGTTGTAATACAAAGAGCATAGATTTAAGTCCACACAATCCACGGGTATGCCCTTGAAATTCCTGCCTTAACGAGGGCATTTGCTTCGTTATTGAGATTACGATCCACATGCCTGACAATCATCAAGGTTCCTTTTTAAGGAAAGAAAATCTCTTAACTACATTGCTGCACTCCACCGGGACATCACACTCGCCTTGTATTATCCTAAGCACTTGCATTGAATCCGATTCCACTACGACCTTTTTGACATACTTTTTCCTTTGTCCGATTAGCGCTAGAAGGCAAAAGTAGATGACCTCGAGCTCACAGTTAAGAGCCATTGAAACCTGCACTGATTTATAAAATGCACCTACTATTTACCTTTATAATCTCTTCACACCCCTCCTATACCCCCTTTTCGGGTAAATCTTGCGACCTCCCCGTTAACTCTGCATGTAAGAAGGTCCTCCTTAACCCTCCTGAATTAGTTTCCCAACTGATGATCTTACCTTATTTGCTACAATATACTAGCGAATTATAATAAAAAAATAATAATAATGTTTTATTAATTAAGTAAATAAATAAAAAACAAAATAGGGGTTTAATAGTCTTTTTAAGTAAAAAGAAAAGGACATTTTAGTCTTTTTATTTACTGAGGGGACCACTAGTATAATTAATGAAACACATAGACAATTGGTGTAATAAGTAGCAAACCATATGAACGATTGGTGTAATTTTCTTAAAATTTAATTTAATAATAGTTTAAAACTTTTGAAGTGTGAAAAACATAATTATTATAATATCTAATAATTTGCATGAAGTATTAACA
Source organism: Pulicaria dysenterica (assembly GCA_947179395.2). NCBI lineage: Eukaryota > Viridiplantae > Streptophyta > Magnoliopsida > Asterales > Asteraceae > Pulicaria > Pulicaria dysenterica. The sequence goes on from OX359289.1 coordinate 100,150,760, forward strand.
GTAATTTTTTTGACTTTTACCGAATTAATCAAATTATATATTTATCCATCCGATTATTAACACAAAGTAGAGTTTAGCAGGGTGGTAAAGTGCGGGTGTTAGATATGTTTGAGGTCTCGGTTCGATTCTTAATATTAGGTAATTTGTGATTCTTAGTTTGCCTTAAATCATCGGTGTACACGTGACTTTTATTTAAGTATTTTTTTCTATTCCACAGGCAGAGTTTGTTTTTTCTTTTTACTTTTCCAAGAGTTATTTATTAATGTTTTAAAAATGAATTTATTTTATAGCGTTTTTTTATTTTATTTATTATTTCTTTTGATTTCAGATTTTATTGTTTTGTTTCGTTTTTATTTTAGTATTTTAATATAAAACCGTTTTATACGTTTATTAGAAACCCGTCGTCACAAATTAAAGAGAAACCGGTTATTTCTCAAAGTTGAAGTATAAAAAAACAAATGAGCTATGAACAATGTGAGGTTATAGCCATCGTGGTAAATGTTTTTTTAAACAAATTAAATCCCACACGTCATACTCTACTCCCCCGAAAAGTTTAAACACGAAAAAGAAAAAAATTAAAATTAAAATTAAAATTAATTAATTATGGTGGAAGAATGTAGAAGGTATGAAGGGTGGTATGGTAATTTAACGTAATTGGAGAGCCGTTGTGTGGTATCATTTTAGTTTATGAGCAGTCGCTTTCCACAACGGTCAGAAAATGCACCGGCTAATTGCTCTTCGCCACTCGTTTCTTTTCATTTCTCTTCTTTCATTTTCTTGTTAGGTTTACGTGGTCCCCTAAAATTAATCCAAATAATTATTTATTTCATTTTTTAAAAAATAAATTCATTAATTATATATTATTTCAAATTTAAACATTACTTTATTAAGACTGAAAATGGCATAAACACTTACGATCAAATTTTTTTATATTATTTGTAAAAAATATATATATAAAAATTAAATTCTTTGAAGTATATATATATTTTTTAAGTAAAAAATGTTATTACATAACTAACATATTCCATAAGTAGCTTAAAATCATTTTATTTCATTTGTATTACGGTAAAATAAACGGAACCTTATAATGCATAATTTGTCAAGCCGTTGTTAAAGAATATTTCAATATATATATTATATACTCCCAAATATAATAATTTATTATGCTCCAGAAAAAAGGCTGGCTTAATATTTTTTTACTAAACGCAAAGGCTGGCCTAAATGACAAGCAATAATTCCATGACACTCTGTTATGTATGTATGGAATATGGATAATAACACAACACACAAACAAACAATTTTGAATCTATCAATTATCCTTCTGCGCTTTCCAGAACAAACAAACAGACCCACAACACACTCAAAGCATTATTATTATCAAATTAATCAATCATTAATGACAGAAAACAATTACATTAGTAAATTAACAAATACCCATTAATCTTTTTCCTTCAAAATGAAAACTTTTCTACTATAAAACCCTATCTTCTGTCCTCACCAAATCACCACATCCCAAATCTCTAATCTAGAGAGAGAAAGAGAGTGTGCTACTGTCTGACCTGTAGAGGGAAGTAAGCAATGGAGGGTAAGGAAGAAGATGTGAAGCTTGGAGCCAACAAGTTTACTGAAAGGCAGCCAATTGGGACATCTGCTCAATCAGATAAGGACTACAAGGAGCCACCACCAGCACCTTGGTTTGAGCCTGGGGAGTTGTCTTCATGGTCTTTTTACAGAGCTGGGATTGCTGAATTTGTAGCAACTTTCTTGTTTCTTTACATTTCTGTGTTGACTGTTATGGGTGTTGTCAAATCTCCCACTAAATGTGGTACTGTGGGTATTCAAGGAATTGCTTGGGCTTTTGGTGGTATGATCTTTGCTCTTGTCTACTGTACTGCTGGTATCTCAGGTATGCATCATTTCCATCAAAACCCTAATCTTTTACCTTGTTTACCTTATTTCTAACTTTATGCTTACTGATTCCATCAAATCCCTAGTCTTGAATCTTGATTGTCTAGCTCAATTCTAACATTAAGCTTGGTAAATAATGGTGAATTTTCTCTAATTATAAGCTTTTTCATGGTATACTTGCTAGATATTCTTTTATACTTTTAATTTTGGTTGTTGGCCTTCAGTTATAACCCAAAGTTTCAAATTTTAAAAAGAATTCATCCTTGAGTTAAAAATTAACCGCACTTTAGTGTGTCAAGATTAACTCTTTTTCTGCAAACCCGCTTCAGGTTTTAAGCTAAAGTTTATGTTTGTTTATCATTTAAATGAATGAACAAAAATTAACACGAAATAACCAATCTTTTGAACATTCAAACACACATGCTCGTTCTTTGTTCAGCTAAAGTAACGAACACGATCATAGAAATCCGTTCGTTTATCTGTGTTCATTTATATGTTCGGCTAAAGTTAAACTAGCTTACTAAAGTTTCAATCTTTAGGTTTAATTTTGATAATTAACAGCGAATAAATTTGAATTTGGTGTAAAACAGGAGGGCATATCAACCCAGCTGTGACATGGGGTTTGCTATTAGCAAGAAAACTATCTGTGACCAGGGCAGCGTTCTACATGGTGATGCAGTGCCTTGGAGCCATCTGTGGTGCAGGTGTGGTCAAGGGTTTCCAGGGCAAGCACCAGTTCACTACTTTGGGTGGTGGAGCCAATGTTGTAAACCCTGGTTACACCAAGGGAGATGGTCTTGGTGCCGAGATTGTTGGCACTTTTGTGCTCGTTTACACCGTCTTCTCTGCCACTGATGCCAAAAGAAGTGCCAGAGACTCCCATGTTCCTGTATGTTCAATAATAATACTCTTGCCCACAAGATGAACATGTTCAAAAGGATCAAACTTTTGTTGACTTCGAATGTTTTCTTGTAGATTTTGGCTCCTCTGCCAATCGGGTTTGCTGTTTTCTTGGTCCATTTGGCTACCATTCCCATCACTGGAACTGGCATCAACCCTGCAAGAAGTCTTGGAGCCGCGATAATCTACAACAAGGACCATGCTTGGGATGACCATGTAAGATTTTGGTTTGATTTTCTAAGTCAACATTCATTTCACTGCAGATTTGTTCATAATAATTTAAGTTTCTTTTGCTTTGGTTCTTTTGCAGTGGGTCTTCTGGGCTGGTCCATTCATTGGAGCTACACTTGCTGCTTTGTATCATCAGATAGTCATCAGAGCCATTCCCTTCAAGACAAGATCTTAAATTCTTTTATATTTCTTTCATTTGTCTCATCTGTGTTAATTATGGCGTGATGTTCTTCAATCAAATGTGAAATTTTTCTGTAATGTTATTTGACATATTGCTCTCTGTTAATAAATGTGTGTAAATTATCCCCCCACAAAAAAAAAAGAAAAAGAAAAAAAATTCATTCTTTCTGGTTCCATTTAATATAAGAATTGATATCAAGGAAGTGTTGGTTACTCTCTTGAGTCATTCACAAAACCAGGTACAAGTACACACATGTGCTATATATGGCCCAATTGCAGTTTTATAAGGAGAAGTTTGGACGTTCAAACTAGAAAGAAAGTTGAACAACAAACAAGTAGGGAGTCTCTTCGTGAAAATGTCGGTGTACTTTGATAACCAATACATACTCTGATCATGAGGAAACATAGAGAACACAAACATTACCAAGAGAAACTTGATCGCAAACAAAGTGAACATAGATCTGTATGCGTTTAGTCCGCTGGTCATCAAGTTTCGACCTATGCATTTGTCACTCCTTGATATTCTAGCTCAACGCTCGCCTCTATAAGCATTAAATGAGCAAATGCAAGACTTGGTGACATGTGTGTCGTAGTAATTGAGTTTAGAATGTGTCTGTGGGAGTTCAAACATGGGTTGCAGTATGACATGTTAGCACCAGAACGAATGCCTTCTGCATAATTGTGTAGAGGTAAGACTAGATCAAAGACTGAATGATAGCATGTAAGAAACCTTTGGATGGAGCGATGAGGAAAATATCATCAATATAATACAAGGTAGGCAGTCTTTCCATTATGATAAAGATCAATCTGCTTGACTATGTTGAAATTCATATTTGCAAACGAAATCTACAAAACACTTATACCATTATGATAGAGATCAATCTGCTTGACTATGTTGAAATTCATATTTGCAAATGAAATCTACAAAGCAATTATACCGCTATACTAGGATCTAGGAGCCTGTTTTAGGCCATGGAGTGAATGTTGTAAGAGGCATACATGAGTGAGGAAACTACGAATCATGATACCTAGGTAGTTGATGCATATAAACTGTCTAATGTAACGTGTCGTGTGCATAAAGGCATTCCTCAGGTAAAACTATGTTGATCAACCGTACTAAAGGTCCGTATCAATTGATCCTTTGTTGATGCTTTTGCCATGAGCAACTAAACAAGCCTTATAGCAAGCTAGCCATTTGCGTTGTATGTCTTAAATAATCACATGGATCGAAAAATGTTTCCCCTTGGTGGACCCGAACCGGCATCCATGTACCATTTGAAATAAGATCATGATATCCCTCGTTCTTGGCTTTTATCCTGTAAGGATTTTGTAATGCTTGTAAGCACGACCGAGGCATGGGTGAAATGGTGGTACTATGGAGGTTTGAGACACTCTATGGGTTGACAATATCTTGTTTGGCACATGTTATCATAGAGTGAGTAAGTCAAGGATAAGGCTGTAAAGAGTCAAGCTACTTGAGCTATTCGAGCTAGACTTGCTAGAAACTTGTCAAGAACCACTGGATGGCGGTGAAAAGAATTTTTAGGTACTTGAAAGGTACTTCAAATGTTGGTCTCGTCTATGGGGGTAACAAAGAGTGTTTCGTTAGCGGGTACTCTGATTCCGATTACGCAACAGATTTGGATAGAAGAAGGTCATCGAGAGGTTATGTGTTTACGTTGGGAGAAGCTGTGGTGAGTTGGAAGGCAACACTCCAACCTTCAGTGCAACTGTCAACCATAGAAGCTGAGTACATGGCTTTGATAGAAGCAGCGAAAGAAGTAATATGGTTGAAAGGACTAGTGAGTGATCTTGGTATTTATCAGGATAAAGCTTTGATTCATTGCAATAGCATGAGTGCAATAAGTCTAGCTAAAGACCAAGTCTTTCACGATAGAACGAAGCATATAGACGTTTGATATCACTTCATCCGGTCGGAGTTATGAATTAAGGTGGTGAAGGTTAGAACTAGAGGGAACCCAGCTGACATGTTGATTAAGGCTGTTCCTAAAGTGAAGTTCCAACATTGTTTGAATTTGCTTAACATTGGCAATTGGAAGTCTGAATTGACTTAGCTTAAGTCAAGGTGGAGTTTGTGGGAACTTTGTGTGACTTGCACTAAGTCAAAGGGGTGATTGTGTAACTTCCAAAGGTAGTTGTTAAAATCCTGTAACAGCTGGAGGTTGGAGATCAAAGATAGAAGGTCAGGACCTTCAGCTATATAAGGTCCGTCCATCTAGACCATCTCCTTCAGAGATTCATTCATCTTCTACATTTCCTTTGTAATAGTTCATTTCTTGTATTCTTGAGTTCCAAATAGAGTGTTAATGGAGGTTTGAGTATTTCATCATCGTTGTTGGTTTTGTGATCAATCTTTCATTGAAATCAAGTTGTTTTTCACTGTTAGTTATAGCCCCATAGACTATAATCGTAATGCAAACATAATACACGAATATACAAATGCTAACAGGAAGTAACAAAAAAGATGATTTGTAAACAAAACTCAAAATAAATCCCTGTCATAGGCATCATAATATAAACACAAAAAGGCCAACAAAACAAACATTATAACCCCACTGAAAACCTTGTTACTTCCAAGTAATAATAAAAAAAAACACTCAACGAAGTTAAAAGAAAAAAGACGGGTTTATGAACAAAATTGAAAACCTGACTTGATTACTTTGATCGAGTCAAATTCAAACTGAAGTCCCACAACTTTTTAGCCAATTCTGGATCATCAACCAATTTGCTTGCTTTTGATATGTTACAATCAGCAAAATACTCGCCGCTAACGCCTTTCACTTGTGGATGCAGTGCTACATAACATGAAGTTGCAGCTCCTTGGGGTATATTCTTCAAGAAACTTAAAGCCACCCGGCTGAATAGAGAAGCAACAAACCCTTGGTGTCTTAGAAGATTGGTTTTAATAACCCCGGGGTGTAGCGAATTCACAGTCACATTCACTCTTTCTTCCTGATTCCACCAAGATAGAAGTGAATTCACGGGTTAGCATACAAAAAAAAACGTTTCTTTCTTTAAAAAAAAGGAAAAGGAGCAGAGGCTCCATTAGTTGGTTCACGGGTCAGATCGTGATCCATTAGTTAATGGGTCAGATCCGATCCAAAATCGATCCTTTGTTGAATGCAAGAAAAAAACAATCACCTTGAGGCGCCTTGCTAGCTCCTTAGCATGCAATGCATTAGCAAGCTTTGACTGCCCATAAGCATAGAAAGCACTATAGCTGAAATCAAGAAAATGAACAAAACCACGTCAATTTGTTAAAGATTTGAAGGTTTGAACTTTTTTGAGTTTTGTAATGGTGATCAAAGGCGAGGTTGAATGGAGTTTCTTAAGAATAAACAAGCATTACAATAACAATAATCCAAAATTTTCAAACAATAATTGAAAATAATTAACAACAGGTTTGTTAAAAGACCAAACAAGTAATGAAATACGAAGATTTTGAAGAACTAAACACATAATTTAGCACATGGACTTGTAATATGAATAATAATAATAATAATAATAAATAAATAAATAATAATAATGATAATAATAATAATAATAATAATAGTAACGTACGTCTTTTCGTCATTAATCTTGTCGAATCTAATTCCTTCAGGGTATGACATCTTATGAAGCTCTGATGAAACAACAACTATCCTTCCCTCCTTTTGGCTTTTAGCTGAAGTCTTCTTAATGGTATCCAGCAACAAGTTTGTCAAAAGGAAATGACCTAAACAAACAAAAAAACATGTTTTCTTAAAAAAATGTCAACTATGTATCTGTTTCTGCATTCATTAAACCTTCACATACCGATATGGTTGGTTGCAAACTGCAATTCAATATTGTCTTGTGAAAGAGTAAACGGAGGAGACATGATTCCTGCATTGAGACTTTACACGCAAAATAGTTAAAATCAAGCCATTTCCAATTTTCGATATTATTATCTTTAGAAATTCGATCAAGGTATTAGTTTATACATTAGGATGTTTAAAGGAAGGTCCTTGGATATGTAATCAGCCGCGAACTTGTGTACAGATGCCTGTGAGCTCAGATCTAACTCCATCACATCAAGTTTTGAATTTGGGATTTTTTCACAAATGCTTGCTTTGACTTTTTGACCAACTTCAATGTTTCGAACCGCCATGATCACGTGTACCCCACGTAAGGCAAGAACACGGGCTGTTTCTAAGCCAATACCACTTGAAGCTCCTAAAAGATCACATATATATTGTAAAAATTGGATAACAGCAGTCAAAGAAACCACATATTTAGTTTAATTTTGTGAATGCTAGCATCAAGTATTAGAATAAACTTGTTCATATAAAACTTGCATGATCTTACTCACAATTTGATTTCAGATAACAGATCTATAGCTAGTGATCTTAACAAGTTTTTTCTCATTCAATAATCCCTAACTTTAAAAAGTTTGTTAGAAAACATCACATTTTGAACTGTGGTTATAAGTGATACATATGACTAGTAGGTTTAAAAAAAAATAATAATAATAACAATAATAATAAAATCAAATGTAGACAATGATTTAAAAATTTCTAATATAACAATTGTAGACAATGATTTAAATAATATTTTCGTTATTCAAATCTTTTCCTCAAAATAATATTATCAATGTAGGCTTTTCAAAAAAAATATTATCAATGTATATAGCATTGCTTGATTGACGAAAGTTAAGGCAATAAAAAGGTAATTTTATAATAAAAAAAATGAAATAATGACCAGCGAATTCTAGAATGGACGGCAAGAATAACATCCGAGTCAAACCCAAGTCTCCTTCCTACTCTGTATTCTCAAGTTTTCTATCAAAAATCACCATTATCAGACCTTCGATTACAGTTCAAATCATTAATTATAAGATCCAATACAGAACATGATTATAAATGATCTACGAAAATTGTTAAAAAATTTAAAACAATTTCATACAGAATCCACTCATTTGACAGATCTACCTAAGAGAAACACAAAATTAAAAGAGAGTAAGATTACCAGTAACAATGGCGGTAAGGCCAACTCCATCGATACCATTAGTAACATCTTCAGCTTTAGAATTGGCGGAAAACCCTGACGGACCACTGAAAATCGAAAATATCCACGTCATTTTCCGCAATCGTTTGATTAATTGGTCGTTGAAACTTGATTTTGATCCAAAATCAAAAAGACTCACTCGCGATTGACGTGTTCTAGAAGAAGATGATGAGTAATTCAGACATGCGAGATTATAAATATATAGAAGATACAAATCTTGATTAATTAAGAGAACTGTGTTTGAATAATAAGAATTAAGAAGTATGAACAAAGAAGGCGGCTCGTCTTTTCACGCGATTTCAAAAGGAAACTTCATGTGGAAAATTGAAAGGTTCGAAAGAAACAAATTAAATATCACAAAGTAAAAGTATGTCCTTCAACTTTACATATTTCCAATTTTACACCCTAAACTTCTATACTTATACTTTAGTCGTTTAGGGAAACAAAATCAAGAGTAATTGTTGGTGATATTTTGTTTTATTATTAATGTTCCATAGTGGTTCATAATTAACAATTTTGGATATTAATCTTATTTAGAAAAGGAAACTTCATAATTTGTTTGATGACATGAATTGTATCTTTCCTATGATGATATGAAGATATTATTGTGCAAATTTGTCTATTATGGTTACTAAAATATTGATGAAGATCTTGTGTGAACTATAAGCGTATACAAATTTGTATTATAATAAATTCTTTATATTAAAGTTAAAAGATATTGAATTTTAAGAGTGAAGTTAATTGAAAAAAGAAGTTGGAGTGATGTTTCTTTATAAATCTTTTACTTTCTCTTTTCTAAAATTTTCAAAACTACTGAATTATGATTAACAAATATCAATCATGATATTTGATTAAGAAATTTTAATCAATTTTAGTGAGTGTATCTAGTAATGATAGAGGCTTGGTCTCATTTTCAGTATGTTCAACTTATTTGATATGTTTCTCGATTAACTAGAAAATACAAAAAGTTTAACTTCTATAAGGTCAAACACATATAAAAGTTTAAATAAGAATTAATATTATTTATGATAATTATGAAAATCAATCCATATCATCCATTTAATTTTCAGCAATGAAGATTGTTAGTTATTTTAGTGTAACGTAAGGATTTTAGTTAAGTTTTACAACGAGTAAGCGGTGGTGCGAACCATCCATTATATTTTCATTTGTGTCCACTCGTAGGATCCTAAGGTGTAACACCCCAAAAATTGTGAGTCCTTCAATTTATTAAATTTTAATCAATATTTTTTTTTGAACAACTGAAGTTTCATTTATAATCAAAGCGATACACTATTGTCTGTTACAACTCACTTAATCAACCCTCATGAGACAAAATGAAATAATACACCGCACTTTGTATACTAAAAACCCACATTGAGCCTAATTTTGTATACGAAACACACTTGATTCTCGAAAGCAGCACTCGCTTTCCAAACCATAGCATGGTCAACGGGACTCCTTGCTTAGCGCTTTCCATGTTTGCATTTACGTATATTCCGTAAACCACATCATCTGATTAGATTAGTCATTCTGCGTCACAGCCTCAGGCCATTTCCGCTTCTCTCGCACCATCAAAACTTAGCATGCGCTTTAAACAGGCCCGGCCCTATGCAAGTGCATAATGTGCCCATGCACAAGGCCCAACAAATCTTAGGGCCTATTTTTCTTAAATGTCCACATATTTATATATATTGTAATATTAATAAGCCCAACAGGCAGCAGCCCAAGATCTCAAGAAACGTTGAAATTAGGTTATAGGGCTTCCGCCTTCATGCGCCTTCCGCAATCCGGCTTCGACCTGTCGACTTCCAGAGACAGAGAGAGAGCGCGAACTATTGAGTAATGAACGATGATTGTTGGAGTTTTCTAGAGAAGATTTGTTGATTTCCAAGAATTGAAGATGAAAGGGTCGAACCGTGTAAGCAATATTCGATTCGGCAGTCACTCATCTCGAATTCTCGATATTCACATCGACAGCTGTTCTCTCGAAACCATTGACGATTCTAGGGCTCTTGGCTCTGTTCTCTCATCTCTGTATTCTCTACACGAAATTGTAATGACTGAGGTAAGACCATCAACGTGGTGAGCCACACTCGTCTAGTCAATAGTCATATATGAAATCTGAATTCTCTACAAGTTTATCATCGAGGCATCGACGTGAGGTAAGGCCATTGAAAATGTTTCAATGCTCTGTTTCTGTTTTTTTGATTCTCAATTTTAATTTACTGTTTCTGTTTTCATTGTGTAGCAGGCCCCATTGTTTTAGTTTTGTGGTTTTTGGTGTATGGCGTGTGGGCTGTAGCAATCAACCAAGTAACTAAGTAACTACGTAAGTGTTCTAAATTCTAATCCCTCAGCTGTGTATCTCGTATGATTAAGAAAACGATTTCAAGATTTTATTACGAATTTTGGGTTAGAATCTCGAACAATTATAGTTTATATTCGAATTCTACAATCAAAATTATTACATTGTTTCTTTTTCTGTTTCAAGACTATTGAAAATTATCAAATTGTTTATGTTTCTGTTTATATTCGAATTCTATATATGAGTTTATATTCCAATTTTGGTCACAATAGGAGGTTAGAAATTGGTTTGGTTGCACAAGGGTGCTATAGTGTAGTAGGAGTTTAATCTAATAATTTTGATTATAAATGTGTAGTAGAAGTTCTAATTATCTGATTTTTAATGGGAATACTAGAAAAAGTAGTTTTTTATTTTTATTTATAGGGCTTTTTTTGTTAAATTGTACAGGGCCTCCAAAATCTCGGGGCCAGTCCTCGCTTTAATCAATTAACTAGAGAATTACATAATTTGCATGAGTTTGTGAAAATAAATAAACAGTCTAATTTGTATTTTAATTATATAAAATAAAGAGTTTAGGGATTGAATTTGTAAACTATCAAATACTAGAATGAATTAGAGAAATTACGAGTGGCTTATGTTTAAATAAATAAACTTGAGGGGTGGTTCTTGCCATGTAACAAAAATATAGCATATATAAGAAGAATTGGTCAAAATAGTCAAAATAAAAGTGTGTGTGACCGTGTGCTAGTGTTGCCTGGAACTATCGAGAAAAGAAAGGGATGTTGGTCAAATAATCTCATCAGTTGAAATTAGATGAGACAAAGTTAAGTTTGTAAGATATGTTCCGAACATAACTTAAACAGAATTATGAAGCTTGATCAGACTGAACACTTATAGTGTTTCAGACTGTGTATAAGCTGAGCATATATTTGATCAGCTTAGACTATATCTTAGTAAGATTATCACTATGTTTGATAAGCTGTATGTGTCACCTAAGATATATAGGTTGAGTATTCAACTTGATGCGTTTCGAGCTGAGTGACTCAGTTTATAGACTGAGTCAGTTCAACAGAGTTACTAAGTAAGTTCTAGCTAACTCTTATGACTTCTAAGGATGTGTTAGTCATTATACGTGTTAGTACATGTTTGATTTCGAGTTAGTTCTCGAAGAACTCAGCTTGATGAGTTTCAAGCTGAGTACTCAGCCCGACTAAAGAAGTCAGTTTAAGAGAATTTAAATATGTTTTAAATTCCTTTTATTCTCTATATATACGGCATGGATAAGAAGATTCCAGAATCAAGATTGAAGATTGAAGACTCAAGATAGAAGATTCAAGATTTAAGATTCCGGGTTATCCGTTAGTTTGTTAGCAGATTAGGATAAGTTCTAGTTTGTTAGGATCCGTAGGAACATGATTATAAATACTTATCTCCTGATAAGTTTAGAGGAACGGGAGGGCCAGACTCTAATCTCACCTCAACCTATTGATCGTATATGTTACGAATCTTGATACACAGTTTGTAAGTTCAACGTGATCAAGAAATTCACAGATTGCCAACATTGTTCGTGTGTTTGATCTTCACGTCTGTTGTGAAGTTGGTAAGTATTCAATCTATGAATAAATCCTGTTTAGAGAGTCAGTTCGTATCTATAATCATAAGTTGATTATAGATAGCAAAGATTGAGAGATTTGATTTACATTAGGTGTTTACATATCAAGTGTTGCTTACTTGGTTGTTCCTGTAATCATCTTCTTATTAAAGAAAGCATTCGATTTCATGTGGTTTGATGTGTGTTAACACTTTTTATTGATTTGTTTAATTTTTTGCAGAAAGTGTATTCAACCCCCCTTCTACACATTACTTGCTTGTTGATACTCTCACCAAGGGACCAACAAGGGAACACAAGAAATCAGTAGTAAACCTTTGCTAATTGAGAGATTGAAGCTTAAAAATTGTAATTCAGGTGAAAAGTTATGTAATTTATAACCTAAGTGTGTGTTACGATCTGATCTTGGTGAGAAATTGACTCCCAAACTTGTTCTTGAAGTTGACAAACCATTAATCCATGCTTAATCTTGCTTAATCTTCTCTTAATCACACTTTAATACACTTTCTCTCTCTAGAAAACGGGCATGTCTTTGTAATCTCTCTCTCAAACTCACAACACACACACGCGCACTTTTAAGATCATGTCACACACAAATGGTGTGTGTTTAGCCGTGTCAAGTTTTTATATACAAATTTCCTTTGAAGTGGGGTAATAATACCCCTTATCCACTTTACGTACGGCCATAACTAGAACCTTTCTAAATTGTCCCTTTTCTTTTACATTCAATATTTTATCTAAAATAATCATCCCTTAATTATTTATACTCCAATATTCAAATTTTTCGATGATTAAACTATTCGTTAAAAAAAATCGGGTGTTACAGTTATGTAATTATGTGAGTAAGATAGATGAACCAATTGCCTAAGTGGCAAATTATTAGCTTAAGTAGCAATATGAAGACCCGAGTGACATTATGATAGCATATGTGGCACATTACTAGCCTCAATGGCATTATGTTGGCATGAGTGGCCACTTGTTAATTTGAGTGGCAGAATTTATGAAATCTGTGATAATTTATAATGATGATTTCATGTATAAGAGATATGTGCATAACTAACTGTTAGTTTGAGATTGTGCGCTCACTGCTTCCGCTTGCTTTATTTTTGGAGCATTGAAGAAATTTTTTAAAAGAAAACATAACCGTGTAAATTTTCGTAAACTAAAAAGATTCACTTATTATAAAAAAAATAGTCCTTACATAAGTGTAGTGCCCCAAACCTAAACCAAAAAGATTCTCATTAAATCTCATACACGTGTGGTTGATTAGCATACTTAGCTAAGTTCTAGAATATTTAATTAAGTGTTGAGCTCGTTAGCATGATACGATGGCTGCTCTCTAAGCATTTGCTTGACTGATTTGTTTAAATTTCGGTTTTTACGAACCGCGTCTAAATATTGAATACCCTTTAAAACAATTCATTAAAAAAAACAATTAATACATAAATAATTACTAAGTGGTAATAATTAAAAATACTGAATACATGAGAAATATTTATAAAATTTGTTAATGTAATTATTAAAAGCATGATATCAACGCAAAAAGTGTTTTGTGTTTATCAGACTGTCACATTATACAATATATACATTTTAAAGGAAATAAATTTGTTTTTTTGTGTGATTTTTATCTTTTAGTGCAAAAGATGATATTATTATTATTATTATTATTATTATTATTAGTCGTAGTAGTAGTAGTAGTAGTAGTAATAATTATTGCAATAGTAGTAGTAGTAGTAAATAGATATATATTTTATAGAGTTAATTACAAAATTGGTCCTTTTAGATAAGGTCCTTTTGCAGGTTTAGTCCTTTAAGCAAAATTCTTGCATTTTTAGTCCTTTAAATGAAAATTTGTTACAAAAAAAGTCCTTTAAGCTAACAATGTTAAATTTGACTGTTAGTCAAGGGGCAATTTGGTCTTTTACAACGTTATACTTGGTACCAAACACAAATTCTTTCCAAACACAGCCATTGCTTTTAATCTTACACCTAACATTAACATATTCCATCTCTCTCCCTCTCTCTCTCTCTAACTGGTGCAAGAGCCACACCACCGCCTCCTTCTCCCCATCATTCTCTTCTCTACTCTCCTTCTCCACTCTCACCGGTCACGAACCCTAGAACCGCCATCAAACCTCCGTCGACCGTCGACCAACCTTCAAACCTGTCGCCACCCAAATCGCGACCACCTGAGCACCTTGCGTCGCTCGTCTCCCTTGCTCACTATGAAAACCCTAACCGGCTTCCATCACAAGAACCGACAGACGCCGTCCCTCTCTCTACTCGCCGCTGCTACCCAAGCCACACCTTATCGCCATCGCCATCCCTCTATAAAGATTTATTCAGTTGGTTACTGCTTGAGACATATTTTAGCAGGTATTCAGTCTAGGGGGAGAAATATTCAGATAATATGAGCAGGTATTCTCACCCCAAATTGTCAACAAGGATCAATAGCAACATTGTAGGGGGAGAGTTTCCCCGTTCGTGATTCTAAGGGGAGTAAGCAACATATTCTCTCCTGTTGATGAAACCTTATATGCTTCCGCTGATTGCCCAATGCTCAAGGATCCAATTGCTGAAAACATCTATATGCTAAATTGATTATATAACCGAAGGCGATCAATGTCTTAGGTTACCGGAGCGATACAATACAATAAGCACAAGACCCTCAAGATGCTGAAAAGATCAAGACTCCTATTCATTTTATTCTGCAACTCCTATTCCATTCCAAAGAGGGAGATTGTTAGAACTGTATTATTGTAATAGAATAGGAGTTATAACAATAGTTGAGGATGCTTATTGTAAATATACCTTATAGGTATATAACCCTTGTGATACACAAGGAAATGTAAGGATTGCCACATAATGAATGGCTTAACTATGTGTTTTGTAAGGTGAAACGAGATTCTCTCTCAACCTATCATAGTTATTGTAACATCCTCAAAATGGGCCTAGTAGTGCCTAGTTGTACTTTGTGTTTAAATAGTTGTGCGGTGAGTTTAAATGACTTAAGTTAGTGTGTTTTAAGTTGATAACGCGTGTTATGCGTTAATTAGAGTGATTATGTGAAAAGTGTCAAACAGGTTTAAAAGTGATATGGTGTCAAACGGTTTCGTGTTATGATTCCGTAGATATCCCCGTTGATTAAAACAGGATGGCGTGTGTTAAGTTGTAAGTTGGAAAGGGGAATAAAATACCCCGTTTGTGATATTTATCCACCAAGAGGCGGTGGGTGACTTTGTTGACTCATAAGAGTCAAACAAGCAACACAAACTACACAAACGTACGTACAAACACACACATATGCTCCTTGCTCTATAGTTTTTGGAGAATCAAGTCAAGAATCAAGTTGTAGCAACTGATTTCAGTAGCTTTTCGGGTGCTAATCGGCTGTTGCCTCGTTTCCTTGTAAGTATTCTTCACTATAAAACCTAGTTAGTGTTCTTGAGTATGAAACACCAATTTGAAGGTGTAAATGGTATTTTGATGGATAGTTATTGTGTTAAGAGTGTTCATAAGCTTCAAGTGAGGTCTAGTAAAGTGTATATTTGTTTGAAAGTAAGTTTGGGTCATTTTATGTGTTAAAAATGGCGATTTACAGCAACTGTGCGGAACAGAGTCGAAGAACACTGTAACGGGGGTCCATGCGGTCGCATGGCATGGGCATGCGGTCGCATGGGGGTACATGCGGTCGCATGGCATGTGCATGCGGTCGCATGGGGTTTCTGGTATCCATACGGTCGCATGACATGTGTTTGCGATCGTAAGGGTGTTTTGTGAATTTCCGTGCCGCGTAAGTTTTTGAGGTCGTGCCTCGTAAAGTTTTGATGTGATCGCATGTGATAGTATTTTGACCGTAAGTCTTGTATTTATGCTATGCGATAGCATGGTAGGTCCATGCGATCGTATGGGTCTGTTTTGTGGTGTTTACCGCTTACGAGCGAAGGAAATAAGGTTTGCGATCATGAGTATGTAACTTGCGATCGTAACCAACCCTAGAATCATGTTTGTGATCAAAAGGTGATGTCCCTTGCGATCGGAAGCATGAGTTGGGAAATGAAGAACCTTTGCGATCGCATGGGGTATCCTTGTGATCGCATGGCTGTTCTGTAGGGGTCCCTTGCGACCGCAAGGCAGGTCCTTGCGACCGCAAGCAGGGGATCCAACTTGACAGCTTGTGTAACTTGTGTTTTACCCTATGTGTGCTATGTGTATGTGATAACCAAGCCTAAACCTGATGTGTTAGGTGTACCTGAGGAACCGGAAGACACGAGTGGCGTATTTGTTTAGCAAAGACTCCAGGTGAGTACCGGTTTTTCCCATGAGACTTAATAAGTAGGGCTATCTGTAGTGTGTTGAAACGTGCTATAGTGATAGTGACGTGTTGTGATATAACACGTGTAATATGATTATGATAGTGACGATAGATAAGTGATAGTGACGTGTTGTGATATAACACGTGTAATGTGACTATAGTAGTGACGATAGATAAGTGAAGTGATACGAGATAGACCCAAGTAGGGTTATGACTTATGTGACAACTGTATGCGATGTTTTAAGTGTAATTTGTATTCTGCTCATCAAGAATGAGCAGAAGCTAATGTGATATAGTGATACAGTGATATTGTGATACAGTGATATATGTGATGCCATGTGATATAAAATGTGATATGTGATACGCATGCGTACTGTGGACCCTATGGGTCAAACGTGTTTATGATTCCTGTCCGGACAGACGCAGTGGTTGAGCTCAGTCGCCGATGCGGCTGGGTCCCTTGAGTGTTATTCAGGGATTAGCGGTTCCCACGAGTGATTTTCTGGGGTAAAGGTTCTGCAGGCCGCCGTTCCTTGACAAACAGTGGGGTCTTGGTTTGTAACTAAGGCCTAATTGAGCCCAGGTGGCTCCGCAACGTGCTCAGGGGGTTGCTCTTCGCTTCCCCAGCATCATGGATTGGTGTTGCTGATTTCTCAGTTGGATTCGTTGAGCGGGATTTGCAACCCCGCGAGATATGATCCTGCTGACATGTCGGCACACCGCTATGTGGTAGCTTAGCTCTGTGTGCCTTATTGTGATGTGATAGCATGCTTATTGATGCTTATGTGTAAATTGGTGCTCACTAGCTAGTTGTAGCTAACGGTGCAAGATTTCCCTTTTTCGCAGGTTAGTGACTGATGGCCTGGCGAGCTGGGGTTACTCGTGGGTAATTGTAGTATTTATATTGTGGAACACAAATTGTTATTTGTATGCATGTGATCCGATGGTCGGTTGTTAGTTGTGGTAACACCTGTTATTTGTAAATGGTGGTTTTATCCGCTGCCAGCTTTTGATAAATAAGTTGTAAAAGTTTAAATTGGCGCTAATTTTAAGCTCGTGAAACACGGTGTTACAGTTATATATTGCAATCCTTCAATCTACTGCTTGTTGATCCCTAATAAGTGGTATCAGAGCCAAAGGAGTGAAGATCTATCGGTGATATCATCAACAAATCAAGATTCATTTTATTCTGCAATTCCTATTCCATTCCAAAGGGGGAGATTGTTAGAACTGTATTATTGTAATAGAATAGGAGTTATAACAATAGTTGAGGGTGTTTATTGTAAATATACCTTATAGGTATACAACCCTTGTGATACACAAGGAAATGTAAGAACTGCCACATAATGAATGGCTTAACTATGTGTTTTGTAAGGTGAAACGAGATTCTCTCTCAACGTTTCTGAACATACCAGTTCAGGACCGGTGCTTCAAAATAAAGAATCAAATAATCCGTCCAGTTCAAATACCAATCTTGACTTTATGTTTGATTTCTTTAAATCTGAATCTTTTCCTGTTTTATCTGATAACAGGAACAACACAGAAGTCCAAACAAGTGTCACTATCACGGCTCCTATGGTCACTCAGACGAATCAATTTGCCGATCTATATGCTGAGGATTCTACATCTGTCTCTGTCACACGTCCCCCTGTGACTACTCAAATTGCTAACCCTGATAGTCCACCTGTGTTTGATTCAGACCCACATTACTCCCGAGAGGATGAAGAAGAAGCACGACACCTACAAGATCTTATTCCTTCATCTTCTACTTCCCATGAAACAAAATGGACCAGACATCACTCTGAAGAGAACATCATAGGAGATCCTTCAGTTGGCGTTCAAACAAGATCAGCAACAACAAACGAATGCCAATTCTCGGGTTTCTTAAGCATCATTGAACCACCAAGACATGTGAAGCTTTAGATGATCCAGATTGGGTAATTGCAATGCAGGAAGAATTACATCAATTTGATCGTCTCAAAGTCTGGAGATTAGTTCCTCTACCTTATGGAAAATCTGTTGTTGGAACTAAGTGGGTGTTCAAGAATAAAAGGGATTTGGATGGAGTGGTTATTCGTAACAAAGCTAGGTTGGTTGCTAAAGGCTACAATCAACAAGAGGGTATTGACTATGATGAAACGTTTGCCCCTGTTGCTCGTATTGAAGCTATCAGACTCTTTCTTGCATATGCAGCCTCCAGAAGCTTTCGTGTCTTTCAGATGGTCGTGCATACAGCTTTTCTCAACGGTGTTCTCAAAGAAGAAGTATATGTCTCACAACCTGAGGGCTTCATCAATTCAAAATATCCAAATCATGTCTACATTTTAGATAAGGCCTTGTACGGGTTAAAACAAGCTCCACGTGCATGGTACGATGTCTTATTTGAATATTTAATTGGTGAAGGCTACTCAAAAGGAAAGACTGACATCACTCTGTTCACAAAGACAAAGGGTAGAGACAAGATCTTAGTTCAAATATACGTGGATGACATTATTTTTAGGTCTACGAATCCAAAATTCAGTGGCGAGTTTGCTAAGATCATGGCAAACAGATTTCAAATGAGTATGATGGGGGAGATGTCATTTTTTCTCGGACTCCAGGTAAAGCAGTTGAGTCATGGCAGTTTTATTTGCCAATCCAAGTACATCAAAGATCTTCTCACGAAGTATGATATGATCAACTGCACACCCATATCCACACCTATGGATGCTAAGGCACAACAATCTGCAAATCTTGATGGTTCTCTAGTTGATCTGAAGACTTACCGTGGGATGATTGGATCGTTACTGTATCTAACTGCAAGTCGTCCAGACATCATGTTCTCTACCGGTCTCTGTGCCCGATACCAGGCGAATCCTAAAAAGTCACATCTTCTGGCAGTTAAGCGAATATTCAGATATCTCAAAGGATCTATGGATCTTGGTCTGTGGTATCCCAAAGATTCAAATCTGGATCTCCATGCTTACTCAGATGCTGACTATCCCGGTTGCAAGATTGATAGGAAAATCACCTCGGGAAGTGCACACTTTCTGGGAGATCGCTTAGTCTGCTGGGCCTCAAAGAAGCAAAACTGCGTATCCACTTCTACAGCTGAAGCTGAGTATGTTGTTGCTGCAATGTGCTGTTCACAAAGTGTCTGGATACGTACACAGTTATCAGACTTTGGCCTCAGGTATGACAATATTCCATTGCTATGTGATTCCCAGTCTACCATCGCTATCTCCTGCAATCCGGTACACCACTCTAAAACTAAACATATTGATATCCGTTATCACTTCATAAAAGATAACGTAGATAAATGTCTCATTGAGTTACACTATGTTTCAACTGAAAATCAGCTAGCTGACTTGTTTATCAAACCCTTAGATGAAAGTCGCTTCACTGAGCTGGTATCCAAGTTAGGCATGCTAAACTTGAAAATATAACATAATGTTGCTTCATTTTTCCTTTCTTTCTTTTTTTTAGAGTAGGTGTTACACTGTTTGTTCTTCGTGCAGATTACTGATGCAACACTCAAGGGGGAGTGAATTTCTGGTTGTACACATGTTACATATGAGTAGGGGGAGAAAAATCATATACATTATGCACATGTGTAGGGTGAGAAGCATAAAACACTGACACATTCCCTAAATTTTGAAATTTTTCATAAACAAATACAAAAGTCTAGGGGGAGTGTGTCAAAACAAACGCTCAAATCAAGATATCTTGGAAAATAAAATTTTCAACTCAAAAAATCCAGATATTTTGAATTCTCAGAAAATTTCCAAGTGTTGGGTTTTGTTACAAACAATTGCATTCTATGCTCCAATCGCATGGGATCTCTTGAAACTCAACAAAATTTAATTTTTCTAAGTCTTGGTTCAATCGCATGGCTTCAATCGAATGGACAATCAATCACATAGGATCACAACACTTGTTAACTACACCTCAATTGCATGCGATAGACTATTACTTGCCATGAACCAAGTATCAATCGCATGCCTTAAGAAAATTTGCAAATGAGTTTGAGCTTCAATCGGATGCGATTGGCATAAAAGGAGAGAATCGCATGCGATTCAGACAACTGTTAGAGTATGTCACACTAAGGCTCAATCGCATGCGATTAACACACCAAAGGGTGAATCGCATGCGATTCCAACTTCTATAAGCCGCATAGATTTTACTCTATCAGCCGTGTTTTTTCACCGCCCTTACATCCAATCACTATGTGACACATGGCATTTTCACTTTATAACCGTCCCATCCACCCATCGGTCACTTAACACGATCAAAATTCCCAAATTTCAAAGTCTTTCTCGTTTTGGCTACTAGATTCTAAGATTCATCCCGTTACTCTGCCAAAATTTACAATTTTAGTCTCAAAATACTCCTAATCACATAGGTAACAACTTGTACGGTTTACATTTTGAAAATTTTGAGTTAAAATGGTAGTTTTTGGCCCTAGAACATCCGCATTCGATAACCACTTTCGAAACTTTGGATGGACTTTTGGGACACGAAATCAACTTGTTTGATCGATCCAAGTTTGCGATGGGACTTTTGAACATATGGGGAATACTTTGATGCAAAAATATTTCAAAAATCTCAAAAAGTGTTCTTCGTGTTCTTGATGAGTATGAACCGACATCAAAAGTTCACTTTTTGGTTCAAAAAGAGGTGTTATGATGATTTTTGGACTATGCTCCAATACTACAAAGTTGTTTATTGATATCTAATTGCCATATTAAAAGTGTCAAAACAACTTTTTTATACTGAAAATCATCCTGTACATAATGGGGATTCAAGAGTTACGCTTTTCTCACAATTTTCATGCTTCATAGTTTTGGTCAACAATGGTCAACCTTTTCTCAATTACTACAGTTTTGACTAAAACTCAAAGCTGAATGTTGTCTTCTGACATATCTCTTTCCCTTTAACTTAACTGTTTTATCTATCTGTACAGATAAGATGGCTCAAATTATGCATGAACCTGAGGAGATTATGCCCCAAACTAAGTTCCTTAATACCAGGACTCATAAAAACAACTGATGTGTAAAATCTAGTTATAAAATTTATGTCCAATATTCACCTAATCTAGCATAAACACACACTAGGCAAGTGTACCTAATCGTGTAATAGCACAGAGACAGGCAAGTAATGGGTGTCGAATCCACAAGGAGCAGTGTAACACCAGAACTAAAGCAGACTAATAATTAACCTAAAATGGGGGTTTATTAGTTTTGAAAGTGATTAAAACTATTGACTAATTGAAAGAAAATAGACAAAGCAGTAAAATGAACTTTTGCAAACAACCAATTAAAAGCAAGTATCCACCTTAATCTATCACCCCTGTTGTGATATACTTTAAGATCAGTTTAATTGATTACCTGGATTGACTTAGCTATACTCCACTTCCTATTTCATATAGCTATTGTGCAACGGATAGAGAATAACAACTTCCTATTGATCATCTAAATCCACACAACCTATTGCATAATTCAACACGCATATCAAACAAGTTTAATATAAACTAACCGTTTCCTCGATTGTAAAGCCCTAGAAAATTAGGTTTAGGTTATGGAATCTGTATTCTGATTACTTTTCCTAGTAAACCCTTAAACGATTCATAGACAAACCATTTAAAGAGGAACATACTTCATATAAATTTCCTATTCATACTCAATATGAACCATAAATCCAGAAATGAAGATTAAAACCATAAAAATCCAAACTTTCATGAACATGGAACTAGTATCAATCCAATGATAAACAAAGAAATCAAAGCATATCCCAATCAGGGTTCAATCATAAGGTGAATACAAGATGAGTTTAGCCCATAATTAGGCTTAAACAACCAAACAAAGTCATGGAAACCAAGTCTAATCGAAGATTGGCCATAGATTTGACAAACCGGGTTGATGTTGATGATGAATGATGATGGAATGTGAAGCTCCAAGGGTGTTTCCTCACCCTCCAGGGATGTAAACCTCATAAATTATCGCCTGAAGTCGGCCGTAGGTCAAAAGATGGGATCGAATGAATGAAAAATCGAATTTATAGTAATCTGTTCTGCGATGCTACGTGGCGCGAAGCATAGGTGGCTCGCGGCGCGAGCAACTTTGACCCGTGTTTTTACTTTCATTGACCGAGCTCGCGGAGCGAAGCAAGAATCCTCGCGGCACTACGCATCCTCTGGAAATTTTGTTGAATTCAATGATGCTTCGCGCCGCGAAGGTGATAGGGCTCGCGGCGCGAGCTCTGCTTATCTGCACAGTTCTTCGTTTTTCTTCTATTTCAGCTGGTTCTTCACATTTGTCCACCATTTACCAAGTTAACCTGCAAACACCCCAAACATGGTGGATTAGTGTAATATATGGTCTTTTTAAGCACTAAACACATGTAGAACATGCAATATTTATGGAGACAAACATAGTTTAATCCGGAAATATCAACAACCACTATATAGACCTAGCCAAACTCAAAAACCCTACCTACCCCATTGTCACAGAAATTCTAAAAATACACCCCCTGAACCAACTCCTGACATACAATCCAGCTACAACCGGCACACATGTCCCTGAGCTATATGTCCAGCAATTCTGGAAGACATGTGATGTACGTACAAATGAAAGAGGGCATGAGGTCATTCATGCTGAGGTTGATGAATACACCACTGATATACCTGTCAATCGCCTCAGAACCATCTTCAGACTACCAAGGGCTGACAGTAGACCTCCTGTCACAACTTTCGAGGAAATCCCAGACGAGGAAGCATGTCTTGCTGCAATAAGGGAAATGGGCTATGATGGTGAGCTCACACGTAAGAATAAGTTCAAACGCACCGGTCTACATCCAAAGTACAACACTCTTATGACGGTGCTTCAACGGTGTCTCACTCCAAAGCATTCAGGGTATGAATTTCCAACGGAGCATCAGCTCAAAATCTTTGTGGCAGCGGCAAATCATCTGCATGTGGACTATGCGTTCCTTCTCTTCCAGGATATCAAGGCTAATATGCTCATGAAGAACTCTCAAAAGAAGAAGGATGCCAACATGTTGCCGTACCACCGCTTTATACCCATGATCATCCAGTATCTGATGGATCAGAATGCAGAAATACCCCGCCGGGCAGGTTAACCTTCTATTACTCCTCAACTTTTCATAAATATTAAACCTGCCATTCCGGCCAATTTACCTGTTCCAAGACCATTCCCTATATCTCTCCTTTATCTTTGTGAACAAAATGATATTTTGGTGAGTTATAGGGCGAGTGTAGGAATACATCCTATGGTTGTGCCAAAATCGGCCATACCTGCCCAGGGAGGAGTAGTACCTGATGAGAACTTAGAAAATAGGCCTCAGACATCTATGGGAGGTGCTGAGCGGGGAGTGGAGAGAGAAAATAAAGAGAGGGGTGGATAAGATGGTAAAGGTGGAGAAATTAGAGAGGGAGGGGATATGTATGATCCCGCCACTATTCAAACCATTATCCAATCTCTTTCTCCAACCACCTACACCCAAGCTGTAATAGAAGAACTTGGTCTTGACGAATCTGAGTCATCCAGTTCCCAATCTTCTTATGGTGAGTCTGCTTCACAACCAGGAGGTGCCCCTGCCTTTGAACCTGTCAATTCACCTTGGGCACCCCTGACAGACCCATTGAACAGCCAGCAGAAAGCACCCCTTCATTCATGAAACTTACCGACCCACATACTACCTTTCTTGACCAGACCCATACTGCTCAAACTACTCAAGTCATTCCTCAAACTGGTGGTCTGTTCATTAATTTGAATCCTTCTACCCAAGTTCCAGACATTCCTCCTGTCCAATCTGCCATAGTAGCTCCAGGTCAAGATATGCCTGTTGTTACTCCTTCTCTGGAGTTGTCTCTCGAAACCGGATTCGTCACTGTTGGTCCCTTGTATGAGAATAACAACAAGCAACAGGTGTGTAGAGGGGGGTTGAATACACTTTCTGCGGGAATTGAACAAATCAAATAATAGTGTTACACACAGTAAATCAAACCACAATCAATTGAATGCTTTTATAAAGAAGATGATTACAATGCTTTGAATAAGAAGATGATTACACTAACTATCAAGTAAGCAACTCTTGATATATAACCACCTAATATAAATCTCTCATTCTCTCAAACTTAGCTATCTATAATCAACTTATGATTATAGATACTGACGACTCTCTAAACAGGATTTACAGATTGATAACTTACCAATATCACAACTAATGTGATTATTCAAACACACGAACAACTTGGCAATCTGTGAGTTTATTGATCACGTTGAACTGACAAACAGTAATCAAGATTCGTAACACATACGGTGAGGTGAGGTTTTGGCTCTGCAACACTTAGTCGTTTTCTTGAGTCGTAGTCGTAGTCGTACCTCAAAACTTATCAGGAGATAAGTATTTATAATCCTGTTGCTACGGTTCCTAACAAACTGGACTAATCCTAATTTGCTAACTAACTATCGGATAACTTGGAATCTTGAATCTTGAATCTTCTTATCTTGAGTCTCCAATCTTCAATCTTGATTCTGACGTCTTCTTATCCTTCCCGTAGATATAGAGAGTTAAAAACAGAATTTAAAACACATTTAAATTTTTTTAAACTAACTTCTTTAGTCAGGCTGAGTTACTCAGCTTGAAACTCATTAAGCTGAGTTCTTCGAGAACACACTCGAAAACAAACATGGACTAACATGTATAGTTCTTAACTCATCCTCAGAAGTCCAGAGAAGTAACTAAAACATATTTAGTAACTTCTATTGAGCTGACTCAGTATCCACGCTGAGTCGCTCAGCTTGAAACTTATCAAGCTGAAACTCAATATATATATCTTAGTTTACGCACACAACTTATCAAACATATTGATAATCTTACTAAGATATAGTCTAAGCTGATCAAACATATGTACAACTTACACTCAGCTTATACTCAGTCTGAATCACTATGAGTGTTCAGTCTGACTAAGATTTATAATTTTGTTTAAGTTATATGTAGAACACATCTTACAAACTTAACTTTGTCTCATCAAATCTTAACTGATGAGATCATTTTCCCACATGCTCCCCCTATTTGATGATGACAAAACCATCAAACAGTTAGTAAGTTTGTTTAACAGAATTATATTTTAAATCTTAAACTTATCAAGATTTTTATATTTGAACTAACCAAATATTAATAGAACATATCAATTTTAATTGAACTTGTCAATTTTAAGCGGAACATACCAACTTTTAGTTGAACACACCAACCAAACTTATCAATGAATAAGAACTTATCATTTATTCATTTAAGCTGAACTTATCAGACTTATAAATATGAACACATCACAACACAGTTGAACATATCAAACTTATACTTGTATTAATTGAACATATCATAATACAAAGTGATTGATCACTTAGATCATGCACACTAAGTGCTTACAAATATATTAGAACTAATCTAATATTTACAATAGAACTAACTTATTTATCTTTTAAACTCAGGATGTAGAACCTCCCAAAGAATGATTTCTCTGTTGATTTCTTCTAGGAGGCTTTCAACTTCTACATCCCCTCTTAGTTCTCTCTGCTGCATTCTGATAATCTTATTCAACTTATACTTTACAAAATGATTTGAGCTATCACCACAACAACTTCTTATATGTATGGCATCCCTAGCTTTTAGATAACATATCTCACTCAGCTTGATAAAGTTGGGTTTGCCTGCCTGATCCTTAAACATGAATCCCTGAACAGGTGTATCAATACCTTGGTTTTCTTTAAACTCTACACCTTCAGGTATCTCGAATAAGCTCTCCCAGTGCAGACCAGGAACTGAAACATATTTCAATTCCTCAGCTCTGTTAATCAGCTTAGAAACTTCAGTAAGGATCTCTTGCTTGATTTGGATTTTCTTGAACTTCTTGAGCATCATCAATATTCTTTGCCATTCTATGTAGCCCATCCTGTGAACATATCTCAGGTCCATCCCCATTGTAGATTTATCTTCAAATTCAAAGTTGAGGAAGATGGCTCCATCAATTCTACTCAAGGTCATGCCTTTGATATCTTTACTGAAGCTTCTTCTGAAATAGCATTCTTGAATTTCTGCATCTGTATATGGGATAGGATCAGGTCTTGGACCAGTGTATGTAGCTTCAGCTTCAGCCAAAGCTTTTCTCTGTTTTTCTTTCTCTTGTTCCTTTGCCTCCTTTTCTTTTCTCTTCCTTAGCTCTTTAAGCGAAATGCTTAACTCATTGGCTTCCTCTTGCTCGAGCATTTCAATCATAAGCCTTGTGGCTTTTTCTTCTTCTGTTTCTTCCTCAGGTTCAGAAACACTGTCAGCTTCAGGTTCAGATTCTTCTACCTTTTGTCTCTTAGCTGCAGGTTCCTCTTTATTTATTTCTAACTCCCCCTCAGCCTGAGTCTTCCTCTCTGCTCCTTTAGCTAGTACTAGTAGAGCTTCAACTTCAGCTCGAACTAGCTCAGCTTCATTATCAGCTTGAACCTTCTCCCCATTTTTGTCATCATCAATGGGGGTCGAAGTCTTTTGTGATTGGAGTGCATCAACTGCAGAGGCAATCAATTGAACATCCTTTGTCAGCTTCTCAAGCCTCTGATAGATTTGGCGTTTATGCTTCTTCTGCTTGAGATGGAACAAACCAAACTGAACAGCAACATAATTTTTCAGCTGCTGGATGCCTGAGGAGGCAGTGTCAGTGTGAGGAGAGTCTTTGGGTGCATCATTCAAAGGTTGGTGTTTACCTTCAAATTCATTTACACCAGAGTCTGGACCCAGTGAATCACCTCGGTTTAAAGATGAAACATTGATAGGCCGTGCGAGTGGGTGTGAGAAATGAAGAGAAGTGATGGGGCTCGAAACGTGAAGTGTATGGGTTGGTGGTTGGCTTATTGGTTTAGAGGGGGGTGATTGACCCTGGGGATTGGTCATATATTAAATGTTACCTAAGTGTGTCTTGCTTAGGCACAGTAGTGAGCTCTC
This sequence comes from Pulicaria dysenterica, assembly GCA_947179395.2. Classification (NCBI taxonomy): domain Eukaryota; kingdom Viridiplantae; phylum Streptophyta; class Magnoliopsida; order Asterales; family Asteraceae; genus Pulicaria; species Pulicaria dysenterica. The sequence continues at coordinate 100,178,243 of OX359289.1, forward strand.
CCATGGCACTGGAGAGTGTGGGCTGAGTAGACACCACACCCGGGTTAGGCTGTTGGGTTGTAATACGCCTCGAGGTTGACACCTTAAGAGAAGGCGTCTCCCCCTCAACTCCTGCCGGTGGAGGGATCAATGTGATCTCAGCTCCAGTGATGCCTTTAGGAGTGGCACCACCTATGGCAGTTTTACGTGTGTAGGTTCGGATATTCTCCCTATCAGCTGTGGGCATACTAGGGGTGGCTTCAGATTGGATTTGAATGAAGGGTGGAGGAGATGGGTTAGACTGAATTGGGTTTACTGCAGTCTTGTCTCCAAAAGTGGATGGAGAAAAATGAGAAGAAAGAGAAAATGGAGAGGTCTTACGAGAAGCAGCTTCAGAATGTACTGGTTCAGCCTGAGCAGAGTGCTCAGCTTGAACTTCGGTGACAGATTGAGAAGCTCCCCCTTGACTAGATCCCTCTTCTCTACTTGCAGATGAAGCTCCCTCAACAACCAGTAGCATGGGCTCACTCAGACCCTCTTGCTCCGGGAAGATGTCGTTGTTGAACATCTTGGGGCTGAGTGTAGGAAACAGGAACACATCCTGATCAGCTTCATAGAGCGCTGTCCCCAGCTCGGCTTCAAATGCCAAGGACAGGTACCTTATGAACGGTAGATGAAGATCCCTTGTGGTCTTCATCACTTGGACCTTGAGTTCGTTGAAGAAAAGCAGAGCATAATCCAGATTTCTATTGAATAAAATATTGTACAGCAGCTGTATCTCGAACTCATTAACTTAGTCCAATCCTAAAACCTTAGTTCCTAGTGAACGAATCACTGTCGAAACCATGAAGCCCCAACTGGTTGGAAAAGAGGCCTTCTTGATGACACCCTCTGTCTGCGGATGACCCAATCTAGGTAGGACAGACCTAGCCACTTGCCTTGTGACAGCCGGCTCGAACTCATCAGAATGAGAGAGTCGAAGAACATCCCTTAGCCGCTGCACTGATAGGGCTACTGTTCTATTGCCATTGAGAACAGTCCCTATTATCTCTCCCCTGTTCTGGTCGTAAGTACAGGTATACCAGAACTCAAGTAGATGTTGAGGAACGATATGGAGAGGTGCGCCACAGAAGGCGAATGACAGGGGGCATTTACGAATGTAAGCCACCCAGGCTTCATAACCTCTGCCTTGTTTCCTTGAAGGAATTGCAAGACAGGCCCGTTGGTTATTGACTTTCAGCAACGACACTCCATTGTTCTTGAACTGAGCACCTCGAATCATCTGATCACTGAGAACTAGTGTGATCCCGTCCATGTTGAATTAATTACACTGAGTAATTTGTGGAAGAAAGCACTGAGCAACTGAAAACACGCACTGAGCGATTAGAAAATTGCACTTAGCAAATTAGGGCTTGGAACGGATGTATGCACTGAGCAATTGAGGTGTTTGCGAAAGGTATTTGAGAAGGTGAGAAGTCAGAGTTGTAAGCGTAAACTTCTCTAAACCGGTTATGATCAGTATTTAAACCTTTCTAAGGAGAGAGAAAAGTTACCGTTGGATTCCTCTTTTTATCCGTTACGCCGAAAAAAAAATTACGGCTTGATGTAACAGTGAGAGGGTAGAAACACATCATCTTCCAACGGATACAAGTGCAAAATAATAAAATTAATGAATAATAAGATTATAAACACTGTTGAAATATACCAATACACAATTGATATACGATACGATTTGAAACTAATTCAAATACGCTTTGACAGATGAATTAATAACACTTAGTAATTAAATCATAGGTTGGACACACCAAACTGAGTAAACATATTACTTAGTCTATGTCAAGCACACAGCTTGATTCAAGCACTCAGCTTGAGTTGATCACTCAGCTTGAGATTTGTACTCAGCTTGAGTTTAAGCACTCAGTTTGAGATTGGTACTCAGCTTGAGTTTGAGCACTCAGCTCAATTTTGAGCACTCAGCTCGATTTTGAGCACTCAGTTCAGAATCAGTAACACTTAGTCATACATGTTTGAGACTGACTCAAACTTATTTTTAAATACACTGAGTAGTTGAAACATGTTCGGAACTTACCAAACGTGTGAACCAATCACACAGCTTGACTTAAGCACATAGCTCAGACCCAATGACACTTAGTCATTTACGTTTGAAACTAACTCAAACGTACATTTTAACTACACTGAGTAGTTAAAGAATGTTTGGAACTGACCAAACATGTGAACCAATCACACAGCTTGAGTTAAGCACATAGCTCAGACCTAATGACACATAGTCATTTACGTTTGAAACTGACTCAAACGTACATTTTAACTACACTGAGTAGTTAAAGAAAGTTTGGAACTGACCAAACATGTGAACTCATCATTCAGCTTGAACGATTTTTCAGTTTATGAAAACATATTCATAAACTGTGCAGTCATCTTAAGACACTTAGTCTTTGTCAAACCGAAAAACTCAGATTCTAGACACTTAGCTAGGGGTTGAGCATACCTAATTCACTTAGCAGATACGTAAACCTCTTTTCATCAAGGGGTTTAATGAAGATATCTGCTAGTTGATCATCAGTGGAGATAAACTTAATGTCAACTTTACCTTTTTCCACGATGTCCCTTATGAAGTGATGTCTAATTTCAATGTGCTTGGTTCTTGAGTGGAAGACTGGATTGTAAGTGATGGCTATTGCACTTTGGTTATCACAAAAGATAGGAGTTTTCTTGAAACTCATGCCAAAATCTTGAAGCTGATGCTGCATCCACGGGATTTGAGCACAACAGCTTCCTGCTGCAACATATTCAGCTTCAGCAGTTGAAGTAGCCACTGAGTTCTGTTTCTTACTAGTCCAGCTTACTAGCTTCCCTCCAAGCAATTGACATCCTCCAGTTGTTGATTTTCTATCCAACTTGCACCCAGCATAGTCAGCATCAGAAAAACCAACTAACTCAAATCCAGAGTCTTTTGGATACCAAAGACCTAGATTTGGTGTACCCTTAAGGTACCTAAAGATCCTTTTCACAGCTTGAAGATGTGATTCATTAGGATCTTCCTGATATCTTGCACAAACACATGTAGCAAACATGATATCAGTCTTAGGATTGTAAGTGGTGGATAACTTTTCAACTTTCTTTGCAAGTTGATTCACTTGATGATCACTAACTTTGGACTTACCTTTGTCAGATCTTTGTTTGTTATCCTTAGAAGTTTTACTAACAACCTTCTTCTCCATGACTTTGGACTTACCTTTGCCATGGTGACTGGACTCACCAGTTTCAACAGGTTTGGACTTACCACTGTTGATCTTCTTGGACTTACCAAGATCTACAACTTTGGACTTACCATTGTTGTGATTTGACCTCTGACTTACAGTGGTCTTCCTATTCTTGTAACTTCTCTCCAAGCCAGATAGAGAATTTTGTCTTTTGAGAGGATTTGGATTTAGCCTTTCTATGACTGAAGTTCTTTGAATAGGCTGAGTGTCTAATCTGTCCAGCACAGACTTACCATGCTATTTGGATGTTGAGCACTCATTTCCATGATCGTTAGCCTTTACAAACTTATTGTATATAAGGTTTTGACCATGTTTCTTCTCTGAGGCTGACTTCTAATACTTAATCAATTGTCTATCCTCTTCAGAGTCTGTACTTGCTATCTCATCATCAGCTACATAAGTTGCTGTTTGGTAGTCACCTCCAAGTACAGCCTTTACCTGTTTAGGTATTTGTTGGTTTATGCACTTTTTAGCAAGCTTTGATGACTTACACCAAGACACAGTGACCTTTTGAAGCTAGTCAGCTTTGTATTTAGCTTCCTGAAGTTCTTCACTTAGAAGTTTGTCAATGTGTCTTTGACATTCAAGATCACATTGTGCTTTCTTACCATCATCAATGAGAGATTGATTTTCCTTAATTTCATCTTTCAGTTTAGCTATCTCAGATTTGAGGTCATTTTGAGACTTAAGGCTGGTCTTGAAATCATTCAGCAGATAATCAAAAGCAAGACCCTTTTCTTCATCAGTGTAAGAGTAGAAATTACTGACCTTATACATGGAAGCAGGATCCCATTCACCGAGCTTGCTATTTTCCTCAGCTTCCTTCATGTCAGCTTCAAAGATTGATTCGGACAGACCATAATCAACCTCATCTAATTCTAACTCTTCATCTTCTTGAGACATAAGATATACATCATCATCTGAGGTGGATGATTCTGTATCCCAGGTTTCAGCATATAACCCTTTTGCACTGGGTTTGTCTTCTGGCTTTCCTTTCTTGAGCTGAGTATATTTCTTCTTGTACTTATCAGCTCTATAAGCATTCTTATCAACAACTGATGTTGATTCCACCTTCTTTGATATGCACTCAGCAGCAACGTGTCCCTTCTTCTGACAGTTGAAGCACACAACATTCTTGGGATCAAAAGAACTCTTCCCTTTGCCCCTGTCAGATCTTCCTCTTCCCCTTTGAGCTCTTCTCAAACGTCTGGCTAGCATTGCCATTTGCTCAGTGATATTCTGAACATCATCAGTATCACCTGAGTCTGAGTCTGAGCAGTCAGCTTGAGATTCTGACTCAGTCTCATATTCAACAACCAGTGTCTTTGAACTTGTCTTCTTTTTCTGTGCAACCAATGCAACTTCAGTTTTATCCAGAGACTACTTGAGTTGTTGTTGAGAAGTTCTCTTGTGTTCAGTGATCTGTTCATGATTAAGCAAGAACCTATATATAGACTATAGGTTGTACACGTGCAGTGTTTCTCCAGCCCTCAATGCTGTAGTTACATCATTAAACCTTTCTGGTAACACATCCAGAAATTTCAGCACGAGCTCAGATTCATCTTTCTTTACACCCACACTTAGTAGGTCATTTATCAAGCAGTGAAACCTTGTGAATAAATCAGACAAGGTTTCATTCTTTTTTGAGAAGAAGTTTTCGTAGGATCTATTCAAATGATTCTTCTTCTGCTGCTTGACCAGATCTGTGCCCTCATAGGTAACACTCAGTGTATCCCAGATATCTTTTGAAGACACCCACTCACAGTATGCAAGATTTCATTAGTCAGGGCATTTGCTAGAACACTTTTAGCCTTATCATCCTGATTGAAGAGTTTCTAATCTTCATTAGTCCAAGATACAATAGGCTTTCTTGTTTCCTTTTCAGTTCTTCCAGGAGACGTATCACTGACAGTAGCAGGAATCTTGGGGATGATGGGTCCTTTTGTGACAACATCCGACATACGGTTGTCAATGGACTTGAGGAATAGCATGGCTCTGAAATTCCACATAGGTTAGTCAGATCCATCAAATATGGGACAGCCTTTGGCAGACATCTGTGGAAAGTTTGAAGAATTGTTGCTTGCAGACATTTTAAACTTTCTCAGAATCTTGAACTTTCAACTTATGAAATCGTTCAGCCTGCTATGATACCAGTTGTTGGTCCCTTGTATGAGAATAACAACAAGCAACAGGTGTGTAGAAAGGGGGTTGAATACACTTTCTAATGAAATTGAACAAATCAAATAAAAGTGTCACACACAGTAAATCAAACCACAATCAATTGAATGCTTTAAGAAAGAAGATGATTACACTAACTATCAAGTAAGCAACTCTTGATATATAACCACCTAATATAAATCTCTCAATCTCTCAAACTTAGCTATCTATAATCAACTTATGATTATAGATACTGACGACTCTCTAAACAGGATTTACAGATTGATAACTTACCAATATCACAACTAATGTGATTATTCGAACACACGAACAACTTGGCAATCTGTGAGTTTCTTGATCACGTTGAACTGACAAACAGTAATCAAGATTCGTAACACATACGGTGAGGTGAGGTTTTGGCTTTGCAACACTTAGTCGTTTTCTTGAGTCGTAGTCGTAGTCGTACCTCAAAACTTATCAGGAGATAAGTATTTATAATCCTGTTGCTACGGTTCCTAACAAACTGGACTAATCCTAATTTGCTAACTAACTATCGGATAACTCGGAATCTTGAATCTTGAATCTTCTTATCTTGAGTCTTCAATCTTTAATCTTGATTCTGACGTCTTCTTATCCTTTCCGTAGATATAGAGAGTTAAAAACAAAATTTAAAACACATTTAAATTCTTTTAAACTGACTTCTTTAGTCAGGCTGAGTTACTCAGCTTAAAACTCATCAAGCTGAGTTCTTCGAGAACACACTCGAAAACAAACATGGACTAACATGTATAGTTCTTAACTCATCCTCAGAAGTCCAGAGAAGTAACTAAAACATATTTAGTAACTTCTATTGAGCTGACTCAGTATCCACGCTGGGTCGCTCAGCTTGAAACTTATCAAGCTGAAACTCAATATATATATCTTAGTTTACGCACACAGCTTATCAAACATATTGATAATCTTACTAAGATATAGTCTAAGCTGATCAAACATATGTACAACTTACACTCAGCTTATACTCAGTCTGAATCACTATGAGTGTTCAGTCTGACTAAGCTTTATAATTTTGTTTAAGTTATATGTAGAACACATCTTACAAACTTAACTTTGTCTCATCAAATCTTAACTGATGAGATCATTTTCCCAACAGTCACCCCTGATTCTTTCTTGTCCCCAAGTCGATATGTAGGGTACGGTCCAGGTAGTGGTGAAGAAGGAGATAATTATGTAGTTAGGAGTACGTGTGAAAGAGAGGATGTGAGAGAAGAAAAACAGAGTGCTGAGAGTCCCCTAAACCCAGCAAGCCGGGAAGCCACATCTACTATAGGGCCTAACATTGTCGGGCCTCATATTGAACAAGTCGCGGTGATCCCACCCGTGCAAGTTTCTGCCCCACAAAGCTACTACGGTGTCTCTCAACAGGCACCGTCTTAATTGCACAGGGTAATAGCACATAGTCTAGGTCAATCCCAATCGGGAGTTCGACCTATTGAACATAGAGGTCCGCCTCCCTCGTCCTCGACTCCTTTCAATGCACAATTTGATATACCGTGGATCTCCGCTTATCTTGACCAACACAGAGTTACAATTGATGTACTGAGCTTGTATGTCCAACAAGTCTCCTCAACATCCAGAGGTGGTACCTCTCAAGGTGCCATTCGAGTATTGGAAGGAAATCCTGTTGGAGCCAACATCCCTGCTGCTCCAGTAGGTGGTACTGCCTTTGTGGCTGGTACCTCAACCGGAAGTCTTCGTGATTCCGGGTTTGTTACACATGCAGAACTTCAAGATTATATTCAACAATCCGTGCCACCAATCCACCAACAACTACATGATACAAATCAGAAGTTGGATCGGATAGAACAATCCTCACAGGCTCAGCAACAACAACTGAAAAGGATTGAGGCACTCCTTACCGTTAGACCTCCAGTGCCAGAACCTCAGCCACAATCTGATCCAGCAACCATGTCTGTGGATGCCTTGAAGAGTCTGCTATAAGTTAAACTTCTGGAACAAAGGCCAGAATCAACTCATAATCAAGACCTTCTGACAACTCTACGCAATGAACAACGTCCACAGGGAATCTCCATGGATGACTTTCAAGAGTTTCATGTAGATGTCAACAGCAAGATCGATGGGGTGACTAGAAGCTTCTACACCTCTTTGGAGAAGGTTAATGAGAAGCTGACATTACTTGAACAAACTTGTCAGGCTCAGGCTCAAGGAAGAAAGAGGAGATGGGATGATCAGGATCCTGATGATCAACCCGAGGGGGAGAAAAGGAGAAGATATATGGTTGCTTCCTCTGTAGTTGCTATTGTACCTGTTCCCCGCTTCACTTCATACTTATCTGCAGGTACAAGTTCAACCGGGTCTGAGAGTCAACAACAACAGAAAACTACACAATAATTAGCCGATAAAGTTTATGAACAACAACAAAAGGAGAATGCTGACAAACAGATTGTACTTTATGTACCTCAGCAACAATCTAAACCGAGGCCAATCGATCTTGAAGAAGGTGAAATACCTTATGAGCAGTTCCAGGCCGAGATGTTTAACTTGTTTAATGACTCAGATGATGAAATGGAGAATTTATATGAGTCTATACACACATCACCTGCAAGGCATATGGGAGAAAGCAGTTCTGCTCGACCAGAGGAGGAACTTGAGGATCCTGAAATTCGTGACATGTTCAAAGATATAGATGAATATGTGAAAGACACTACACGTCCAGCTTCACCCAGAGTTTTCCACAAATTTGATGATGTCATTAGTGAAAGAGCACTTGCACTTAAAAGAAAAGAATGGGCAGCAATCTCTAGAAGGGAAGCTAGAAGGAAACCTAAACAGAAGAAAACCACCTTCGACGTGTCCAGGGTTCAGTGGAGTTAATATTGAAGTTCATGAAAGCTTCCCTTTCCTCCTTGTGGTCAGTTTCAAGAATCAGCTGCTGATATACTAGAAAGAAACAGACAGAAAGAAGCAGCCGAGAAAGCAAGACAAGAATCAAAATGGCCCCTGCCACAAAGCTTCATAGTGCCACCTGCTCCTCCAGTGTATCGTGGAGATCCAATTCTTGATGCAGGTAACATGTTCACACGAAGTGTTGGCCAAAAACCAATATGGAAACGATATTATGTCAATGCTGCCAATCTTGAAGAAAGATTACCAGACATATGAAGGTTTTGTAGGGTATAAAAACATATTATCAAATGCACAGCGGAATAAAACCCCCTCCAGTGATCTCATCTAACTCGTACAGAAACTAAAAGAGGAAGAGGGTTAGAAAGTTATACCTTTGTTGTAAAACCAAAACTTTCTTTATGCCCCTAGACTGCTGCAGGTTATCCACCGCTACTGCACCACCTCGAACTGGCTGCTAGACCGCCTAAGGATTAAACCTTGGATCAAAATCGAGACCCGCGTGTATGTATGTGTTTCCGCGTCGCCACCGGCCACCGCCCTCGGTGGTTCGGTTTCTGCTTTGCGCCGCCGCCGAGAAAGAGAGAAGAGAGAGAAAGAGAGGAGAGCCTTTAGGGTTTTTGTTATGTGATTAGCTTATTGATTAATGGGGCTTAAACAAGAATATATATTAATCCTTATTAGGCCAAGCCCGTTTAATTAAAGCCCAGCTTTAATTAAACTATTAATCAATTACAGAATATACCCTCGACCTTTCTAATTAATTAATAACTATGAATTAATTGGTCCTGTTAATATTTAAACTAAATATTAACTTCTCCTTTTAAATAATAAATAAATTTTATTATTTTTCTCTTTCTCAATAATTAATTAACTAATTAATTATTCTTTTCCACACAAAAGGTTATAATCCAAAAGGTTCTAATTGGGTGTGCAGCGGTGTGATCCTTTAGTGTCACATAGTATTGGACACGATAGTACATGATATCTATTTCTGCACATAATCCAACAGACTCCCACTTGTGCTAGATAAGTAAGACTTCTTGTACATCGTTGGCCTAAGGAGGTCCCTAGCCAGACGCTTAGGTTTACCAGACTATGAGATCTCTTATATCTAGAGACATAATCCACGCCTTGGATTATCTAGGCTTTTCCTTTTGCATCGCGATATTTCGTAATGTGAGTATTTGACATGGAGCGGGGATCTCATCTAATACTCAGATTTTCTCGACTCTGATTTCGACACTCTGCAGTTACGGTTTTCCCGAATGAATAACTATCATTCTAACCGAGCGCGGCCACGCATTTTCAGTAGTCTTAATCGTCGAGGAGCTCAAAAAATATCTCTCCTAAAAAAGAGGTGCAAATCCCATCTTGACTATTTGCAATTTGAGCACATGGCTTCCGCTGCACCTAGACAAGCCCCTTATGATCACCTTGTTACGGCGTGACGTTAGAACATGCTAAAGTACAGAAGTTACCACACCCCAAACCAAATATCTCAGGTCTAAGGACAACCTATCAAGTTTACTTATGTTAACACTCCATGAAGTAAACTCTATGCGGATCACCCCAATATTTATCCCCTGATAAATATCTATGAATATTTGGTCACAACCTAGTGCTTTTACTCAGACCTGAATAAATCATCAAATATTCATAATAGCGTTACCTCCCTAATGTAGCTCCTACTACATTAAGTAGCTACGGGCATTTAGACAATTCATAACTTGACTTTTCAAGGATAGGTTAAACATGCTAAAAATGGATAACTACGAAACATTATGCAAATACCTCCTATTTTAATCCCATGAAATATAAATACATAATAAAAGGTTTCAAGTTACATCCATAGTAATAATCAAAAAACACGAACTAGCTGCTATGTTCCAAGTACTGCATTCCTATAGAACTCGCATGCCTCTCATGCTTAGCCCTAGCTAGCGGCTTCGTCAACGGGTCAGCAACGTTGTCGTCCGTCGGTATCTTTTGCAATCTAATATCATCTCTTCCAATGATCTCTCGGATTAGGTGATATTTCCTGAGTACGTGCCTTGTCCACTGATGATCTCTAGGCTCTTTAGCTTGCGCTACAGCCCCTGAGTTGTCACAGAATATATCGATCGGTTTAGAGATACTGGCAACAACTCTAAGATTCGAGATAAAATTCTTCAGCCAGACAGCTTCCTTTGCCGCATCACTTGCCGCAATATACTCTGCCTCTGTAGTAGAATCTGCTATTGTATCTTGCTTCTGACTCTTCCAAGATATGGCTCCTCTGTTTAGGGTAAAGGCAAAACCTGACTGCGACCTGAAGTTGTCTCTGTCGGTCTGGAAACTAGCATCAGTGTAACCAGTTATATTGAGCTCATCCATCGAACCTCCATATACTAGGAATATGTCTTTCGTCCTTCTCAAATACTTGAGAATATTCTTGACGGCCACCCAATGAGCTTCACCAGGATTTTGCTGATATCTACTCGTGACACTGATAGAATAGGCAACATCGGGTCTAGTACATAGCATGGCATACATAATCGAACCAACTGCAAAGGCATATGGTATCAATTTCATCTTGTCCTGATATTGACTAGACACAGGACACTGAGCCTTGCTCAAAATCGCGCCAGATTGCATAGGAATAAATCCTTTCTTGGATCCATCCATCTTGAATCTTTTCACGACTTTGTCAATATAAGTACTTTGACTAAGTCCGATAAGCCGCTTAGATCTATTCCTATAGATCTTTAAACCCAGTATATAAGCAGCTTCTCCCAAGTCTTTCATCTGGAAACATTTACCTAACCAGGATTTTACTCCTTGTAATACTGGTATATTGTTTCCTATTAACAGTATGTCGTCTACATACAAGACTAGGAAGGTTACCGCGCTCCTACTGAATTTGGTGTAAACACACGACTCGAACTCACTTTTGGTAAAACCAAACTCTTTGATGCGCTCATCAAAGTGTAAGTTCCAGCTCCTAGATGATTGCTTTAGTCCATAAATGGATTTAAGCAACTTGCATACTTTATTAGGGTTCTTTGGATCTGCAAAACCATCCGGTTGTATCATATATACATCCTCTGTCAGTTTCCCATTAAGGAAAGCGGTTTTGACATCTATCTGCCATATCTCATAGTCAAAATATGCTGATATGGCCATTAGAATCCTAATAGTCTTAAGCATTGCCACTGGGGAAAAAGTTTCATCATAGTCAACGCCATGAGTTTGCGTGAAACCTTTTGCCACTAGCCTTGCTTTAAAAGTATGTACCTTTCCATCCATGTCTGTCTTCTTTTTGAAGACCCATTTGCACCCAACAGCTTTACTGTGTTGAGGCAAATCCACTAACTCCCAAACGTGGTTGTCATACATGGATTGCATCTCTGCCTTCATGGCTTCTAGCCATTTCTCAGATTCCAAACCTGAGGCAGCGTCTTGGTACGTAGTGGGTTCTAACAGATCCCTTTCGTCTTGAGCAACTAGGAATCCCAGATACCTATCTGGCTCAATACGAGGCCTACTAGACCTGCAAAGGTCTTGTGTTTGCACCTCTTCCTCAACCACAAAGTCGGGTTGAGGTTCAACAATTCTCTGTTGAACTACAGGTTCAACTATCGGTGGTGGTGTAATCTCCTCCTCTTCAATTTCTTGAAGCTCTATTTCTTTTCTTGGAGTCTCTGAGTTTAGAAACTTCTCCTCCAAGAATACCCCTTTACGAGCAACAAAAACTTTGTTCTCATCTGGGTTGTAGAAATAGTATCCCATGGTTTCCTTGGGATAGCCCACGAAGATACACTTATCTGATTTGGGATTGAGTTTATCCGTGAATGTTTTCTTAACATACACCTCACATCCCCAAACCTTTAGAAAAGACATTTTGGGCTTTTTCCCCGTCCATATCTCGAACGGTGTCTTTTCAACCGATTTGGTTGGAACCCGGTTCAGCATGAACGCTGCTGTCTCGAGTGCGTGTCCCCAAAACGACAATGGTAGTGAACTTCGACTCGTCATTGATCGTACCATGTCAAGCAGTGTACGATTCCTCCTTTCTGATACACCATTCATCTGAGGTGTATACGGAGGTGTGAGTTGTGAAACAATCCCACATTCCTTCAAATGATCGTCGAATTCCTGACTCAGATATTCGCCATCTCGATCCGACCGAAGCTACTTTTTCTTCTTGTCCAGCTGATTTTGTACCTCATTCTGAAACTGTTTGAACTTGTCAAAACTTTCAGATTTAAGTCTCATGAGGTAGACATAACCGAACCTACTGAAGTCATCAGTAAAGGTTATGAAATACCGGTATCCTCCTCTAGCTTCTGGAGTAAAGGGTCCGCACACATCTGTGTGTATAATCCCTAATAACTCGTTGGCCCTTCCATTCTCACTGTTGAAAGGCTGCTTTGTCATTTTACCAGACAAACAAGATTCGCAAACATCATATGACTCCAAGTACAATGGTTCTAGAATTCCGTCATCTCGGAGCTTCTCTATGCGTTTCTCGTTTATGTGTCCTAAACGACAATGCCAGAGGTAAGTTTGATTCAAGTTACTCTTGGATCTCTTACTTATATGATAGATGTCATTGTTATCTAAATTTAGCGTATATAGACCGTTTTCTGGAGTGGCTTTGAAAAAGAAAACATTGTTTCTAAAACATGAAATAACTTTTTCATTAAAAACATAAGCAAAACTACAGTCTATCAGCAAATTGAACGAGATAACATTTTTAATTAGTCTAGGAACATAATAACAAGGTTCTAGTTCTAAGACCATGCCCGAGGGCAAACTAAGACAATATGTCCCTACAGCTTCGGCACCAACCATGGAGCCTTCACCTACCCGCAGGTCCATATCTCCTTGTCTCAGCTTCTTACTTCTCTTGAATCCCTGCAAATGATTGCATATGTGATGACCACATCCGGTATCCAATACCCATGATTCATAAGAAGTAACAAGACAATCTATCATAAAGATACCTGTATCATTGGGCGAACCAATGTCCAGTTGATCTATGTCGAGTGAGTGCTCGCATGAATCCTTGCTACCACAGTCTGGGCAACAAATTTCTCCAAGTTCTTCCAGCCAGTCATCCTCCTGCATAGGGTCCACAACTGGTGACTCTAGCTGCTTCGGGTTCAACTCGTCGCTAATGCACATGAGGATTTCGTGCAACCCTGCGACAGTCATCTCAAAATCACCGAGGACATACATTACTCTTTTCTGGTAATAGTACGACAAGGAACCGAACAAGAGCATAACTAGCTCATGTGGTTTTGATTTTGACCCCAAGCTCTCATAGCAATCCAAGAGCCTTCTCATATTAATGAGATGATCGCTAATAGGCTGAATTTCTTTCATCTTGGCTGAAAGAATTTCCCTCATCAGTACCATACGACATATCCGTTCACTAGACTTGAACTTTTGCTCCAATCCTTAAACAACCTCATAAGACGACTTCTCACGGAGATCATCCGTAAACTCGGATGATGCTGTGAGAATGAGAATCGGCATAACGTCAGACTCATCATCCAGATACTGATAGTAAGTGTCATACTCACTATCCTGGGCATCTACTCCTTGTCGCTCTGGAGGCAATATCTCAATAATGTGAAGTTTTCCCTGTGCATCCAAAATATTTTTCAGATGCAACTTCCAAACAACAAAGTTTGGACCTGAAAGCTTCCACTTGCCGGTGATGAGACTTAGAGACTCTCTTGGTGAATAAAACGGAATAACAGATATAATAGACATCTACAGAAAAAGGAAAAGATAAAACCGATTCAGTATTGATTATATCTTCTAATAATTATTACCTTTTAACAAAAATTATTAGACTAGGATCCATATTTCACATTTCCCGATGCAAGGTTTGGGCACTTCCCACCGGGACAATGCTATTTCTGGTAGGTAAAAACTATACCAATCGTATCCTAACTGGACACGACTCCTAGATCCGCGGGACATCGGTTACGAGAACCGTGCATGTTTAGTCCCTCTAGTGCATTTTGGGTCGGGACTCCCGATTATCACCAAAATAGATTGCAGCACCTAAGACAGCATGAATTCTGGCCGGGACTCCCGATTATCGCAGAACCTTTCATGCCCCTTCCCGCAATGGTTTGAACCCGGATGCCGAAGGTTTGGGCACTTCCGACACCCGAGTACCGTTTAACAGCAAGGGTGTACCATTAGGTGGGTAGCACACTGATCTAAGATTTTTCTAAAAAGGATTTCCAAGTTTTTAACGTGAAAAACTTTAATGTCAGTTTTCTTTAAAAAAAAATTCTGTTTCAATAATTAACTATTATTAAAACCCATGTTTTATTTCATCGTGTTAATCACAACCACGCATATATAAAATATGTAAAGAAATAAAACAACTACAAACAACTATGCCTTAGCCTTGCCCTTAACTAATGTCAGTTTCGTGAGCCACACGAAAAACCCGACGGTCAAAACCTAAGTGGAAAAACACAACACACATGGCATGGCGTTCTGAAGCTCCCACTGGCTCCAGCATCCAATCCTTCTCTTTGCTCCTTGCTCCTTGCTTCTTTGTATCAGCTTCATATTTATTCTAATAATCTATTCTAATCTAAAAACTAAAAACTAGAAAATATAATAAAAATTACAAGATGATCAAAGGCACGCAGGCCCGCTAATTCTAGTACTTTTACAAAATAGAATAGGGGTTGTAATGGCTCGCAGGCCTCCCCACACCATAGAATAATAAAACCAGTTACAACCACAAGTGCGAGAAATTAAACAATCCACAAGGTCTAGGGCTCGGCTATGACATCCCAAACATGTACTAAACTAATACATGAAAGTAAAACAGCAACTGATTTCTAATTATTCACCTTGATGAAAAATTACTGATTTTAACAACCTGTTAAAACCCTTATATTGTTTTTCTGTTATTTGCAATAAATATATATTTCAAGTTTCATACTTGATAATTAATCAAAAACTCAAAATAATATTTAGACATTAAATTAAAATAACAACTGTATCTTAATTTAATATTGACCATAAATATCTGAACCGCAGGCTGGGCCAAATATTTAAACTGGGCCAAGAATTGTAAAACGGACCGAGAGACAAAAGCTGGGCCGAGGCCCATCAACTCCTTTAGCGCCGCTAACCCTAGCCGCTAAACCCTAACTGGGCCGCTGGGTATTTGGGCCGTGGCTTCTGGGCCGTAGCCTACTACGGGTTTAGCGCCGCTAAACCGCCGTCGCTTCCCTGGCCGCCGTATACCACCACGCCGCCGACCACCATACTTGGTGGACCGATCGACTTCCGCTGCTGCTGGGCCGTCGTCGACCGTCGCTGGCAACCGCCGCCCCGCCTGGGACTGCCGTCGATCAACAACGATGCTGCTGGGCGCTACCGACCGACCACGGCCACCGCCTGAGGCCGCCGCCGATGAGGGTGGTGGTTTCGGTTTTTGCAAATAACAACAATAAAAAAACATATTTAACTAATAATTAAATCTAATAATCTTTTATCAAAGGTTTATCCAATAAAAATCAAAACTTGATTTAATCTGGATAATAAATCAGAAACCTTTTTCTTGATAAAAGATAAACCTTTTTCATCAGAATAAAAGAAACCTACCTAGTTCCCTACGAGGTTAGAAGTGGCTCTGATACTACTGAAGGGTTTTGTAGGGTATAAAAACATATTATCAAATGCACAGCGGAATAAAACCCCCTCCAGTGATCTCATCTAACTCGTACAGAAACTAAAAGAGGAAGAGGGTTAGAAAGTTATACCTTTGTTGTAAAACCAAAACTTTCTTTATGCCCCTAGACAGCTGCAGGTTATCCACCGCTACTGCACCACCTCGAACTGGTTGCTAGACCGCCTAAGGATTAAACCTTGGATCAAAATCGAGACCCGCGTGTGTTTTTGTTATGTGATTAGCTTATTGATTAATGAGGCTTAAACAAGAATATATATTAATCCTTATTAGGCCAAGCCCGTTTAATTAAAGCCCAGCTTTAATTAAACTATTAATCAATTACAGAATATACCCTCGACCTTTCTAATTAATTAATAACTATGAATTAATTGGTCATGTTAATATTTAAACTAAATATTAACTTCTCCTTTTAAATAATAAATAACTTTTATTATTTTTCTCTTTCTCAATAATTAATTAACTAATTAATTATTCTTTTCCACACAAAAGGTTATAATCCAAAAGGTTCTAATTGGGTGTGCAGCGGTGTGATCCTTTAGTGTCACATAGTATTGGACACGATAGTACATGTTATCTATCTCTGCACATAATCCAACAACATATACAACACTGAGCTAATACAGGTTATATCCCCCGAGTTGCGGAACATGGATGACAAACAAAGCATTTCACCTATTCTACCTCTCGATATCTCCTCACCTTGCAGGTGCAAGCAGCTAGGAAGTTAACGAGTGAAAAAGGCTATAGAACTAACTGAAAGGAGAAGATATGAACACATCCTCTCACAATGCATGACAAAACCAGAAGAGATCAAATCAGAATATCCAATAGTTGAACTCATAAATGTGTATACTCAAACCACCTTCAAGATAAAGTATGCCATTTTTCATGTCAAAAGAGCTAACAACCTGCCATTCTTCCTCAATGAAGCAGATCTAAGATTTGTTAATATTGAAGACATCAGCTTTATCTAGGACACCCTCTCTCAGAAACGAGGGAAGTGGCCTGAAGAAGAGTTTGGAAGAGTTGCTCTGATGAAATATATGAGGAATCTGATGGAATATTTTGAAGAACATGATCTGCAACTCGGAGCTGAAAACAACTACTTAAAAGTCAATCTCTTAAAGCCTAACCAGAGCCATCAAGACTTAGAAAAGCTTGAAGAGTTGACAGTTATCTATGATGGGCATCCAAACTTCAAAGGTGATCGAGGCGTCGTCTCAAGGAATACAAAAGGTGAAAAGATATTCATCAGACTTGATGAACTGATGTCATATTCAAACGGCACCTTGAAAATCCTTCATCATAAGATACATCAGAAAATATGGGATAACTGTGCAACCTTCACTGATGAAGAACATACTCAAGCCTATCGTGCTATAGAGAAGATGAGAACGACACTGTCAAGCAGAAGGCAAATACACAAGTGGCAAGTGGATTTCGGGATTCGCAACAAATCAGCTTATGAATAGATTTATGTATTCGTTTGTTGTGAATCATTGCACACCTCACTTAGGGGGAGAATGTTAAATTATAAAAAGTGAGGGTGCAATATGTAATTATTGTAAAGTTGGGCAAATGCTATAAAAGGCATTTGCCCTTCACATTTCAATCTAAGCTTTGCATTTCAACAATATATATATATATATATATATATATATATATATATATATATATATATATATATATATATATATATATATATATATATAGATTTATTCAATTGGTTACTGCTTGAGATATATATATAGATTTATTCAATTGGTTACTGCTTGAGACATATTTTAGCAGGTATTCAGTCTAGGGGGAGAAATATTCAGATAATATGAGCAGGTATTCTCACCCCAAATTTGTCAACAAGGATCAATAGCAACATTGTAAGGGGAGGGTTTCCCCGTTCATGATTCTAAGGGGAGTAAACAACATATTCTCTCCTGTTGATGAATCCTTATATGCTTCCGCTGATTGCCCAATGCTCAATGATCCAATTGCTGAAAACCTCTATATGCTAAATTGATTATATAACCGAAGGCGATCAATGCCTTAGGTTACCGGAGCGATACAAGACAATAAGCACAAGACCCTCAAGATGCTGAAAAGATCAAGACTCCTATTCATTTTATTCTGCAACTCCTATTCCATTCCAAAGTGGGAGATTGTTAGAACTGTATTATTGTAATAGAATAGGAGTTATAACAATAGTTGAGGGTGCTTATTGTAAATATACCTTATAGGTATATAACCCTTGTGATACACAAGGAAATGTAAGGATTGCCACATAATGAATGGCTTAACTATGTGTTTTGTTAGGTGAAACGAGATTTTCTCTCAACCTATCATAGTTACATATTGTAATCCTTCAATCTACCGCTTGTTGATCCCTAACACCCTCTCTCCACTCCTACACACGACAAGGCAAACGCTGTTGTCTCCTCCCTCTTCCCTGCCTCGATCCATCTCCAAACAGAAAACCCCAACCAAAAGCCTCACCGTCGACCATTGAAGAGCGCCTCTACCTACGAAACCCTAGAGCAAGCCAGCCACTGCCGTCGCTCCTTTCCCCTTCTCCGATCTACACCACCAAGAAAATCAACAACTTTATTTATTAGGGTTTTCTCGATAGTAGATGTGAGATTAAGGTTTTCTCACCACAACCTCCTGTAAACGTATGTTAATGGAACACAAAACTCCATTGGTGATTGCTGCAACTTATCGTTGTCTTGATGTTGTAAAGTTTATACTTCCTTTATCAGAATCTAATGTAAATAGTTTTTGTGGCAGATTTGTAAATATTTTGGTTTGAATTTTATTGTAAATATTTTGGTTTGAAAGAACAAGAATTGCTTTTGGTATATGTATAGATTTTTTAATTTGGCTTTGAACTAGAACAAGAATATATTGTTGTAAATATTTGGGGTTTTGAAAGAAGAAGAACATGTTTGTTTTGGATATATTTGTTATAAAATCAAAAGTTAATTACAGGACTGGTCCTTTTTTTATACCCCTTACATATCAATTATAACTATTTAATCACAAAATTGGTTCTTTATTGTAAAAAGACGAAAATACCCCTTCCCTAACGGCCGGAATAAACGTCCGTTAGCATAAAGGACCTTTTTTGTGACAAATTCTCATTTAAAGGACTAAAAATACAAGAATTTTGCTTAAAGGACTAAACCTGCAAAAGGGCCCTATCTAAAAGGATAATAATATAATATAATAATAATAATAATAATAGATTTTGATAATAAGAGATGAAATATAATATTAGCGATTAAAGTCAAGACTAAAATTTTGAAGCTTTTGAAATTATTTTTTATAGAGTCGTTTAAATGAATTAATTTCATTAAAAGTTAAAGTAACAATATAGTTTTACAGTAGGCGAAATTGTTTTTATCCCACCGCAAAACACGAGTAATATTTACTTGTTAACAACAAATCAATAATGTCATCGATAATGTGACTAGACGCTCATCATCTACATCACGTCTTCGTTTTTTTTTTTTCTTTTGCAGTTGAAAACTACATTACATGAAATTTGATATTTTATATTTTCTTTCCGTCCCAAAACTCTAATCCACAGCTGGTTCAAAGAAATGGAATTGGAAAAAAATTGTGGGTTTCATTTTCTCTCTATTTGACTATTTGTTGGTTTATTGAACGGCCCACAAGGAAAGTGACTGGAAACAAGTTCTTGAGACTATCAACATTCATCACACGCTTCACACAGTATATCAGCGTCATATCATTTTCTCACCAACATCACACAAATTAAGTCACAAACCCTGTCTCCATCACATGCTTCACATCAACAAAAAAAATGAACAAACCTGTGCTCACGAGTGTGATGGTGGTGGCGTGCGCGATCATGAGCCATACCTCACGAAGGAGAGCGATGGTGCTCACGAGGGTGAAGACCTCTCACGACCTCCCTTATGACTCCAATGCGGTCGGTCTGATAGCCACGCGTGATAGAGTCGGGAAGAGAAAAAATTTAATATATTAGTTTTTTATGTATCTCGTTTATTTAAAGAAAATGTTACTTCATAATGATCGAATTTCAGTGCTATTACACAAAACTTGTTCACGTTTCTTTTGAAAGTAATTAAAAGTCTTATAACTTGTCACCGACTAAAACCTAAATACATCAATAAAACATTTATGAATCTTTATATTCATTAAAAGATTTTATTTTTTAGGTTTGTAATTATTGGTTAAAAAGATTCGAATTAAAATATTTTTGAATATTATATTATTTATTTCAAATCATTTATAAAAATGTAGTAATTTTCTAATTAGATTATAGGTTGTGAATATACCCACTATTTTCCTAATTATAGAAAAGGATTAAAAAAATATAATTTGGTTATTAAAATTATTCTACTTCTTATGATATTATGTTTTTTTTAATGCTTAACATACACAGTTTTTAAGTACACCTTATATTAAAACTCTCAACTTTTAAAAAGAAGAAACACCTTAACATCGTTAGAATGAAAAATCTTTGATAACTCTACTCCTTATGCATCATCTTATTTACCATATGTATTGAATGTATTTATAACTTAGTTAAAAGTAAATTTGTATTTAATACAATATAACATATCATTAACACAATTAATCTAAATTATATATTGTTATCCGTACGTGTATTATACATTTTTTCATAAATATTGGCCACTTCATGCACCATTTTATCACTTTATGTAACTTTAGTGGAGAGTTGAGGTACTTTTCCACAAACTGATGCAAATTACTAAACGGATGCACCATTTAATTTATCGTGAGATATTGAAATAGACGTTTGATATCATATCACGAAATAAACATAAAATTACCAAAGCGCCTATTGATTTCTCATGATAAATTAGCATTTTATTTTGCCAATTGATATATAGTAATATATTTATTTAGTTCACTAACAAAAGATAATTTATACACTAGTACTTTTTTTATCTCATATTATAAGTATGCCCTTTTATTCTTAGAAACCCACTAACTTTTTTTAAACCACATATTCAGAAAATATTATGAATTAAACAGACATATTGTTATACATAACAAAAAATATATTATATACAAATCATTTCTTTTCTCAAACCTACTAAAAATAAAAATAAAAAGACAGAAATTAAACCTTATCTCAATCTCTATCACACCTCTCACTCTCACACACACCAAAGTAGTAGAGAAATTTGTGTTCCCTACATACGGCTCTCAAAGGAGGTTGGATAAGTCATAAGCGATTATCTATCTCTTTTGAAATTAACTCACATTTTATTAAATAAAAGTAGGATGATCGTGATTGAAGATTAGTTAAGGGTAGTCTATCATAATTTGTTTAAATCGGTGGAAACTATATATACATATATATGTATATATACATATATATATATATAGCAGCGCACTAATTACAAGAAACAAAGAAAGATTGTATTATTTTGGTGTGGTTGACTTCCCAATAGCAGACATATATCGATCTACTTTGGTTTCCTGTACATCCTTAAAGATTCTGGTATCATCTCAAACCCTTCCTATGGTGTTTCACTATTGCTTGCTTTTGGTTGTACGTACACGTGTTTAACACTTATTGGTGGAATTGAAAACCTTAATTATTTCTGTAAATTGATATTAAAATAGTTAATTTAGTATCAATGATGATGGTTAGATAAGTCATAAGTCTAACTGTACAAGTTTCAATATATAATTTTTTTACAAAGCAGGTTACTTGTGTTGTATAATGTGATTCTTATAAGCTACCAGCTGGCTGCTGTGTTTTTTATAATTAAAAAATTGGAACGTTAGTTACAACTTAATTAAGCTAGTTACGTGCATGATTATAATAATTTATTCATGTAGTTACTGTAATACTTTGTCTCTTAGTTGACTGGCATCAAATCATTAAGAATTTTATTTTAATTAATTAAAACCTTCATCCTTGTTAACCACGCTTAACAAGCTATAACTAAACCAAAAACCACATCACTTACGCACCCTTAATTAATCACTTTCGTAATTAATTAAGGTGTGAATATTAAAGAGAATGTGGATTTTGGGAAGAAAAGGTGAATCGGGATTCTCAGCAACTTCAACAGCGGTGGAAGTTACAGATGGAATCAATGGATCTGGTCTTACTGCCATTGTTACTGGTACGTATGTATGTATGAGCTTAATTACTTACATGCTATATATGTATATGTGTGTGTGTATATATATATATATATATATATAGAGAGAGAGAGAGAGAGAGAGAGGAGGGATCCTGTGAGAACACGTTTTATTTGGAGAACGGTGAGAACACTTTTAGGCCAATCATTTGGTTTAATTAAGGTATATTGAGTTTATATTTCTTACTTAATTAAACCAAATAATTAAAATTCAATATTCCTTAATTACACAAATTTAATATCAACCATTAAATTAAGTTAATCCAAGGGCTATAAATTGTTCTCACCGTTCTCCAAATAAAAGGTGTTCTTATTTGATCTGCCTCTATATATATATTGTATTGGTTTTGGAAGCTTTAACTTAAGTATTAACTTGTTTATATTATGGCCGTCTTTAATTCGTTCCTTGGATCAAGAAATATGTGGTATTCTTGTAGGTGATGTGGCTGTAGGTGTTCTTTTAATGGGTGGGATCTGGATCTGGTCTTTATTAGGTAGGGTAGGTGGGGGTGTTTTCTTTAGTAGCTTTGAGGATTTTGTTAATGTGTTTATAACGAATTTATTTTAAGTTCGGTAATCTGAGATACGAATCTGAACTTAATATGAACCGAATATGAAATAGGTTGACATGAACACGTCAAGAAATTAAAACAAGAGAAAAGTGGGTTGACATGAACATGATATGAAAAAAATGGATCATGTTCAGGTAAAACCTGTTTAACTGAAAATGATCTTATTTACCCAATTTTGTTAAACAAATATAATATATATCACGTTTTCAAAAGGAGCTATATAAAAAACTAAGTAAATATATGGTAAGTTAAAAACATGTAAAAACGCAAAAGTTAAAACCTATAAATAGCTGTCAAACGAAATTGAAATTCTCAAAAATCAAAATCACAATTTCATTTA
Organism: Pulicaria dysenterica; assembly: GCA_947179395.2. Lineage (NCBI taxonomy): Eukaryota > Viridiplantae > Streptophyta > Magnoliopsida > Asterales > Asteraceae > Pulicaria > Pulicaria dysenterica. Next base: position 100,201,381 of record OX359289.1, read on the forward strand.
AGAATTGTGCGAATTCTTTTTTAACCTGAAACGCAATCCATAAAATGGGTCGACTCAAGACCCAAAAAATTCGAATTATTTAAGTCAGTTTTATATGCAACTTTTTCTTGAATATTAGGTCAAAATGAAAACCGGTCCGAACATCTGAATTTTATTCGTGGAAACACAATCCTGATTTCCTCCACTAAAATGTCAACATGAAACACGACCGAAACCGAGCACAAATTAAAGCGATGCTAACCCTGACCATTTAACCGGATCGGTCGAAGACAAATTTTCTAGATGAATAAAAAACAAATTTTCTATCACACCGTTACGAACATTCGGTTCATTTATGAACATATATAGTATTTACTTAACAAATTATTTGAGTTACATCTATGAATAACATAATAACATATAATATGTGATCTCCCAAACAAAAGTCCTTATGAGAGCATGAATCTAACCCACAATTGCAATATTAGCCCCTTATATCATCGTCCTCATCCTCAAGATCTTGATTAGTTGAAGCATTAAAGGGATGAAGCACTCTCATTTTTGTTTATGGATTAATAATTTGATCAGTAATAATCATGGAGATTGTAGATTTAACAAAGTTAAAATAGCTTTAAGCAATTTTATAGATCTCATACATATAATTTTCAATAAAAACTCCAGTTTGCATATTATTTAGTATCATATATATCATGAATGCAACTTGAGATCAGGTTTAGCGAGCTGATTGTATCGTTTCCCTCATTTTAACTTGTTGCTCATCTTAGGAGCTACAAGCGGTATCGGAGCTGAGACAGCACGAGTCCTTGCTTTGCGCGGGGTACATGTGGTTATGGCAGTAAGAGATGAAGAAAAGGGTATAAAAGTCCAAGAAACTATACTTACAGAAACACCTAATGCTAAAGTTGATGTCATGGTGTTAGATCTGAGCTCTCAGGCATCCGTAAGGGATTTTGCAGCCAAATACTGTTCTTCGGGCCTTCCTCTACACATTCTAGTGTAAGAAGCTATAGAATACATAAGGTGGCAAACAATTTAAAACGGGCAATTAATATTTATGCGGCTAAACACGGGTCATGTCAGGTTTGAGTGACCCGTGTTTAGCACACGAAAATTACTTTTGTATTAGATATTATTATGAAAATGTTTAATTTTTCGAATAACTTTGTTTACTAGATCTTATGTATAACAGTACATTTTAGACCTCCTTTCAACCCATTTGATCATTCTTCTTTTTAGTTAATTTTTAGTTTTTTATAAGTAAACGAATCAAATTCTCACCTTTATACTACATTGATGTATGATGAAAGCGACAAAATTTTCATTTCATTTTGTTGTAAGTAATAATGCAGGGGTTTTATCTCCACATTTCAAGCTTTCGGAAGAGAAAATCGAACTACATTTCGCAACAAATCATTTAGGTGTGCTTGAATTCATTCTCTTCTGAATTATAGACTTTATAAACCATTGAATCCTTTAGGTGTGTTTGAATTCATTCTCTTCTGAATTATAGACTTTATAAACCATTGAATCATTTAGGTGTGTTTGGTAGTAAGAAATCCTTCGAGTTTATTTTGTCAGGTCATTTTCTTTTGACGAATCTGTTGCTAGAGACGATGAAGAAGACCTCGAGCGAACAGAAAACAGAAGGAAGAATAATCAATGTATCATCCGCTGGACATCATTTTGCAAAGAACGGAACTTTCTCGGATCACATAAACGATGAATCAAGGTGAACCAAAATACAAACTCTTTGTAGTCTTTCTAAATATTGCTATATATCATTTTGGATACAAGTGAAGCTGCTTAACCTGATTTTATATGCTAATAATGTCTTGTGCAGCTTTAAATCTATATATGCTTATGGACTATCAAAATTGGCTAATATACTTCACGCTAACGAGCTCGCAAGGCTCTTGAAGGTGAACCTTAATTTTCTGAGAGGTGATATGTGCACAACAAATTTTGGCTATACAAAATAATACGTTACATCTAGTTGTTTACGCTCTTAAATATATGAATGAGAGCGTGTAAAGGTCAAATTCGGGTATATGAACAAAATTCGTTATGCACAAATCACGAATCAACCATTAATCGTTATCTGGATCTTGTTTACTTGATGTGAGATTGTATTGACACATCTTAATTAGGAGGATGGGGTCAACATCACGGCGAACTCATTACATCCTGGATTCATTATCACAGATATTTTTCGTAACTTTAACATTTTCTCGGGTATGCCTACAATCCTATAACGTTGACTAGATACTTGCTTTAAAGATCGTTTGTTAACTTTTTGTTTGCGCAGCTATCTGCAACGCAGTTTTGAAGTACTTCGTGAAAGATGCTTCACAGGTTAATTTGTGCTTGAGGTTTGATTTAGTATATTCATTAGACACAGTGCTTATTGTTTGTTTTATTCGCTTCGGTTCAGGGTGCAGCAACAACATGCTATCTTGCGTTAAGTCCAAAGGTAAAAGGTGTCACTAGCGAGTATTTTGTTGATAGTAATTTAGCAACACCATCAGCAAAAGCTAAAGATCAAGAGTTAGCTAAGGAATTGTGGGAGTTTAGTTTGAGCTTGACTAGCTCCAAGTGATTCCATATTATTCATGTACTTTATATAAGTTTGAAACAAAAAGAAGTTGTTTATGGTGTTTGGTTGGTTGATGTGTGTTAAGCCTTTTGCTATTGATGTAAATATGGTGAAATGAAGTATTGCTATGTGGTGTTTTACCCCACTGTTCCATGCCTACTAACTAGGATTTGTCCTAGTGGTATGAAGTGTTTTACCCCACTGTGAGGACTCGAGTTAGAGCCTCATTGTGGGAGTTTCCTGGAACAATGAAAGAGGGTTTTACTCCCTCATGACGCGTGTCTTGAGGCTCGCATACTGCCCTATATGAATGTCACTGTGGACCCATCCAACTAACATAACTTCTCTATTCAAATAGAATATATATAAAATCTATGTCTATGAAAGTATAATATGTATAGATGAATTTATCACAGATTTACATACTTCAAATGGTATATTCTCAACAATTTCACATATTTTAAGTGAAGTATTAAAATAATAATAAATCTATATAGAAGAATGGAGTGATTCCTGCTAAAGATTATAGGGTAACAATTAATCACAATTTTGTTGTGTTTTTGTACAAAAGGGGTTACTAAACAAAACTTAATTAATCAAAATCCTCTTCTTGAGCTATCCCAAACTTCAACACATTGTTGATCTTTTCTAGTTACAAACATTTTGCTTCCACTAAATCCCAAATTTGTAACCTTATTTCCTCCAATATCCTTTGCTCTTCCTAAAAGGTTCTTTCTAAATACTCTTTCATCTTTTCCATCTTTATCATTCTTAGAACCACCCATTAGAACTTCTGATAATACCTCCAATTCACCTTCTTTGCTACAAAACACTTGATTCCCATGGCTTTCAATCTTGCAACCAAGTCCCTCTTTCTTTCCGTTTATCGGTTTCTTCATGCCACCAATAGAATTCCATGAATTATTTGAATCAATGTGTCTGAAATCGATGTAGGACACTTCTCCTGAGTTTATCCCAATCTTGAAAAGAGCCGAAAGGGGTTCAGAAACTGCGAGATCAGAAAAGCAATCGGTTTTTTCTTTAATTTCCCACACGATATCTCCGGATCTTATGTCCCAAAGTTTGATGTTTCCTGAAACTCCTAATGGTCCACTATGAGACCCTGAAGACATTAACAGATTAAGGGTAGAAATCCAAGTCAATTGTGTTGATGGAATTGAGGAATCAAGATCAGCACCAAAGATTTCATTACGCGCAATCTCAGATGCAACTCGAAACCCATCATTAATATCGTAAACCATGATAGAATTCGAAGTCCTACGGCCTGATTCAAAACTAGTAAACAAGAACTCAGGGGATTTCCCAATTGCTTGAACAGTTGAGCTAGATTTAGTCATGTTTTCCCAATTCAATGTCTGCCTAACAAAACCCATGTCAAGATCAATGATTTGCAAGCCAGAGAAATCAGTAGCACCTGCTGCAACCACATTTGATGATAAAGACAATAAAGAATCTATAGCTGCGAATTGGGTCAAAATTGTTGACTTTCGTTGCAAAGACCAGTCAAAAGATGTGATTTTGCTACCATGAGCGACATGAACTGACCCATATGGAGTTGTAGCGATTACAGAAGGCGGGTCTCTGCCACTAAGAGGCAAAATCATAGATTTTTCGAGATTGAAAGCTTGGAATTGAGATGGGTTTGAGTGAGATTGAACAAGAAGATGATCAATTCCATAAAACTGGGCCTCAAAGATGATATCTTGAATGTCAAAAGATTTAGCTTTTGATGGGAGATTACCAGTTCTTAAAAGGGAAAGGAGGATTGAAAAGAGTTCAGGGTCTCTGTCAATAAAAGGGATTTGATCATAAGAATCGAAGATCTTGGAGAAAAGGGTATTCGAGCCAGCTAGGGTTAGGGTTTGTTTAGTGGTTTGAAAGAGCTGACCACCCACATCAATGGTGACAACATTGTTGGATAAATGGTGGTTGGGGTTGTCGAATTTGTTATGGTTTTGGGAAAACCCAATTGACAGAGGGCTTGATTGAGCAAAAGGTGGCATCTTTCTGTCAGAACAGTGAAAAAAGATTGATTGTTCTTGAAGATTTTGGGAGAAAAGAAAAATGGGGTTTGGTGATGAAGGTGAAATGGGATTATGGAAGTGTTGATGGAAGGGGGTTTGATTTTGTAGGGGAGATGAGAGATTTTGAGTTCTAGAAGGGCTGATTTGATGGTCAAAGAAGATGGCTTCTAGTTTGTTCTTTAAGGTCAATGAGAATGAGATTCAAAGTAGACCACATATTTGGAGGGTTTTGTTGACTATGTTTTTCCCCTTAAAATTCTTATGAGATTTTGGGGTTATTATGCATTGGTATCATTATTTTTAGCTTTTACAATGCTCATTTTGGTTTTTACGAAAGTTTACTTATGACTTAGATACATTAAAAAACAAATTTGGGTATCAATCATATATAGATATGTTATTTGAATATTTGATACCAATAGCAATTTTGGTTCTTTAGATTACATAGAATAATTATTGTAGGTTTTATCTTGTTATTTTAGTTTTTTAAACTAAAAAGAGCTATTAAGTTTGATCAGAGATTCTCATATGTCGTGCAAATAAAGAAAAGAATGTATTTCGTTAAAGGGTGATACTTGTAAATTTGTGTTAAACCATATAAATGCAATTATAATTTCTGTCTTTCTAAAAGAAGTTGAGGGAGTTATCATTCATGAGATTCATATAGTGCCTCTACATTCAATGAAAATAATAAGTAAGTATTAATTTAAGAATTATATCTAAAGGAATAGTTAAAGAGAAACGTTTAGGTTAAAGTTACAATAAATAAATACTAATTTTTATTTGATGTACCTTAAGTCCTCACCTTCAATATATACACCAACATGCTGACTCGTTTGTGTTCAAATAAAGATCCCTTAACCGATCAAAATTAATCAGTGTGTAATAAAAAATTAGAGACCTTCAAAGTCAGCTAGTGAAAAGACAACTCAATTTTTACTCATTTTATTAAGTGTGACTTAATAAAGCACTTATTATATAATAATCAGTAATAAAAAACTAATTTCAAATCACCACATACTATATTATATAATTATTATATATATCGGGATTAATTTAACTTCCAATTATGACTACTTACTTTTTTTGAATTACTAACAGTTAGGTTTATGGGGCTCATCGTTCCTTCGAGCCGGTCAAATCCGCTACTCTTAAACCCACCGCTTCTGTAGCAATGCAAGAGCATCCCACATTGGTGATCCTTATAAGGAAGGTGAATCTTACTCTTACCAAATGACGCGTTTTAAAACCGTGAGGGGAAACCCAAAGCGGATGATATCGTTGGTCGGTTCCCTGGTTGCGATCCTAACACTGACTTTAAGCAGGTTTTTAATAAAACCTAAACTATTTTTTGTTATATACAGTATAACTGTGTTTAGTTGGTAATCTAAAATACATGTTTACCAGCAACAATTAAATTGATGTATTTTTTTTTTAAATTATCAAATTACCTATGATCACTGTACTAGCTTAAGATGGTGTTCTTTTCCCTTGATCAACTTAACACATGTTGTAGTTTTCATTTGTCAAATTAAAGTAAAAATATTTTTTTTCAAACAGTTTAAAGACAAAATAAAAGGGACTAATTAAAATGCTTGTTTAATGCACAAGAAAAATATATAGCAATGAAACCTTCTGAGAATTGAATGTGTTTCACGTGGGCAAATGAAAATGACCAAGAATATGATACTTCTGGAGGAACATTAATTTCCTTGTATTTTCCCTTTGCCCACTTTACAAGAAACATTTGGAAAATTTTATTATTTGACCAAAGTTTTCTCCACACAATAACATCCCTAATATAAAATGTAAGTTAATTTATTGCTTTTAAACCAATTTATACATAAAAAAAGCTTAGAACAGTAATGTAATTATCGATAATATATGGAATTTATGTAAATCTAAAAGTAGTTGGACACATAAACTAAAAGAATGATATCATATTGTTTTTTTTTCCTGAAAATCAAATACCTTTACTATTACTACCAAAAGAAGAACCAAAGTACAAGAAACCTCATGGCACCTAAGCCATGCAGTAAACGACAGAAACCAAAAGAAAAGAACTCAACACTATTTTTGGTGCAACCTACTACACCTGGATAAAAACAAAGGCCAGCAAATTTGGATTTGAAATCCAAGTAAATCAATCCTCCTCTTTTCATAAGCCACTTTTCCCCAGGATCCATCTAAATGATTTTGTCTGTAGATCGTAAAATATGCCTTCGAAATTTTTCTTTGCGGACTTGAACACCACCATATTTCTTTGTGACCAGATAAGATATAAAAAGATCCAAACTGTAGCTTGCCAAAGCGATTGCTCCTGTGATAGCAAATCCGAAACCGAGTTGACTTCCTCCAACGATTTGGACCACCATCTCGACAAAAGAGACCACGCCTTTTGCACTAAACGACATCTCCATAAAGCATGCTCCACATCTTCAACATGATTTTCACAAAGGGGGCAAAGAGTAGACGGTAAATCCACCTGCAATAAGTCAAGATTCTTCCTAACTGGAATTTTACCCGGCCAGTCTCTCCAAATGAAAATGTTAACCCTCTTTGAAACTCCTTTATGCCACCATGTATCATGCTCATCCTGCGAACTTCCTAAATCCACCGCACAACCATCTCCCTAAGTTTTTTAACAGTGAAAATCCCATCCTTCGCTAACCTCCAATTCACCTTATCAAATACTATTTCTAACCGGAACAAGACAAGCCACCAAATTATTTAACACCTCAAGCTTCCCTACTTCCCTCCCCCTTGGCTCCCTCCTCCAATTCCACTTTCACTCCCAAGCGTTATCCCTCCACCTACCTCTCTCACACACCACCACTTCTTTATCTATCTCAAGAATGTATAACCTTCTACACCTAACTTTCAACTTAAATTAGTCTCCTAACCATTTATCATCCCAAACCCGAATAGAAGAACCCTCTCCCAATGTTTTCTCAAAAGACTGCCTAAAATTAATCCCTTTATTCTCCACGATATCCCCTACTTTAATTATGCTGTCCCAAACCGACTTAGCATAACTCCCCCGACCCATCCCACTTACACAATGTACATCCGACCCTATTTTTTGAAAGCTCGGAGATATATTACAAACCCGAAATCCAAACCCTCCATAAAGATTTGCAAGATGCAAACTAACAAGAAGAGGAAACAAAAGGAAGAAAAAGAGGAACGTAAATTGTAATTATAAGATGTTTCAACTCAAAACTAATTGATTTTAAGCGAAGTAGCTCAAAATGTTTATTAAATACGTTACAAAGTCATTTTTCGTCCGATGTAGACATTATTCAACATACACCCTGACGTGTGACATTCTTTTTTTTGCACACCTAACACGTGGATGCAAGTTGCGTGGAGTACAAGTGGAATTTGACTACGGAATGGTAAACATTGCTCTGATACTATATAAGTTTGTGAGTTTTCAATTCAAAACCAGGTGGGTAGCCAATGGCTCTTAAGGACCATACTAGATTTGCTGCAATAGAATTTCTTTTCATCCATTTGAAGCTTAGCATATGTACCTCAAAACAGTGTCTCATTCAACGACCTTCTTTCATAGACAAAACTAGTCCTTTTTTTTTAATGATTTTGATGCTTCTTAATGCAAGTATTTTTAAGTTCCATATCTAAGTCGCATAAAACACATCCAAATTAAAGGTGTCAAAATAGAGTCTCTCTTTCTCCTCCTTTTCTTTTAAACCAAATAACAACATAAATATTTGTATTTCAGTAAATGAATAATATATAACGTGCATCTTCTTGTTGTGGTGTTTTATAAAATCACACCAAGCTAGTTAGCTAGATGAAATTATTATTCGATTGTAATTTCATTTATTAAATTGGTTTGGCTGATATAAAAATTTGTAGACACACATCATCATTTAGTTATACATGTTAAGATGTAAATACGTATCCAATTCTACGTGATTCTAAAACCTTAGACCATCCATATGACTAGTATTTCAGGTTAGGCAACCCGAATTCCACATCAGCATCACTATATTCTTCTTCCCTTCCCTTTCCTTTTCAACACAAATGTTTAGTATAATCTAACCCATATTAACACAATCTTTTCCCCATTTTTTTTTCTATTTTTTATTACACATTTATGTATTTTTATTTATGAATTATTTTAAAAATAAAAATAATAAAAATAAATATTTCATAACACTAACAAAACATTATTATTAGAAATAAAAATTACAAAACACTATGTTTTAAAATAATAATAAGAATAAATACATCTAGAAATCTAGTTGACCTGGTTGAGAGAAAATTGGATACGTGAAATATGCTCGATCAAATCCGACGAAGGTTATTATGATTCTTCCGGTTTTTAACTTCTCAAACGTTTGACGAGCGTGCTTTCTCACTTATTTGTGTTTCGATGTCAAACGCTAGAAGGTCATTTCAATCGAAAGTACAAATTGCACGGTCTTCCTCTTCGAGTATCATATTGTGTAATACGACACATACGTACATAATGTGCCCTAGTCGTGTTGGATGTCATCCATGTACCAGATTATGGAGTATGTGTCAACATTGTTTAAGTACGTCAAAAGCACGTTCAAATCTTTCCGTGGCGGTTCTTGCGTGGACTTGAACTTTTTTCGTTTATCGTTTTGTGGGTACAGAAGTGATTTTATAAAAGTAGTCCATTCCGGATATATCTCATCCCGTTAGATAATATATGTGTTTTTAGGTGACTCCATTCACCTCAGATGAATACTCTTGTGCCTTTCCTTCGTAGACATCATGGAAGATGTGCGACTGAAGATTACCTCTAGCATGATTGCCAGGTGCTCATGATCCTCTCATGAGCTAACCCTGGCATGCTACCGGACAATTTTTTCATGCCCAGTCTATTTTGCCGAGCATGCAGGAAAATCCGTGTTTTTCTTTATGTGTGATGTATAACTAGGGGTGCGCATGGAAATCGGAAAACCGAAACCAATCCGTTAACACCGACAAAACCGAACCGATAAAGCCGAAGCCAATGCAAAACCGACAGTTGGTTTTCAATTTTGCGAAAACCAATGGGTTCGGTTTGGTTTCGCGTTTTAACTAAAAACCGCCGCATTATATTTAATATTATATATATATATATATATATATATATATATATATATATATATGGGAAAGTTCAAATGAGAATGATAATTTAATTGAGAATGGGAGACTCAATCTCAGCCGTTCATTTTGTAAGTGGAATTCATGGATGGAGAGCGTGAGGGGATAGAGTGTGGCAGGGTGCATGTGAGGAATTCATGGGTGGACAATGACATTGAAAGAGGGGAAATTGGACGGCTAGGATTGAGTCTCCCATACTCATTTAATTTAAGGTTCTCATTTGAACCCTCCACTATATATATATATATATATATATATATATATATATATATATATATAAATTGGATCAATAAAGAACAATTTGTTAAACAAAGAATCTAAAGAACCAATCTGGACCTTTAGATCATGAATATTAATGGATGAGATTGAATGATGGCAAAACTATAATTATTATGTATTAATTTAGGAAGAATAGGGCAAAAATGTAATTATACCCCCTCCCAACACCCACGATTTAAATAAAAATCCCCAAAAACTTTAAATTGCCATAACTTTTTAAGTTTTGTGAATTTAATCAAAAATAATTATACCATTCTTTTAGTTTTTTAATCCTCTTTCAAACAAGATCACTCTTCCTATACTTTTCTAAAAAAATTTGAAAATGATTTTTTTTTTTTTTTTTTTTGCATTTTGGCGCTATACGGGAAAAACACTTTTTATTGCATTTTGGCAGCTCGTCGCTAATGAGTTGAATGTCGTCGCTAATGAGCTGAATGTCGCTAATTACCCAGCTCAAAATGCAAATTACGGATTTTGCATTTTGCATTTAGGCTTGAATGAACCCAGCTCAAAATGCAAACTACGAATGTTGCATTTAGGCTTGAATTACCCAGCTTAAAATGCAAACTACGGATTTTGCATTTAGGCTTGAATTACCCAGCTCAAAATGCAAACTACGGATTTTGCATTTTGGGCTTGAATGAACCCAGCTCAAAATGCAAACTACGGATTTTGCATTTTGAGTTTGAATGAACCCAGCTCAAAATACAAACTTTCATTTCAAAAAAAAAAGTTTCAGAAATATATCAAGTCCGGTCTTGTTTGAAAGAGGACGAAAAACTGAAACTAATGGTATAATTTTTATGTTAAAATTGTTAAAAACGAACGAGTTATGATCATTTAAAGAAATTGGGGTTTTTTTTTTAGTTTGTTGGGGGGGATTTGCTGAAGACGCCGATTTTTTTTTTAATTTCCTTTTTTGCCCCTAGACTATGTGCCACATGTCATCACCAAAGAGGTTCTTTAGGTTCTTTGTTTAAGGGAGGTTCTTTGTTTAACCTTACCCTATATATATATATAGAGAGAGAGAGAGAGACAAAAGTTCATGCGAGAGCTGTTGTTAGCGCGAGAACCAATCTAAGCCGTCCAATTCCCCCTCTTTCAATGTTATTGTCCACCCATAAATTCCTCACATGCATCCTGCCACACTCTATCCCTCCACGCTCTCCATCCATGATATTTCTCATATCCAAGGAACGGCTGAGATCGGTTCTCGCGGTTCTCGCACTAACAACGGTTCTCGAATGAACCCTTCTTATATATATATAGTTTTTAAATATAAGTCAATGAACCCATTAAATATTTCAAGGTCTAATTATTAGGGTCAATAACTTTTCATTCCCTTTGTCGTTTACCTTTTTACAGAACGACGTTTATATTATGATTATATAATACAAAATATTTTTATGTTTTGAATATTTGAGTTGATAATTGTATCTAGTATTGAAGTATGTTATTAGACATTAAACTTAATGCTAGAAATTAGATATTGTGGCTGAAATTTGTATATAATGTTATAAATATGAAGGTTACTACAAGAGATTTGATATTAATGTTGAAAAGCAAGTGAGTTTGGTTTTAAAACGGAAAACAAACCGTTAATGACGAGAATCCGCCAAAACCGAAACCGATAGAAACCGAAACCATTGGGTTTAAAAATCTCAAAACCGAAATTAGCGGATTGGGTTCAGTTTGAGCTTAAAACCGCCCCTGTACACCCCTATAACAATTGAAAATCAACATAAGTAGGCTTGCGTAAAAATTTGTATCGGAGATGAACTTTTTTTCCGATGTCCCACTTTTGTTCAAAATAGGCATACTCTCCTTCTAACTCATCAACTATTTTGTCTAATCATCCGAAATCGCCGTCTAAGCATATCTCATGTATAAATAGGGTTATCGCCAAGCAGGCCTGCAGAAGCCGCTCGTTTGCAGCTACCTTATATCGCGGGTTTTATATATATATATATATATATATATATATATATATATATATATATATATATATATATATATATATATATATTTAATGCGATATTTGTTTGTTTTTAATAGAAAAATATATAAAATACATTTAAAAGGTGTTGATTATCCTTTATATTTGATTTCATGTGATAATTTCGGAGTTTAAGAGATAATATTGAAGGGTTTTGTAAGGCATGAAATTAGATAATGATTATACGCAGCGGAATAAAATTCAAAACCCCCTCCAGTGATCTTATCTAACTCATACATGAAACTAAACAAAGTACAGGGATTAAAAGATTATACCTTTCTGATCAACAATCTTGAAACTTTTAATCGAGATAGCTAAAGTAGACCACCACGAACAAGCTGCTAGACCGCCACAACCGAGAGTGTGTCTGTGTGTGTGTTCGACGCAAACCGCCTCTTTGGGGTGTTCTCGAAGTCGACGCAGGGCAAGGGAGGAAGGAGGCTAGGGTTTTCTTTAGTGCAATTATTCTTATGTTATGATTCCTTAAGGCTTAAAGGTTATTTATATAATAAACCTTATTAAAGCCCAAACCCGTTTAATTAAAGTCCAACTTTAATTAAACTATTACTTAATTGTAGAAAACACCCTCTGACCTTTCTAATTAATTAATAACTATTAATTAATTGGTCCAATTAATATTTAAACTAAATATTAATTTCTCCTTTTAAAATAATAATAACTATTATTATTTTCCTTCTTAACAATTAATTAACTAATTAATTATTCCACACACGTATAACTTGGTAAAATCCAAATGGTTCTAAACAGGTGTGTAGTAGTGTGATCCTTTAGTGTCTCATAGCATTGGACACGATGACACGTGTTATCTATCTCTGCACCTAATCTAACAGACTCCTTGGATTAACCAGGCTATAAGGAGGTCCCTAGCCAGACACATTGGCCTAAGGAGGTCCCTAGCCAGACACTTAGGTTAACCAGGCTATAAGATCTCTTACATCTAGAGATATAATCCACCCCTTGGATTATCTAGGCTTTTCCTTTTGCATCGCGATATTCCGTAATGTGAGTATTAGACATGGAGCATGGATCTTATTCTAAATACTCAGATTTTCTCGACTCTGATCTCGACACTCTGCCGTTACGGTTTACCGAATGAAACCTATCATTCTAACCGAGCGTGGCCACGCCCTCTTGAGTAGTCTCAATCGTCGAGGGCCCCAGAAATATCTCTCCTAAAAAGGAGGTGCAAATCCCATCTTGACTATTTGCAATTTGAGCACACAACTTCCGCTACACCTAGACTTGCCACTTATAATCACCCTGTTACGGCGTGACGTTAGAACGCGCTAAAGTATAGTGGTTACGGCGCCCCAAACCAAATATCTCAGGTCTAAGGACAACCTATCAAGTTTACTTATGATGCTGCTCCATGAAGTAAACTCGATGCGGATCACTCCCAATATTTATCCCTCCTGATAAATATCTACGAATATTTGGTCACAACCTTTTGCTTTTATTCAACCCCGAATAAATCATCAAATATTCATAATAGCGTTATCTCCCTAATGTAGCTCCCACTACATTAAGTAGCTACGAGTATTTAGAGAATTCATAACTTGAATTCATCATGGATAGGTTAAAACATGCTAATAATAGACAATGAGAAACAATTATGTAAATACCTCCTATTTCAATCCCATGAAATGTAAATACATAATATAAGAGTTTCAAGTTACATCTATAGTAATAATCAAAAAACTTGAACTAGCTGCTATATTCTAGGTACTGCGTCCCTATAGAATTCGCATGTCTCTCATGCTTAGCTCTAGCTAGCGGCTTCGTCAACGGGTCAACAACGTTGTCGTCCGTCGGTATCTTTTGCAGTCTAATATCTCCTCTTCCAATGATCTCTCGGATTAGATGATATTTTCTGAGTACATGCCTAGTCCGCTGATGATCTCTTGGCTCTTTAGTTTGCGCCACAACCCCTGAGTTATCACAGAATATATCAATCGACCTAGAGATACTCGAAACAACTCTAAGGTCCGATATAAAATTCCTCAGCCAGACAGTTTCCTTTGCCGCATCACTTGCAGCAATATAGTCTGCCTCTGTAGTCGAATATGCTATTGTATCTTGCTTCTGACTTTTCCAAGATATAGCTCCTCCGTTTAGGGTAAAGACAAATCCTGACTACGACCTAAAGTCGTCTCTGTCGGTTTGGAAACTAGCATCAGTGTAACCAGTTACACTAAGCTCGTCCATCGAACCTCCATAAACTAGGAACATGTCTTTTGTCCTTCTCAGGTACTTGAGAATGTTCTTGACAGCTACCCAATGAGCTTCACCCGGATTTTGCTGGTATCTACTCGTGACACTTATGGAATAGGCAACATCGGGCCTAGTACATATCATGGCATACATAATTGATCCAATTGCCGAGGCATATGGAATCAACTTCATCTTGTTCTGATCTTGACTAGATACAAAACACTGAGCCTTGCTTAAAACCGCTAGATTGCATTGAATTAAATCTTTTCCTGGATTCATCCATCTTAAATCTTTTAACGACTTTGTCAATATATGTACTTTGACTAAGTCCGATAAGCCGCTTAGATCTATTCCTATAGATCTTAATACCAAGTATGTAAGCAGCTTCTTCCAAGTCTTTCATCTGGAAACATTTACCTAACCAGGATTATACTTCTTGTAATACTGGTATATTGTTTCCTATTAACAATATGTCATCTACATACAAGATTAGGAAGGTTACCGCGCTCCCACTGAATTTAGTGTAAACACATGACTCGAACTCATTTTTGGTAAAACCAAACTCTTTGATACACTCATCAAAGTGTAAGTTCCAGCTCCTAGATGCCTACTTCAACCCATAAATGGATTTTAGCAGCTTGCATACTTTATTAGGATTCTTTGGACCACAAAACCATCCGGTTGTATCATATATACGTCCTCTGTCAACTTCCCATTAAAGAAGGCGGTTTTGACATCCATCTGCCATATCTCATAATCAAAATATGTTGATATGGCCATAAGAATTCTAATAGTCTTAAGCATCGCTACCGGGGAAAAAGTTTCATCATAGTCAACACCATGAGCTTGCGTGAAACCTTTTGCCACTAGCCTAGCTTTAAAAGTATGCACATTTCCATCCATGTTGGTCTTCTTCTTGAAGACCCATTTGCACCCAACAGCTTTGCTGTGTTGAGGCAAATCCACTAACTTCCAAACTTGCTTGTCATACATGGATTGCATCTCTGCCTTCATGGCTTCTAGCCATTTTTCAGATTCTAAACCTGAAACAGCACCTTGGTAGGTGGTGGGTTCTGAAAGATCCCCTTCGTCTTGAGCAACCAGGAATCCCAGATACCTATCTGGCTCATGACGAGGCCTCCTAGATCTGCGAAGGTCTTGTGTTTGCACTTCTTCCTCAACCACAGACTCGGGTTGAGATTCAACAATTCTATGTTGAATTACGGGTTCGATTATCGGTGGTGATGTTATCTCTTCCTCTTCAATTTCTTGAAGTTCTATTTATTTTCTTGAAATCTCTGAGTTTAGAAACTTCTCTTCCAAGAACACCCCCTTACGAGCAACAAAAACTTTGTTCTCATCTGGGTTATAGAAATAGTATCCCGTGGTTTCCTTGGGATAACCCACAAAGATACACTTATCTTATTTGGGATTGAATTTATCCGTGAATGTTCGCTTAACATACACCTCACATCCCCAAACCTTGAGAAAAGACATTTTGGGTTTTTTCCCCGTCCATATCTCGAACGGTGTCTTTTCCACCGATTTTATTGGAACCCGGTTCAGCATGAACGCCACTGTCTCGAGCGCGTACCCCCAAAACGACAATGGTAATGAACTTCGACTCATCATTGATCGTACCATTTGATTATATCCTCTAATAATTATTACTTTTTAAAAATAAATTATTAGACTATGATCCATATTTCACATTTCCCGATGCAAGGTTTGGGCATTTCCTACCGGGACAATGCTATTTCTGGTAGGTAAACCTATACCAATCGTATCCTACCTGGACACGACTCATAGATCCGCGGGACATCAGCTACAAGAGCCGTGCATGCTTTAGTCCCTCTAATGCAATTTGGGTCGGGACTCCCGATTATCACCAAAATAGATCGCACCACCTAAGACAGTGTGAACTCTGGCCGGGACTCCCGATTATCGCAGAGTCTTTCACACCCTTCCCCGCAATGGTTTGAACCCGAATGCCCAAGGTTTGGTCACTTCCGACACCTGAGTACCGTTTAACAGGAAAGGTGTACCATTAGATGGGTAGCACACTGATCTAAGATTTTTCTAAAAAGGATTTTGCCAGTTTTCTTTTAGAAACACTGTTTAATAATGACTATTATTAAAACCCTTGTTTTATTTCATCGTGAGAATCACAACCACGCATATATAATATGTAAAGAAATAAAACAACCACAAACAACTACGCCTTAGCCTTGCCCTTAACTAATGTCGGTTTCGTGAGCCATACGAAAAACACGACGGTCCAAAACCTAAGTGGAAAAACAACAAACATGGCATGACATTTTGAAGCTCCCACTGGCTCCTGCATCCAATCCTGCTCCTTGCTCCTTTGTATCAGCTTCAATTCTATTCTATTTATATACTATTCTATTTAAAAACTAAAAAACTAGAAATGTAAAATTACAAGATAATCAAAGGCACGCAGGCCCGCTAATCTAGTACTTTTACAAAAAGAATAGGGGTTGTAAGTAGCACGCATGCCTCCCCACACCATAGAATAGAAAAACCAATCACAACCACAAGTGCAGTAAATAAAATCAATCCACAAGGTCTAGGGCTCGGCTATGGCATCCCAAACATGTATTCAAACTAATACATGAAGTAAATAGCAACTGATTTCTAATTATTCATCTTGATGAAAATACTGATTTTAACAACCTGTCAAAATCACCTATATTGTTTCCCTGTTATTTGCAACAAAATATATATTTTAAGTTTCATACTTGATAATAAATCAAAAACTTAAAATAATATTTAAACTTGAAGTTTAAAATAATAACCGTATTTTAACTTCACTTTGACCACGGATACCCGAACCACTAACTGGGCCGAATACATGGACCTGGGTAAAACGATTAACTTGGGCCGAAAGATCAAGACTTGATTGGGCCGAGCCCTTTCGGACCTGAAACCGCAGCCGGGCCGGTTTTGGGCCGTGGTTCCTGGGCCGAAGCCGCACCACACCACCGTCCACTACCCTGACGCCGACCGTCGCCAGCCACCTGCGATCGGTGACTGCCGCCTCCCCTCGGACCGCCGTCGACTAGTGCCGCCCTCGGACTGGGACGCCACCGCCGGACCGACTACCGCCGCCGATGATAGTGGTGGTTCAGTTTTCGTTTTTGCGCAAATAACAACAATAATAAATAAAAAAAAGATTTAATTAAACTATTAAATCTAATAATCCTTTTATCAAAAGCAATTAATTATCCAATAAAAAACAAAACTTGATTTTTATTATCCTGGATAATCAAGAAGCCTTTTTCTTGATAAATCAAACCCTTTTCATCAGAATAAGAAGAAACCTAACTAGTTCCCTACGAGGTTAGAAGTGGCTCTGATACCACTGAAGGGTTTTGTAGGGCATGAAATCAAATAATGATTATACGCAGCGGAATAAAATTCAAAACCCCCTCTAGTGATCTAATCTAACTCGTACAGGAAACTAAACAAAGTACAGGGATTAAAAGATTATACCTTTCTAATCAACAATCTTGAAACTTTTAATCCAGATAGCTAAAGGTAGAACACCGCTACTGGACCACCACGAACAAGCTGCTAGACCGTCACAGGATTTCACCTTATACGATCACGCGAGACCGAGAGTGTGTGTGTGTGTTTGTTCGACGCAAACCGAAACCCTCTTTGGGGTGTTCTCGAAGTCAACGCAGGGCAAGGGAGGAAGGAGGCTAGGGCTCTTTTTCTGGAAAATTTTTCTAAGAAAAGCAGAAATTTTAAAAACATGTTTGGTGGAGCGATTTTTCTAAACTTTTTCTAAGAAAAGAGAGTTTTTCAGTTTTCTAATTTTAACTACAATTAGAAAAGCCCATAATCCCACTTTTCCACTTTTTTCTAAAACGTGAGTTTACCCTACCTACGTATACAACACTCACACGTCTTCCTCTCCATTGTTGATACGTCTGATACTTGCCGGAGTTTCACCGCAATCCTGTCGGTAGCAGTTTTGCTCTCTCTCTCTGATCTCCCTTTGTTTGCAGCCTCACAGGTATCTTCTTCCTCGTTTTTTTCTTTGTCGATCTTCATTTTTTTCTTTGTCGATCTTTGTCGCTGATCTTCGTGAATGATTTATGTGAAACGCCTCAGATACATTTGTATGCTCTGTTTTTGTGTCTAAATATTTAGTGGTTAGTACTGTTATTAGTAGTTGTAGGAGGAGGGAGAGATGGATGATAAGAGATAGTGTCAAAGTCTATATGGATAGGTGTTTACATGCATAAAGAGTAATAAATGGCAGAAAAGACACTTGATGTTGGATGTATATATGTGTGTGTATATGTATATGATAAAGCAGTAATTAAGCCCATCCACATTATGTATGTATGTATGTCTATAATGGAAGGAGATGTGGTTTAGTGATGTGATTGGATAATGATAAAATAAGAAAAAGGTAATTGATGTTATGGCTATATGGATGTATTGAATAAAGACAAAATTATGAATATATGGAGAAATGTACACAGCTGTACTACAGCAACTTTTTCTTGGTATCTCATTTAGACCTAGCCCCACCAAAAATATATTCTAATGTTTATATCTTAATTCATTATATATTTATGATTTTATAAGTGTAGGCATAGATTGAATTCATATAAATTCCAGGCTATGTATTTTTTAAAAGTTAGATGCTTTAATCGTTGTTTTACTGTAATAACATACTATATATAACATATAACTCTAGACACATGTAAGTCTCCATAAAAGCAATTAAATAAAGTTCACTTTAGCTCGTATATGGTGATTTCGTTGTAACTTATCTAGACAAATCTTTGGTGTTGACACAATGGTGATGCTATGGATTGGCCAGAAGATTGTGAGAAGTTCTTTTTAGAGATATTGGCCGAAAGAGTTCAGCAAGATCCAAATGGGGCCCCAATTTTCAAAGTTACCGATTGGACATATATGGATGAACAAATTTTTATGAAATATGGTTTAAGATATGGTGTTGAGAATTTCAAAGCAAAATTTCAACGTCTGAAATCTATGCATAACAAGTTTACTGAATTGATTAGCATTACTGGTGTGACGTGAGATTCGGTATCAGGGAAAGTTTTTGCTAACGAGATTGTTTGGGATGATCTTAATAAGGTATATTCTTAATCATGATATTTTTTTATGTTTAACTAATTATAATAAATAACAAATTATTTATATGACATATTTGCAGCGAGATAAAATTTTCAAGGCATTCAAGAGGAAGGGTTGCAAGATTTATTCGTTATTGACTCCTGTATTTAGTAACTCTGGCGCTTCTGGTGCTTTTCATAATGCCTCAACCTGTGCACCTCAGACATCAGAAGAAGAGTGTAGAATTGAGGACGAATATCTAGACAGTGGTAATATTAGGCAAGGTGAGAGTGAGGTTGATGGCACATCAACTCAGAAGGGCAAGCGTAAGTTAGAAGAGGAGATAGAGGGTTTACCTGGTATGAGAAGAGTGAAAAAGACTTCTGGAAGCTCCAAATATGATACACTCATGGAGGTATTCTCACAATCAATGCTTGCTAGAAAGGAGAGAGATTTAGCAAAAGCGGAGCAATATAAATCAAAGTCTACTAATGTAACTACCATAGTAGAGGAATACACCATTAGTGATTGCATGACTACACTGGAAGCTATACCCGGTGTTAGTTCTTGATCTTACACTAGAGCATTGACATTTTTTACTGATACTAATTGGAGAAAAATGTTTCTAATGATGTCGGAGGATAGAAGGAAAGAATGGCTAGCAACTTTAGATGAGTAGTTGTTTTACAACGTAGGGATGTCATATGAAACTCAATAAAGCTTATTACATTAGGTTCTTTTTGTGTGTGTTTGATGTTTATGTATGAACTTGATGTCATTTTATGACATATTTAGATGATTCGTATGGAACTTGACTTTTTTTATATGATCATAACCTATTAATGTCACAATGTTTATTATGCAGAAAAAAACCTACAATGTCGTATACATCCGATAGTAGCTCCTCCTCAAATGACGACGATGAATTAGAAGATATGATAATTTTTGCTTTCATAATAAAGCATGAGAAGACTTTTATTGATCGAACTCCTTGTAGGACATCTATGCTAAGTGGAAAAGAATACATTAGAGAAATATTGTCCGGTCATCCTATCCAATGTTATGAATCAATTAGGATGAAACCACATGTTTTTTTGAACTTGTGTGATAAACTAAAGATGATGAATCTATTGCAAGATTGTAGGGATGGTGTTGAAGAAGGTTTGGCAATGAGTTTAAGGATTCTATGTCATGGGACAAGACAAAGAATGATATCTGATCGTTTTCAAATTTCAACATTCAACTTGGACTGTGCATTATTGGTTTAAAAAGGTCTTAAGAGCTTTGAAGGCTTTTACACTTACAGTGGTTAAACCAGTTGATAGAGGTGAGGTTCAACCAGAAATTCGAGCAGATTCGAGATGGTATCCATTTTTTAAGGTATTCAAACAAACTATAAAAATATCATTAATCTCACTTTGTTAAAATTTACAATTAAATATACAATTTCTACGCAGAATTGTATCGGTGCTATAGATGGCACTCATGTAGCAGCTTGGGCCCCATCATCAAAGCAGAAGTCATTTCGAGGGAGAAAAGTTGTACTTGTAACACAAAATGTGATGGCTATATGCTCACATGATATGATGTTCACTTTTGTTTATGCCGGCTGGGAGGGAACAGCAAACGACTCTCGTGTATTTTATGATGTTGTTGTTAGACCTGAAAACAAATTTGCCAAGTGGTGGTAAGATGCCTCAAAATATTCTTTTGCCAAATTGATTTAATTAACTTTTTAAATATTGAACTCAAATATATTTTTGTATTATATGATTATAGATTATTTCTATGTTCTCGATAGTGGGTATCCGAATTTAAAGGGCTTTTTAGCTCCATATCGCGGTGAAAGATATCATCGATCTGATTGGCAGAGTGTTAGTGGAGTAAGAGGAAAGAAAGAACTATTCAACTTTATGCACTCATCTGTTCGGAATATCATAGAGCGGGCATTCGGTGTTCTTAAAGCAAGATTTCGCATTTTGAAAGATATACCAAACTATCCATTGAGACGTCAAATGTTGATTCCCCATGCATGTTGTGCATTGCATAATTACATACGAATGGAAGATAGAGCAGATAATTTATTCACTACATATGGTGATGAAAATCTTGAAGACCTTGAAGAAGGTTTAAACGTGGTTCAAGAGGGTTTTCCTTTAGATATGACTGTTTAAGATGAAACGCTTCAAGTTAGAGATTCAATTGCTGATATGTTATGGGTAAAGTATACCACAAGACGTCGCCAGAGACGTTCGTGATCTTGATATCATTAAATAGTAAAAACTTTCTATTTGATAATACATTTTTATGTTTTATTTGGATCTGCATTGATTTTATGTTAGAATCTTGTATTACATTTTTCTTTAAATTTAAGTTCAGATATGTTAAATGTTGTATTATTTCAAAATACAGAAACTGTAAATTAAAAACTAATTAAAATAATACACCCAAACCTGTTTTCTAATTTTCAAAAATAGAAAAAGAAAACTACATCGTTGTTAACCAAACGCATTTTCTAAGAAAACTGAAAATGAAAACATCACCCTTTTTTCAGAAAATTTTTTCTAAGAAAACTGAAAACAATTTTCCACAACCAAACGCAAGCTAGGGTTTTCTTTTGTGCAATTATTCTTATGTTATGATTCCTTAAGGCTTAAAGGTTATTTATATAATAAACCTTATTAAAGCCCAAGCTCGTTTAATTAAAGCCCAGCTTTAATTAAACTAATACTTAATTGCAGAAAATACCCTCTCACATTTCTAATTAATTAATTGGTCCAATTAATATTTAAACTAAATATTAATTTCTCCTTTTAAAATAATAATAACTATTATTATTTTTCTTCTTAATAACTAATTAACTAATTAATTATTCCACACACATATAACTTGGTAAAATCCAAATGGTTCTAAACAGGTGTGTAGCAGTGTGATCCTTTTAGTGTCTCATAGCATTGGACATGATGACACGTGTTATCTATCTCTGCACATAATCTAACAAATATAAGGATAAAACGAGATAAACATCGAAAAAGGTCAAAAAGTCAAAATTCTCCCGAAATCCCCTCATCGCGTCGCGATCTCGTACTCCCGTCGCGTCGCGACGCTAACGTGCCAGCACCTTATCCTTCAGCGAAATTCAAATCGGCGACAGAATTGGAGATCAGCCGCGATCGCGGCGCGATCTGTCCTGTCGTGGCGCGATCTCCACAGGGCAGCCATACTATATATATTTGATGTTTCATTCGGTTTATCATTCTTATCCAACTTTTTCACCACCAAAACACCATAAACCACCATTAATTCATCTTAGAAGCTTGGAGCAAGATTTTGGAGGTTTGGAGCTTAATTTGAAGATTAAAGTGGAGATCGTTCGGCTTTTTACGGGTTTTTATCATTCTATTCATCATATGCTCATTCTTATTTGATTTCCGGATGTTTATTATGATTGTTATTGGCTAGATCTTTTGTTTTCCTCCCTAGAGGAGATGAAACTCTTGTAATGGTTTATTTAATTCATGGCTTTGATGCTTAATTCATGTTTTAATTCAAGTTTAGCTTAATCTTAGCTCAACCATGCTTAGTAATCTGTTTTGGTTGTTTATAATCTGAGTTTTGTGTTTTAAAAGACCATTTAATTCATAAAGCTTTAATCTTGATTATCTAGGACCATTAGATGATTTAAGATATAGTGATTGATCAAATCCTAGTGTTAAGCAACTTTAATTAGATGATTTTGCATGTGATTAAACATATAATGACCTTTATGTGTTAGTGGCGTTTTGTTGATCATATGAAACATTAAAGGTTGAGTCTTTACTTGTAAATCGAATCAATTGGCTAATTATACCTTTTAATCGCTCTTTTGACCATAAAGGTTATTAATTGGTATAATTAGACGGTTAGAACTAGATCAAGGTTTTAACTTATTTAGAAATCGATGCATGAATGTTCAAAGTGTCTTTAGCTCTATTTGCCATGAATTAATTGACATGAAAATGGTGTAATTGAATCTCGGGAGGGAACATCTTCATTATATTGCTTAATCCATCAAGTTCTTCGCTTTATTGTTTCTGTGCATGCTTTAGTGATTTTTCTAGGTTGTTAGTGGTATTTAGTTGGTTGAAAGTTCTCAAATTCATCATAACCCCCCCTCCCCCCCTTTACTTGCTTTATTTATTTTCTTGTCCTTAGTTTAGTTTCTTTGCTTTCTAGTTGCGTAGTTTTGTTTAGTTTAGTTCGTTTAATATTTAAATCATTATAATTTTATCAAATCATACTCGTTTCCCGAGAGTTCGACACCCTTACTTATTTTGTATACTATAATACGATTAGGTTCTCTTGCCTATTGTGTCGTAGTTGTACATAAATAATACGTTTTTTATAAATTTAAAACTAGTACGCTTCAAGCATATCACTACCCAACCTCTTTCTATGTTGTTACTCCTCAGTCCTATTAACGATTCCACGGTGCTACCAAAAAAAATTCCGTTTCTCGAAGCAACTCAATAAAAATTTCGTTTTCCTACTATATAAGCTCGTCAGTTGATATGGATGATGATGATGATGATGCAATTCATAAAGGGGGTTATGGTGAATCCATATTATGTAAAAATTAAATATATTTTGTAATGGAAGAGAGTGATAGAGAGAAACATAGATTTTGGGATGGTAACTAAAAGTGTGTAGAAATGCATTAACAGGGGAGAGGAAAAAATTAATAAAAATATATATTTTTTAATAGTTGTTGACAAACCGATTTTTTTAAAATAAATCTTTGGATTAGGTTGGGGACTCGAATGAGTCACCCAATCGGGTAAGTAGGGGATGTATCGGTGTTTAGGCCATGAGTAGCGCCACTTCCCAACCAAACCAACGCAAAGCCACATCAGCTTTCCTTCACAACCCAAAATCAACCCAAAACTCAAGTAGCATCCAACCTTCAACCCAAAACAACTCAAAATATTTTTTCTCTCCTTACCCACTCACAAAACAAACAAAAAAAATTAAAAAAAAAAGTCTCTTTTCAAAGTTGTTTATGGATATTATTTTGACTTTATAATAAATTAATATGATTGTTGGTCATACTCATACCTATGTACGGTGCTTTTCATTAAATTAGTTATCTGCAGCAGATTTCTGAATCTTTATGGGCCAAGAGGATGTTAAAGCAAGTGAAGATGGATTGGCAGTTAGCAGTTTGCACTTGGCAAGCAATGATCTTGGGCTTTTTCATACTTAATTTGGACCTGAAGAATCAAGAAACTTTTGTGCAAAGCAAGCTGGATTTCTTTTTCTGAATGCCAACTAACTCCAATTCAGTGGATATCTAATACATTCAAAAACAGCAGGATCAACTAGTTTTCATGCTTGACAGACCCTTTTAATGCAATTCAGAAATCAGCTGCATTGAGGTTTCAATGGAGTTATGATCTGCGAACAACGACTATAAATAGTGCCACACTTTATTAATATCTAAAAACAAAAAGAATACTAACCTGTTATTATCATCTTATATGCATCTAACAAACCTGGTTATTTGTGGGGATCTTACAAGATAAATAATCTTTAACCTTTATCTGAAGGGAGGTGATCCTCACACAACAAATTTTAGTCATGCACAACAATGTTATGCAGCATCAACATGTACTATGTGTAGTAACTACTTGTACATTGTTGTGCATGACTAAAATTTGTTATGTGAGGATCACCTCCCTTATCTGAACCCGACCAACATTTAAAATTGGATATATTCACGTTTACCGAATCATTAGCTGACACCTGGCTGTATAATAGGAAAGAACGCCCAGTTTTTAATGGGCCCAGGCCCAGATTCTTTGCCAAGAACCTTCTCACTTGTCCACCAGTCAGAATCTCCTCCATCGGTACTTTCAAAGTTGAAGTCTTTAGCAGATCCTAGGGTGGCAGTTGATCTATGGCAGTTTGCCATGTCATCAGGACTACTATCCCGCCCCTTTGCCGCTTCAGCAGTAAGTCTCCGTTCGACGCATCTTACGACTTCTTCAGGTGTGATCTCAAACGAGACTCTATGATTAACCATATGTTGATCGTCATTCGAGAAACTGGTAAGTGGGCCCACATCAGAGTCTTGACGGTCGAGAACAGACCCAGATTCCGTGGGAATTGGGCTCGTACGCCCAGATTCTTGTTGTGATTTCCATCCTGCAGGCCAGAGCTTTGCATTGGTAGGGCTGTGAAGGAAAGGGGGAGTGCCACCAGGGATCTCTCCATCTGGGAATGGGGAGGCAGTCCCAGAATTGGAGACAAGAGAACCAGGTGATATGAGTTGGCCCAATGGGCTTCCAGGATATAACTGATACAACTGGAATTCATGGTGGGATAATGAGAATTTCGGACCCACTTCACCGCTTTGGTTAGCTGAACCTAGAAAACGTGCAAAGGGGACTTCAGGTGATGAAGGTGTGGTCAGATGAACCGACTCTGGAGGTGGTGTGAATGGTGCGGTTGATGGTTCTGTGGTGTATGTTGAAAACACTGGTGGTGAAACCAACTGCGTTTCATGGGCATAAGGCCCTACAGCAAACATGTTAGTCGGGTCACTAGGTGAATACATCCCGGAGGACACGGCGGTGAAGGATAGTAAGCCGCCAGGTGATTGAGCGACAGATGGTGGTTCTGACTGAAGGAAAGATGCTGGAGAGGATGGCGGAGCAATGAATGGAAGGACCACAGAAGAAGATTGAGACGGGTTTTCATTTGTTGTTGTCTCAGTTCTTGAAAAACTAGGGTCAGGAACAAGAACCGCATGCCCTATCTTCTTATTTTGCTTCTGAGACCCAAAACATGAAGAAATACTCCAAAAACTTCCCCATCTTCTTTTCTGTATAAATGGAAACAATCAATATACAAAGATACATTATTTACTTGGTTTACGAATTTGCCTTTATTCATAGTTGTTTATAATATTCTAACTACGCTGACGTGAAATCTCAATACTACATACAAAGAAGAAGATTTGGAAGCAAGTGTTTATCTGTACATTTTGAGTGTAAGATGATAGGTCGATGTTATTCGTCAATAGCTAATCACAGTTCTGGAATCATAAGTGTAAATTTTGAGCTCCATAGTATTCAACCTAATAAGCCATGATCAAATTGAGCAAGAAAACACATAAGATTTTGTGATCAAATCCATCAAACTGACCTCGAGATTAACTTATCAACTTTTCAAAACAATACATCAACGATTGGTCTCACAATTAGCAGAGTTTGGAGCAGGTGAGGAAATACCAAATGAATCAAAAACCCTAACTCAATTCAAACAAAATTACTACAAAACTGCATAAACATAACACAAAAATCAGCTCTGTAATTCCACACAGAGTTAGAATTAACACAAATCGTTATCGCTACTTTCACTAATTTAATATAAGCATCAAACAAATGCATAATCAAACACTTCAAAATTTTAAAATCAAACAGAAATCATGAATATCAGATGCGACCAGTGATCAAACGATTAACCTCAGATCTTAAACGTTCCGCAAACTTAATTCCCACCCAAACCTTTCGCACAAAGGTAACACCACCACCGAACAAACAATTCAAATCGGCAAAATCAAATCAACAACAGCTAGACGATCAAAGATGTTTACCTGAACTGAAGAAAATTGACGTGTTCTGTTATCTGCCGATGCAATCGCCGACGCTGCAGCGTTAATCGTGTCCATGGTATCATTCACACCTCTCATCTTCAATGAATCGAACAAAAATCTCACACTTTTTTCTTTCGATGGATGATGGTCTCACAATTTGATGCTCCGTCGTTAAGTATATATGCGTGTATCGCATTTGGGGTCAAACACGGCAACGACTTGAGATTTTGTTATTGGGAATATAAACTAAAAAGTGTAAAAGGTGATAATTATTAGTTTTATAGGGGGTTTAATGTCACATTTGTAATGTTACAAAACGGCCCTCGTGATGAGTTTTCAATTTATTAGGTACACCTCTATTTTACTTGTTTAATTAAATAGCAACCAAACTAAATGTTTTTTTATACGGCTTCTAAATCTACATCATTTTATTTTTTTAATGGGACTTCAACTCATGACCTTTGTTCAATGAGGCACCACACCAAAGTACTTAGTGCTTACCACTAGGCTACAATCTAAGTGGCAACAACCAAACTAAATGTTTATGTTTCCCTCTAAGGCCACCCGTACTGGTAAGTCTGAACTTTGAAGGCTTCGGCTTCCCTTTGGGTAGATTGGGTTCACTACTATCACTCATTTTCGGGTTTGGTTTGGGAAGACCACTACTCATGGTCTAACGAATTGTAACTATAGTTAAGTGATACAATAAGTATGTATATATAAGAAAGCTGATTTGTATACAGGATAATGGGTCTACATATAAAGAATAAGTAACAAATAACATAAGGTACGTGTTGACTGTTGATATGTATAAGTATTTTTATTGTGTAAAAATAAACTTCTATAGATAATTAGAAATGTGATCACAAATAAGGAAGTGTGTTGATATAGTTGTGATGAAGGTTATGTATGTAAGTGATAAGCGACTACGATGAAGCTACTAATACTTGTACTTGCATTGCTTAATAAGAGCCATAGACGCGTAAAACAAAAAGAATATGTTAAATGGGGGATGTGCAAGTTATATGTAACGCAAGGCAAAAAAGAAAAGTTGTATTCAATTTGATCAAATACATTGTGTATGGTCATAGACATTTCGAAAACAGCTCTTTTGTATTATCATTTCATTAGTGTTTCAAAATGATTAGACTGTCTTTTGTAAGCTTGTGAAATATCAAACAAATTCTTTTTGTATATATAATACCTTAATTTTCACCTTCTTTCACATTAAGAGCATCCGCAATAGATGTATAACAAGGCTCGTTAATACCTCCTCATACCCCATCACAAGGGCCAAGGCGTAAGCTCACCAAAGCAATTGCCGAATGTACGTATTTTGCTCATTACGAGGCTGGTCGTGAAGGTGGCAACAAACCACCCCGGCTTGTGAGTTTTATTTTTTATAGGGAAATCATCTGTAATGTTAACATCATCTAACTTAGATGATATTAATACACTTACAAACTACTTTAATGAAGAGTAATTTAGTCATTTTAGTATTTACTCATTTACATGGTTTGTGAGTATAACATCACCTAAGTTGGATGATATTAACATTACGGATCATTTTCTTTTTTTATTTATTGTTTTCAACCGGTAAAATGCAACAGCTATATTTCAACTTCTATATATACTTCTAGAGTTTATGTTTCATATATAAAACCAATCAAAAAATCATTCCTAAAAAATAAAATGGATTCATTCAATTTGACACTTCGTCCAACGAAATGGAAGTAGTGTGGATATGTACACAAAAATTGGTAGAAGACAAGCCAAAAGTTCAAGGCAAAGAGAAATTAAAACATCACCGACGATTTATATACATGTTGGTGATTTCCAATTCCCAACCAAAATTGATTTATTTTAGTTGATTAATGTATTGTAATATTTTATTTTTATTAAAATAAATTTCTCATTTTATTTTCGTTAATTTATAATTTAAAAAAAATAATTAATCTAATCTTTATTTTAAAACTATTATATGTTTTTATAGAAGAATAAAAAAGAAATTGATACTAACGTGTCGGTTATTAATGTGACTGTAACGGTTAGTTATGGTAGTAATAGCAGTGATCAATCCTTTTGTTATTTTTGTATTAGTTTATAGATAACTCGATTAACTTTTCTTAGGCTTAAGAAATATTACTTGTCATTGAGTATTTATAGAAAATTTCATGTTTATTGTCTACATTTCTTGAGTGAGTGGTAATTAGAGAATATAATTGATTAAAAAAAATCTATCTACTCTATGATAAATGTATAAATGTCTATATCTTATCTTCTATAAATTTTATTAGTACAGGTTGAATATGGTGGTGATTGTTATGCTTGATTACAAAATACAAACTACCAATATATTTGGATCTATTTTGATGCTTGTATTTGTTGTTGTGAAGGCTTTCATGCTAAGATTTTGTCCAATTGCTAGTGTGTATTAGCAATAGTTTTTAATTCATTTATGTTATGGTATACTGTAACTCCCTTTTTGCTTCTTGTATAAATTAGTTGTATCTTGAAAATTTATTGTCATTAACAAAACCAATAAAACACATCGAATGGTTACTTTTTATAGTCTATAGAAGTATAGAATGGTTAATACTTTGAAGGATAATTTTGTTCTATCCCCTCATGAAATTGCATTTGTAAGCTCATATCAAACAGGTCATGCATGCTCATAACTAGGGGTGTAATCGAGCGGAGTCAAGCCGACACAATACCAAGCTTGAACTCCACTCGGTTCCAAAGCTCAAGGTTCTAAACTCGACTCGAGTAAGTAATCGACACTCTTGAGCTCGACTTGGCTCGACTCGACTAAAATTAATTTAATAAATTTTGTAGCAACAAATGTTAAAATACATTCCGGAATTCATATTACATTTTTGAACAACAATTAATATCTAGCTACTAAGGGTATAAAAATAAAGGTGTATATGTAAAACAGTAAAATGGTAATTTAGTACAAGCTCGATTAGGCTCGCAAGCCTTGCGAGCTGAGTATTTCAGAGTTCGAACTCCGCTCGAAACCCTACTCGAGTAGCTCGGGCTCGACTCGGTTCACCTCAAGTCGATTTCAGGTATTTTTCGAGTCGGTCTCAAGTAGCTCACGAGCTGTCTCGGCTCAATTACACCCCTGCTCATGACCTTACTACTACGGCTTTGTTTGCTTTTTAGATAATAATTTATTTTTTAAAACAGCTATAAATAACAGATATTTTGAAAATACATTTTATTAGAACAAGTGTTAAGTATACTTGAAGCTTTTGTTTCATCTTATTTTAGAAGCGAATAAGATAATGTTTCGAACCTTTGCAGTCATTTTCATCTTTGTCACATTTTCACAACAGGGTCTTGTCATCAATGTCTGATCCAGCGATTTGTAAGACGTTTTCATGTGAATCACAGTAGGGTTCGATCATCAATTTCTAAGTTCTAACCCATCGATGTCTAACCCATGTAGCAAAACCAATCAATTTCTAACCCATTGAGTAGAACCCATTGATTTCTATCTATCTAAGTTGCACGGAAACGGATACGGTACCGGGAAACGGATACAGAACGGATACGGGAAACGGCAAAACTCAAAAATTCAAGATACGGATACGGCAGAGATACGGCAAATATAAAATATATATATATATATATAAAAGAAATTTCAAAATAGATATATATTGATGTAAAGTGTAAATAATTTTAATAATATGATTAAATAATATTTAAAAAATTAAAAAACTTAAAAAAAATGCTAGCTGTAAAAGCTGCAAGTGTAGTGTAAATCTTTCTCCTTGGAACAAGGAACTCAACCCATGCTTGAAAACTACCTACTCTTTTTTTTTCTAAATATCGAGACCTCTCTTCTCTCTCTGCTCTCAGTTTCTCCCAAGCCCATAACTCTTCTCTCTCTGCGTTCGTGGTATCCGGTGTCGATGACGAAGGTTCCCCGTCGACGTGAAGGACTGCTTCGAAACTTCAACGAAACTTCGTGGGAAACGTTTCTAAGGATTACGATACGTTTCCAGGCGTATCGATCACGTATCCGTTTCCTGGAGGTATCGGAAACGGGAACGGAACTCAAACTGCCGTTTCGGTGCATCGTAGCTATCTATTCCTCTATGTTCCATCATCGAGCAGGACCCGTTGATTCTAACTCGTCATTGTTAAATCGCTCGAAGGTGCTTTCATCAATTGTTATTAAATCATTGTTATTATGGTTGAAATGCTTCTACTCGAAGTTTCTTTTGTCACTGTTAAATCACTCGTAAACTGTACTTTAATGGGTAGCAAGCATATTTAAATGTGTATACATGACTTTTAAAACTAACATTTAGTGTATTTAACTTTCTAAAAACTATATACTGGTTACCTACTAAACACGTAATCGGTAATTTCTTTAATTTTTAATTTTTTATATTACAATAATGCCACCTAATTTGTCACATCATTAACTATTGACACCTCATAATATTCTATACAATCTTCATCTTCAACAAGATGAACCCTTGAAGATGTGTTCTTTGTTTTTCCCTCCTTCAAGAACATCTTCATCTTATCTTCATCCGATTCTAACACTTAAATTAATTTAACATAATAATAACCCAAGTAGAAATCGTTGAACCATATAAAACACATAAGATTTGTAATCTGGAACCATGAAGTACACATAAATAAGATTCATATATGTGTTCAAAAATGGAACCCTAAATGTGGAACAAAATTGAAACCAAACCAAATTATTTGAAGAACACATAAATAATTTTTATTAATAAACCCTAAATATGATCTTCATCTGAATAACCCATAAACAAAATTATTAGTAATCCGGAACAAAACTCTGTGTTCGAAAATGGAACCCTAAATTTGTGTTCAAAATTGAAACCCATGAAGAACACATAAACACGATTTCATATATGGGTTTCGAAACATGTTCAAAATCGGAAACTTACTTGGCGATGGTAATCGAAGAACCTTGAACATATGGAAATCGAACACATGTTCAAAATCAGATCTAGGTTTCGAACTCATAAACAACTTAAACACTAAGTTAGTTTAAACGAAGATGTCAAAACCCTACTGTAACACCCTCTTTGGCGGCCTAGATTAATTAAGGTAATTAATTGATTTGGGTATTTAATTGGTTTATGTGAATTATTTGTGAATATGTGTTATTGACAAGTATTGTGTTATTATTATGTTTTATTATTTAAAGTAAATAATAATAATAATCCTATATTGGGTTGTTGGGGGTGTATGGCCGATTTGGTGGTTTAGTCAACAACACCCATACCTCCATACTCCATTACTTGTAAAACTAGACATAGTGTGTTTGTGTGTGTTTCTTTGGTTGCTCTCGGCTGAGAAGAAAGAAAGAAAGGAAAAGAACGAAATCATCCTCCATCTTGCTTGCATTGTTGTGATTGTTTGTTATCTTTTAAGGTTAGAATTCTGAATTCATATGTTATATGCTATAAGCATTCGGGTTTGATATATATATATGAATACCGATTGTTTTTGATGATTTGATGCTCATAGGATGAATGTATGTTAGATTTTGATGATAGATTATGTTCATTATATGTTTAGAATGATTTCTGGAAACATATATAACTTGTATGCATGAAATCAGTAAGATTTGAGTTAGAAATAGATTTATGCATGAAGTTATGATTCTGTCGGATTTGTGGTTGAATGACTCGGAATCCGATAGAAGTATCGGAATCCGATAGAAGTTACTCGGATTTGGCCCTAACTCTTTATCGGATTGTACCTTTACCGGATTGTGACTTTTTACCGGATTTCATGTTTATCGGATTTGGCCCTAACTCTTTATCGGATTGTACCTTTACCGGATTGTGACTTTTTACCGGATTTCATGTTTATCGGATTTGGCTCTAACTCTTTTATCGTAATCTTGGATTATCGGATTTAAACATTTAATCGGATTGTGCCCTTATCGGATTGTGATTTTATCGGAATTGGACTCTTACTCGGAATCCGCCTTTGCTCGGATTTGAAATGATCGGATTTGGTATAATCGGATTTGGACATTATCGGATTTGATGATTTAAAGATAAACATGATTTGTATATCTGTTTGGGGTTATGTATGTTTAATATATGTATAAATGTATATATATGAGAACATGAATAAATATGATATTTATTATTGAATCAGTATTATGAATTGAATACTGACTCGGGTTACTTCAATATCAGGATCGGAGAAAACTCAGTGAATTTAGTCAACTGAGTGAGATTCTACAGTGCAGACTGTGGTGAGTGGGTTTATATCTTGGGATATACAGGATGTAATATCCTATTTGAAAATGCTCTTGTTTGGATTGTATATACATGTTAATTTGGAGATCAGTTTTATGCTGGGCCTATTGCTGGGGGATTTACGGTATTTGGCCTTGATGTACATTTATGTTATTCAAGGAGGCTGATATTGTTGTCCATATTTGCAAGGCTATCGGTAAACCTTGGTTTTGGCCGACCTTGGTTGTAGGTGCTTGCAACACCGCCGGTTCTCCTGGGATTCATGAGCTATTTGGGTTTAGGCATGTTTGCCTTGTATATGTTTAGATATTTGTTCCCTCACTTAGCTTTGTGCTAATTCCCCATTAGATTGTTTTGCAGATCCTCTGAGGTGATCTTGATGCTTCGGGCTGGGAATATGGACAGACCAAACTCTGATGTCAAAGTTTTTGATAGAGCCTGTTTTGTATTAACACTGTATAGGTCTTTGTACATCAAACAAGTGAAATCTTTTTGTACCTATATTGTAATTAAGATAATTATATGTAACTAGCTTCCGCATGCAGTAAAGTATTTGTTTTAAAAAAGTACAGTGTTACACCTACCTCGTCGGAGAACCCTAGTATGGATCTGTGAAGAACCCTAATCGCCGATGTCGAAAAACCCTAATCGCAGATGAAGATGAAACCCGTAATTGCCTTCGTGCCTTCGTATCCCAGATCTGTACTTCCCTTCGTAGTCGGTGGAGTTCTTGGCGAAACTCTAAGCTGAACCAGATTAACGATGGTGGCGGATGATGGTGGTGATGGTCGGTCGATGGTGCTGGGCGATGGTGGTGATGGTTCTCGTCGATGATGAAGCAGATACGTGATTTAATGATCTTCAAAATCCCGATGATATTATTATTATTATTATTATTATTATTATTATTATTATTATTATTATTATTATTATAATTATTATTATTATTTTCAGTCATTTTAAAACAAAGAAATAACATGTTACCATCCAAGTCAGACGTCACATCATCAAAACCGGCTCCACGTCGGCGGTTGACCTGATATACCAGGTTGGATACATTAAATGGTAGATTTTTTAGAGTTCGGCATACTAAATGATAATTTTAAAAGATGGATATATACATAATAAAAGGTAACAAGTTCGGTATATTTTTAAAAACTAAACCCTTAAATAGATGAACCAAAACGCTACGATTAACATAAGCATGTTAATCACCAAAAATGTCACACGTCTTAAATATAATATTTTTCTTTTTTTCATTGGATTGTATTAGGTATAGATATATCAATTAATATATTACTTGATTGGTTGGTTTCACTACATGGAACAATTATCATAAGCATTCAATAATTCAAAAGCTACAATTGTATATGTATGCACTACCATTTGAATTTTAGAGGGGGAAAACATCATTTACACAAATAGTAAAAATATTTTTTTTAAAACAAAAAAAAAACAATTAATATATATCTTTGAGTATAGTGATAATAATAAAATATACATATTCTAATATTTTTGAAGAATAAACATCTTACTTTAAAAAGAAAGCAACTATAAATATGATTAGACGTGTATGTGACTTGTATTAAGTAAGAAAGCTATCAAAGTAGGTAATATTTTTATGTAAAAACTAACTATAAATAAAGGGTTAAAGTTTTCGTATGTTTGAATCAAACATGGCTCGTCATGTTTTCATATAAATATGAGAGTGACTCCTTTGGTTTAGTGAAGTTTGGATCCACTTTGTAGGGTTCATTCTTATACTTTGTAAAAGAACATGTCAGTCATGTTTGACCCAATATGAGATGATGTTAACCGATAAATAAAATATTAATTTTATAGATAAACAAAATACAATTTCTTGTCTAAATAATGATAAATGAATCATATGAAAAAGTGATGGAAATGTGTAAAAAAGACAAAGATGGAGGGGGTAGATGTAGCAATGTTGTAAAGAGTTTTTTTTTTTTAAATCTTTGAAATGATGTTTAAACTAACTTATTGAATGATAGTGGAGGGGAGACTTTGTAGGGGGGGAGAGTAAAATAATAGGGTGCACGTGTGTCCTTCCTTCCACATCATGGATGGCTTTCATTTCATGCCCACCTTCCTTTGAAGTTCGAATTAAGGTAAAAGCTGGTCCCACTTGAAGCTTCTCTTCTTTTTGCCAACCACTTCAATGACCTTTCAAATACTGCTATAATTGGATTTCATTTGTATCAGGTAATATATATATTATAATAATTAATTTTTAATTTTTAATATAAAATCTAGTTTTAAAGGGAGATGATTTATGATATCGCGGTTTTTAGTTATATTTTTAATGGGATATTTGATTATTTTTGAATTAAATTATGGAAATATGTTTTATATATGTTTAATATCTTTAAATATTATTTCCAGGTTCAAAAATCGGATAGATGATGATAAGTTTGAAGAAAAAGGATAAAAATCGAAGATAAGCTTGAAAATCCGAAAATCTGGCCGAGCAGCGCGTTAGTGGCGCTAAGCCCGGGTTCGCGTCGCGAAACCCCCTCTGGCAGCCTATATATATATATTTGATCATATCTTCGGGATTCATTCAATCAATCCGATTTTTCCACCCTAGAACCTCTGGGAACTCCATAAAAACACCATGTAGCATATGGGAGCATAGCTTGGAGCATTGGAGCTTGGATTGAAGATATAATTGAAGATCAAGATAAGAATCATTCGGCTTTTTACGGTTTTAATGTTCTTCTCATTATGTTCATCTTTGTTCTTGATTTCCAGATCTTTCTTATGAACATTCTTGGCTAGATCTTCTGTTTTCCTCCCTAGAGGAGATGAACTTTAATTATGGTTGATTTAATTCATGTTTTGATGCTTAATTCATGTTTGTTCTTAGTTTAGCCTAATCTATGTTTATACATGCTTATGAATCTGTTTTGATTGCTTAGAATCTGATTTTTATGTTTTGAGAGGCCACTTGAATCATAAAGTTTGAATCTTGATTGTCTAGGACCAATAGATGATTAAGGAATAGTGATTGATCAAATCCTATGTTTTCAGCAATTAAAATTAGAGTCTTTGCATGTGATGTCCATATAATGACCATTTATATGTTAGTTTAATGTTTTGTTGATCATACAAGCATTAAGATTAGGGCTTAACTTGTTAATCGAATTAATTGGCTAATTATATTTCTTAATCGCGCTTTTGACCATAAAGGTTATTAAGTAGTATAATTAGACGGTTATAACCGGACCAAGGTTTTAACTATTATAGAAATCGATGCATGAATGTTTAAGTATCTTTAGTTCTTTTTACCATGAATCTAATTGCCACGAGAAAAGTGTAATTGAAACTAGAGAGGGAAAACTTGTAACATCCTAAATTAGGGCCTAGTAGTACTGTGTTGTACTATGTGCTTGTATACTTGTACATTGATTTTAATCAATGTATTTTGTTGCTAAATGTGTTGTTTGTTAATTATACGTGATAAAAAGGTGTTATGTAAAATAATTATAATAATAGGTAAAATTGGTAAATTAGTGATCAGTTTTAGGTAATGGTTCTAAAAATATCTCCGTTAGGTGAAATGGGTAAACAGGTATTAGGTTGTAGGTTGAAAAGGGGAATAAAATACCCGGGGTTTAATTAATTAAACCCCTATGTCGGTCTCCTTCTTCTTATCACTTGGGAAAAACAGAAAACACACAACACACACATACATTCACGTATACACACCCACACCACAAACTCTTTCACATTTCTAAGAAGGAATCAAGAAGAAAGCTAGGATTTCGGGTGGATTGTTGGATTCCTTGCTGAAAATCAGTATCTACACATTGTGTTGTCTTCAATTTGTAAGTAATTTCATGATAATAACCTAACTTGGAGTTTATGAACAAGGTTCATCATTTTGATGATTTAGGTAGTGTTTTGATGTTGTTCTTTGGTGTCAAATGGTTTCCTAAGCTCTATATGATGCTAAGTAACATGTATGAGATATTAAAACCGAGTTTTGATCGATTTGTTGGTAAAAATGGGTGTTTACAGTCGCTGTCGAAGAACAGGGACGAAGCTTACTGTAACGAGGTTTCCTACGGGCGCAGGAAGTATTCCCTGCGGCCGTAGGAGGTTGTCAATATCACTACGGCCGTAGGCAGGGTTCTCTGCGGCCGTAGTAATGTGTTTTGCATGGTTTACCACCTACGGGTGATGGAAAGAAGCCTTCGGGCGTAGGTACATAACCTACGACCGTTGGTACCCAAAGAATCACTCCTACGGGCGTAGGGTATGGTCCCTTCGGCCGTAGGATATGACTTTTAGGAAAGGAAGCTCTGCGGGCGTAAGATGTATTCCTACGGCCGTAGGAGGTGTTTTGGAAGGTGTCCTACGGCCGTAGGACATGTCTACTGCGGCCGTAGCAGCTTTTCCAGATTACCTTTTTCTTGTTGTTTGTTGTACGTTTGCGTAGAAGCATTGATGATACTTTTAGACATTGACTGAACCTACACATGATGTGTTAGGTGATTCGGACGATTCTGTGTGCTCCTGGGATTCCCGGATTCATATTTGCCTCATGTGATCTCGAGGTGAGTACCGGTTAACCTTAGGTTTCGTGATAAACATGTTATAACAAGTTTAAGGTAAGTTATGGTTTATGTGTTGTTAATTTGCTATGGTATACGCTGCTATGCACATATGTTAGGCTTGAGTAGGCCAATCATGTTATAAACTTGGTATATGCGGGTGTTATGGCTTTTGTAGGCCAATATGATATGTTATGGCTTGAGTAGGCCAGTTATGTTTATGATGCGGCCAGAGTCGGCCAATACGTGTTCGTGCCGACACTTTGTTATTGTTGAGGTACGGTGATTCGCGGCCGCGGATCGGGTTCTTGCAAAACCCCGTGCCTCAACCAGGGGCTCTCATTGGACTTCCCCGCTCGTTAAAGGGGCTCTCATTGGACTTCCCCGCTCGTTAACACAATGGTGGACTGCTATCCGCTCCCCCACCAGCGCGATATTATGGATGTGTTCGGTTTCCCCCAGTTTGGATCATTGAGCCGGGCTCACAACCCTGCAAGACGTGACTCCTCCTGGGCACCGGAACATCACTAGCTGTTTGGATAGAATTGTGTGATACTTTGTGATACCTTCTGCATGCTATAACATTTTTGTAATGATACTTATGTTTAATCGTTACTCACTAGCTATTTATAGCTAACCCCTCCATGTTTATATCCAATGTTCAGGTAATTAGCTGCTGGTGAGACGGGGTGCCATGTTTTGGTTTGTACTGCCGAAGTTTTTGGGGAACACTACTTTCTGGTTGTTTTTGTTAACTCTGATTTACTGGTTAATGGTCGGCAGATATTTGGTAACTCCGCTGGTGGTTTTGTTTAAACACTAATACAGTTTATGTAATAACTAAATCTAGCTTCCGCTGTGTTTTCTAAATATATCTTTTGGTTAAACGCATAACTATATTTTATAAAAGTAAGCTTGTGAAACGGCGGCGTTACAAAACTAGTTTTATATTATCTGATTTCCATGTTCCTTGCTCATTCGCTCTCTATGTTTCATTGGTTGTTTTAGGAGCTTTCCAGGGTTGTTGGTAGTGTTAGTTGGTTGATTGCTCATTTATCCTAAATTTCCCCTTTATTTTATCGTTAGTTTAATATTTCAATTAATATAATTTTATCAAATCATACCCGTTCCCCTTGAGTTCGACACCCGTACTTATTTTCTATACTACTATACGATTAGGTCCTCTTGCCTATTTGTGTTGTAGTCGTACTAAATAATCACGGTTTTTATAAATAAAAAACTGGTACGCTTTACGCACATCAATTTATATGAAACATATTTTTTCATACCTTTCAAAAAAATAGTAAATATATCTAAATACTTAGATCCTTTGCTAGTTTAGTTGTATACATAATGATCGCTAAGGACACAATTTAAATATGTTTATCAAGTGTTTTACAACTAAAGTTAATTATACGGTTTTTGTGATTATAACGATTAACTAATCAATGATTAGTTAATTATATACCGAGATAAATTACTACCGTCAATGCTTTAGTGTTAATTTTGTGAAACTGGTTGAGTACTTGAGTAATTCATATGGTGGTTT
The DNA here is from genome assembly GCA_947179395.2 of Pulicaria dysenterica. Taxonomy (NCBI): domain Eukaryota; kingdom Viridiplantae; phylum Streptophyta; class Magnoliopsida; order Asterales; family Asteraceae; genus Pulicaria; species Pulicaria dysenterica. The sequence continues at coordinate 100,240,826 of OX359289.1, forward strand.
AAAAATAACGAGTTTCTAAACAAGCTATTGTTATTAAATTGCGGGGCAAATAGATACCTTCCTTGAGTGCTTAATATGGGCTTGTTTGTTTTTTATTCTTATTAAGTGATGTCTGGATAAAGTATCTGTCTGGATTAATGAGGTCTGTATGAGATAAGTAGTATTGTTGTTTGTTTTATGTATTAAATGAACTGTCTGAATAAGAAAAAAAATAAAATCATTAGCTTAATGTGGAAATTATCATACACGTAACTTATTATGTTAAGTTATCTTTCCGGATTAAATAAAAAAGAAACGATACAATTACAACTTACCGAAATAAGTGTTTTCCTCCATTAAGTTCATTAAGTCAAAATAAAACATAAAACACCACATTACTTATGTTATGCTAACAACTGATGAGTTACGTGTCTATGTTTTAGTTAAAAACAATTTTACTTATTATAAATTAAAAACCTGTGTGTACTAGCTTAAAACCTAGAGATCTTTTCTTGATATTTGACTGTTCATCGTTGAAAATGAATAAAAAGTAGTAGAATATTAATAACAATGATAAATTTTGATTTTTTATTAAGGATTATACTTTTGTATTAATTTGGTAGAATTATATAAGTGTTAAATGGTTAGATATAAAATATAAAAAAATGACTACTTTAAGAATAATCGTGATCATTTTATAAGAAAACTGGTTCTTTTTAAAGATAATATTTCTTTGAAATGTTAGGAATTATTACAAACGTATTATAATTAAATTTTGTAGACTAGATATCCACAATCGCGGTCGGTTTCATTATTTAGAATTCCCATAGAAGTGAAGGTAAAACGGAAAATAACTTCGATTTTATTAATAGTTAAGAGGAAAAAGAAAATCTAAATTATCTAATTGTCACTTTCGTCATTATGGGTATGTTTGAGATATAAGTTAACATTATTATTTACATCGGTACAATTGTCAAAATAATATTAGTTTTAGCTAGAAAACATAAGACTATAATAAAAAACACATATATAAAACTTAAAATAAAGGAAACATAATTAACAAGGTAAAGATGTCTCACACATTATGACTAGAAGAAAATCTCTACATTTACACTTATTGATGTTATCATACGCATATTAAAACAAACAGCAAACAAAAATAATTATTTTAATATAATCCATATAAAAATCAAATAAAACACACAGGCAGAAATTCATTAAAAGCATGCTCTTATGAAAATTGAAAGTTAATAGGGAAAAAATGGAACATCTTGTGCAAGCCCTGAACATTTGGCAATAGATTCCAAATCCATATGATAAAGAAAAAATACTCAAGAAGAAACAAAAAAAAAACCTCAATTAAACTTGTGTTCCCCTTTTGTTAAGAAAAGTTTGTCTTTCCCGTGCAATATGAAATGGGAAGGTCTTTCCTTCGCATTTTTTTTTCTTTTGTAATTACCGTCCTCACATATGTATAAGACTGATTACATTCTTTAAAAAAACTCGTAGCTCTACCATTTTCGTTGCTCGTTGTTGTCTTCCTCCACTTAGCCCAGGCATTAAAATCCTATGATTAGCTTTGAAATTCTTAACGAACAATTTCAAATAAGAAAATTTTGATTCCATACACTAAAATAAGATAAATAAGTCAAAATTAATTTACATAATTTGAACTCAAGATCTTTTACTATCTAAGTTTTTTAAACTTTAACCATTTTCTAGAATGACTTTATTAATAAATTTTAGTCTTTGTTTAACCATCTCGTTAGAATAAGTTTGTTGATAAAATTTATAGTTATTATTATTATTATTAATTAATTGATAGTTTATAAAAATTTATATTATGAAAAGGTTAGATATATAACTTTAAAAATATTATTTTAAAACACCTTTTAAATATGTAGATAACGACCAAACTGTTAAGACTGATAAATTAAATATAAAAAGTAGACATACAAATTATTTAAAATATATACAAAATAATAAAAACACACACACGCACAACCACATACACACATATAAATATATACACATATACGTACGTGTGTGTGTATATATATATATATATATATATATATATATATATATATATGAATAAAATTCTCTTGGCGGTTTTTGGGGGGTGATGACAATGTCGAAGCTTCCCTAAATTCCGTCTATTGCCGTTCATTTTTTGGGGGGTGATGGCAATGTCGAAGCTTCCCTAAATTCCGTCTATTGCCGTTCAATATATATATATATATATATATATATATATATATATATATATATGCATACCTACAATCACACATACATATATATATATATATATATATATATATATATATATATATATATATACACATATGATAAACACCCACCCACCAACCCACAAACACACACACGCATGTATATATATACATACATACATACATACATATATATATATATATATATATATATATATATATATATATATATATATATATATATATATATATACACACACACATATGATAAACACCCACCCACCAACCCACAAACACACACACACGCATGTATATATATATATATATATATATATATATATATATATATATATATATATATATATATATATATATATAATGTGAGAATCAAGTAAAAGGTATATTAACGTAAAAATGGTAAGAGACAATAAAAAATTATTTTTATTGATTAAAACTAGTTTTTCATCGATTTCTTTTTGATGAATCAAACATATTCATCACTTTTTAGTTTTTACACACCAAAAGAGATTTTCAAATACAGATTTTGAAACCAAAATTTTGGAATAATTTGGTGATGAACAAAATGCTTTCATCTAAAAAGTGATGTATATGTTGGATTCATCAAAAAGAAATCGATGAAGAACTAATTTAATCAATAAAGATGATGAACTAACAATTATCAGTTGATGTATATACTGAAAAACTATCACTAATCATCCCTCTTACACTTTGTATTTTGATTTACCTTTTATTTGATCTCATCCATATATATATATATATATATATATATATACACACACACTCATACATATATAACAAGTGTCTTCAAGTTATGTCTCAAATCAAATATTTAGAATTTGAGTTGTTTTTTATAATTGTTCTAAAATGTATGAATTTCCTCATGTGTTTATTTAAAAGTTTACTTTGTAACATGACATTATTTCAGACAATTTCTTAAGTTTAAAAAACAAACAGTCTTCTTGGTGCCGACTATAGACAATTAGTCCATATCTATTTCTGCAGACATGGAAATAGACGGAAACAGACATCAGACATTTTATCTCTGAAAAAACAAACAGCACCTTAGTGACGGTTTAAGCGCACATGTTTAATAGAAAGAAAATATACATACAGATTTGTACACACGGGTATTACATGACTAAACCTGAAACACAACATAATCCCATAGAGAATCGTTTGATAACTTAATGAATCAAATTAGTTGATAAAAAGGTTCGTCTCCATTCTTAAATTTGCTACTAATGATCACATGTGTTACCTTTTGAACATACTCCATTGCATATCCAATTCTAAAGCCGAATTTTCGTACACCTTGCAAGTAAAAAAAATGACTCACGTGTTAAATATATAAAAATCAAGAATGATGACCTGTCTTGTGTATAAAAAATCAACACTTCATATTTTAGTGTTACCTTTTACTAGCTACCTACACTAAGAAAATAGTTTCAGGACCAACAAGAACAATTATCTTTACATCTTTAAATGTAGATTTTTAAATTTATAATATATCATCTTGTAATGATAAATTTTATTTTTAAACTATATATTATTAAAGGTTTCATACATCTTTCTAATAAGATTGAAAATGCTTTAAAATCAATAACTAAACACTTTGAATAACGTACTAAAGTAAACCACTCAGGTCATCACCATAATCTCAAAAAAGTCCACTCAGCTAAACAAAATATTACATACCCACAAGTATTAATAATTAACATAAAATTAAGAATATACTAGTTTTAAAAAAAATATCATATTACAATAAAATTTATACCAAAATATGGATAAAAATAAGATAGTCGTAAATATATATTTATTTTTCTATAAACAAAATATATCTCAAGTTATTAAACATAATTTATACAAACCTATAATTAATTATATTAATATACAATTTGTATATAACACCCTCATATTTTCTGAAAAGATTCATAAAACCCTTCATAATTTTCATTCAGCCCCCTCTAATTTAAATTTAGGGGATCTCTGTTATCTTTCTAAAACTGTTTTGCATAATTGAAATATTTTGAATTAGAGGTTTTGATCAATTGATGGATGTTGATTTAATAGGTCAAAATAGAAGAAGGTAAGCCTTTTATATATAGTTATAGATTGTGTTGTTTTAAACATATTTACCAAAATGATGTATTTTTTTATATTTTAATAGGTTAATTACATTTTTAACATATTATTTTAAATTAAATAATATTTAAACACACACACACATATAATATATATATGTGTGTGTGTGTAAACATGCCCTTCGTTCCCTTCCTCATCATCCCGTCGTTTCGTCTTCTCTCCCCTACATCCGGTCAGATTCCACCACCATGTCGCCACCATCGGATTCTTCCACCGCCCCTTCATATTCATCTCTCCCGGTCACCTCCGACAACCATCTGTCTACTCACAATTGTCGCCTCTGAACATCCCTCTCTCTCCTCCAGTCACTGTCGGTGATTCTCACTCTACTCACGTCACTTGTGCAGGGAAGATGGGATACATACGTACATACATACATATATATATATATACACACATATACATATATATATATATATATAGGCAAAAGTTCAAACGAGAACTGTTTTTCGTACGAGAACTGCGAGGACCAATATGAGCCGTCCAATTCCCCCTCCTTTAATGTCATTGCCCATCCATGAATTCCTCACATGCACTCTGCCACACTTGATCCCCTCCACGCTCTCCATCCATGAACTTCCCATATCCAAGGAACGACTGGGATTGGTTCTCGCAGTTCTCGTACGAAAAACAGTTCTCGTTTGAACTCTCCCCTATATATATATATATATATATATATATATAATCAGGATCAAATAAAAAGAGAATTAGGGTAAAAAGAGTAAGGAGAAATATAGAGGTGACATGTGGCAAAACAGACAGAAGGGTAAAATAAGTAATTCTTAAATATATATCTCTCCCACGTTCTTTTTAGGTTTCATATTAACTATTTCCCTCATTTAGTTTAAAACCCTAGATAACAGAGAATTACAGCCGCCGCCGTCGAAGCCTCCACCCTCGTGAAGCCACCACCGTATCGCCTCCGGTGGAGCGACCCCCGTCGATGATGTCATGACCCTGCCACTGATGGCATGTGCATCCGGACAGCGTCGACCGTCTTCCATCCCAACCAGCGTCGACCGTCTTCCGTCCGAACCAGCGTCGACTGTCTTCCATCCGAACCAGCGTCGACTCTCGAACACTCGATTTAGTGGCGTCGGCGTCGCTGTCGCCGTATACCGCTGTGAAGTGGCCAACGTTTATGCATCCGCCGCCGCCCTGTGAAGTCGCCGCTGCATCCTTCCGCCGCCCTGTGAAGTCGCAAACCCTAAAAGTGTTTTTCACCACAACCACGGCAGAATCATCTCGAAAACTTAGACAGACCATTGGCGCTGCTCCATTACCGCATCTGCATCATCACCGTGTCTGCACCACCACCGCCGGTGCACCACAATCGCCCTTTTGAGATCGGTTTTGTGCATCTGATACACATGTTATGCATCAAAATAGCTGTACTTTATGCATCATTTGTAGTTTGTGCACCACAATCGCCCTTTTGAGATCGGTTTTGTGCATCTGATACACATGTTATGCATCAAAATAGCTGTACTTTACACATGTTTGACGTTGATATAATAAATCTTTGATTTGTTTTTCTTCTGTGCTTCAATCTCTATGCAAACAAATCTTTATTAATAGTGCATCAAGTATTCAGTTTCGTGCATCAGGTTTTTTTGGTTGTACATCAAGATTTTAGGGTTCTATTTTGGTTTTTAATTGTGCATCAGCTTTAGGGTTTTTTTTTTGGTTTTGATCTGAGAAGGTGATCTGAGAACGTGGTCGGAGAAGGAGATCTGAGCGGTGGGGGGTGGTGGTTCACGAAAGTGGGTTATGTAACTGCCACATTTGCTTTTGTTACTTTTACTAATATACCCTTTTTCATTTTATTTAATTCCGATTTTTATTATTTTTTTTTTGACTTTTTGATCTTGACTTTGGGGTGATTCAATGGTTAGGATCTCTCCTTACCCTTTGTAGATTAAGCTTCTTTGTAGTATATCCCATCCCTATATATATATATATATATATATATATATATAGAGAGAGAGAGAGAGAGAGAGAGTTAGAGTTTGGATCATGTGAGAACGCTTCTAAGTTACGAACAAGAATAATAATTTTAAGCCATTGGTTTTACTAATCTTACGGTTCTTATTTAATCACAAATTTAGTTTTTAATGTGAGTAGAGGGTAGATTACGCATTTTGAAAAAATAGTCTTTTCTCTCTCCCATGTTTTTGTATCTCGATCTCGTTGTTTACTTGTTTACGATCACCAACACCCCTTTGCTGTTAATCGTCTTCTGTCCGATCTGATGCCGTTTATTATTGGACTTCCCTATCCCCTAATCCCTTATCGTGCACTCTCCCGCTAATCTGATGCCAACGAGAACCACCTGCTATTTGTACCCACCAAAATCATATCCTTGAATCTGGAATTTTTGCAATTCTAATGTTGCATATTGAACTCCAAGCCTTAAGTATTGACAACACATTCAAATGAAGTAGTAACACAATTAAACTCATTTTGATTGCTTTTGATTCTTGTCTTTTTTTTAATCATCGATAATTGAGTTCAACGAGCTGTGAGTTATGAATTTTGTTACTTTCATCCATGATAATCACAGGGATGCTCAATTCAACTTGAAAAACAACTTTTGAATATATAGCTTCATTTGTACGAAGACATTGGGTTTTCAATGCAAGTGTTTGCTCCAAGTGATAGGTTGTTTCTAAGACTCACGGCTGGTGCTTCCAAATCTAATTCTAGTTTCCAAAGAGTGTAAATTAAAGTGTAGATAGAGTTCCATATTGAGAAAACAATTGTGTATATATTGCATCTAACCACATGTACTTCATTTGACTGTCTTTCTTGACTTCTTACCTTTCGATTATATTTTTTCTTCTTCTACTCCTACTTCTATTGATATCGCGGATTTTATATATATTTTAATGCGATATTTAATTGTTTTTAATAAAAATCATGAAAAATATATTAAAAAGAGATTCTTATCTGTTAATATTTAATTTCAAGTCAAAAATCCGAAGTTGGAAGATAAGATGATGGTAAAATGGAGATTGATATACTCTAAATTATACATATTTCATACGCATATTTCCCTGCGTAATGCCTAGATTTGTGGTGATAATCCTTAATTTAGCATCTAAAATCACTTATTATTCACCATGCAGGCATTTATTGGCATTTCGGCAACAGACATACGGTTCCCGGTTGATTTCCAGCAAAAGCAGTTGAAAAATAAAAGAACAAAATTCTTCACGGACCTTCACGACCCCTTACGGGCCGTGAAGGCCATTTATGCTCCACGAGCCGGATAGAACTTCACGAGCCATGACGCCTTCACGACCTCTCACGGCCCGTGAGAAGCCGTGAGAAGTTTTTCTAACGGTGCACATGGCCACTTGATCAAGTTGCTTCCTCAATACTTCACGACGCCCTTCACGGTCCGTATAAGGTCGTGAAGCCTATCTCTTCACGGCCCGTGAATGTTCTTCACGGGCGTGAAGACCACCCTGATCCTCTATAAATAGCAGCCTAGGCTTCATTCGAAAAAACACACCAGAGGGGCATAAAAATCAGACCCCAGACGCCCCTTAAACACCCAAATACCACTTCGCATATATTAGTTATTTAGTTTTTGGTTCTAAACTCCTTGGGGAAACCCTTGGAGTATGAGAGAAGCATAGGAGAAGATCTTTCAAGCTTGTAGAATTTTCATTTTCATTTCCTTCATCACCATTGTTATTGTTCTTCATTATGGGAAATCTCTAAACTAATCTCCATAATGTTAGGTATGAAATCATTGGTCTGTATGATTGATATTGTTATAACGGAATTCTAAACTCATTTGCTTACTTGAATCAAAATGATACCAATGTAGTTCTTGGTTATATGTATGTTTTTTATGCCTTGATTATATGAATTTCTAGATGTTTATTAATGATGATGATCCAATGAAGGTATGATCAGATACATTTATTGATTATTTCAATCCATGTAGGTTTGATATTGTATGATAGGTTTGTCTACAGTATTAATCTATATTCGAAAATGCATTTATTTAAACAAGTTTTGATCTTGTCAAATTCATGCTAGGTTTGGTGGTTTTTGATTTGGTCATGCTTGGTATGCAATTTTGGGGTTTCACATTAGGTTAATGGGGGATGGTTTGGAATCTTGATTTATGCATCTTTTTGTATTTCCAAACGGTTTGAGAGGTTATGCTCATGAAACTTGACGCGTTCAAATAAACCATTTTTGTAAGTAAAGATTTCGGGTTACAAAGGTTTTTGAATCTGGAGTCTTTATAAACTTATGATTTGTAGGAATACGGGTTGTATCATCTTCATTCATAACTCTTTATGTGTTGATTTGGCTAAATCAGCATGTTTAAAGAAATCCACTTGATCATTGTTATAAAGGCATATGTATAACCATGATTTCCATGACTATGTTGGTTGATTTAAGATTCGAGTGAGCATCTCCTTTTCTGCTTATTATCTCCCCGCTCGATCCATCTGTTTTTATTTAATTGGTATTTTAGTTAGTTTAATGTTAAATAATTAATCCTCTAATTCTCTACTGATCAAACAACAATTATACTTAAGTATTGGTAGTTTCCTGTCCTGGTGGAACGATATCTGGTCTTACCTAGTCTATACTACTATTGATCAGGTCATACTTGCCTGAGTTGTGTGTAGTATCTGCTTTGTAATATCGTTTTTTTTATAAATTTAAAACAAGGTTGTGACAAAAGATTTTAACCCGAATAAACCAGCAGTCCGAGTACACACCAAGTTTTTGGCGCCGCTGCCGGGGACAGGCAATACTAAGAAAAAGTCTAATTATTGATTTGATATTTTCCTTTAATTGTTACTAAAGTTTAGGTGTGCCTGATTAGGTAGTTCTTAATTTTTCTATCTCTTCTCGCACCCTCTGTCTATACATTCTCTACCGAGCAAATTGAGCCTTTTCAAGAGCCAGAGCGTGAGTTCAGACGACGCAGACGCCGTCAACGCCAACGCCAACAAGAGCGTAATCAAAATATCCCAAATATGGCTGACGAAGCTCCACCACTACCACCCAGGTCTCTTAACGATTATGTTCGTCCGGATATCTACAATATCCAGGAAACTATCATTCGACCTAGGATAGGCAGCAAATATTTTCAAAATCAAACCAAATATAATCCAAATGGTCCAAAACTCTGTTCAGTTTTATGGACTACTCGACGAGGATGCAAGCGCACACATCAGAAGCTTTCTTGAAATATGTGATACTTTTAAAATCAATGGTGTCTCCGAAGATGCCATTCGTTTGCGTTTGTTTCCATTTTCCCTCAAAGACAAAGCCAAAATTTGGCTTAACTCTCTCCAAGTAAATTCCATTACCATATGGAATGAACTTGCCGCGAAATTCCTTGCAAAATACTACCCGCCGGCCAGAACGGCTAAATTGCGTAATGAAGTCTCATCATTTCAGCAAGCCGACGGGGAGAGCTTATATGACGCATGGGAGAGATATAAGGATCTTTTGAGGAGATGCCCTCAACACGGATACGAGCTGTGGAATCAAATCTTCATATTTTATAATGGCTTGTCCGTTGTTACGAGACAAATGATCGATGCAGCCGCAGGAGGTGTATTAGGTAGCCGAACTCCACAAGCTTGCTATGATCTCATTGAAGATATGGCAGTTAACAGCTACTAATGGAACCCCTTTGTGCGAAGTTTCAAACAACCGAAAAGCGGTGGAGTTTTCAATGTAGATGCTCTAACTGATCTCACAGCACGAGTAGATAAACTATCTAAGCAAATGGATCAGATGTGTTCTCCCCCATTACAACTCACATGCAACTTTTGCTCAAGACCACATCCTAGTGATCTGTGTGAGACGGAAACACCGGCACATGAGGAGGTTGATTTCTTTACAAATCAGCCACGGACGCAGTATAATCCGAACTCAAACCAGCATAATCATGCTTGGAGGGATCATCCAAACTTTAGTTATCATAACATGACTACTAAAGCCCCTCCAGGTTACCCTCCAAGACCGCGTCAACCTCAGCAATACGAGAAACCACGTCAGTACAACACTCAACCCCCACTTCCTAACCAACCTGCATCATCATCATCTTCAGTATCTTCTAATCTGGAGGATCTTGTTAGACAATATCTGGCAGAATCCGAGTTGCGCTTTAAACAAACGGATGTTAGACTTAATCAAACGGAAGCAACTCTGAGAAATCAACAAGCATCACTTCAAAATCTCGAAAATCAAGTTGGCCAGGTGTCTAAGCTCTTATCAGAGCGACCACAGGGAAGTCTCCCGAGCAACACGGATACCAATCCAAAAGAACACGTGAAGGCGATCACTTTACGTAGCGGGACAACCATGGTGCCACCACCTTTTCCCTCTTAATCCAATTCTATAAAAAATCAGGTCCAATCAGATAATCTTGACGAGGCGCAAAACAAACTGAATCCAACAAGTACCGCGCAAGTCAGACCTCCGGTCAAAGAATTTCAGCCTACCATTCCATATCCTCAGAGGTTGAGGAAAGAGAAAATGGAAAAACAATATGGCAAGTTCTTGGAACTATTTAAACAGCTCCATGTGAACATTCCATTTGTTGAGGCACTTGCTCAGATGCCCAAATATGCCAAATTTCTTAAAGATCTGCTGAGCAACAAAAAGAAATTAGAGGATCTGTCATTGGTAACTTTAAGGTTGACAAATTTGTATATCCTGCAGATTTTGTCATCCTAGATATGGATCAGGATAACAACGTTCCACTGATTCTTGGTCGTCCATTTTTAGCTATTGCACGAGCGTTAATTGACGTTTGTAACGGAAAGCTTACGCTCAGAGTAGATGAAGATGAGGTGACTTTTGACATCAAACAGTCAATGAAACATTCATCTAGCCAAGAGGACACCCTCTACTTTGTTGATATATTTCACCGTTATCCCGTGTATCACTTTATTCCTACCCTAGAGAAGGATGCATTTGACACACAAATCTTGGATAAGGTTGTCATGGAAGAAGAGCAGGTAAATCTTGTCTCCGATGAGCTAACCAGCACTATTCCACCTGATATGACACCTATCTCAGATGTTTTCGAGGTCATTGAAAAATCTGAAAGCTCAGTTTCTCAACCATCTATTGTGGACCCACCTTCTCTCGAACTCAAAGAACTTTCTTCCCATCTTGAATATGCATTCTTGGAGGAGAATTCTAAGCTGCCTGTGATAATAGCTTCTAACCTTACTGCTGATGAGAAAAGTAAGCTATTACAAATTCTGAAAAAACACAAAACTGCCCTTGCATGGAAATTTTCGGACATCAAGGGGATTAGTCCATCTTTCTGCACACATAAAATCCTTATGGAAGATAATTATAAGCCTTGTGTTCAGCATCAGAGACGCTTAAATCCCAATATGCAAGAGGTAGTTAAGAAATAAGTTATCAAACTGCTGGACGCCGGCTTGATCTACCCTATCTCCGATAGTCCGTGGGTCAGCCCCGTCCAAGTTGTTCCCAAAAAGGGAGGTATGACCGTAATTCTTAATGATAAAAATGAGTTAGTCCCAACTCGTACGGTCACGAGGTGGCGTGTGTGCATTGATTATCGCAAACTCAATGATGCCACACGTAAGGATCACTTTCCCCTTCCTTTCATCGATCAAATGCTGGAGCGTTTGGCAGGAAATGCCTTCTATTGCTTTCTCGATGGTTTCTCTGGATACTTTCAGATTCCTATCCAGCCGGAGGACCAAGAAAAGACAACCTTCACATGCCCTTATGGTACATTCGCCTACCGGCGTATGCCTTTCGGTATGTAACGCTCCTGCAACATTCCAGCGCTGCATGACAGCGATATTCCACGACATGATTGAGGATAGTGTCGAGGTGTTTATGGATGACTTTTCAGTCTTCGGTAACTCCTTTGACACATGTCTTCATAATTTAGAGAAAATGTTGTCTCGCTGTGAAGAAACTAACCTCGTGCTAAACTGGGAAAAATGCCATTTTATGGTACGCGAAGGTATAGTTTTAGGACATAAGATCTCTAACGAAGGGATCGAGGTAGATAAAGCTAAAATAGATTATATTGCAAAGCTACCTCCACCCTCAAATGTTAAAGCCATTAGGAGCTTTCTCGGACATGCAGGATTTTACCGGCGCTTCATAAAGGATTTTTCAAAAATCACTCGGCCGTTAACCCATCTGCTTGAGAAAGACGCTCCTTTCATCTTTTCTCTTGAGTGCGATCATGCATTTAAGTTGTTAAAGGAGAAATTAACCAACGCACCCATCCTAACGAGCCCAGATTGGTCGGAACATTGAGCTTATGTGTGATGCTAGTGATTTTGCTGTTGGTGCCGTCTTGGGTCAACGGATAAATAATCACTTCCAACCCATCTATTACGCCAACAAGACTTTGACTGATGCTCAGGAGAATTACACTATCACTGAGAAGGAGTTGTTAGCAGTAGTCTTCGCGTTCGACAAATTCAGATCCTATCTGGTATTATCAAAAACCGTGGTCTACACTAACCACTCTGCTCTCAAATACCTCTTTGCAAAGCAAGATGCAAAGCCCCGTCTCATTCGGTGGATATTGCTCTTGCAAGAATTTGATATTGAGATTAAAGACAAAAAGGGAGCAGAAAATTTGGCTGCTGATCATCTGTCACGTCTTGAAAATCCAAATCTGGAGGTACTTAACGAATCTGGCATCAAAGATAAATTTCCCGATGAATTTCTCTTGGCCTTAACTAGCACCGATGAGATCCCATGGTTCCCTGACTTTGCAAACTATCTTACGGGAGGGATCTTGCAAAAAGGCCTCTCACATCAACAAAAGAGGAAATTTTTCTCTGACTTGAAGCATTACTTTTGGGATGACCCTTATCTTTTCCGGATCGGGTCAGACCAAATCATTCGAAGATGTGTGAGTAGCGAAGAGGCCAAAAGCATCCTGACACACTGTCATATGGGCCCAACTGGTGGCCACCACGGACCTGGGTACACAGCCAAAAAGGTCCTTGATTCAAGCTTTTACTGGCCCACAATATTTAAGGATGTTCATCTATTCATCAATTCGTGTGACGCCTGCCAAAGAGCGGGTAATATCTCAAAACGCAATGAAATGCCTCAGAATATTATTCAGATTTGTGAGATTTTCGATATATGGGGCATCGATTTCATGGGTCCCTTTCCACCCTCCCACGGTTGCAAGTATATACTGGTAGCCGTTGATTACTTATCAAAGTGTGCGGAGGCACAAGCCTTACCCACCAATGATGCGAGGGTTGTTTGTAAGTTTCTCAAGAAGATTTTCTATCGATTCGGTACCCCGAGAGCACTAATAAGCGATCGGGGGACTCATTTATGCAATTCCCAACTCGAAAAGGTTTTGAAAAGATATGGGGTAACCCATAGGTTGTCAACCCCTTATCATCCGCAGACGAGTGGCCAAGTCGAAGTCACAAACAGAGGTCTTAAGAGAATATTGGAAAGAACAGTTAATGGTAACCCGAAAGATTGGGCTGAAAAGCTAGATGACGCGCTGTGGGCATTCCGCACAACATTCAAGACCCCTATAGGAACCACACCCTATAGGATGGTATATGGCAAGGCATGTCGACTTCCAGTTTCACTAGAGCACAAAGCCTATTGGGCTTTGAAAATGCTAAATCTTGACGTCCCAAGTGCTGGTGAAAACCGAATGCTTCAGATAAATGAGCTTGACGAGCTGCGGCTCCAAGCTTATGAAAATTCAAAAATTTACAAGGAAAGGACGAAGGCCTTTCATGATAGCCGCCTGAAGGATAAACAATTCCAGGCTGGCGAACGTGTACTTCTCTATATGTCCCGCCTTCGCCTCTTTCCAGGAAAATTGAAGTCTAGATGGACAGGGCCATACACTGTGCATAACGTATATCCGCACGGTGCCGTTGAACTCATAGACAATGAAGGTCGAACATTTAAAGTCAATGGGCACCGGCTCAAACATTATGTAGGGGCCCCAAGTCCTGAAGATGCTTGTGAAGTACTAATACTTCACCCCGCAAGGCCTTAACCGATCGGGCGAGTCTAGCCACGGACTCGTGATAAAATGGCAGGCGCTAGCAGGGAGGCAACCCCGTTCCGTACATACGTTTCGTACTTTCTTCGTTCCTTTCAGTTTGTTGTTATGCAAACGAGTCGCTTAGAACCGTTTGTTGATTTATGTTTTGGTGCACCGACGCGATTCTAGCAATTCATTCATTTTCGTGCACCTTTCTAAGTTGTTCGTAGTCGGTTGTGACTCTTATCTTTGATAAAAATGAGTTTGTGAACATTTGATGAAAAATCTGCTTTAAAATAAAAAGATTTGAAGTCTGCAAGATCTTCACGACCGTGGAGCCTTATGCTTCACGGCCGTGAAGATGTTTCCCTATATAAGCTCTTACGAGCCACTCTTCACACCCACTTACCACCACCTCATACCTTCACGACTTCCTACGGGCGACTCTCACGAGCTTTTACGAGTGATTTAGGGCTTCGGTTTCTTCGATCTTTTTCTCGCGTTTTCAGGTATCTTCTTCACTCCCATCTTGTTAGGAATGTTATTCTATAGCATTTAGGTTTGTTCTAGGTCGAAATATAGCTCTTAATCGATCGAAAATGGAAAACCCTAGATTTCTGTTCGCGATGGTCTTCACGACCTAATGGTCGTGAAGCGTTGGCTCTTCACCTCCTGTCGCCCGTGAAGGATTGTTTTCAAAATCCTTTTTAACTTCACGACCTGGTGGTCGTGGAACACTTGTACCTCACGGCCTGTCGCCCGTGAAGCCGTCTTGCTTCACAATCTTTTACCCTTCACGACCCCAGGCTCGTGAAGTCCTGTTCCACGACCGTGAACAGTGATTTTCTGACAAAATCTTCATTTTTCGATCTGTTACATTATATATCCTAAAGTTTCGACGATTTCAGACCTAGAACCCTGCAATTACGATGATTACAAGTGGGTTTTAGCGATTCCGGAGATATCTATTTGATAACCTGTAGCTATGCCGCCGCGTCGTTCTCGTGCCCGTACACCGCCACCAGCAGAGGATCCTGCTGCACCACTAGCACCATGGGGTGACGCAGATGTTGCCCAGTGGTTGGTTTTCCAGAACCGCAACGATAGGGAGCGGTTCACATATATCAGTAGGAGGCGCATAGAGTTTCAGCGCCCCATCGATTGGGAGGCCCTCGGACGCATAGGGCTCAGAGACAGAGCCGAGGAGCTCTGCAACTCCATTTGGACCCGATTCTTCTCCATCTCTGAGCCTACATACAGAGAGCTCACCCAGGAGTTCCTGACCACCTACTACTTTCTACCAGAGGTCCAGGACTTGGATTATGCCCGAGCCATACAGTTTCGGCTCGGAGGACGAGAGCGCACCATGTCTGTGCGCGAGTTTGCGGTACGCATGGATTTATACACCCAAGAGGAGGTACAGCTCCCTATCTTTACTGACGGTATTAGGGATTTCCCTGCGGGGGTCCGTTTTTATGACTATTGGCCTGATATTGGCCAGGGGCAGTATGTGGGCGCGCAGCCCAAGGCCACGGCTCTTCATGAGCCGCTTTTTAGAGTTTTACACCGGGCCATCGCCCTGACGATTTCTGCCCGCACTGGGGACCCTGGGACTGTTATTCAGCGGGACTTATTCTTTCTATATAGCATCATTGGCGGCCACAATGCCAATGTGGCGTACTGTTTAGCAGACTACGAGAGCTGCGGGGGCCCGATCTACTTCACCGATGATGGGCGGGGCGTACATCACACGCCTGGCCCGCTCCTTTGGCCTCCTCACTCCGGACATTTTGGGTCAGTTTCATGATGAGGGTCCTACAGTTGCTATAGATATTGACACGCTTCTCAATATGGGCGTTGTCAGGAAGATTGGTGGGGGGTTTGTACTACTCAAAGGACAGGGTGATCCTTGGTACCCCCCTGGAGCAGCACCAGTCCAGCAGCTACAGCATGAGCAGCATGATGCACCAGAGCATCCTGAGCAGCAGCAGCACCAGCCGCCACCATCTCCACCACTCAGACGTGTTTACCTACGGAGGTCTAGGGCTTCTACCTCTACACATCATGATAGGGCTTCTACATCTGGCACTGCTGATATTCCTGATCCAATCACTGATAGACTTATGCTATGGCAGTGGGTCAGATGGTAGACACAGTCGCTCATTTCTATCGCCCCGCACCTCCAGGTTCCTCTTACTCCCGTCCCTACCTTTCCACCGGATATACCTAATATTACACCACATGATAGCAGCAACGCCGGAGACGATGATGCCGGTGAGGCAGGCGGTAGGGACTCTAGCAGCAGTACTGACGAGTCTTAGATTTTAGTGTTTTTATCAGTAAGAACTCGAGTACTTTTGATTGGTTTTACAATTTTTGATAGTATTTTTTGTACAAACCTAGCTGCTGTATCGTCGGATGTACGGACACTCTGTTTGATATATGATATTAAATCCGACAGTTTTATATTTTTATTATTGTTTTACTGCTTTCTTTATTTTATCCTCTCCTATGCTAATTATCAATAATGGGTTTCTTTGATTGTAATGACTTATTGCAAGCTAAGCTTCAAGTATGGGGAGAATCCACATGCTATTTTGCGGTTCAGGGAGTTTCCTTTACTTTATCTCTGCACTTTAATGAATTTTGTTTATCTTTTTTGTACATTGAGGACAATGTACGATTTAAGTGTGGGGAGGGAGTAAATATTTGCCATTTACTTGCTATGTCTTTCTTGTTTTAAACTCTGCGTTCATAAAAGCTTAAAAATGGATTTTGACTAAAATTTTTCGCAAAATTGTATCCTTTTGGACATTTTTAGACCTTCTCGCATAATAGATCGTTAAGTAAAGTGACACTAAGAAGATTGCACCACGCGTAACTTTCATAAAGCTGCCTTATCACAAATCACTTGAGTTTTGTTGATTATCTGACTTCTATTGCACATCTACACCTACACCCGTATTCCTAAGCATTCGAGCCACAACACTTCATTTCTTTATTTAGTTAGCTCATGGAATAGCTCATATATATGCTGATAGTTGCTTTGATAATAGAACTTGCTCATTACATGCATTTCAAAACCATGAACTAAATGTTTGCATTTACATGACAGAGGCACTAGGAAAACCCCAATTCAGTTTATATACTTTTGTTTTTAGCCAATTTTTATATATTACCCCTAGTTAACCACTTTGAGCCTAAGCCTTTCATTTCATTACTCATATTTTTCCTGTTTTATTCTAAATTAATTTTTAAGATTCCAGAATCAGTTTGACCAAGTGTGATGCTGCTAAGTTCCTTTCGGTTATCTTGTGCTATTCAGTTGTTCATGCACCAATTAGCGGGATATAAAAATACATATGTCCCTTTGCTTGTTCTGTTTATACTGCATGCAGCTGAGTTATCTTAGAAAATAAAAAAAAATTAGAAAATGAGAAAAATGAGATCTGTAGTTATTTGGAATGCTTTGCCTTGGCTATTTTTGAGCCTGTCATACATTGAGTAGTCGTTTTTTCTTCATTATTACCTGAATGTTAGCCATCATTCAGAAGATTCTGATTCCACTTCAGCTTGATGAACTGTATTCTCATCAAAAATATTGTGTTATTCCTATTTTCCTTCAATAATAGCAGCTTATACGATTTTGAACTTGATTTCTGGATTCTATTTAGCCATTTTTTTTATATATCCCCATTCCTTCCCTTAGCCTTAACCCCGTTACAACCCAAGCAAAGACCTCTTGATATTTGCATATGCTTATGTTGTTTGGTGGAGATTTGATGTTTTATCAAGCTTATGTTATTCTTTGCTTCAATTATGCACAACTGCACATATACACTTGCCCTACATACAGATTGAGTGCTTGAGAGACCACTGGTGAGGTTTGAAGTCAGATACTTATCAGAATTCTTGTGTGCGTGTTAGGTTTGCATAGACTTTGTCTATAATAAAACATGAAAGCGTGTCCTCAGTACTTTGCTTAGATATCCGTTATGCTTTTAGATCTTTACTTTGTCGGAAGGATACTTTTCTGCACTAATTGAAGTCATTTGATGTTTTTAAGTTGATTGCTACATCTGAGTTTGCTTGAGGACAAGCAACGTTTAAGTGTGGGGAAATTTGATATACTTTAAATTATACATATTTCATACGCATATTTCCCTGCGTAATGCCTAGATTTGCGGTGATAATCCTTAATTTAGCATCTAAAATCACTTATTATTCACCATGCAGGCATTTATTGGCATTTCGGCAACAGACATACGGTTCCCGGTTGATTTCCAGCAAAAGCAGTTGAAAAATAAAAGAACAAAATTCTTCACGGACCTTCACGACCCCTTACGGGCCGTGAAGGCCATTTATGCTCCACGAACCGGATAGAACTTCACGAGCCATGATGCCTTCACGACCTCTCACGGCCCGTGAGAAGGTAGTGAGAAGCTTTTCTAACGGTGCACATGGCCACTTGATCAAGTTGCTTCCTCAGGACTTCACGACGCCCTTCACGGTCCGTATAAGGTCGTGAAGCCTATCTCTTCACGGCCCGTGAATGTTCTTCACGGCCGTGAAGGCCACCCTGATCCTTTATAAATAGCAGCCCATGCTTCATTCAAAAAAACACACCAGAGGGGCATAAAAATCAGACCCCATACGCCCCTTAAACACCCAAATACCACTTTGTATATATTAGTTATTTAGTTTTTGGTTCTAAACTCCTTGGGGAAACCTTGGAGTATGGGAGAAGCATAGGAGAAGATCTTTCAAGCTTGTAGAATTTCCATTTTCATTTCCTTCATCACCATTGTTATTGTTCTTCATTATGGGTAATCTCTAAACTAATCTCCATAATGTTATGTATGAAATCATTGGTCTGTATGATTGATATTGTTATAATGGAATTCTAAACTCATTTGCTCACTTGAATCATACCGACCAATGATTGATATTGTTATAATGGAATTCTAAACTCATTTGCTCACTTGAATCAAAATGATACCAATGTAGTTCTTGGTTATATGTATGTTTTTTGTGCCTTGATTATATGAATTTCTAGATGTTTATTAATGATGATGATCCAATGAAGGTATGATCAGATACGTTTATTGATTATTTCAATCCATGTTGGTTTGATATTGTATGATAGGTTTGTCTACAGTATTAATCTATATTCGAAAATGCATTTATTTAAACAAGTTTTGATCTTGTCAAATTCATGCTAGGTTTGGTGGTTTTTGATTTGGTCATGCTTGGTATGCAATTTTGGGGTTTCACATTAGGTTAATGGGGGGTGGTTTGGAATCTTGATTTATGCATCTTTTTGTATTTCCAAGCGGTTTGAGAGGTTATGCTCATGAAACTTGGCGCGTTCAAATAAACCATTTTTGTAAGTAAAGATTTCGGGTTACAAAGGTTTTTGAATCTTGAGTCTTTATAAACTTATGATTTGTAGGAATACGGGTTGTATCATCTTCATTCATAACTCTTTATGTGTTGATTTGGCTAACTCAGCATGTTTAAAGAAATCCACTTGATCATTGTTATAAAGGCATATGTATAACCATGATTTCCATGACTATGTTGGTTGATTTAAGATTCGAGTGAGCATCTCATTTTCTGCTTATTATCTCCCTGCTCGATCCATCTGTTTTTATTTAATTGATATTTTAGTTAGTTTAATGTTAAATAATTAATCCTCTAATTCTCTACTGATCAAACAACAATTATACTTAAGTATTGGTAGTTTCCTGTCCTGGTGGAACGATATCCGGTCTTACCTAGTCTATACTACTATTAATCAGGTCATACTTGCCAGAGTCGTGTGTAGTATCTGCTTTGTAATATCGTTTTTTTTATAAATTTAAAACAAGGTTGTGACAAAAGATTTTAACCCGAATAAACCAGCAGTCCGAGTACACACCAGAGATAAACATGAAAAAAATCGAAAAAGTCAAATCTGCCGGTCAACAGCGATATCGCGTCACGATCTATGCATTCGGTCGCGTCGCGACGCACATGTGGCAGCTGATCCGTGATTCAAATTTCAATTCGGCCGAGAAGAATGGGATAAAGGACCAGATCGCGGCGCGATCTGGCCA
This sequence comes from Pulicaria dysenterica, assembly GCA_947179395.2. Taxonomy (NCBI): domain Eukaryota; kingdom Viridiplantae; phylum Streptophyta; class Magnoliopsida; order Asterales; family Asteraceae; genus Pulicaria; species Pulicaria dysenterica. The sequence goes on from OX359289.1 coordinate 100,261,327, forward strand.
ATCGCGGCGCGACAAGGGCAGCCAACATCTACTATATATATTTCGACCTCTCATTCGGTTTTAATCACTTCCAGCCGACTTTTACCCACCAAAACTCTCAGAAAACACCATTAATTCATCTTAGAAGCTTGGAGCAAGTGCTTGGAGGATTGGAGCTCAAAAGTGAAGATTCAAGGCTTAATCATTCGGCTTTTTACGGTTTTGTCATTCTGGTTCATCATGTTCTTATTTCTTATGAATTTCCAGAAGTTTAGAATGATTAATCTTGGCTAAGCTTTCTCTTTTCCTCCCTAGAGGAGATGAAACTCTTGTAAATTTAATTCATGGCTTTGATACTTAATTCATTTTTAATTCATGTTTAGCTTTATCTTAGTTCATCCATGCTTAGTAATCTGTTTTGGTTGTTTATAATCTGAGTTTTGTGTATTAAAAGACCATTTAATTCATAAAGCTTGCATCTTGATTATCTAGGACCAATAGATGATTTAAGATATAGTGATTGATCAAATCCTAGTGTTAAGCAACTTTAAATAGATGATTTTGCATGTGATTAAACATATAATGACCTTTATGTGTTAGAGGTGTTTTATTGATCGTATGAAACATTAAAGGTTGAGTCTTTACTTGATAATCGAATCAATTGGCTAATTATCCCTTTTAATCGTGCTTTTGACCATAAAGGTTATTAGTTGGTGTAATTAGACAGTTAGAACCGGATCAAGGTTTTAACTAATTTAGAAATCGATACATTAATGTTCAAAGTGTCTTTAGCTCTTATTGCCATGAATTAATTGCCATGAAAAGGGTGTAATTGAATCTAGGGAGGGAACGTCTTCATCATATTATTTAATCCGTCAAGTTCTTTGCTTTATTGTTTTCTTTGCATGCTTAGTGGTTTTCTAGGGTTTGTAGTGGCTTAGTTGGTTGAAAGTTCTCAACTTTACCATAAATTTCCCCTTTAATTGTTTTATTTATTTTCTTGTCCTTAGGTTAGTTTCTTTGCTTTCTAGTTTAGTTTAGATTAGTTTAGCTTGTTTAATATTTAAATCATTATAATTTTATCAAATCATTTCCGTTCCCCGAGAGTTCAACACCCGTACTTATTATTCTAATACTACGATACGATTAGGTTCACTTGCCTATTTTGTGTCATAGTCGTATGTAAATAAAAACGGTTTTTATAAATTTAAAACATGGTACGCTTTTAGCACATCATCTATTCACATTTTTGCATTCTTATGACCCGTATATGATGGAAGGTTTTTTTTAAAGTGATGACTTGATACTTGATGCATCAATGTATACAAATTTTTCTAAAGAATAATAGGTCAAGAGCGGTTTTAATTAAAGAGGATAAAATTCTGAATCTAATGATGTAATTAATTCAATTAACAAGTTAATATCTTGAAAATTATTTGGAATTGAAGATTTAATATGTAAAATTGCCTTTTTTATAGGACGTTATGTTTTTTCTAAAGAAAAATAGGTCAAGAGCGGTTTCTAATTAAAGAGGATAAAATTTTGAATCTAATGATGTAATTTATTCAATTAACAAGTTTATATCTTGAAAATGATTTGGAATTGAAGATTTAATATGTAAAGTTGTCTTTTGTATAGGACGTTATATAAGGCGCATGTGGCGTATGGGAAAAAATTGTTAAATTCCACTTTTACCCATGTTTTTATCTTGTTTAACTTAAAAGGATTCTTCATTGAATTTCATCCTATATTTTAGTAAATAAGTTTTATAAATAAATACAAAAAAACTCCAAATTCTTGTCACACAATCAACACCCTCCTAATCTCCTATCATCAAATGTGACCCATTATATGGGCTTTCTGTTATTGGACTATTAGCACTGCTGGACCTATCAACTCCGGCCCATATTTAAGTTTCTAAACTCTGTTGGGCCTTTCTTCAGTTCTTAAATCTTTATTTATCTTAGAGACTGTTAATGGCGCTAAAATAAAAGCAAAAGCTCTGTTTTTTTATATATAATTTGTTAAAGATTCACCAATATTTATTTACTTATTATTCTAGACATGGTCTCACAAGCCTAATATAATTGGTACAAAAGGATGTAATTTGTACGCTACAAAAGTTATTGTATATATGATAAGGTACAAATAAGAGGTAACTATTAGTTGAAATGGTTAAGGTTTGTCCGATTGATTAAATCCCACAAAATGTTGAAAAGAGTAAATTATAAATTTAGCTAATATCTGAAAACATCTTAAAAGTCTAAATAAATAAGAGATAAATTTAGCTCAGAAGACCTATTAATGTTATATGACGCTAAACTATAAGAAATCATCAGTAACAACCCTTATCGGTGTCCTCTAAAATTCTACACGCCACAATCGCTGACAACCTCAAATAGGGATGGCAACAAAACCCTAAATCGACGGGAAAACCGAAAATTGACATAAACGAGACGGGGATGATAAATGGGGATGGGGAAAACTTGATTATTTAAATAAGGACGGGGACGGGTTTGATGATCTCTGCTCCGATTACCCAATACCCGACCCCGATTATCCGATATCCGATACCCGATTATAATGTAATATTAATTATATATATATATATATATATATATGAAAAAAGTTGATGCGAGAACCATTCTTAGTGTGAGAACCGCAAGAACCAATATGATCCGTCCAATTCCCCCTCTTTCAATGTCATTGCCCACCCATGAATTTCTCACATGCACCCTGCCACACTCTATCCCTCCACGCTCTCCCATCCATTAACTTCCCATATCCAAGGAACGGCTGAGATTGGTTCTCGCGGTTCTCGCACTAACGGTTCTCGCATGAACCCTCCCCTATATATATACATAAAATTAATTTTAAATAGAAAATATATAAATCTATATACATTTTCATACAACCTAATTTTAAACGGTGCCTTTATTTAAATTGTTTGGTTTTAATATATTTGGATGCATTTAGATTATTTAAAACTTTAATTTCAATTTAGATGTGTTTGTATTCGATAATGTTGTATAATTTAGTATAATCGTTTTCTAAAACAAATAGTAAAATCTTAACGGTGACAATCCCCGTAATTAAAAATCACAGTTTTACTTTAACGGGTATCCGCAAAGTGAAAAGTACCCATTTAATTACCTGTTTAGGATTAAACAGGAATATTCGTTTCCCCGCGATTTTCCTCGGTTACCCATCAGGTATTCCCGTGTAAATACCCGTGGTTTTTTTAAGCGAGGATGGTTTTCTTAAACGGGGATGGGGAAGGGGGGACCAATCCCCACCCAGAACCCACCCCGTTGCCATTTCTAACCTCAAACTCCTTGACCATCGCTGACTCAAACTCCTTGAAGATGTACTCACAATTGTTGATTGTTTTCACCATTCTCACACTAGCAGACTATTACCACCTTACTTACATTGCTCGCTACTCACCGCCGTACTTGCACTCTCTGACCTTCGTGATCGTACTCACAATCGCCGCCAACGCCTTTTACACCACAATAAGTATTTCGAGCTCTTCTTGTTGTTTTCTACTTTGCATTAGAAGTTTAGTGATGTTGGTTGTATTCAAACATTGATGAATATCAAATATGACAAAAACAAATATCTGCAAACCTCATAATTTTAAATAAACAGTCAAATATAAATAAGAGTCAAATATTGGAACCACTACTTATTTAGATATAGTATTTAGATTCAATCACAAAAAACATCTAAAAAAACAAACGTGATGACAATGTATATTGTTATTTTAAAACAAACGAAAACAAAACAAAGAAAGAAAGAATACATAGGGTATGCTCGGCTTTGAGAAACCAAAACCACACCCGACTAAGAGGGCGTGCCGATAAACCCAAGCATACTAAGGAGCCCGAAGTGTTACCCGAACCCGCTTATGACCAAAGTGACTATGACCAGCGGTTCTTGTCATGCTAGAAGTCTCACACATTACGGGTCCAATCGTTCAAGTATTTTATCGGATGAAAAGTTATAGAATTAGAATTACTTTTAAAAGATGCGGTTAAAAAATCTAGATTACAAAATTGAGCTTTATCCAACTTGGCCATCATTATATTTTGTCATTTTATAGAGCCCCAGAAGAAGAATAAACTTACAAAGAGGGTGAAGAGGAATCACATCACATGGCTTAATGACTTGTTTGTCACATTGGATTTGTAGAAAGTGAATTTCTGGATAAAATAAGTTTCATTTATTGACTTTCTTGTAAACAAAATTTGTAAATTCAAGATTTAAAAATATGTGTTGTGAAAAATTAATAGAAAAGTACAAGCTTGATTATCGAACAATGAAGATCCGATCAAAAAATGTAATTAACTATCTCATGTTTAGTTTCTAAAATTAATAATTTTACTTGTATGAATTTTTATTTAGGATCGATAATCTAGAGATTAATATCTTATCAGAAAAACATACCTAAATTTGAGTTTGTTTACGTATTTAGGGATAAAGAAAGCACTACAAAAAATCTGTCATCTGTCTACGCTTCATAAAAGCGTGTAAAAATTTTAAGCTTTGTCACACTTATAATTGTGAAAAATAGTGTAAAAACAAATATTGTTAGAAAAAGAAAAAAACTCAACATTTATAGATGTGTACATTTGATTTTAAAAGGCCACACTTTTAAATGTTTGAATTTAGTAATAAATAGGTAATTATAGAAGTTCACACTTAGAAGCGTGGACTTTTGTGACACTAGAATTGTTTTCAAGTTTTCCATGTTTATAGGTGTGAAAATTTAAATAATTTGTCCACACTAATACATGTGATTTTTTACTCTAATTTTCACACTTCCAAATGTAAAGATTTGATACAAATTAGTAACACCCAATTTCTCCATTCTTGATCGTAATTTTTCATGGTAGTGTATTCATATTGATATAAAAAGCGTGGATAATTGACATTTTTCTTGAAGTGAAGTTTATAAAAATTGTAAAAGTGTTGTAACTTCTTTTATGATCAACTAGATACATGCCAGTGTGATACACGTGTTAGTTTACAAACGATAAATATTAGACATTAATAAGAAGATTATTAATTAATTATAATACGTGAAAAAATTAAAACTTTAAAAAATGATAAATAATAAGAAATTAAAAAACAATGTGTTCAAACAATAATAAATGTATACATAAAAACAGTTTAGAAATCAATCAAATGATTACAGGATGTCTAATTAAAAACTAACGAATCAAATTGTTATACTATCTCATTTTTATTGTCCAGTTTTGACTTTTTAAAGTCTTTTTTTTTACTTTGACCTTAAATATTTTTGTTTCGGTTATATAATACTTCATGAATGAAATTACATTTAAACACAATGCATTCATATATTTTGTATCAAATATTATATAACACAAACAAAAATATCTAAGGTTAAAGTTGAAAAGGAAAGACTTTAAAAAGTCAATGCTGGACAATAAAAATGAGACATAAAACGTAATACTTTTGTTGCCTAAAAGTTTGTCAAATTTAGTGTCATTTTTTAGTAGTGGAATAATCTATATGTACATATCTCAAAATTGAAAAAATAAATAAATAAACTTTAATGATAAGAGATAACAATATTTACTTAACTAATTATGAACATTTAGATGAAGTCACTAAGTTCACACCATGTACTACTTTTAATATGATTTAAATTTCTTTGCCTTTAACTTTTTTCTATTATAGTATTTTAATTTGTATTTCGTATTTTGTTTGATGTTATTTGGTCATGATACTTGTAAAAAGAAATTAAGAGATTGTTATTATTTTACTAAAATACTATAATAGAAACAAACTTTTTAATATCAACAATAAATTTGCATATCATGTATGATGATATATGAATTATACTAATAAAATTACGTTAAATTTATTGTAACAGTTTTTTTATGGAACTACAAACATTACATAACAAATAATTAGAATGCATTCAAGATTTTACTTTTATTTTTTTTGTCATAATTTTTTTTGAAGATCTATATCTCCTTAATGTGTGAAGTGATGTCTTTTAATAATTGATATTAACTAAATTAGAGTGATATTATTCAACTAACTCCTAAGTTTGGAATTTGACATTAATAGAGTTATTTTTAAAATTCAAATTATACTTTATTTATCTTATATTTTATCTTATATTAAAACTTGAATTTAAATAGATCTTATTGATTTAAATTCAAAATTAAGTTTCAAGTTCGACTAGTTAAAGTCAAAATTAAGTTCTAGTTTCGATCAAAATGAATGGTCATGATTTAAATTTAACTAAATGAAAGGGTAGGATTTTCTAATTAAAATATTTAAGATTAGTTTTTTATTTATATTAAAGATTAAAGATTTACGGTAATCATCCATGATGATGAATCTGCTTATGCGAGTGTATTTAGGGATAATCTATGCAAGATCGTCAAAAGGGTCTACCTCTAATCTTGACCCCCTAGCCATAAATGAAGTTTCTCGTAAGTAATTAGAGGCGTGTATAATATCTTGAATTACAATTACTAACACAATTACTAACACAATTATAGACAAACGAGTTTTTATGATTCAATGATCTAATGATGAATCTAATGCTCATTATAGAAAATGAGCATCTACAACACATAGATCAAGCCATCTACTAGAAAAAAAAAACGTCTAGTTCATGTGAAGTGACTGTTTACTTAAACCTTAGTGTACCTTTTTGGAGAAAATTTCATAAAATAATAACTAAATTTGAAAAGTATTTTTATCAAAATCTCATAAGAAATTTCATAATGTGCATTAAGAAGGTAATTAGTGACCTTGGTCTTACAATCTCTTTTAATGAGTATAGTTATATATCATGTAACCCGCTAGATAGGTGAGAGCATGCATGTTGTACCCACAAGTAAAAGGAAGGAAGCAATGATATTACAGCCATCTCACATCCTATGTAGCACAGTACATCTGCTGGATGGATGGGGTGGTCTTACAAACTCTTATAGTGAGTATATAGCTATACAACTTATGAAAATTATTATGTATGGTTTAGAAGTTGGGGATAAAAACGTAGCCTAAAGTGAATGTCCATTAATCAGATCCTGATGCTATTTTTATGATATACCCCTTTTTGTGTTTATTGTGTGATTCCTAGAGTGTACAATTTAAAAAAGAAAAACAGAAAAAAAGAAAAAGAAAAACCTTGCATGAACCTGATAATGAGCAATGAGAGGTGTGTAAAGTTACATGTTCGAAGTTCAAACCTCTCCAGTATCCATGCCCGCTTTCCAGCTAGATTCCAGAGCATGCAAGTATTATTTTTAAGTGTGTGTCTATTTAAACTACTTGTTAGTCTAAATTAACCTTATATGATATGATGTATCTGAGTAATCCATCGACGTATATTAGAAATTATAATTATTGATTTAGCATGTTTGTATATGAGAACGGGGTCAATATAGTAGCATCCTATTTTTAACTTTTTGCTATTTCTTTTAATATGAATACAATTAAAAGGAAATTTTAGTTTTTAAAAAAGGTACTTAGAATTTAGGTTTTTTTAAATTAATCTTCTATAAATTTATACTTACGGTTTAATTATGTTTCAACTTTATACATGAAACAAAATTATTATTTTTAAAAACTAAAATTATATTTTCTTTATATCTATTCACATTCCGAAGAATTGTGTTATCATTCTTATTATAATAATAATAATAATAACAACAACGATAATAATAACAATAAATGTAAATAATGAAATATCAAAAGTCTTAAACGGAAATATTATAAACGTAGAAACCCTAACATGATTATAATTAGAGAAAACAAGTTCTAGAATTAAGACTAATATTGAATATCAAGTAAATACAACACTGCAATTTGTAATAAACAAGGAAATAGGAAATCTAAAGGATTCGAACATCACATCTTGGGGCAAAAGGACAATGACCTTAATAATCTCTAACGTGTCAAATCTTTGAAATAAAACATAATACTTTATATATACTATTTAAGCAATATACCCATTAGTAAACAGTAATAGGTGTAGGATAACTTTGTACAAATTCTATTCTATATACATAATAAATTATAGGGTTAATTACATTTTTGGTCCCTGTGGTTTACTCAAAATTACGGAATTGGTCCCTGGGTCGCTTTTTTTACGGGTTTGGTCCCTCCCGACCCGTTTTACTTTCATATTTGGTCCCTCCTCAACTTGAATTGACTTAACTACCCCTCTTCTATTTCTTTTTTTATTTTCTTCAATTATTAATTAATTTTAGATATTATTTTAATACTAAATATTTTTAAAAAATAAAACCAAAACTTATTCTCTCTCTCTCTCTATCTACCTGGAACATCATCATCAAAACCCACATCCACCACCGCCATCTTCACTGCCTACCACCGTCATCTTCACTGCCCACCACCGACGTCCTCACCACCATTCTCTCTCTATAATCTGCCTCCACCACCCACTACCACCACTGTCACCAAAACATTCATCTTCAACCACCAAGTTTGAAGAAACCCCACCGCCTGCAAGCCCTAGTTGAAAAACCCCACCAAGTTTGATTCACCAAGAGAAAAGGAGATGACAATGGTGGTGATAGATTTATCAATAGATGTCACCAGTTTTTGTGAATCAAACACATCGGACACCCAAAACCAAAACCAAAACCCAAACCGATTCAAGAACAAAGCCCCTTTTTACAAATCGAAACCTACCTATCTAAGCCCCAACCTGTAACACCGCAAAAATACAAGCCATATTTTTTTTTTTTTTTAAATCACAGCGGAAGTAATACGTTATAAAACTAAAAAGGAAATAACATTATAAATTAAAACCAACACTGTACAAACATACAGTACTTCCTTTAGTGTTACAAAACATTTCATAAAGTATGACTCATCATTCTAAAACCCAAAATATCAGAGCTACGGTCAAACTTTTCCTGTACACAAAATTTAGAAAATTTTGCAAAAAGATGCTCCCGATTTAAAGTTTCTAAAACTTGCCTCAAATGAAGCTCGTGCTCGGACTCAGTTTTAGAATAAACCAATATGTCATCGATAAATACAATCACGAATTTATCCAAAAACGGCCGACAGACCCGATTCATTAAATCCATAAATACAGCAGGGGCGTTAGTTAAACCGAAAGGCATAACTAAAAACTCATAATGACCATATCTGGTACGGAAAGCGGTTTTAGGAACATCAGCATCAGAAACACGTACCTGGTGATAACCCGAGCGCAGATCAATTTTAGAAAAATAAGAAGCACCCTGCAGCTGATCAAACAAATCATCAATTCTGGGTAAAGAGTATTTATTTTTAACCGTTCTCTTATTCACTTCCCTGTAGTCAATACACATACGCAAAGTACCGTCTTTCTTTTTCACAAATAAAACCGGTGCACCCCACGGAGAAGAACTAGGACGAATAAAACCCCTGTCTAACAAATCCTGAATCTGTGTCATCATCTCACGGATTTCAGAAGGAGCTAACCGGTAAGGAGCTTTAGCCACTGGGCTCGAACCTGGAATCAAATCAATCCTATATTCTACCTCACGAACCGGAGGCAACCCAGGTAATTCATCGGGAAACACTTCCGGGTATTCCGAAACCACCCGAATATCAGAAACAATCTGTTTCTCCTTTATAACATCAACCACATGAGCAAGGTAGGATTCACACCCTTTGGCCAGAGATTTTCTAGCCTTCATATACGAGATAATAGGAAAAGCAGGTCTAACCCTCTCCCCGCGAGCCACTACGTATGACCCATCAGGTAAAGGAAATGAAATCAGTTTTCTATGGCATTTTATAACAGCTCGGTTCTGACTCAACCAATCCATACCCATAACAGCATCAAAACCAACTATAGGCATTAACAGAAAAGAAACAGGAAAGCATGTACCATCAATATCAATCTCAGCCCCAGACACAGCCGTTGTGACTGGAACCGTTTTACCATCAGCTATCTCTACTTCTAATGGAGCAGCAACATTTGAAGTAGGCAATTTCAATTTATCACAATATGCCACAGAAATAAATGAACGATTGGCACCAGAATCAAATAACACACGTGCAGGTATAGAATTTATGAGAAACATACCCGTGATGACATCATCAGTAGCAGCAGCATCATCTACTGACATCCGGAATGCTCTACCCTCAGCTGACGGAGGGTTCTTCCTTTTCTGTCCTGAAGCGGACGAAGATCCCACAACCGATCCCGATACCGACCCAGTCCCCGATTTCTTACCCACATGGCACTCACCTGCTCTGTGCCCCTCCTTTTGACAATTCCAACAAACACTCCTCGGAAATCTACAATTCTTCAATTCATGCCCAAACTGACCACAACGAATACATCTGGCTGTCTGTAGGGTACAAAGTCCATGATGAAAAGACTTACATTTATTACACCACGGGGCTCTCTGAGTAGACCCACCAGATGTAGGCCTACGATTCTGACTGCTCTGACTCTGACCCTGTCCTTGACGTTGACTTCCCTGACCTCCTTGAGTTCCCTGCCGATGTTGGGTATTAAAATAATCAAACCGGGATTTCTGTTGAGAAATTCTATCTTTATTCAACTTCTCCTTGGCTTGAGCATCACCCTCAGCTGACTTAGCTAGGGTAAAAGCTTGAGATAAAGTGCTAGCCCACCTGGTAGCACTCCTGTAATCTGGATGCAAAGCTCTCACAAAATGCTGAACTCTTGAAGCTTCGTCCGGAACCCACTGCTGTGCAAATCGTAATTTCTCATTGAATTGCCTAATCAATTCATCCACAGACATATTATCGGTCATCTGCAAATCCATGAACTCCTTCTTGATTCGTTCCATCTCAAAAGATCCACAGTATTGCTCACAAACCTTTCCCTCAAATTGCTCCCAAGTAATACTACTCATCTGCTGCTTTGTAAAATGACCTGTAATCGAATCCCACCATACCATGGCATCTCCTTTGAGTCTTTGAGTAGCATATAATACTCGCACTTTCTCCTCGCATTCCGCAGTATCCAAGGCCTTGGTCATCTCCCTCAACCAATTCAAAGTTTTATTGGGGTCCGTACTACCGCTATACTCTGAAGGTCTACAATCCATGAATTGCTTATATTTATTATGTTGACCAAATCCTGGGTAGGGGTAAGCTCCTGGTGCAGTAAATTGATAGATAATCGGCTGTTGTGTACCCTGTGAAGCAACAGTAGAATATGGAACAGAAAATGGTACTGAAAGTGGTGGTGTTGTTGACACTGTAGCAACAGCTGCTGTTGGAATCGGTGTTTGAGAATTCTGTATCAACCTCTGCTGCTCAAAGTTGTGAACTGTTTCTCGAAACTCCTGTAGTTCACTTTCAAGTTGAAATATATAATCATTCTGAGTTGTATCTATTTCTCTACCCGAAGTGTTGACTATTACTGGATTCTCTAAAACTGGAATTGTAGAAGTTCCAGCCTGAGCAAGGGTCACCGGAATCTCGGTTGGGATCTCTTGACTTGCCATATCTATTACAATCACATCACCTCCAAACTTATTAGACAACCGTTAGTACACACACACAACAAATCCAAACACTCTAATTCCCCCACAGGAAAGGTTTGACCAACCTCGAGCCAAGATTTGGGAATTGAACACTCTAAACGTGCTCGCATGCCAAACCAGGGCTCTGATACCAAACTGTAACACCGCAAAAATACAAGCCATATTTTTTTTTTAAAATCACAGCGGAAGTAATACGTTATAAAACTAAAAAGGAAATAACATTATAAATTAAAACCAACACTGTACAAACATACAGTACTTCCTTTAGTGTTACAAAACATTTCATAAAGTATGGCTCATCATTCTAAAACCCAAAATATCAGAGCTACGGTCAAACTTTCCCTGTACACAAAAGCTGCAACCTACCGTGCCCTCAAAACCTGAAACAGAGAGTTAGGGTGGGGAATTAGCACAAAGCTAAGTGAATGGAAATCAAGCCACAAGCAATTAAAGCAGAACCACAACTATCACAAGAACAGTTTATCTCAAATATCAAAGGACCGGCGGCTCTGCCGAGCCTACGATCAATGCTGGCCATAGCAATGATCTACCGATAGCCATCTGCTAACTGGCACAGTTAAACTCCCTCTGCTACAACAAATGCAACAGAGGATCTAAAACTGCCTAACCAGAAGCAACTGACCCAGCCCAAAACCACGCTTAGCTGACCTCTGCCACAAACATCATGAGCACAATTTCATGCCTTGATACTCATATCTTGGACACAATTTCAATAATCATCACATAACCAATCAAACAATCATATAAGACTAAACAGTCTATCGCATGATTAATCGCATAAAATCCAAGTAACCATAACAGTTACAACTAAAACCACTGGTGTATTAAAGTCCACTCACCTGTGTTCTCCAACACCACACTCAGTATTCTAATTTCACTGAGCCTTCTCGTTTCCTGAAACACATCATAACTTAGTCAGTAATTGGGATTACATTCCAATTTACAAAAGCGACAACTCTCATTGGCTACAAGAAATAAAATTACAAAATCAACGTCTGAATCACTACGCACGTAATGAAGTCACTACGCACGTAGTGGACTCCACTTCGCACGGCCAACAACCAACATTCAAGAACTTCCTAAACAAAACTCGACATAAACAACACAACACACCTCTTGCTCAAAAACCAACCGTTAACTCTCGCTTTAGAACTCGAAAACAGAATTACGGACTCAAGTTTGAGTAAGAGTGGGTTTTTGGTTCTTTCTCTCTTTTCTTATGCAGCCAACAAATGAGAACACACATATCAAAAGCTATATATATAAGTCAAGACTGAACATATTACACTACACAGTGCAAATACTGATATCTGAGATACAGAAACCTAAATAAAGCGGTCCTACTCAAGTCAAAAACATGCAACGAGGTAATATTCGGGACCCTAGTATAAAAACGAATCATATGCTACCAGTAACATATAAAAATATTAAACTAATATTTTTACCTTTTATCTCGCGGTCCAATCTAAATACCAAGCAAGCATCAAATAAATATATAAATAAATAGCAAATAATTATTAACAATCAAATATACTAATATAAACAATTAAATAACTTACCACCGCCACGAAACAACTAGGCCCTAAACGCGGGTGTTACAAATCTCTCCCCCTAAAGAAGATTCCGTCCCCGGAATCTCATCGCGCTCAAATAGGCTAGGGTAGCGGTTCCTCATGTCTGCCTCGGTTTCCCATGTTAAATCTGAACCCAAACTATGCTTCCATTTAATCAAAACCATAGGAATCTCTTTCCTCCGAAGCTTCGTTGTTTTACGATCAACTATCTCAACTGGTTCTTCTATTAATCACTTTTTCGAATCAACTTTCAGATCATGTACTGGGAGAATCTGACTTTCATCCTTAACATTACATTTACTTAAATAACAGACGTTAAAAGTATCATGAATACCCGCTAACTCTGGTGGAAGATCAAGTGTAACAGTCTGGTCGTTAACTATCTGTCGTATGCGAAACGGACCAATGTATCGTGGAGCTAGTTTCCCACATTTCCCAAAGCGAATAACCCCTTTCCACGGAGAAACTTTCAGATAAACCAACTCACCTTCAACAAACGTAACTGGTCTGCGGCGTGGATCTGCGTACATCTTTTGTCTGTCTCTGGCAACTTTCAACTTTTCCCGAGCAATAGCAACTTTCTCAGCCGTCATCTGAACAATATCGGGACCCGCAAACTGTTTCTCACCTGCCTCTAACCAACAAGTAGGAGTACGACAACGACGACCGTATAACATCTCATAAGGTGGCATACCGATACTCGAGTGATAAGAATTATTATACGCAAATTCAATCAAAGGCAAGTGTGAATCCCAAGACCCACCATATTCTAACACACAGGCGCGTAGCATATCCTCAAGTGTCTGAATAGTACGCTCACTCTGACCGTCTGTCTGAGGATGATAAGCTGTACTCAAATTAACACGCGTCCCCAATGCATGATGTAAACTCCTCCAAAAGTTAGAAACAAATCTGGGATCTCGATCAGAAACAATAGAAAGAGGAATACCGTGCCGTGATACAATCTCATCGATGTACAACTGAGCTAATCTGCTGAGTGAAGCTGTCTCACTGGTGGCAAGAAAGTGAGCACTCTTCGTCAAACGGTCAACAATCACCCAAATTTTATCATGTTTCCGCTGGGTACATGGAAGTTTGGATACAAAATCCATCGTGATGTGTTCCCATTTCCACTCTGGTATCTCCAACTGTTTCAAAGACCCGTAAGGTTTCTGGTGCTCTGCTTTGACCTGAGCACAAATATGACACGTTCCCACAAACTTCGCAACATCTGTCTTCATAGTAGGCCACCAATACAGCACTTTAAGATCGTTGTACATTTTCGTGCTACCAGGATGAACAGACAATCTTGACTTGTGAGCCTCTGCCAAAATCAAACCCCGAAGCTCTCCAAGCAATGGCACCCACACACGGGACTGATAAGTCTTCAATCCGCGCGAATCATTAATCAAATCATCTTTTCTCTTCATCATAATCTCTAACTTCAGATTTTCATCTTTTAAAGCTTCTAACTGAGCAGATTTAAGCCAATCCACTAAGTCAGAAACGATCTCAACTCGCATAAATCGAATACTATCACCAGCTCCCTTGCGGCTCAAAGCATCTGCTACAACATTTGCTTTCCCCGGGTGATATCGAATCTCACAATCATAATCCTTAATGAGTTCTAACCACCGTCTCTGCCGCATATTAAGTTCTTTCTGGGAAAATACATACTGCAGACTCTTATGATCAGTACAAATAACACATTTCGTACCATATAAGTAATGCCTCCACAGTTTCAACGCAAAGACTACAGCTGCAAGTTCTAAATCATGAGTTGGATAATTCTTCTCGTGTGGTTTCAATTGCCGTGAAGCATAAGCAATAACCCGATCATGCTGCATTAAAACACAACCCAAACCTGCAAAGGAAGCATCACAGTACACTACAAATTCATCAGAACCATCAGGTAGTGCAAGAATAGGAGCCTGACATAATAGTTGTTTCAACGTCTGAAAAGCTGTCTCCTGTTCATTATTCCACTTAAATGGCTCATCTTTACGGGTTAATTTCGTTATAGGACTCGCAATTTTCGAAAAATCTTTAATAAATCTGCGATAATAACCCGCCAATCCCAGAAAACTTTTAATCTCAGATGATGTTTTAGGAGCACTCCAGTTCATAACTGCTTCAACTTTAGCCGGATCGACTTTAACCCCATCTTTACAGATAACATGCCCTAAAAATTGAATCTCCCGCATCCAGAACTCACATTTAGAAAATTTTGCAAAAAGATGCTCCCGATTTAAAGTTTCTAAAACTTGCCTCAAATGAAGCTCGTGCTCGGACTCAGTTTTAGAATAAACCAATATGTCATCGATAAATACAATCACGAATTTATCCAAAAACGGCCGACAGACCCGATTCATTAAATCCATAAATACAGCAGGGGCGTTAGTTAAACCGAAAGGCATAACTAAAAACTCATAATGACCATATCTGGTACGGAAAGCGGTTTTAGGAACATCAGCATCAGAAACACGTACCTGGTGATAACCCGAGCGCAGATCAATTTTAGAAAAATAAGAAGCACCCTGCAGCTGATCAAACAAATCATCAATTCTGGGTAAAGGGTATTTCTTTTTAACCGTTCTCTTATTCACTTCCATGTAGTCAATACACATACGCAAAGTACCGTCTTTCTTTTTCACAAATAAAACCGGTGCACCCCACGGAGAAGAACTAGGACGAATAAAACCCCTGTCTAACAAATCCTGAATCTGTGTCATCATCTCACGGATTTCAGAAGGAGCTAACCGGTAAGGAGCTTTAGCCACTGGGCTCGAACCTGGAATCAAATCAATCCTATATTCTACCTCACGAACCGGAGGCAACCCAGGTAATTCATCGGGAAACACTTCCGGGTATTCCGAAACCACCCGAATATCAGAAACAATCTGTTTCTCCTTTTTAACATCAACCACATGAGCAAGGTAGGATTCACACCCTTTGGCCAGAGATTTTCTAGCCTTCATATACGAGATAATAGGAAAAGCAGGTCTAACCCTCTCCCCGCGAGCCACTACGTATGACCCATCAGGTAAAGGAAATGAAATCAGTTTTCTATGGCATTTTATAACAGCTCGGTTCTGACTCAACCAATCCATACCCATAACAGCATCAAAACCAACTATAGGCATTAACAGAAAAGAAACAGGAAAGCATGTACCATCAATATCAATCTCAGCCCCAGACACAGCCGTTGTGACTGGAACCGTTTTACCATCAGCTATCTCTACTTCTAATGGAGCAGCAACATTTGAAGTAGGCAATTTCAATTTATCACAATATGCCACAGAAATAAATGAACGATTGGCACCAGAATCAAATAACACACGTGCAGGTATAGAATTTATGAGAAACATACCCGTGATGACATCATCAGTAGCAGCAGCATCATCTACTGACATCCGGAATGCTCTACCCTCAGCTGACGGAGGGTTCTTCCTTTTCTGTCCTGAAGCGGACGAAGATCCCACAACCGATCCCGATACCGACCCAGTCCCCGATTTCTTACCCACATGGCACTCACCTGCTCTGTGCCCCTCCTTTTGACAATTCCAACAAACACTCCTCGGAAATCTACAATTCTTCAATTCATGCCCAAACTGACCACAACGAATACATCTGGCTGTCTGTAGGGTACAAAGTCCATGATGAAAAGACTTACATTTATTACACCACGGGGCTCTCTGAGTAGACCCACCAGATGTAGGCCTACGATTCTGACTGCTCTGACTCTGACCCTGTCCTTGACGTTGACTTCCCTGACCTCCTTGAGTTCCCTGCCGATGTTGGGTATTAAAATAATCAAACCGGGATTTCTGTTGAGAAATTCTATCTTTATTCAACTTCTCCTTGGCTTGAGCATCACCCTCAGCTGACTTAGCTAGGGTAAAAGCTTGAGATAAAGTGCTAGCCCACCTGGTAGCACTCCTGTAATCTGGATGCAAAGCTCTCACAAAATGCTGAACTCTTGAAGCTTCGTCCGGAACCCACTGCTGTGCAAATCGTAATTTCTCATTGAATTGCCTAATCAATTCATCCACAGACATATTATCGGTCATCTGCAAATCCATGAACTCCTTCTTGATTCGTTCCATCTCAAAAGATCCACAGTATTGCTCACAAACCTTTCCCTCAAATTGCTCCCAAGTAATACTACTCATCTGCTGCTTTGTAAAATGACCTGTAATCGAATCCCACCATACCATGGCATCTCCTTTGAGTCTTTGAGTAGCATATAATACTCGCACTTTCTCCTCGCATTCCGCAGTATCCAAGGCCTTGGTCATCTCCCTCAACCAATTCAAAGTTTTATTGGGGTCCGTACTACCGCTATACTCTGAAGGTCTACAATCCATGAATTGCTTATATTTATTATGTTGACCAAATCCTGGGTAGGGGTAAGCTCCTGGTGCAGTAAATTGATTGATAATCGGCTGTTGTGTACCCTGTGAAGCAACAGTAGAATATGGAACAGAAAATGGTACTGAAAGTGGTGGTGTTGTTGACACTGTAGCAACAGCTGCTGTTGGAATCGGTGTTTGAGAATTCTGTATCAACCTCTGCTGCTCAAAGTTGTGAACTGTTTCTCGAAACTCCTGTAGTTCACTTTCAAGTTGAAATATATAATCATTCTGAGTTGTATCTATTTCTCTACCCGAAGTGTTGACTATTACTGGATTCTCTAAAACTGGAATTGTAGAAGTTCCAGCCTGAGCAAGGGTCACCGGAATCTCGGTTGGGATCTCTTGACTTGCCATATCTATTACAATCACATCACCTCCAAACTTATTAGACAACCGTTAGTACACACACACAACAAATCCAAACACTCTAATTCCCCCACAGGAAAGGTTTGACCAACCTCGAGCCAAGATTTGGGAATTGAACACTCTAAACGTGCTCGCATGCCAAACCAGGGCTCTGATACCAAACTGTAACACCGCAAAAATACAAGCCATATTTTTTTTTTAAATCACAGCGGAAGTAATACGTTATAAAACTAAAAAGGAAATAACATTATAAATTAAAACCAACACTGTACAAACATACAGTACTTCCTTTAGTGTTACAAAACATTTCATAAAGTATGGCTCATCATTCTAAAACCCAAAATATCAGAGCTACGGTCAAACTTTCCCTGTACACAAAAGCTGCAACCTACCGTGCCCTCAAAACCTGAAACAGAGAGTTAGGGTGGGGAATTAGCACAAAGCTAAGTGAATGGAAATCAAGCCACAAGCAATTAAAGCAGAACCACAACGATCACAAGAACAGTTTATCTCAAATATCAAAGGACCGGCGGCTCTGCCGAGCCTACGATCAATGCTGGCCATAGCAATGATCTACCGATAGCCATCTGCTAACTGGCACAGTTAAACTCCCTCTGCTACAACAAATGCAACAGAGGATCTAAAACTGCCTAACCAGAAGCAACTGACCCAGCCCAAAACCACGCTTAGCTGACCTCTGCCACAAACATCATGAGCACAATTTCATGCCTTGATACTCATATCTTGGACACAATTTCAATAATCATCACATAACCAATCAAACAATCATATAAGACTAAACAGTCTATCGCATGATTAATCGCATAAAATCCAAGTAACCATAACAGTTACAACTAAAACCACTGGTGTATTAAAGTCCACTCACCTGTGTTCTCCAACACCACACTCAGTATTCTAATTTCACTGAGCCTTCTCGTTTCCTGAAACACATCATAACTTAGTCAGTAATTGGGATTACATTCCAATTTACAAAAGCGACAACTCTCATTGGCTACAAGAAATAAAATTACAAAATCAACGTCTGAATCACTACGCACGTAATGAAGTCACTACGCACGTAGTGGACTCCACTTCGCACGGCCAACAACCAACATTCAAGAACTTCCTAAACAAAACTCGACATAAACAACACAACACACCTCTTGCTCAAAAACCAACCGTTAACTCTCGCTTTAGAACTCGAAAACAGAATTACGGACTCAAGTTTGAGTAAGAGTGGGTTTTTGGTTCTTTCTCTCTTTTCTTATGCAGCCAACAAATGAGAACACACATATCAAAAGCTATATATATAAGTCAAGACTGAACATATTACACTACACAGTGCAAATACTGATATCTGAGATACAGAAACCTAAATAAAGCGGTCCTACTCAAGTCAAAAACATGCAACGAGGTAATATTCGGGACCCTAGTATAAAAACGAATCATATGCTACCAGTAACATATAAAAATATTAAACTAATATTTTTACCTTTTATCTCGCGGTCCAATCTAAATACCAAGCAAGCATCAAATAAATATATAAATAAATAGCAAATAATTATTAACAATCAAATATACTAATATAAACAATTAAATAACTTACCACCGCCACGAAACAACTAGGCCCTAAACGCGGGTGTTACACGATTCAAGAACAGAGCCCCATTTTACAAATCGAAACCTACCTGTTGAAGCCCAAACCGATTCAAGAACAAAGCCCCATTTTACAAATTGATTTGTGCAGATCTCGATTCAAGAACAAAGCCCCATTCAAGAACAAACCTACCTGTATGCTATTTGGTGTATGTATGTTTCATTCTCTTTCCGGGTTTTGATTTTGCACCCATTTGCGGAGAACCTTAGTCGCCGGAGCTTATGGATTTACTGAAGATGAAGGAGGATGAGGTGACTATTGAGGCGGCGGTGGTGGTGGTGGTGGCGGCGTCTGAGATGATGATGGAGGTTGTGGTGGTGGATGATCGAAGACGAAGGCAGTGGTGTTATATTAATCGATTGAGGCTTTGAAAGTTGTGGATGGTAAAGGTGACGGCGGTTGAGGCGGCGGCGATTAAGGCGGTGGTGTTAACTGGGTCCGACGAGCGAGAAGCAAACTGAGGAGGATAGTGATGGTGGCGGTTTAGCGGTGGTGGCGGTGGTGTTAAGTGGGTCCGACCGTTTTAGCGGTGGTGTAATGAAGTGGTGGTGGTTGGTTGACTCCGATGAACTCATGGAGACTTGTTTGAGAGAGAAAGAGATAAAAAGGGAGATGGTATATCTGACACACAACAGAGATTTGTTTTTTTTAATTAAATAAATAAATTTTAAATGAATTAAATTTAAAAGAATTGAATAAATTAATAAGAGAGGAGTATTTTAGTCCATTCAAATTAAGGAGGGACCAAAAATGCAAGTAAAATGGGTCGGGAGGGACCAAACCCGTAAAAAAGGTGACCCAGGGACCAATTCCGTAATTTTGAGTAAACCACAGGGACCAAAAATGTAATTAACTCTAAATTATAAGATGTGTTTAAAAATATAAAAAAAATCATGTGAAAGGACAAACTAAAAACATGAAGAACGTAATAGAAAAAAATAATTTAAATAACATGTTAATAAAGGAAATAACAAAATAAAAAAGAAAGTAATTTAGATAACATGATAATAAAAGAAATAACAAAGTAAAAAGAAAAAAAGAAAAAGATAGTGCTGGATAAAAAGGAGGGATGGGTTTAGAACAACCTCAAGGTTGTAAACGAAGGTGCCAACTAACTCATTTAAGCATCACTCAAGAATTATAGCTAATACAGTGAAGTTATATATGTTAACTAGGTATGAACTCATTTAAGCATCACTCAAGAATTATAGCTAATACAGTGAAGAATTATATGTAAACACGGGCTAGAATGTAAGATCTTCGACATATGATTTTATATTTGTATGTTTTGAGTTGTTAATCGAATGTTAACATATAGGTTTACAAAATTATTATTTTAATTAAATAAGCTTAAAAAGCTAAAATAAGTTGTTTATGGCTTTCAAGATCCCTTTTTTATATAAATGATTTTCCTCATGAAGTTTTCCTGTAACTCCGATATGGGAGAAAAGTTTCAACTCTTATTTTTATAACCTTCTTTCTAATTGTATGTCACATCAAGTAGCAACCCTCCCTAATTAACTTGAACTTCAAAATTAGAGCTCAATCCTACAAGAAGTTTACTCAAGTGTAATTCTTCCACACTTCTTCATAATTTTGACCATGCAATCTCCTATGAAGTTTCCTGCCACACCTCTATCCAAAAGGAAAAAATTGAACCAGATTACATACATGTAATTACTATGTGAAATTAGATATCTTAGAACTAATAAAGTTTTTGGTAGATCAATAAGGAAATGATGATTCATACATGTACTAATATGAAGTATTTGATGGCTCGTAGAAATCAATATGTAAGATACATGAACATTCAAATTTAAGCGTTATAATGCTTTTATCTAAAATAACTGACCATTTAGCTAGTACCTATAAATAACTGACATATGAGGTAGTGTTTGAAGTGGAGTTGTTGCATTTGAATAATCAATAAAAGGTCATATATTTTGACGCAATTATCTTTAGTGATTAATCTTTATAAATCCGGTCTTTACAATCCGTGTCATAAACCTAGTCTTTGAAATCCCTTGTTAACTATTTGAGATCTAATCAAAATCCTTGATTTGGATGTCTAGCAACACCTTAGTAGAAATAGACTTTTAGTTGACAAATATTAACTCATTCATGGCCTTCCAGGATAGATATAATGTGGCCCATGGTGTGGGGCTTTCCAAACGGTATACCTCGACCCAGCCTCAATTCATAACAGTTTACACCTCTTTAATGTCCGTTAAGCTCATCTTATCCATTACCCACCACCATAATAACATCTCCTAAACTTTACTTGAAACACGCAATTAACTAAAACAATGTCTCTATTAATATACCGCAAGAAGGAAATATGACCAATTGATTGTAAATATTAGATAGTCATTTACTGAGAATTATAAGAAATCTATATATAATACATATGTTTAAAACACCAATATTTTAAATCATAAATAATGAAAGCAATATGAAGCCTTTGATAATCTTCATAAACGACTGAAGAG
Organism: Pulicaria dysenterica; assembly: GCA_947179395.2. NCBI lineage: Eukaryota > Viridiplantae > Streptophyta > Magnoliopsida > Asterales > Asteraceae > Pulicaria > Pulicaria dysenterica. The sequence continues at coordinate 100,283,365 of OX359289.1, forward strand.
TAGATGTAACGATGATCAGCTGGAAACAACGTTTTTTTGAACCGGACCTGCCCGGCCAGTTAACTCGGAACCGGACATGCCTACGGTTCAAAACTGACCGGAAAACTGGATTAAAAAACCGGACGGTTATGTGAAAACCGGAAAGCTCATCTTAATGTCTGTTAAGCTCATCTTATCCATTACCCACCACCCTAATAACATCTCTTAAACTTTACTTGAAACCCGCAATTAACTAAAATAATGTCACTATTAATGAACCGCAAGAAAGAAAGACGACCAAATATTATATGGTCATTTATCGAGAATTATAAGAAATCTATATATAATAAATATGTTTAAAACACCAATATTTTAAATCAAATACGAAGCCTTTGATAATCTTCATAAACGACTAAAGAGTAGATGTAACTCTGATCAGCTGGAAACAACATTTTTTTAAACTGGACCGGCCCGGCCGGTTAAGTGCGAACCGGACATGCCTATGGTTCAAAACTGACCGGAAAACCGGATAAAAAAACTGGCCGGTTATGTGAAAACCGGAAAAACCGTTTGAACCGGTCTTATGACCGAAACGGAAACAGATTACCCATTTCCAATCGTGAGTTTTTATGGGGCAAAGCCTTACTAATTGGCTTCCAAGTTCCCTTTTTTATACACACGATTTTCCTCATGAAGTCTTCTAGTAGGTCCAATGTGGGACAAAAGTTTCATGTCTTATTTTTATAATTTTCTTTCTAATTGTATGCCACATCAATTAGCAACCCTCCCTAATTAACTTGAATTTCAAAATTAGAGGTCAATCTTACATGCCACATAGGATTCAATACATCCTAAGTTGAATAGGATATAGAAGGCGCATTATAGAAAATCCATATTATGAACAGTGAATGGACGCATGTTTAAGCCTTGACCAATGTTTAAATTATAAATATTTCATTTATGTTTATATATTAGTAGTTACCTGAAGCGTGTTAGAGAAAATCTGCTTTAAATTAAATTAAATTTTTATATAGTGCAAACTGCATTAAATACAAGAATTACTTTGGCTAAAACTACTATTTCATACAATGATTTTTTTAATTAATACAACAAACTTAAAAAATCTTACATTGTATGAAAGATTACCCTCTATAGAAAGTTAAATACATTCCTACCGGTAAATTCCTTTAATTTTAATTTTTTTATATTTAAACATAACAAAATTTGGAAAAAAGGCATAACTCCACACACACACTCTCTCCAAAAAATCTCAGACACAAACACTCTTTGAATCCATGAATCATAAATCCACACACAAACACTACAAAAGGCATAAGTTTGCAACCGTTGCCTTGAAGATCCACCACATCCGCTATTTGCAGCCAATGTGTGGGTTTCTCCGACCACCGCGTAGGTTGATTTCCGAATCATATCACCATCGCTACCTTGAAGATCCACCACCACCACCACTGATTTTCATTTATCTGTGATTTGTCAAGATTGGGCCACAATCACAGCCGCTTTCATAGTCCAACCACCACCACCGTCGTTTCCTTGAAGGATTTTCCATGTATAAGGGTTTTTCATGTCCCCGCCTTCATAGTCCAACCACCATCAACGCTACCTTCATGCCGCCGATTTAGGGTTTGAACAACTGTTCTTTCGATTGTATAAGGTTTTTTCATGGGCGATTTTTGTTACAGATAGGTTAACGATTTGAGATTTGAGGTTTGTTACAAATCTAGGGTTTTCATATGCGATTTCTGTATATTAGAGTTCTTTATCTTCAACTTTGGATTGTATATTTGGGTTCTTCATCTTCATGATTTGGAGATTAGATTACAGATCTAAGGTTTGTGGTAGATTTGGTTTCATGAGTTGTGTCTGATTTGTGCATGGCATCACCACCGCCATTGTCTGATAAACATAGATAAAAACATGAAATTTTAATAAGTTTAATAGCTTATTATTGAAGTAGACTTAGATTTAACAGAAGTGAGAAGGTCGTCTTCTATGACGCGATGAGACGTCACCACACAGCTAAACCCATCCACACTCCACTCTCTAAAATAAAATCCAACTTAAATTGGCCTATACTCTTACAAAAATTTTATAGGGCGTGAACCTATACTTTTATAATATATTTAATTAAATAAATATCCCAAATACCACGGTATTAGAATATTCACTTCAATTTTTTTAACGGAACAGGTCTATTAGGAAATTGAAAATATGTTAATAAAAACTTTCAACTTTTTGACACCTACATTTCTATTATATACAATTCTCAAGATCTTATCGTGCGCTATGAACAGTGAATTTCTAAAATGTGCCGGTATCTGTTATATATTTATTTGGCCGAAGAGATAATCAGTGGTTGGGCGGAATGACAAAGGTTTTTTGTTGTAAACAAGACGTCAAGGGTTCGACTCTTTGCTATAATTTTTTAAGACTAGCTTAAAAAGATATCATGCAACAGCTTTGCTACATAAAGATTGCAGATGACGGCGCCAATTAATTTACTTCACCTACTCATGTTTCATTATAACTAATTAATGAATATCGCCTTTTTAATTAGTCTAAAATAACTTCTATTAATAAAAGAACTTTTTTTTCCGGGCTACCAATTAACTTTTATTCGCATTATTTTAACAAACTAAGAATGCTAATTAAAGATAATAAATCAGTTTTTATACTTAATTAATAGGATTAAAGTCTAATCTTTTAAAGATGATAAATGCAGCTAATATCACTTAGTTGATATTGCACTCATTAAACCACATACATCATTTAACTATTTAATGAGTCATTTGTGAATTTAACATCATTTAAATTAGGTGTAACTGCATAGATAACAACATGAATATTGTGCTTATTTCTTTGCTAAAATGGAAGTATGTTATTCTTTAAAAAATAAATTATTTACATGATTTATTATATATTAGTAGGATGTCATTACTATTATTAAAGACGGATATTATAAAAACAGATATGTGATTTCCTTAGAATTTGTGAAAACAAATTAATATTTTATTTCAATGGTTAAAGATACAATGTTAAAAACGCTGATACTTTTTTATTTTTTAATCATTTATTAAGTTGGTACTAACGTTACTTTCAAACATATGACCTATATATAAGATATATGACAGAAAAAAATCAAATGTCTTACCTAACTTTTTAAAAAGTTAAATGAATAGCAACTTTTTTTCATTTTGTATAAAACAATATTAGTTTGTTTATTTTTATTGTTATATGAAAAACAATTCAGTCTTTAGCACATTGGTTATATAAGTTGAGGTGAAATTATGAAGACTTTTAAATTATTATTTATAGTCGTTTAAACATATTTAATAGAATAATTAAAGAAATATAAATCCAGAGTAGACGAAATAGTAATTTATACCGCCGCGAAGCGCGAAAATATTCACTCGTTAATAACATAACCTTTTTTGCTCTTGTTAATCACTATATTATTACTCTTTATGGTATCCTATTTGTTAGAGGTGACATGATAGTAGAGTCACATAGAGTTGGTTGTGGATTGAAATGATTATTCTTAATACGAGTATTAATTCATACACCTTAAACTATAGATTTTATGCCGAAGGTAGCGCCTTCGGGCTCCCATTGGGTTGGGGTGCCACCTCAACAGGTTCAAACTCAAACACCTCTACCCTCCTTCGGGTTCCAACCCAATTGGTTTCCTTCCACCGATCAACCCGTGCAACTTTTTAAAAAAAAATTTGTTTTGATTTGTTTTTTGAGTGGGTAAGGAGAAAGAAAATATTTTGGGTTGATTTGGGTTGAAGGTTGGGTGCTACTTGTATTTTGGGTTGAGTTTGGGTTAAAAAGAAAAACTGATGTGGCACCTGATTTAGCTTTGGGTTGGTTTGGGTTGGGTTTAGGCGCTACTCATGGCCTTAGACACGATATTCTATCTTTTTATCACATCCAGTTTGTTATTATATCTACTTTTTCTATTTCCCAAATGATTTAACATCATTAAATTTAAAAAATATTATAATTAAAACCATAGAGTAGGGTGCATGTCTAGCTAAGCACCCTAAATACAAATTGAATCTTTTTTGCCTTTCAAAAAAAAAAAAAAAACAGATTATATATATAATATAAATCTTTAAACAAAATATATTTTGGGGTTGTCTTCAATTAACCTATTTATATTCCATTTGACTAGTTTCTCCTTTAGGTAATGTTTTCACTACGGCTGATTTGAGATAAAATAATCAAATTCATTCGTTATTTATGGAAGGAATAGATAATTTTGTAGTTTATTAGTTGATAAAATCATTGACCCGTTATCATAATATATTTCTTAAAATTTAATTGAAACAATGTGAGAATGTAAATTAAAAATATATACAAATTAAAACCAGTTATACTATATATCAATTAGCAAAGTATGGGGGCAATTTCTCATGAGATTTTGAAGCAATTAGCAAAGTATGGGGGCAATTTCTCATGAGATTTTGAAGGCTATTTTAGTAAATTACACATAATATCATGATATATTAAAAACTCATGATATTTTGTCATGTGATCCATTAATCACCAAATTTTCAAACTAATATATATATATATATATCTTGCACCCCATTTTTCCATTTTCTTTTTTGTCCATTTTGATTTATCATAATTATAATAAAAAATCTTATTTTTATTTTTATTTTAAATAAAAAGTGATATATTTTGTCATGAAGGATAGGCGCCGTAAATGATCGTTTTCCGTCATTGTTGTAGAGTACTAAGGAGTGTCAGAGTATTTGGGTTGGTTGTAATAGTAGTGTCTGGAAAAACGATGATGTCGAGATCAATTTTGGAGAGAACATCTTAGGGAAATTAAGGTGTTTTTTCTAGGGAAGCCGACCAGGTACTATGGATGATTTGTAGATGTAGGTAGGATGGTAGACGATGTTGTAATCGACTGATCGTTTGAAGTAAAGACAAAAAGAAGTTTTTTTTTATTATAGGAAATATATGAAAATTCGACAACAAAAGGATTTAATATTATTTTTTTAATTTCTAATTATTTTATTCATTTTTTATAATAAAATTAAAATGAATCTTAGCTGTTTAGTTTTATTATATTAGCGGTTTGTATTTTTCTAAATAAAATATCTACATTAAATATATACCATGTGAACTATTTTAAAAAACAATTTCACAGTTACTAATTGTGTAGCTAAGATAATTAGTCATAAATATTAAAACTTAAGTTGATTTTGTCTTTGAAAAAAGGATTTTTGTAATTCTCATACAACACTAAAAGTTTGTTACTATTATGTTTTTTCAGAAACACTTTAGATACACATAATGAGATAATGTATAAATTTGTTTTTATCTCAGCACAACGTGCGGGCAAATAAAAACTTGTTTATAATCATTTTATGAAAACATGGTGGATATACAAAAACAATATTAAAATCAAATATCAATAAGTTTTTAGTTTAAGAGATTTAATAATAAATCTCAACCTCCCATACACCGTGCATACGGTATTGGGACCCATAACCCGTGGAAGACGGTATTGGGTGTTACTTTACTTTACTTTTTTTAATAATAAATTAATAGAAGAATCTGTATAAGAGAAATGCTACACAAAACAGTAAACTGACTTGAAAAATAATTGAGCATGTAAACCTAAATGGCTAAATTGATGGGAGTAATATATATGTACATTTCGTTTTCTTGATAAAATATTCACTTAAATGTTTTGTTGTGGTGATTCTTTATAGACAAAAAATTATGTGTGAGTTCCGTTATAAAAAAATTGAAATATATTCAGGAGTCGTTAAAAAACACAGTTAAATGATTAAGTCACTTGGTTTATGCAATATAAAGATTGGAGTCAACACTTGGTAGAAAATCCTAAAAACGTTTTAAAATTTTAAGAAAGAATTTTAGAGTATTTGAGAGAAAAAAAGTTTTACCACTACGACAAGAAGTCTATAACTCTTTTAAATAGTTGTAGGATTTAGAAGGTGAAAAGTCATTGGTCACAATAAATCGAACACTTTGAAAGAAGAAAACCAAGACTTACCATAAATTTGGATCATTAAGTGGTATTTGTCGATGGAGCAAGTGAGCAACCAACGTTGGAGACGTTAATTACAAAAATCGTTTGTGTAGTTTGATTACAGTTTTATATTCAGTTCATTAATCTTTAAAAATTACATTGAGAGTTAATGTGTTTTACCTTTTGTCTAAAACTTAGTTTTTTTATACTAACTAATATTATGTTTGACCATTAGTCAAAGAGCATTTAGATTATTTTCTGCATTATCCTTATTTTCAAACATACTTTACCTTTTATACTTGTTTTCAAACAATTTTTAATTAAATATTTTGTTTTTAACTTTGTTAATCAAACACAATTTTTTGTATTTTCACTTTTTATAACATTTACTCTCTCTTTCTAATGTCACTTTCTCTCCATCTCTTTTTTTGTTGAGTAATGTCCCACATCAAACAAAAAGTGACTTTGTAATGAGCTTTATAACCAATTGGTTTTAAGTTGGAACCCCACAAACTTACATGGTATTAGAGCAAGGTTCACCTACTCCACATAACCCATAAGTATCCACGTGTTAGGCGCGAGAAAAAAAAAACCTCACACGTGAGGGGACGTGTTGAGTAATGTCCCACATCGGACGAAAAGTAACTTTGTAACGAACTTTATAAGGATTCTGGGCAGTGGCGGACCCAGGATTTCTGGGGACCGGTAGCACCATATAATGCGAAAATAAAATTAAATAAGTTTGAGGGTCTGGTTCGGGTTTTTTCGGGTTTCCGGTTAATCGGGTCGAATTAACGAGGTTTTGGCTGTTTTTCTGGTATTTTAAGGCCAAATTTTAAAACAAAACACAATTTATACGAAGACCTGTTAACTAAAATGCTATTTTAAAGGTAAATTAAAGTATTTTAAAGGTATAAACTGAAAGATTAAACTATTTCTTATCATTTTTTATAAAAAGTTTCTTTTTTCCTTTGATTTTGGTGGCATCACCGGTGCACCCCGAAAATTGACAGGTAGCATCGTCTCAAAAAATCGAAAATTAACACTGCGAACCGTTAAAGGACCGGTGGCGCTTGCCCCCCCCCCCCCCCCCAAGGGCAGGTCCGCCCCTGATTCTGTGATACTCTTCTCATAACCAATTGGTTTTGAGTTGGAACCTCACAAACTTACACTCTTTCCCACTTTCTCTAATGTCTTCCCTCTTTAACCACCACATGCCACCACTATCCCCTCCCGATATTCACAGAAAATCTTCTTTTTGTTTCGTCGCTGTACAGCCAGCGACCTTGTAAGTTGGGTTATTGAACCAGATTGGAGATCTATTTTTGTATAAGGCGTAACCTACTACCGGTGGCCTTGTGAAGCAGGTCTGAAACAAATCAGATTATTATAACCTCTTCTACCAGTGTCCTCTATCAAGGGCATACTACTGTTAGATGCCATTAGCATATTTTGTAACCGATACAATCATCTCCATTAGCTGACATCCCCACAATCTCTGTCATCTTCTATGTGTTATCAATTTTCTCTCATAAAAAGATAGAATATTTGTAGCACTTTTTCATTAGAGAACATGTCATTTATTTCTATGGAGGGGGAGTTTTATGTGTTGCTAATTTAAAAGAATAAATGATATATTTTTGGATTATGAGGTCGACAGAACTTGATTCAGAGTATGCTAATAGCCAAAACAATTATTTAAATGGTCAAATTAATTGGCATGTGTATGGTGGAGAGAGTGGGGTGAATGATGGTTGGGTTGATGTTGATGTTCCTATGCCTTGAATATAGTTTATTTTAATATAAAAAATCAACAAACACCACCTATTAGGATTCTAATTTATTTGGGTATTTAAGTTTTTTATAAAGCAATTAAAGTCTTAATTTGGCTAAATATCCTAGTTATATGTTTTATATTATTAAATAATACATTAAATAAATTAAAAGTAATTACAAAGTTTAAATAAGAACATAAAGACATATCATGTTTGGAAACAAGAATAATGAAGGAAATAATGAAAATGCTTTTTGATTAACGTCCAAATTTAATATCACTTTTTTAACAGTAAAATTTCATTCATAACCATATATCGTCATGCCTTAGTCTAGTACAGACACACTAAAGTAAACACATGAGACACCATGGCGTAAGGCATGGAGGTTCTATGAATAACAACATGATTTCCAACTCACTATGACCATGAATACCACTCATAAACAGATTGTATCGACTCCATGAGCAAACAACAAGACGGCAGCCAAAAACAGCTTCGGTAGAGCATCAAGACTTTAAGTCGTAATCCGAACAGATTGAGCAGCAAATTGAACAGTAAGGCAACATCGATTGCACCAGGCGGCATTGAAGCTCCAAATAGCAGCAGCAACACAGAATATAGCAGCAAACCAGGGTCGAATACAGTATCAAGCAGCATAAAACGTCAAGACATATGGCCCACAGCAACATCATCAGATACAAAAGCTTTTGAACTTCTTTCCACTTGCTCATCAGTATCCCAGTTTTGCTTTTCCAACCATAGCGCCACTGTCCCATCAATATAGTTGCATCTAAAATGAATCCAACATACATCCACCAAGCCCATATGGATTCGGTATCCCAACCTGCACACAGAAGGATTTTCGTCGGCTAAGAAAAGATGGCCTAGCAAATCAATCAGGGATTGTTGTGCCCTATTATCACACTATGGTAACAAAACAACGTGCAAGCCTCCTGCCAGTGGCGGAACTTGAAAGAATATTTGGGGGGGGGGGGGGGGAGCCGAAAAATGTTGGCTCTCGTATTTCAGGAATATGCTCATTAGGTTGATAAAGGTTTTTAGGTTCACTTGTTGATGTTTTGGGACTTTTGCTATTTGATTTATAATTTTTGTAGTGTTAGTTGTGTTTTCTTTTAAAAAAAGAATCAAGTGTTTATAATATTTCTGTAATAACTCCTAAACTAAAAGTACAAACTCGAAGATCAAAATTATTGTATATTATAAATTTATAAGTTATATCATTATCTTAATTTTTAATAAATAACATAAAACTAGTAAAAACTAAGCTACTATGATTTATGATAATGAATAAACTACTATAACATAAATAGGGATTTTGAAAAATTAAAAGAAAGTACATGCAATACTTTTGTAAAGTCTATCATTAAAATTTTTTTCCTCCTTCCCAACAAGTGAAATCATAGTCTCTACTCCTAGCTAGTAGCTTCCATCATAAAGGTCTTTGTGAGGCAGAGGAACACTACGGCTATCATCTCTTCTTCTACCACCCAAAACATCTTTTCTTCTTCCACACATTAAAGTCAAATACTTTACCATCTCTTATTTTCCCACCCAAAATACTCGCTGATTTAATTTTAGAAGCCGAGAAACACTACGCCGGTGGTGGTCCCGGCGGAGCAGCGGAAATGGAGTATGTCGGCTTCTCCGGCTGACAGTAGTGAGAGTGTGGCGTCTCCGGCGGTGATGGTTTCTTGTAGTGTTTCCAGCGGCAAAATGAAGGTATGGGTGGGGGTTTGACGGTGGAAAGGAGTGTGTGTGGTTGTGCAAAATCGAAGATCAAATACGTATGTAGTTTTACTGGCCTGCTACCCTTAGGCCCCGTTTGGTTTGCTGGAATTGGTCGGAATTGCCCGGAATTGGAATTGAAGAATCCTAATCCCAAGTCGTGTTTGGTTCACAGAATTATAAGAATTGGATTTTGAATTCCCCCCAAATCCTAAGTTTATGGAATTACAATTCCATCACTAAACCAATGGAATTGGTTGGAATTGGCCGACCACCACCACCAACCGCCACTGCCACCACCATCACCACCGCCGCCGCCGACCACCACCAACCGCCGCCACCGCCGCCGACCACCGCCAACCGCCACCACCGTCAGTACCGCGCCGACCACCATCAACCGCCACCACCGTCACCACAACCGCTGACCACCACCAACCGCCACCACCTCCACCGACTGCCACCGCCACCTCCGTCACCACCTCCACCGGCCACCACCAACCGCCACTGCCACCGCCACCACCGTCACCACCTCGACCGACCACCACCAACTTGAAATTTGGAATTTCATTCAATTCCGCAAACCAAACACACGAAGGAACGGATTCCGTTGGAATCCTTCCGATTCCAATTCCTTCCAATTCCAATTCCTTAACGAATTCCAATTCCGGTCAATTCCATTCCGCTAACCAAACGGCCCCTTAGGGTTTTCCCCAATCTGATTTCATTCTTCTTCCTTTGTATTTTTTTTTATTTTTTTCTATATTATATACTTTCTAATCTTTAAGGGGGTAAAAAGTGTATTTTTTTTTCTCCTAATCTTTAAGGGGGTTTCTTATTTTCCCTTGCCCTAATTATGTTCCGCCAGTACCTCCTGCACAGATGATAAAACCTCAAGACTAGCCTATGACCATGGCTAAAAATTAAGGGAAAGCAAAGTGAGTGTGTGCATTTTGGCAGTGCTACCATAACGTCAGAGAAAGAGATTAGCCACGACCTCTAAACCTACTAACGCCACCCTTATAACAACAACCCACACCCCTTCCCGAATGTAATCACAAACCTCAAGTTCTGGAGTTTGAAAGAAGGATTTGCATAAGCTAACGAAAGATGGCTTAGCAAATCAGATAGGATTTAGAGTGCCCCCCTTATCACACCGTGGTTTCAAATCAAAGTGCAAAACTCGTGCACCGATAGCCAACCCGAGACTAAGCTATAACCATGGCTAGAAATAGCAGGGAGACAATGTGACGTATGTGTTGAGAGACAGTGGCACCATATGATGCCATAATTGAAGATTTAGCCACAACCACTAACCTACCATCACCACCCTTATATCCACTCCCAACCCCACCCAATAGAGAAACCCACAAATACAATATAACTTTAAAGGTTATATGAAAAAAATATGAAACTACAACAAGTCACATATACCAAATTTCAAAATTAACTCTTGAATTTACAATTTTATCACGTATGACAATTAAATAGTAATTACATGTTAAATCATATGTTTTATTTAATATTATATTAATACCCCTTGTATAAACACGGATGATTATAAATATAAATTTTAAACACTAATGATGTGAAACCTTAAACATATAATAAATCCATATACCGGTAACAAAACCAAAAACATTAGTGAAAATTGGAAGATGACAAAATAAAATTGATATACTCACATATATGCGTCAATAATTTTTAGTATAATTAGGAATTGACACGAGATCCGATAGTTGGTGGATATTGCCCAACATATTTGCAAAAATAGTTGAATGAAGAAACCCGTTTTTACTCATGATCAACACGAGATAATACTTTTGACAACACCCAAATCAAAATTCACGACTTAAGACTTTTGACAAAAGAAACATTACTCAATAATTTTTGAATAATACGAGATCCGATTAAGAAGATGGGTAACCCGTTTTTACTCATGATCAACACCCAAATCAAAATTCACGACTTAAGACTTTTGACAAAAGAAACATTTACATTCGTTAACCATCTTAAAAATAGAAGAAGATGATGAATGAAAAAAATTATAAAAGTGACTGATGATATTATAACTTTTTTTCCTTTAATATATATTAAAATAAAATAAAAATTGTTGAAAATAATATTTTTAAACATGTATCCTAACGTACGTGTCTTAAATTTTATAAATTTGTAGTTTTAGTGTGCATTTCAAGTCTTTGCGCAGTTCTTCTCTTTATATTTTTTTTCTTTTTTTTGCAAATTGTCATTTTATTTAAGGTTTTCTTATCTTTGTATAATTAAATTGTTAGTTTGTTGTTTTATGAATTTTCGAGAAGGAATTTACAGAAATACCCTTTACAGGTTTGTTTAATAATGTGACCAATAATGCTGAATGAACCCAAGTGTATGTTTGTTTAAAGGTTTGTGGACAAAGGCCAATGCATCAAGACATGAGACAGTCTTGTAAGCTGCCTCTATCTCCAATGGAAACTTGAGATAATCATCATATTCTTAATCAGCAAAAATATTATTTTAAGTTTTCGCTTTATTAAAATAACAATAGGAATAATATATTCGAAGGTTATGTTAGTATTCACATTTCTTTTTATAAAATCAACTAACATATTTAATTAATTAAATTAGATTTTCGTGTAATATACACATTGGTTAAAAAATATAAATATCAATAAAAAATAAAAATATATTAAATATTTATAAAACACAAAATAAATAAGAATTAGAAAATTGTGATAAATGTTGTCAACACCTGGACCATGGTGAAAACATCGTGAGGGATAGCGCAGACGTGACAACAGAAACATGATATTATAATATGAAAAAACGTGCTTGTAAATCTTATACATATCTCATTATTGTTATAATTAAACGAGAAATAAGTAATAACATTTCCCATATATTTGCCAAAAATAAAATGAATGTCTCGAGTTTCTTAAAAAAAGTGGTTATAAGAAGATTCTTCTAATAACTTTTTTTTACAACACCCAAACACAAACTTACTCCTAACCCGTATACTTCTCTTCTTTTTTGAATAAACGGTCTGCCCTGCATTTGCCCACCATAAATAAAATAGATTAAATAAAATCTTTAAAAAAAGGGAAACAACACCAAAATATTAAAAAAAAAACATTAGCATGCATTATCTATAGAAAGATTGTTTAAACATTTATGAAGTATTAAAGAGAACAAGCAAAGTGTTAACAAAAGAAAAGCAATGTTAAAAGAATTGGTTTATTAACTAAATTGGTAAAAAATTGAAACTTTCTGACTTTTATTAGAGTGTTCATAGACGGTTAACCGAATATATGATTAATTGAAAAACCGGTTAATTATATCGGTTCGTAACTTTCGTGAATCTAAACTTAAACCGAAAAAACCGGTTAATCAGTTTTTTTGGTTCGGTTTTCCCGGTTAACCAATTAACTTATTTAACTGTCAAATATATACTTCTAAAACAAAGGTTTCAAAATTTAATATTAATATATCAACTCGAACAAGGCTTAAAAAAGAATATTTATAAAACATTACCATTGTATTATTTATGTATCAACTAATAATGACATAATAAAATATTTCGAATAAAAACGTGACTAAGTTAAAGTAATTATAAATAAATAAAGTAAATGATAAGATTCATAAATGTAGTTGACTCATAAACTAAAATAAAACATATATCTACTAATATCTATATTGAAAAGTGAAATATAGTTATTAACTTTGGGTAACAATTTGTTTTGAGTAAAAATTATCATACGTAAATACTAATTAATTTGTTAGTATTGATAAACGTAATAAATAGTATTTGAATATTTTACGTTTTCGAATTTTGGGTTAACCGTCCGTCTCTAAGATCATGGACCGTAACTGAACCGAATAAACAAAATTTTTTTTGGATCGATTAACCAAACCGAAAAAATTAAAATATTTGACATGATTAACCTAAATTATGGTACGGTTTATCGTTTTTTTTTCCAGTCTTATATCACAAATTTATACTCCTATCACTTTAAATTTGTTTTAATACTATCATAATAAAATGATTAGATATGGAAATAACTACAAACCGAGACTAGATATGTTAACTAGTAGTCGTCAATATCCTTGACTTTAAATAAAAAGCATATTCTTTTATTTTTCTATTCTAAAAAGGGAAAATAATTATTAGTCAATTGTAATTGACAAGTACAATTACAAGCTATAGATGTGATGGCAACCTTTTCAAGAATGCCCATAATGTTCCCATGGCAAATGGCCAAATATTCTTAAATTTCTCATTCATTACCCAACAAACACCATAAACAACACATACCCATTGTCCAATTTTTCATAAAGATTTTGGATATGCAAAAATCCAAAAAAGAGTTTCATCCATGGGAGAAACATTTTTTAATTTCATTTCTAAAAATAAAAAAGGATGAAATTTATTTGAAGTTTCACAAAATTAACTGTGCAATAATTAACATATGATAAAATTTTCATTTACTTCATATATCTTTGCTAAAAACCAACAAAAAAGGATATAATTTAATTTTTCTAAAATTACATTCCTTCATACCATGTCAAGATAGGATTATGTATTGATGTTGTTTTTTGTATAGTAGACAATACATAAAATGATTCAAATTCAATAGCTTTATTTAATTTTTAATTTTTTTAAAACAATGATATCTTACATTCTTTGAATTAATTATTTTTTTTGTAGAATGAGTTTTTCTGGTTAAAGCGATTGAACATTTGCTCCAGTATACACAGTCTAATCGTTATCATAAATGTTTTTTAAAATCAATTCAAACGAAACACAAATGAATGTCATTAAAGTTTAAATCTTCAAATTTCAATAAACAAACACACTTTTTATATATTTTCCAAATAAATTCTATAAAAAAACATAATAATTACACTCGAAGTTTGACTTTGTGGTCTTGATCCTTTTGTGTTTACAACTACTAAGTTGAAAAAAGTTTGAACCTTTGACACTAACAACCATAACCTCGTCAGATCCGTCCTCTTGTTGGGTCCTATACATATCATATCCCTCTGCTTTCTTTTCTCTCTTTTCTTTTGTTTGTCAGCCCAAATTTTATTCAATTTCCCAGACATATATACATACATACATATATGTATATATAGGTCCACACACTGAAACAAAACAAGGGTTTAGTCTAGGTTTGAACTAGATTAGTGAGTGTGAACCAAAACCCTCACAGAGATTGTCTTTCTTGTTCTTCTCAGAGGTAAATACTTTCCTTCTTAAATCTTTAAAAATCTAAAATTCACTCAAATCTTTTCCCCCTTTTTCCTCCCCCAAAAAAGGGTTTCTGTCAATTTCCAAATCTATATCCGAAATGGCAAAAGTTTGCTTTTTAGTTCACTTTCCCCACTCAAAAGATTAGGGTTGTTGTTATGCATCTTTTACATTCAAATTGATGCCCAGGTCTGATGTGTACAGACACAGACATGTATGTATATGCGGATTTATGTATCTAACTGTTGACTTTCTTGTTGACTAGGTCAGATTTACAAGCTTCAAGATTTGGGGTTTTATGATTTATTGTTTTCTTTGGTGTGTTAGTCAAATTGAGCAAGTGGGGTTTGGTTTGATTGTGAAAAGATTCAATCTTTGTGGGTGATTTGATGATATCCATGGCTATCCAGCAAGTAAGGGTTCTATTTTCTTTCTTTTTTCTTCAGATCTGAAATATTATAATATAAATAATTAATTAGAAGATTCTTTGTGTTTGGAAGCGATTCTTTAGATCTGTAATGCCATTGGCTTCAAGCTTGTTGATAGCCCCAATATCTATGCACCCAATTCATGCTTTAAATTATCTTATTCTTGGACTGTGTTTGAAACTATGAATCTGAACCTGAAAGCATCACTTTTTCTTGATGCAATTTCTGTTTCTTGCTTTTTCATACCAGAAATCATCTGGGAGTTCATGATTGTAGTTGAATATTTCCTCATTAATCGAATACTATTGCTGTTTTTAGGTTATATCCATGGTCTGGCCTGAAAGTTTCTAATGATGCGTTTTTAGACCAAGAATCTTGAAACATTCCAATTCAGTTTCAGATGACTACAATCTGTTTTAAGAGTGATTGATTATATAAACATGGATTTACGCGAGGAGAGCTCAAGACTTGGATCGAATTTAAGGAATTTATCATCTTCATCCTCAGTGTTTTTCTCAGCAAATCAGTCGCCATTCTTTTCTCCAAGATCATCATCTTGGTACCCAGCTGATGGTAACAATTTTGCTACACTGAATTTGAAATCTTTGAACTTTTATTATAATTTATTTCTGGTTTTGAATTTTCAAATCTTTAACAAAACCTACATTCAATGTTCAGATGGCCCTGTTCACCCTGCGAGTACATCAAGCGATCTACAAAACTTTGAACAGACGACCTCCTCAACCGGCCTTTCCACCAGCAATCCATTGCTATATGCCACCTGCCATGAAAACGAGGCGTTTGAACCCCGAGAAAAGTCAAAGAAAGTCCCCCGAAGCCCAATGTCATCATTTACACCGCCCTCAACCTCATACTGTCCAACAAGATTAAGAAGCTTTGACGTGTACATAGGATTTCACGGGAAAAAACCGTTATTGTTAAGGTTTGTGAATTGGCTTCGAGCAGATTTAGAAGTACAAGGATTGAGTTGCTTTGTTACAGATAGAGCAAAATGTAGAAACTCAAGAAAGCATAACATTGTAGAAAAAGCCATGGATGCCTCTACATTCGGGGTTGTTTTATTAACAAGAAAATCGTTCAGGAACCCGTATACAATCGAAGAGTTGAGATTCTTTGCAAGTAAGAAGAACTTGGTCCCGATCTACTTTGATGTGGGCCCGGATGATTGTCTTGTTAGAGATATAGTCGAAAGACGAGGTGAGACATGGGAAAGACATGGTGGAGAGCTTTGGCTTCTTTATGGCGGGTTAGAAAACGAATGGAAAGATGCGGTCAATGGGTTGACCCGTGTTGATGAGTGGAAACTCGAGGCTCGTGATGGCAAATGGAGGGATTGTATTCTTCGGGCGGTGACACTTTTGGCTTTGAGACTAGGCCGGAGAAGCGTTGTTGATAGATTAACAAAATGGCGGGAAAAAGTCGAAAACGAAGAGTTTCCTTACCCCCGGAATGACAACTTTATCGGGAGAAAAAAGGAGCTTTCGGAACTCGAATTCATGCTTTTTGGTGATGTTATTGGTGAAAGAGAGAGAGATTATTTCGAACTTAAGGCGAGACCGAGGAGAAAGAGTTTGATTCATAATTGGGGTAGGAGCAACTCGATAGACGAACACAGAAGAGAGACGAAAACCGAGGCTAGAAGTAGGAGGAGAAAAGGGAAAGAGCCCGTGGTTTGGAAGGAATCCGAGAAGGAAATCGAGATGCAAAACACCGATTTCTCTCCGAAACCGAAACCCGGGAGGCGAAAACGTGCTCTGAAGGTCGTGTACGGGAAGGGAATCGCGTGTGTTTCTGGAGACTCGGGTATCGGTAAGACCGAGTTACTTCTTGAATTCGCATATCGATTTCATCAGAGGTACAAAATGGTGTTGTGGATCGGAGGCGAAAGCAGATACATTCGACAAAATTATCTGAATCTATGGTCGTATCTAGAAGTCGATGTGGGTATCGAGTCGGGTATAGAGAAAAGCAGGACAAAAAGCTTTGAAGAACATGAAGAAACCGCCATAGCCAGAATCAGGAAAGAGCTTATGAGAAACATTCCATTCTTAGTGGTAATAGACAATTTAGAATCAGAAAAAGATTGGTGGGATAGTAAACACGTGATCGATCTTCTTCCCCGTTTTGGTGGCGAAACTCATGTTCTGATATCTACCCGACTCTCCCGGTTAATAAATATGGAACCGTTACGCCTTTCTTACCTCTCGGGAGTCGAGGCGATGTCATTAATGCAAGGAAACCTAAGCATAAACGAGCGGCCGGTTCCTGTTTCGGAAATTGATGCGTTACGTATGATAGAAGAAAAACTTGGGAGGTTGACTTTAGGGTTAGCCATTGTTGGAGCGGTTCTAACCGAGCTCCCGATAACCCCGAGCCGGCTTCTGGATACAATCAATCGAATGCCATCAAATGGAAGAGAAAGAGAGAGTCATTCCTTAAGGCGGAACGCATTTCTTTTGCAGCTTATCGAGGTTTGTTTCTCGATATTTGACCACGCAGATGGTCCGAGAAGTTTAGCCACTCGAATGGTTCTTGCTAGTGGCTGGTTCGCACCAGGTTCAACCCCGGTTTCGTTACTGGCTCTAGCCGCTAAACGGATCCCAGAAAAACATCACCGGACCCGGTTATGGAGGAAGATTTTGCAGTCGTTAACATGCGGATGCTCGTCTTTATATGACAAGAAATCAGAAACCGAAGCTTGTTCGGTTCTGTTAAGGTTCAACATGGCTAGGAGCTGTACTAAAGACGGCTGCATCCGGTTCAACCAGCTGGTTAAACTATACGCACGAAAACGAAGCACCCCAGGGACCGCACACGCGGTGGTTCACACCATGGTGACTCGGGGTACAATTATTGACCACTCGAACCATATCTGGGCTGCGTGTTTCTTGTTATTAGGGTTCGGGAACGACCCGGTGGTCATAGAAACAAAGGCGTCAGAATTACCGTTTCTTGTGAAAGAAGTAATCTTACCGCTTGCTATAAGAACATTCATTCGATTTTCCCGCTGCACGGCTGCTTTAGAGCTCTTGAGGCTGTGCACCAATCTACTCGAAGCAGCCGATGAAGCGCTCGTGGCACCTGTCGAGAAATGGCTCGATAAATCACTGTGTTGGAAGCCGATTCAAACCAGTGCTCAATTAAACCCGAGTTTATGGCAAGATTTAGCCCTTTCAAGAGCTACTGTTCTTGAAATTAGGGCAAAATTGATGCTAAGAGGAGGGCAATTTGATATTGGGGATGATTTGATTAGGAAAGCGATCTTTATAAGAACTTCTATATGCGGCGATGATCATCCAGACACTGTTTCTGCACGCGAAACGCTTAGTAAACTTACAAGACTTCTAGCCAATGTTCAAATGCATACTTCACCATAGATTTGATCATACCCAAGTTTTTTTTTTTTTTAAATAAAGTATTCTTTTTTACTGAATTTAGAGAAATTTTGTACCATTTTTGAGTATATCAGGGCTGCGTCTAGAGTTCTGTTTCGCTATCATGTAAGAGCAAGACTCTTGGTGTTTCTAATTTTGGAAACCTTGTGGATGAACTGACCATTTTTTTAAGGATGGTTTGGTAGGGTGTTTATATTTAGTTTACAGTAAGAGTTTCTTTTAACCTAATTTAGAGTAAATTTATTCCATTTTTTTCTTGCACATTTGAACAGTTGTTATAGTTCTGTTTCATTCCATAATTTTCATGCCAATGCTTGCAACCTGTTTCTAATTTTGGAAAGTTTGTATTTTCTGGAGTTGTTTGTAAGGCTATCCGTTGTGGTGCCTACTCGCCGGGCGAGTTGGCTGCGAGTTCACCCAGGAACACCACCTCAGGTGGTGCCTACTCGCCGGGTAGGAGAGAAATCGGGTTGTGAGACTCGGCCGCCAAACCCCCCCCCCCCCCCCCCCCACCACCACCCACCACCACCACCCTCACACCCCCACATTCAACCAATCAGATTTTAGCGTTCTTTTTTCTTTTTTTTTTAAGTGAAAGGGAAAGGGGAAATGGGAGTATAACGTTTGTAGTGGGTAAGGGAAATGGAAGGAGAGGAAAAATGATGGCAGTGGGTAAGGAAAGAGGAAAGGG
Source organism: Pulicaria dysenterica (assembly GCA_947179395.2). Classification (NCBI taxonomy): domain Eukaryota; kingdom Viridiplantae; phylum Streptophyta; class Magnoliopsida; order Asterales; family Asteraceae; genus Pulicaria; species Pulicaria dysenterica. The sequence continues at coordinate 100,302,679 of OX359289.1, forward strand.
GGAGTATAACGGATAGCCTAACAGAGACGGAGGTAGAAATATAGCTCAACGGGTTTACAGGGGTTCATAGATTTTTTTAATTAATGTTTGCAAACAAAATCAATTCATAACTATCATTTTACCTAGATTATACTAAAATTGTACGAAAATTATATAAAAGGAATTTGTTCGATAGGTTCAATGGAACCCTATTCATTGCTCTGTCCTAGTTTGTAGAGCGTTTGTAAAGATTTTGTAAAGATTGTAGTCATAAATTAACTTTAACGAGAAATTTAAATCTCAACGTAACATTTCATATTAAGATGGCGTAGTGGTAGGTGGTCTGAAGGTTTTAAAAGAGTTTTGAGTTTAATTATTGCTAGATAAACATCTTGAATATTGAAGAGGGGCTATGCAAACTGTTCTAATTGATAATTTAATAATGAAAATAATCATTTAGTAAACTGTAAACATTTCTATTTATCCATGTTATGGATGAAAAATGATAAGCTGATGATTGTGTCTTTCAGTATTAATATTAAAAAAATTTAAACAAAGAAACCAATACAAACTCATAACCCCACTTTATGCAAGTTGCAGAAAGCAAGAGGCAAAGGAAAAAGAAAACAAAAACAAACCAAGCCTACACAGACCAGATACAACTTACAAGGACTTACCAAACCCACAAAGCAACAAAACACATGAAGAACAAGAACACTTCGGACAAACGAGCCAACCAACAACCACATAAGACCCACTATAGCACATAACCTCGAATAAACATTAAAGACTGTTAATTCAGGTTGGGTTCACACTAATTTCGTGTCAACCCAAATTTAATTTATTTATTTTCGTATCAGCTTTGGATCATGTCGGGTTTGTATCGACCCATTTCGGTCAAATGTGACTGACGAGTATTTTTCGGTTTTCTGTTTTGATTACGATATTTTTCCTAACTTTTGTTAAGAATTTCGAAAACGATTTTAATTTATATTCTAAATTCAATATTCAATGTTCGTTTCGGTTGTATTCAAATAATAATTCAATATTTGTTTCTGTTTGATTCAAATTTTGATTTTACTTTTTTATTCAACTTATATAAATAAATATAATAAATTCAACTTATATAAATAAATATAATAAAAAAATATGATGTTTTACTATTAGATCAAGTACTAGTAAATAATGTCATTAAATAACTGAATAATTTAAAAGAATTCATCATTTAATAGAGTTATGAATCCAATTCAAAATACTAAACTATCACTTATCAAGTAATCAAAAGTCAGAGTACAAAATCATATTGTCAAAATAACAAATACCATATTGATTTATTATTGTTATACCAGTAAATCTTTTATTGTTTATTTTGAGTTTTTAAGGTTTACAAGTTTTGTATTTTTGTTTGGTGTGTTTATTGCCCTAAGATGTCACTCTATTATTTGAATTCACAATCTTATTTTCAAAATTTAAATTTTAAGTACTTAAAGAAAATTTTATAATGTTACAGCTTTACCTTAAACGGGTCACTTATTGGTTGTCGGGTTGACCCTAATCTGACCAATTTATTTTCGTGTCAACCCGCTTTTGACCTGTTTCGGATTCGTGTCACTTTTTGTGTCAGGTTCGGGTCGTGTTTTCGCGTCAACCTAAAATTTACCAGCCTTAATTAGGGCAAAATTGATGCTAAGGGGAGGGCAATTTGATATCGGGGATGATTTGATTCGGAAAGCAATCTTTATAAGAACTTCTATATGTGGCGATGATCATCCAGACACTGTTTCTGCATGTGAAACGCTTAGTAAACTTACAAGACTTCTAGCCAATGTTCAAATGCATACTTCACCATAGATTTGATCATACCCAAGTTTTTTTTACAATAAAGTATTCTTTTTTTACTGAATTTAGAGAAATTTTATACCATCTTTGAGTATCGGGGCTGCGTCTAGAGTTCTAATTTTGAATGCAGGTCATGTAAGAGCAAGACTCTTGGTATTTCTAATTTTGGAAACCTTGTGGATGAACTGACCATTTTTTAAGGATGGTTTGGTAGGGTGTTTATATTTAGTTTATAGTAAGAGTTTCTTTTAACCTAATTTAGAGTAAATTTATTCCATTTTTTTCTTGCACATTTGAACAGTTGTTATAGTTCTGTTTCATTCCATAATTTTCATGCCAATGCTTGCAGCCTGTTTCTAATTTTGGAAACTTTGTATTTTCCGGAGTTGTATGTAACAGAGGCGGAGGTAGAAATATAACTTAACGGGTTTAAGAGGGGTCGTAGCTATCGTTATTCATAGCTCCGCCCCAGTTTGTAGAGCGTTTGTAAAGATCTTGTAAAAATTATAGTCATAAATTAATTTTTACAAGAGCTATAAATCTCAACATAACAAGTTATATTAAGATGGCGTAGTGGTAAGTGGTTTGAAAGTTATAAAAGAGAATTCGAGTTTAATCATTACTAAGTAAACATCTTGAATGACCAGAAACCGAGAAATTTTTTAATTGGTAATTTAATAATGAAAATAATAGTCTAGTAAAATGTAATCATGTCTATATATCTATGTTGTGGATGAAAAATGATAAGCTGATGATGGTGTCTTTCAGAGTTAATATTAGAATCTTTTAAACAAAGAAACCAATACGAACTCACAACCCCACTTGATGCGAGTTGTAGAAAGCAAGAAGCAAAGGAAAACAAAAAAAACAAAAACAAACCAAGCCTACACTACACATACCCAATACAAGGACTTACCAAACCCACAAAGCAACAAAACTCATGAAGAACAAAGAAAACTTCAGACAAACGAGCCAACCAATAACAACATAGACCCGACACATAACCTCGAACAAAAACTGTTAATTCAGGTCGGGTTTGTGTTAATTTTGTGTCGACTCAATTATAATTCATTTATTTTCGTGTCAGGTCTGGGTCATGTCGGGATTGTATCGACCTATTTCGGCCAAATGTGACTGACGATTATTTTTTCGGTTTTCTGTTTTGATTACGATTTTCTTTATCAAATTTTAAAAATCCATATTTTTTCTAACTTTTGTTAAGAATTTCCAAAATGATTTTTATTTATATTCTAATTTAAATATTCAATGTTCGTTTTGGTTGTATATTCGAATAATAATTCACTACTTGTTTCGGTTTGATTCGGATTTGGTTTTACATTTTTATCAACTTATATAAATGAATATAAAAAATGTGATGTTTTACTATAATATCAAGTACCAGTAAATAATGTCATCAAATAACTGAATAATTTAAAAGAATACCCGTTTCTTGATCTCTACATCTTATCCTCACTGAGGGGTTATTCGCATAAGGCCAACCCATATCTCTGGAATAAATGATTAATGGAATCACCTCTCCTTTGACAAGGGAGCCAGGAGCTTTGGTTCTTGAGAATGGTCGCCACCTCTCCCAGGACCGGAATGATTATCCCTCCCCAATGGGTCTACATCCATCCCTGAATGTCGTCGCGTACTGTTAACTTCCCCACCATTTTTGTAACTGTCACCTGTAATCCGCACTACTATTCCCCCGCTTCAAGACTCCCTAACCCTATGTACTCGGTATCATTTAATAGAATAACTAGCTAATCTACCCATGTATTAACACGGGATAATATAAATTAATTTTAAATTTATATAGTTTTAAAGAGTCATAACACGTATAATAAAAATAATTACAAAGCATAGATAGAAAAATAAAATCTCGTAAGAAAATAAGAAATGAATAACCATTACAAAATTTTGAAATCCATACATAAGATTATTATAAAATTTTCTGTAAAACCTATTTATAAACAACATTCATGGTTTTATTAGTAGGTGTTTCCTTCATCATCGCAAATTAAAACTTTAAACCACTCCTTACTTTTCACTCGAGAAACCGTCACATATAGCTATCCATGAGTAAAAACGTGTATTTTTAATACTTTTTATAAATACTCTTTTTAAGAAATATAAAGTTACATTACACGTCTAAAAGTTTTTAGTATAATATTAATGTGTTTCTCTTGATGGAGCTTTAAAGACATTTTTATTAACCAATTATATATTTGAATATTTGAAATTGTAAACTAAATTCATTAAAAGTTAAATAATGTTGATATCCATCTAAGTATACGTAAATTAGATCGTATAAAAATAAGATTCTAACATAAAATAGATTATGTCTATACATACGTAAATCACTTAAGTGTAATTTATTATTCAATTAAATATAATTGAAAACACCAGATCTCACTGAATTCATATATCCATGTAATAATAACTTTTATTTTATGTATCAAGTTATTAGTTAAAAAATAAGAAAACTTAGACAATTAAAAAATTTATATAAAATTTCAAGTTGTATGTGTAGTTACAAAACTCACTATCATGACAGTTGTTTCACTACCCAGTAATTATGTAGAGTTCTAGTTTCTGAAGTGTTATTTACTCACAACTAACAATTAATTTCAAAAAGCTCTAACGGTAGTGGTAGTTGTGTATTACTTTATGCTACTAACCATTAGTTATAGTATATTTTTTTAATTCTTTTTATCGAAATACCAAGAAATCAGTGATTATATCGACTATATTATGTAGAGAAAATAACTATAAAAGACAAATAAATTGTACAATAACTACTTAGATGTTGATAAAACAATTAAATTATACTAATTTTTTAAAAAACCTCATATTTTGATAAAATTTATATTAAAACATAAATAAAAACGAGACGATTACGAATATATAGTCATTTTTTCTCAAAACAAAATATATTTGAAATTATTAAACATAATTTTCAAACAACTTATAATTAATTACATTAATATACAATTTTCTTAAAACTCCCTCACATATTACATACTACCCCCTTAACAAATTATATTCCAACCCTTCCAAATTTAAGAAACCTTAAGGAAATTTGTGTATATATGACGTAATCACCCTTATTTATTCGATTTTTTTTAAATTTTTTTTAAAATGAAGGGTTATGATTGGTGAAGAATTTTTAGAAGAGGGAAGAAACTCTTTTCTTTTAATAGGTATTAAAGATGAATACAATTCAAAATACTAAGGTATCATATTGTCAAAGTACAAAATCATATTGTCAATATAACAAATACCATATGGATTTATTATTGTTATAACAGTAAATCTTTTTTTGTTTATTTTAAGTTTTTAACTTTTAAAGCTTGTGTAATTTTGTTTAGTGGGTTTATTGCCCTAAGCTATCACTCCATTATTTGAAATTCACAATCTTCTTTTTAAAATTTTAATTTTAAGTATTTAAAGAAGTTTTTATAATGTTACAGCTTTACCTTAAACGAGTCACTTACGGGTTCTCGGTTAACCCTAATCTGACCCATTTATTTTCGTGTCAACCCGCTTTTGACCTGTTTCGGATTCGGGTCGGGAAACCAGTCAGTGTTATGGACGCAGTGTAAAATTTTAGCGTTTTCGAGCCGGTGTCACCAGTCAAATTATAGGGTGCCACCAGTGATATTTTGATGCCACCAAAATCAAAGGAAAAATAATTAAAAAAAAAAATATAAGGTATAGTTTAATCTTCAATTTATACCTTTGAAATACTTTAGTTTACCTTAAAAATAACATTTTAGTTAACACGGCTTTATATAAATTGTGTTTTGTTTTAAATTTTGGTCCTAAAATACCAGAACAACCGTCGAAACCTCGTTAGTCCGACCCGATTAACTGGAAACCCGAGAAAAAACCTAAACAACACTCTCAATTTTATTTAATTTTATTCTCGTCATTATATGATGCAACCGGTCTATAATAATCTTGGGTCCTCCCTGTGTTTCGCGTCAAACCAAGATTATCAGCCTTAATTTAATTTTCACATCCATTGTATCCGGCCACCTTTAGATCCGGCACCAATCGGCCAAGTTTAGACGATGTAATTTCCTGCATCTGTACTTCAACTAGTGAAACAAGTCAACAACCTTAGGTTGAATTTCAAAGTAAAAACATCTTTCTTCCTACTCGCCAAAAACCCCTGTAATTGAGTCTTTTAATGGCCCTGAACCTACCCAATTATCAAACCAACACATAGTTGATAAACCATCATGGCATCATCCACTTCCTTTTATCTAAAGGAGGTGATTTTTTCACGAAAAAAATTGATTCTTTCACACAAGGTATAACACTTTTGAAGTTAATATACAAGTTAGTAAAACACTTATTTTCATAGATGAATCAATTTCTTTCATAGATAAATCACCTCCTTTTATCTTAAGGGTTGTGTTATTAAGTGATTACAAGCTTAGTTTACGTTTAAATGTGATGGTCGTTAAAATTGAATGGTTAAAGTATCACTATTTAACAATTAGTAAGGTATTGACTACAACATTTAGAGTTATTGTTAATAAAAAAACTAAGTTCGTGTTTGGTTCCAGAAAAATCTTCATGTATTCTAGAAAAGTTTTATAGGAAAAATTAGAAATTTCAAAAACACTTTTGATTAACTAATTTTCTAAAACTTTCTAAAGAAAACCAAGTTTAGTCTGAAAAAAGACCAAACCACCCCTTCAGGCCGGATCTGACTAAATTTTATGCATGTTAAATTGTCACTAGTTTGCATTTTCCCGAAGGGCTTATAGCTTAGGGTGTTTAGGTGTCTATAAGATTATAGATTAAAATCCTGTTATGGAAAAAAATAATGTAAATTTAGGATTAGGTTAGAGGATGTGTGTGTTTTATACATTTTCAATATTGAATTTCTCACACTAAAGAGTATAATTTGTCAAACTTACACACTTGATTAATGTTTTTAGAAAATTAGTTTTGTAGGAAAATATTTTTTTAAGAAAAGTTTTCTACTTTATTAGTACAATTCAGAAAACATCAAAACATTGTTTCCAGATTTTTTTTCACTTAAATTTTGTTATTGCTTTTTTTTAAGGTTATGTGCATCCAACTAGTTAGTAGGGACTGGTTGATGCGTGAGATACTTGAACACCATTGCCCCCACCCCTTTTAACACCCCCCCCCCCCCGGGCGGCCTTGTAGTCACACTGGATTCAAGTTTCTTTTTATTGAGTGTGTGTGTATACATATGTATACATATATATGGTTGAGGGGGGTAGATGTGAGTGTTAGAGTGATAGAAGTGGGATTAAGGGGGATGAGAGGACAAAATAATGTGACGCTGACATAGCAATAAGAATAACGGGAATGGATAGACATGGTCTAATACAAAATTTTCCACCCATCACCATTCATTGTTACTTCGACTGTCAACTACAATCATCGATTGTTGGCCACCCCTACTGTGTGCCATCAGCCCTTAACCAACCCCCTCAGCTAGTCGTAATCCACCATTGGCCACCTCTATTGGTCATTGTCACTGGCCACCCTTGTCGGCCAAAGTCAGCGTCCTTCAATGGTCACATGTGTTGGTGGTCAACTCAACAACTACAGTAGTCTTCGGCTGCCTTCCACCACCTCTGCCGGCCATCAACGTCATCCACCTCCATGGGCTAGCGTCTTCCACCTTTATTGGCTACTGGCGTCATTGACCACATCCATATCCATAGGTCATCACCGTCGACAACCGTTAGAAATGAAATAGTTGCCAGAAAAAAAATTCTCTTTTGAACACATTCTAAGATAGAGCTAGTGTCAAATGTCAAATAGGCCCCATGATAGAGTCTCTCAAGAAATTGATCAAAGATTCAACTCAAATTCCAGCCTAGAACCAAAGATTTAAGATGATAAACAAAGAACATGCACCGATGATTCAAAAACGCCATCTTTCAAAAACAAGTTCAACAAAACTACTGTAGTTCAACATCAAAAGAAAAAAAAAAGAAATAACAAAAACATCAGCAAATGTGATGACACTTAAAAAGATTCCTAGTATGAAAATCTTTTCAGCATGAAGATGACATAAAAACAACATTTGTATGATCAAGATTCAAGATCTGTACACTGCAAGTTCTGGGAGCATTTTAGCGACATCCCATGAATCTTTTCATATCCAAAGCTGTCGCCAACACAACCCACCTCTTCTTCGTCATTATCACTGTCTATTTCTCTTGGAGTAACACGATTCTGATAACTTCTTCTCCTGAGAACAAACACATTGAAGTAATAACTAACCATATTTTGCTTTGATTTAGCAGGAAGTAAATCCGAAGCTTTTCCCCAAAACTTGTTCATAATCTCGCGCCTACTCTTGCTGCTATGGCTTAGATCATACCGTGCCCTAACCACCAAACTTTTAAATCTTTTTTCTTCTTCAGGTTCCCATGCAAGTGAAACTTCCTCGCCCATTCGGTTAAACTTCCATTTATAGAAAAGGACACCAAGTTCGAGTTTGATTCTAAACCTGTTTTCAGCTATGTGAAACCTCACACATTCAGCCGACCCTGAAAACACGCACTCACATGAACCATGTCTTCCTATCCCAATTAACAAATTACCCTTTTCGTGTTCACCATCAGGGTTGTCAGGCGGGGGCCACATTTGAGTACCGAGCCACTTAGGATCACTTTCAGAGACTGCACCGGTCCATGGTGGCACTTCGGCTTGATAACGTGGGCCCAAGTTATACTCTTGGTCCTTTGGTCCTTTTTGCTGATGGTTTGGGGTTTTTTCGGCTTCGGTTTTGTGACGTTTAAACCGAGTGGGGCATGGTGTTGAAGAAGCGGTTCTTCTGTTGCATCTTAACTGCATTCTATTATCTTCATACATTGAAGGATGCATTCTCTGATTCTTCTTCTACATGTTTGAAAAAACTTAAAAGTGAATATAATAACAAACTATATTATTCAAGCATGATAAATTAAAAGAAAAAATATTTATTTAAAGACGATCATGGTTACCGAAAGAGGAGAAGACCTTTCTATATGTATTCATAATAATGACTATCTAACTTCAGTCCACAAGAACTAGATTGCTTTTATAAACAAGAATAAACATAAATGATCTCAGGTTTAACTGTTCCTAATAAAATTATCAGGTTGCTATAAAGTTGTTTGATTTTTGCTTGAACGGTCTGAAAACTACTATAGGGTTCACCATATCATTCACTAGCATATAAAATTATACAACTAATACTAATTTTTCCAATATTCATGCCGAAGAACCAGCTATTATAACATGTGTGCACGTAAATCATAATAAATGATATTATTACTTAAATGTATTCATATATGCAGCATATACGTACATAACAAGGTGACCGATAACTGATAATAACAGGCTTGATAATATAATAGAGACGAACAAAAATAAAACTATCTGATGAAAAAGATATATTAATCAAATACGAGGATCAGTTGGCTCCAACAATGATATTAAAACACTTTTATCAGTATTAAGCATAAAGAAAATTACGAACATAAATCCTATTCATAGATTTTCTAGACATGAATCAATCCTAATAAGACTCTAATTAATAAATAATAACTTTAACCACTTAATCCTAAAAAATACTATATAATCAAAATAATAAATAAGGAAACCAAGTCAGATCCGGATCATATCAGAGACCAACTGAAACAACTAAAAGACAAAAGGAAGGCAAAGTAAAACTTGCACAGCTAAACCGTAAAAACGCCTTTGTCTAAAACTAATTAAGAACCTTATTTCAAGATTTTGTAAACCAGTTTCTTGATGATTCTTCACTTAAGAACTTCATATATATCCATGTAAGTTGGACCCTTTTTCACAACTCCAATCCTTCTTACACCGTATACACAGAACAATAAATGAAAATGCCAAGAGTGGAAATAAATTTGTGCCGATTTGGGAGATAACTCCGAAACTAATATCAGAGCAAATTAAATATCCTTTAACTACACATCCTCATGACATGTATAAAAGGTTATATCTATATACGAATCACAAACTAACTTTCATTAAGTTCATAGCAAGTTTATAACCTAAACAGTGATCCTAAACAGATTGCATTATAAACATTCGATAAACAAAGGAAAGGAGTTATACCTGTGAACTGCAAGCTTCGTTGCCTGAATCAACATTAAGTTCTTCAAAAACTGCACGTCTTGCCAACAAAGCTTGCTTCCATAGTTCATCATTCGTATAATTCTTCCACTTATAACTTCTTTCTGAAGTTTTAAACGCAGTATCATGGGGATCCCGTGCAGCATTTGCTACCCAATCTAGCGTTTCTGATAACAACAAAGATTTTTTCTCCCTTTTCCTTTTCTGATTGTTGAAATTACTGGTAACAACATAGGTGCCATCATCATCCCTGGTAGTTAACACATCATCGTCGGTGTCATCATCATCATCATTAATCATTGGATGATTCACGTTCTTGACAACATTATCATCATCTTCATGAATCAATGAAAGTCTCACTTTCTTAACAGCATTATCAGGAGATAAATCGTTTCTTTTGATTTCATCGTTGACCATTGAAAATCCAACTTTCTTGACAGCTTTGGGAGATAATTCACATCTTTTATCACTGATTTCTTCATTGCCACTGTTAACTTTTAAACAATCAAGATTCGTTCCTCCCTCATTCTGATTGAACCCTGAAGTACCCTCATTTTTCTTCTTACCATCTTCAAATCCAACAATTTCAACGTCAATTAAGGATCTTCCCAATTGGCGTGACAAACGATCAAGCTTCTCAGCGACACCAATTTCTTTATTCTTCATTTTCTCATCTTTAAAACCCTCCTTCAACAACCATTGATCCAATTCTTTTAAATACTTGATATATATTAACTTCAAAGATGCCACAAGCGCAATATCTAGCCCACATTCCCTTGCAACAAATTCCCACAAATTATTTTCTGAAACTAATTCATAACTCCCTATTCCCCTAATTGTCAAGAACAGTTTGAACAAATCAGCCTCTTGTCCATCACCAAGTTTTGGAGGAAAAGGCCTGAAAGCATTTTTATTCACAGACACTTCCTTCAAGAAAAATGAAAGAACTTGATCAAACAATGACCTCAATTCATTAACATCCGTACAACCATCCACAACACCATACTTTACATACAAATCATGATTTACAGAGAACCCATCACTTGTGCAAGCTTCAGGAATCTTAAACTCATTCAAATCTGACCCATTTCTCAGTTCAGAATTGTAGGCCATATTTTGACATCAAGATTCGATCTTTTTGTCTTGTTTCTTTCTTATTTTATTTTTACAAACAACACGGCGATAGTATAAGCTGTATACAACTTCAGATTACAAACACATGAAACAAATGGTGATCAAAGATGATCTTGGATTGCTTAAAGCAATTAAACATGATAATACACTCAATGAGTTCCTTTTGTATAAAGATTTTACCTTTGTACAAAGTTATTGCGCCAAGCCCTTTTAATTTTCTTTTCTTTCCTACAAACAGTCAACAAACAATGGAAAAAGAAGTGCGTGAGAAAAGGGGTTTGTAAAATTAAGGGTTTAAATGATGCATTTTGTGTAGAAATCATTTGGGAGTAGAGACGAAAGAGTTTTTAGGGTGTTTGCGAACGCAGGAAATAGGGGAAGACCAATGCCAGAATGTTTAAAGAGACTTGTTTCTTTTTCTTGGATAAATGAAATTGAAAATGAAATCAATCACTTTTAATTTAAAAAATTGGCAAAAGAATATAAAGAATAGTTTCATATGTAACATTTACCTTACAATTGGCAGGAATCGAGTCAGATTTGTGAAAAAAAAGGAATTGATTTGGGGTCAATCAACTCACTCACCCTTTTGAATGAATGAAAGTGAAACAAACCCTAATCTTGGACTTTGGGGATTCTACTTGTGGAGGAGTAAGAAATTGGGGAGGTTTTGCTTTTGATGTCTTGTGCATATAAAACACATCTAAGACCCTTTTATAAGACTTCACGAAGGGTATTATTGTCCACTTAATTTTACTTTATTGTTTTTGATGAGTCGTATCTGGTCGGATTATTATCGACGTTAAAAGATGGTATCTCGTTAAACAATCATATCATTACACCGTATCACGTTAGCTTTTTCCTTCGTCATACACTTATTAAAGCAGACTTGTACTCAATCAAACCATTACATCCACACAAAAATTAAAATAAAAGAATTAAGTCATCGTTGTCGTAACCAATATCACGGTAGAGTGATCACGACACCGGTCACGCCGAATATAACACCATATCACGCTATTATTATACTGGTTAATCACACCCCAATTGTATATGAATTAAAGTAAACAATCTTTTGTGAAAACATCATACTTGACAAAAAATAATAATAATAATAAATTAAGCTCTAATTCTTCGATTAACACATTTATACCATCTTACATAGCGTCTTTACACATTTTAGCATCAAGTAAATGTGATATATAATTAGATATAGTTTCTTTCACCGTCTTTTATGAAAAAGAATTTTTTTTTTTTTTTTTTTTTTTTTTTGATAAGGATCAACTTCTTCTCTAACCATACATCTACCTTTAAATATAAATTAAAAGAGAATCTTATTTACATATTTTTCCAAGAACCTTTTCATCTCCAAGTCATATCGTTTAAATAACCAACAATTATAGTTTTTAATAGGAAATTTATTAAAGGTTAATATAGTATTTAACTTTAACTAAATAATTATATTATGAGTTAATAAATACTTAATTAATTTATTAAAAAAATAATTATTTATAACTAAATAATATATATAATATAATACAATAATAGTAACATATATAAACATAATTTGATAATAGAAAGATGATGTTTCTACTTATAAAATTAATTTATCTGTAAAAAATACAATACTATTAAACTGATATTATAAATTAATAAAATATATATTTTCCTTTGAAAATTAATAACTCGCAACAAATATCACAATTTTTCTTTTAAAATTTAATTTTATGACATCCTGTCATAAATGTTTAATTAATGAGAATAATTCTTCTCTAATTGCATTTCAAAAAAATTCGTTTCTCTAATTTCCATTTGAATAATTGACTTATCTCAAATATTTGATTTTGCTTCCATTTATTAGCTATAGTATCTTTTATGGTAGTTTATATCGCCGATAAAGTTGATATAAATTATTATAAGTAGGATGATAACAATAGCATTTAGGGATGTTGTTTAGAATATAAATGGTTATTTCAATTTTTGAAAATGAAAATCACAACTCCTGTTTTAATAATTAACTTTTCATATATTTTATAATTATCTTTTAATTGGTTTTTAACTTTCCATACATAAAACAAGATTAACATTCTTAAAAATAAAAAATTAATTTATTTTATTCATATCCACAATTCTAAGGTAGTGGTTATCAAAATTATTATTATTATTATTATTATTATTATTATTATTATTATTATTATTATTATTATTATTATTATTATTATTATTATTATTATTATTATATACTAGAACTAAATGTTTGTATGATACGTGAGTTAGTTTTTAAAAAATGATAGATATTAAACATTAATATAAAAAAGATATCAAATAATCATAAAAACTAAAGAAATAAGAATTAAAAAAATGAGGAAAGACCGCGTCAACACTTAGATTAGCAGTAGATGAGTCGACGTGAGGAGAACAAACGTGACTACAAAAACATGATTCATGATACGAAAAAACGTGATTGTATTTTCTTGTAGAAGACATCGATCATTATTGCAACAATTAGTGACTATTAAGTTAAGTATTTATTAGTTATAATTACAAAGAATTTAAAATGATTACAAAATATTCTAAAATGATAAAACAAAGAATTTGATTAAATATGATGTTTTGAAAGGTTATAAAAGTGTAAATATAATATTTGTAAATCAAAGTAGACAAAAAAAATATTTTAAAGTTTTACAAAAATGATAACACCAAAAATTATGTATAATCATTAACGAGATGTGGTGACCCCGCGCCCTGCACGGGAATGAAAAATAATAAAGAATCTATATATCTATATAAAAGGCATGCAAATTTTCCAAAAATAATCATAAATTGAGTATTAATTAACCAATCATAACCTTCAATTTCAAAATTATTCAATTTCAAAAACAATTTTAGAAAGAATAGCCATCGAAATATTTCAAATCTAAATCAATTGGGAGGGGCCTGAATAAAAATTATGAGGGTGTTTTATAAAACATGTGAGAGGTTTTTAAGAAAATATGAGGGGTTTTATAAAAATTGTATATTAATATAATTAATTATACGGTGTTTATACATTATGTTTAGTAACTTGTGATACATTTTGTTTAGAGAAAAAATAATTATATATTTATGATCGTCTCATTTTTATCTACGTTTTGGTATAAATTTTATTGTAATATAACACTTTTTAAAAATTAGTATATTTTTAATTTTTTGTTATCCATTAATAGTAGTACTTCAAAAAAAATTAGTTATTGTTTTTTGTTAAAATTCTGACATATGTAAATGTTTGGTGATATTTTATTATTTTTATCTGAAAATTTTAATATCTCAAAACATTTTTGAAACACTTTTACACTTATTTTACTTTTATAATTTCATACCATCAAATTTTATACATTTTTTAAAAATCCCCGTGTTTTTACACGGGGTAATAAACTAGTATGGTATAAAAACTAACATTCAAACAAAAATACTCTAAGTGATGTAGATAAAATCTAAACAATTAGTATTGAAAAATAATGAAATTTTAGTTTATAGAATTAAGGTGTTTTCACAAAATTTTCTTAGATTTGAAATATATTGAAATGTTTCGTTGAGATACAACCTCCTATCTAATTAGACCTATCTTCTCGTTTGATTTCAGTTTAATTGGTAGTAGCAAATGAAAGAAACCGAACTATCTATAAATAATATAAAATATTCAACAAAGCAAGAGAGCGAGCATGAATATGAACGCGAACAATCAAATAAAAAATTGACATTATCAAAGAATAGATTAACATTCCCCTACTTTTTCATTAACAGAAAAACAGAAATACAATAAATAAAAGACTAAAATGAAACAACAAATTAAACGTTCATTAAAGAACAAAAGAAAAAACAACAAATTTCAAAAATAATGCAAGGAGAAAAGGTTAGTCACTAAAGACAAAGATGTTTTCCCCCATGTTTCGATATGACACATTAACTTTTTTTTTACACATATGACCATTTAACTTGTAAAAAACGTGTTATTATAGTCATTTTGGTGATTTTGACCTGCAATAGCAGGTCATCTTCTTCCCCAATTTCCTTCACTTCAAATACAAACTTTGAAGCCAAAATTCTCCTTGTACACTTAACGAAAATCAATGATTCTTGACTCTATGGAAAGGTAATCGAGTTGTCTATCAAGTAGTACAAAAAAGAGAATAAAAACGAGTTTAAAATGTGTCAATTCATCGAAATACCGTAAGGGTGTCGAATATGGTCATTACCGACTTTAATTAGCAATAACTTGGCATACACTTGATGGTTTTTCATGAATTTGGTGTCCATTGAAAGGTAAAAAAATTATCTACGACAATCTATAAAAAGAATGATGTAAAACGATCAAAAATCGAGCAAAAAATCACTCTTTTTTTCCTGGCCTGTTTTCGAACAAAAAACCCAAAAAAATCGAGACTTTGAGCTCGAAATTATCTCTCAATACTTGACGAAAATTCATGAATTTGGTGTCATTTGAAAGGTATAATGATAAATTACAAGATTCTACAAAAAAATTCACAAAAAACGATCAAAAATCGACCCAAAAATCGTTGAAAACGTGCAGGCAGGTTGCAGGTCACGAAATGGCCATATCAACACGGTTTTGGTAAGTTAAATGGCCAAATGTGTAAAAAAAAAAGTTAATGTGCCATATCGGAACATTGGGGAAAACATGTTTGTGTTCAGTGACTTTAACCCAAAAGGTTAATATAACTATAGTCAAAGGATCAAATGCGAACACCTGTGTCATTACGAACGATGTGAACGGATTGTGAATGGTTTCATACAAGCTCCAATTTCATAAACATTTTTAAATTATGGGCAAACAGCTCCATAATACAACGAACTTTTGCTAAGCTACCAATATATACAACGAACTTCAAAATTTAAAAAAAAAATACAACCAACCCTCTTTTATTCCCCAAATTATGCAAGTGACAACCTACACAACAGGTTGCAGGTCATTTTCTTATTTTTAACCATTTTTTTAATTTTTTAAATACTATGTTCTTCATGAACTCAAGAATATTCAAACTCAAGAACATCCAATCCCAGAATTTCAAGTGATAAACTCTATCTTCTTGGTGTTTAACTCCAGAAATTCAACTTGCTGAAGTAGCAACTCATGAAATCGAAACCAAGTTAGAGTAGAAATCAAACTTAAACATAGATGAAGATGTAGAACAATAAAAAACCATAAATCATACACTTGCAGATCTGAGAATGAAAGTCCTAAATAACGAAACCCTAAATTGAAGCTTAAATCGAACCTTAATCTAGATCAGAGAATGAAACCCTAAAGAATGAACAAAAATGGAACCTTAAATCGAGATCTAAATAACAAAAACATCCAGATGGTGGTTTGAACAAGATGATGAATGAAAACCCTAAATCGAGATCTAAAAAACGAAGAAGATGAAGAATGAAAACCCTAAATCCAGATGGTGGTTTGAACAAGATGGTGAATGAAAAAGAACAAGATGAAGAATGAAAACCCTAAATCGAGATGTAAAAACCCTAAAGGTGGTCTGAACATAAATCTAACCTTCGATGATTGTTCATGCCTAATCGAGAAGTTCACACAAAATTTCTTCAAGGTTTTTAAGGAGGCGGCGGACTATGCGGTGGTGGTTGGACTAGGTCGGCGGCGGCCACAAATCTTCAAGGTTTTTAAGGAGGCGGCGGACGAGTACGGAGGTGGTCGGACTAGGGCGACGGCGGCCATAGATCTTCAAGGTTTTTAAGGAGTCAGCTGACAAGTGCGACGGTGGTCGGAGTAGGGCGGTGGCGGTCGGAATGGGTGGCGGCGGCCACAGATCTTCAAGGGTTTTAAGGTGGCAGCCATAGATCTTCAAGGTGTAGGTATTTGTGTGTGAATGAGGGAGAAAGATGAAGATTTGAAGATGTAGGTGTTTTGTGTGTGAATGAAGGAGAAAGATGAAGACTTGAAGATGATGAAGATTATAATTAATTATTAATTTATTAAAATTGTTAAAAAAATATAAATAAGCATAAAAATATAGGGGTAACCGGTTGTCTAGGAGGTGACTTGTTATAACAAGTCATTTTGTATATAATGGAATAAATAATCAGGTTCATTGTATTTTTTTAAAAATTCTGAAGTTCGTTGTATACATTGGTAGCTTAGTAAAAGTTCGTTGTATTATGGTGCAGTTTGCCCTTAAATTATATATGGTAGAGATGAAGAAGTCAAATGTTACGGCTGATTTTATTATTTAATTTCATGAACATATTCAATTTCATGATATTATTTTTCAATTTACGATGAATAATTTTTTTTAAAATATGTAAGGTTTTATATGCAGTAATTTTAACATGGATGCAGTATTTTTAAACAAGATGCAATGATATTTTAAATAAGTAATTATTGTCTCAGTCATCCATTTTGTAGTAGTTTTAAGAAGATTGTATGTTTTTTAGACATTATGCACTGATTTTAAGCTAGATGTAATGATTTTGTAGACAAGATGCAGTGATTTTGTGGACAAGATGCAGTGTTTCTACCGTCACGCATTTAAAAACTGTTTCTATTGGATCTTTACCCTAATACTGTAAATTTTTAAAAAAATCGAGTAGTAAAAATATTTAACAAAAAATTATGCAAAACAACTCGTATTAGGAAAAGTAGAAAGAAAAAAGATAAATAAATTGAAAAAAATTCAAATTTAAAACCAAATTATAATACATAATATTTGTGAGAAAATAAATAGGAATAAAAAAATAAAATGAAACAACAAAAAGTTCATCAAAGAATAAAAGTAAAAAAAATTAACATATTTTAAAAGGAATGCAAGGAAAAAAGATTAACATAAAACTATATTTCAAAAAATAAATTAGTAAAAAATATTTAACGGAAACAAGAAATATGGAAAACAACTCATGAAAATAGAAAGAAAAGAGAAAAACAATAATGAGAAAAAATGGTGTGTTGTGAACATGATTAGAACTTGAGTATTTAGTTTTACACAAAAAGTGAATTACCACTCCATCTACTAACATTTTTATAAAATTCGTTCCTAGCTATATATTTATAAATACAATAGATTTCACTAAATGGCAAAAAAGTTTCTATTTATTTCCTCATATACGTTATACATATATAATATATAATTTATTTTATATATTATAAAAATAAAAACTTATACAATATACTTTAACATTTTAATATTAGTTTTAAAATACAGTTTATAATTAATTTATCGTAATCTGTATTAAAGATTTAATACCAAAACATATATAAAATAAAATTTAATATTAATCATTCTCAAAAAATGTAAGAACCCATTTATATATATATATATATATATATATATATATATATATATATATATATAATTTTGTTTAAAGTTTTATAACTTATTAAATATATTGCACAACCTTTTAATATAATAAGTCAAAATATTAAAATAATTGTCTTATTATATATTGAGAATTCAAAATATATTTTCATTTTGATCTATAAAAGTCAAAATAGATTCTATAATCATAAGTAAAGAGATTATTAAGATTGTATAATTACTAGTGATTTGTTAAATTAAAGACTATGATCGTATAATAATTTTATCTTATTTAATCATTTATTTATATTAGAAGATAGCAACAAAGATAAGATGTAAATTTTTGTATTGAAAAAGAATTTTAAATTTTAATTTGCTATAATATGAATTTAAATTTTACATAAAAAAGATTGTAAACCGCAATATATTATTAAAAACATAGTAATAATCAAGGTTATCAAGTGAGGTTTCCCTTTTTATAAATCTAAAATTTGGAGTTATAATCTTATCTTCGCCAAGAAAATTACATTTTATTTTTATTATCAAATTTTGATATTTATATTACTTTTTTCGATAATTTACCTACAAGTTATAATCGTATCTTTGTTTGAATCCTACTTTTAAAAGTTTTATAAAGCTATAATAAAAAACCCCCAATATTTAAATGTATTAATACAAAAGAGAGAGTTAGATTCTTAAAATCTAAATTCTAGTAATAAAGATGACATCCCTGACGCCTAGATCTCCACTGCAGCTTCTTCACTTTTCTTGACCCCTTGAGAAGTTTGCCTTATTGGCCATCTCAAATACTTGGGTAGTTACGCTTCCAATGATCAATCTCATTGCACTTGAAGTAGCAATTTTTAGCCTTAGCCTTATTTTTTGCCCTGGACTTATGTACTTGCTGGTTTGATTCAGTGTTACCTTTGCTTCTTTCGTTGTGTCCTTTCCTTTTACTCGCACCCCTTTCCTTGATTTCATGGATATCATATCCTTAAACTTAAAGCCCATGCTCATCTCATCCACATTGCATGAACCTCATAAAAGGATTTATCTATATTATTCATGTTGTAGTTGATTATGAATTTCTTGTAATATTGATAATGGGTTGAGTATCATGTTCATTGTCAGCTACAATGATACAATGATTACGCTCTCAGTCTAGGAAATTTGTCCTGGTGAGCTTATCATGTTTCAAGGATATAACGGAGTGATAAGTTATTAGTGTTCTTTACATTATATGACATCTTGAATAGAATTGACAGATTATACTCCTAATATTTTAATAACCCTAAGACGAAAGATATTATGCTAAGATCCATATTTCACAAGTCTGGTGCATGGTTGCGGTAATGTCTCACGGAATATATTATTTCTGGTGAGTAACAACTTTACCAATTGTATTAAATAACGAATGGAACATCTAGGTTTTTCATACTTGGTTATTTAAGTAGACCTTTGGGAGCTTATTAGGATCATTAATAATCTTGGTGAATTTAGTTGATAGAATATTAATTGGAGGTTTATTTGGTAGAATAGACCTAAGGTAAAGTTAAATATATGTAAGTAAAATGAGTTGAGATAATAAATGAGATGCTTGGGGATATACAATTGATCTAAGCTAGAGCTACAAGTCTTTGACTTGAATGCATAGAGGTATTTTTATGTACGTTAGACATTGTTCTAAGCTTTGAGCATAAGGTGCAATGTTGTGTTGTATACTTGGAAAGTTGGAATAAATGGGTCTTGTTGGAAGGTTACAAGTTGAGTAGACTTAGGTACAACCATTTATGCCTGTAGTGATAAGATAAATTACTTTAATTAACTTGAAGTCATTGTGTGCAATTCTGACTCTTAAAACGGTATTGTGATCTTGAGAGTTTTGAACCCATCTAGCTGTTGTTGCATGTATGATTTCGGCTCATATACGGGTGCTTTGTTGCTATAGAAACTTTGGTGGTAAATATTCTTTCCAAGTAGCAATCTCTAGTGGAAAATGCTGCAATCGAATAAGCTTTACTTGATCTTGTAACTTTTTTTTGAATAGCAGAACATATGTCCACACTAATCTACTCATAAATTTACACTTTTTATCCACAGCGGGACTTGAACCCATGACCATAGGCCATGGGAAACACCTCCAACACCTTTTGATCCTATTACTGATTATTGTTGCAATGGTTGGGTAATTGCAGTGTTTGGGATAGACTTTGTTGGTTTGGATCAAGAATGGTAGTGTGTTGTTGTCTTTGATGAGTCCTTTTGGTTTGTTCTGATCTTGTAGAGCATAAGGAGGAAACTCTTGGATTATGACTGGTAAAATGTCATGAGAGATGTTGAGTGTAGGTGGACGCTCGAAAGGATTGAGTGCAAGAAAATTTTCCTTGGTTAGGAGGTGAGGATGAAATGTAGTTGATTAGCTGTTTACTCAATTTGGTTGACATATATATTATGGATGTTGAAGCTTGTTATTACCTTAAAGACTCCATTGAAATTTGAAACCTCTTACTATCTCATCTCTATGTTGTAGGATCTAATGTAGGGATGGCAAAAGACCCGAACCCAATGGAGAAACCCGAAACCCAAATTAGACGGGGCGGGGCGGGGCGGGGCAAGCATTATCGGGGATCGGGGCGGGAAACGGGGCATTAACGGGGATTTTTTCGGGTATCGGGGCAGTGACTGGGGATGTCTTGCCCCGCCCCGATTATATATTATATTTATATGTTTATATATATATATTATACATATATATATATATATATTTATTTATATTATTTGATATGTATTAGTGTATGTAGAGGGTGCAAATTATGGTTTCTATAAATCATTTTAGTTCTTTACCCTTGGCATGTAGCCATGTAAGCATTTTGTATTTATATTTGTATTAATATTATTTAATTTGTATTTTTTTTATAAATTTCGGGACAAAAACGGGGAACGGGGCGGGGATCGGGGCAAGCTATAGCCCCAATGGGGCGAAGCTCCCTGACGGGGAACGGGGCGGGGACGGGACATAATTTCCTTATCGGGTTCGGGGACGGGGATTGTCTGCCCCGCCCCGAATCCGCCCATTGCCATTCTTAATCTAATGTTTGTTTTTGTGACGTTTGGCTGCAAAAGCAGCACATTCCATTTGTACACACATTATCTAATACAAGTATATTATGATATTGTAACATCAAAATCACATTGTCCGTTATTTTAAACCAATCACGAGGCACACATCTGAAAACCTGAAAACCACTTATACATACGCATATCTCTATAACACATCAAAGTGAATGCGCTAAATCCATCACGTAAGGAGTCGCATTGAAGGAGGTATGGCATCGCACAAAAGAGGATGGTATGACGGGGTAATCAAGCATGAGATCGCTTCTCAGTAGTGTTGTAAAAATCGGCTTAGGCGGCCAATTAATCGGCGTCTAGGCGATATCAGCGGTCTACCGACATACAAATCACATGATCGGTCAAATTTATCAATCGAGTCAAAAATCGGTCCTAGGCGGTCCTGGACGGTCAACAAAAGGGTTTGACTTATTTATCTTTTTTAAATAAAAAGTGAAATCAGCTTAGAGTTTTAAAGGAAAGAGACTTGTGGATTTATTTTTTTGAGTTTATTAAACTAATTATGAACTTATGGTTTTTATTTTTCAAGTTATTATACTTTTTGATAATTATTAACTTATTTTGTTAGGGTATTGTTAATATTTTTTTTAAGATAGATTTATTTATAATTTAAGGTCTCCGCCTAGAAACCGATTAATCACCGCCTAGGACGATTAATCGCTTGAAGATGATCAACCGACTGTATACCGCCGAATGATTTTTACAACCTTGTTTCTCGCATGAAACCCTAGCAAAAATCAACACTCCTCCCTCTTTATTGAGTTTGACATGAAGGGAAGTACGAAGAACCAGGTGTTCGACAATCTAGCCACCCGACCCATAGTTATATTCAAGCATGGATACTTGTAGTTCCAAGGAATACAATCTACTTCAAGAGTTTCTGAAGCATAGGATAAGGTTCCAAAACACTATATGGTTTACATGAAACTAGTCAAACTTGCTCTAAACGAAACCCGATTCAGATAAAGAAAGTACCAACATCGACCACATGAAACTTGACGGGATTCAATATCATTTTCATATTCAGCATTTGCTCATGCTACAAGTCTCTATGACATGACAGATAAGGGAGAAAACCTATAGTAACCCAAACACACCAATTAACATGCATGAAATACACATGCAATGCATATGGTTTAAGGTGACATCTTTTATCAAAACATTGTGAGTAAACAAATCTATAAAAATGAAATGATAAAGCAACATTTTGCAAAATAAAATCCTGCACATTAACAATTTTTTCTACAAACAAGTAATAAAAGCCAACATCAAGACTCAAGGACTCCTGTACAAAATAATTCATTTTCTAAACAGTTTTTGTTGACTGGACCGACTACCCAAACGCTCAAAACACATCTCCAATAGAGGGCAAATAACATGAGATCGCCCGTTTCTTTTGGAGAAGTAACTTGAGTCGTATGGTTTTGTCGCGATTTTGTCTTCATTTTTAGTTTTATTTGTTTTCTACAATGGAATGAACAAGGAAACGAAGCATTGGAATAATCAAGAGGACAGAAGGCAGAAGAAAAAGAAAGAAGAGAAAATTCAAACTGTGGTTGATAGTAAAACACCCGAGAAGCAACTAAATGCATTCGTTACCTTGGTCACTATATTGCTTAGTTCCACACACACTGCTATTCATTAATGGGGAAGTTGATTATCATTTCCTGCACCAATGTATGCAGCTGGAAGTTAGTATTGAGCAAATGATATTAGTAATAACGTTCCCATGTTAGTATTGACCACCTTATTTGCTATTTCTTCTTTTTTTTTAAATTATACTAGATTGAAGGTACAATATGCCAAGAAAGGATATATAGCCAAGTAAGCAGTAGTTCAACCAACCTGATCACACACAGGGCAGGTATCACTTCTTTCCATCCATTCAAGAATGCACGACAAGTGAAAATGATGTTCGCATTTCGTTATTATTTTTGGGTTTTCTTCGTCATATTCTGCAAAAAAAATAAAAATATATATATAGAAACTTGTGTAATAGATAATAACACCTCTGCAGAGTTAAATTAAGCAATTTTCCTATCATTTCCACCTTTTCTTCACAAATTATCTCCATTATGTTGGTAAAACTAAAGCTGGCAATTCTGACCTATTTTATATATGAACGGATAGATCCTTGGTAACTGGTCAAACGGGTTGAAAGTCCCCGTTTTATTTAAAGATATCATTATAAAATTACTGTCTACTATCATTTAAAGAAAGTTAAAAAAAGACAAAGCCATTGCAAAACTCCAACCAGCCTATCTTGACATCTCTTAGTAAAACGAAGTTAGATAATACCCAAATATAAAAAATAGTTTTGTTACCTTCAAGACAAGTGGGACACTCTTCGGGAGGCAAAATAGGTCCACTAGGCTTCTTGAGTTCACCAGACTTTTCAATATCATCTTGTGTTTCTTTTGTAGCAACAAGTTCAATGTTGGTAAGGTCTTTGCAGTCAGATCCCTTTGGCTCTTTAGTTTCATCATGGTTACTGACAGTTATTTCTCCAACAGATTGGGTATTATTATTAACTGTTTGAGGAGGGGAGTCTTGCTTAACATCAGAATTATTAGCTGCAGTTGGAAGAGGGGCGGCAGTGAGATCATAAGGTATAGGAGCGGGAGGTGGTCTATAAGTGTCGGGTATAGATGTCTCAAGATTTGTATCAACTAAAAGCCCTGTTGAAAGAGCTGAAGTTGCACCACTGTTTGATGATAACGGTTGCCTTTCTTCTGATGCTATTGGATACTGCAAAGTGGGATCTTATAAGAACAATTATTTTACGATAATAATATCTGAGTTGTGTTCAATAAAGTCCATCTAAAAAACATAGTCCTAGAATTTTAATATGCAATCACAGGTGTTTGTAAAAGCATCACTTGTAAATTACAAAAAAGTCACTTCACCCAAAATTTTAAAATGCAATCTGGACCATTGATGCCATTGATCCGAAGGCTAAAATTTGTCCCTCGGGACTATGAATTAAGTATGGACTATATTGAACATTTATCAATAATATCTATGAGATGTGTAACAGCCAAAATGATTACTGACATGATAGAATCTTGGTGAACTGTTGAGTTCTACTCCTTTAGAAGAAAAGCAGCAGCAGCAGCCTCCCATTTTTATTCACTTACTATTTTTTATCCAACCGAACAGATTGATAGTGGCCTCATTGTTTTTTGTACTCGAGTGAGAAGAAAACACCTCTCAACTGAAAGTTATAAAATTGCAAATATGTCACAGAAGTTACTGTGTATAACAATATTATATGTGCTTCTAAGTTAGGAAAAATAACCAAACAAACATTTAATCGTCTCAAACCCAAAAACTCGTGCATGTCATTTCATATGATACATTTTGAAATCTAAACCGGGCTCTTGGACCCCTAAAATCGTAGAAAAGAGAGATTTCTTTCTACTGAAATCCTCCAAACAGTCACAGAACAAATACATAAAGATATGCAACTGGTTTCTTATAATAATAATAATGACTACCAAACAATGAAGCACACTCAAGTAATCAGCAAACTATTTCTCAATTTAATCATAAACAATCATAAGAAATTCAATCAAACCATTGGTTTTCTACATACATACCATTAAAAGGCAAGACAATCCAAATAAACTATTACTCAAAATTACTCCTCAGCTCAATCCTAAAATTCAACGAGATAAACAGCAAGAAAACAGCCAATCATTCTTTTGCATCATTAAGATCATTAAAACATAGAGATAATCCATAAGAATCATGAAATTCAGCATTAAAACCCCAAAACCAATCGTTAGTCTCCGGCAATTCGAAAAGTACTAAAACATTCCTGGAGTCAATCAGAAGAAATTCAACGAATACAGGTATACAGTAAAACCAAAAACACCCCTTTTGGTTACCACAGTTTTCGTAAACCTAAACCCAAAATCCCTAAAACACAATCGATTCAAACCAAACAAAATCCAATTGAATACAGATTATCGAAACACAATCATCGCAACTCCGATAGAAGTTTAAAAAACACAAAGAATAGGGTCAAACCATGGATTTGCACGGGTAGAAACACACCCAAAATTACACGTATGTACCTCAATCGATTGAAGTTGAGTTGTGGGGGTGAGTGAATGGAGCGGTGTACTATGAGAGTTGAGCAAAGCTAGAGAGAGAAAGTGCGGAAAGTTATGTGTTAGAAAAATGGTGGCGTGGCCTCGGACATAGCATTTTTCTTTTCTTTTTTTAATATTATTTTTAAAGATTGAAATAATTTCATTTTTAAAGTTATCTTAGTAATAAAGACGCATTTATTCTTTACAAAAATACAATTATTTAATCTTCGACGGTTTTATAATACGATTTAGGTCATTAAATAGCAACTTGTTTTTTTGAAATAAGGATGTAGGTAATTCACTCTTTTTATAATTTAAAATAGTAAACTAGTTTTTTATAACTTGTTAAATTAAGGAAAAATTATGAAATTTCTGATTAGGATTTTGGCTCTAGTCAAATTTCTAATCATTGTATTACTACCAAGCCTTGGTAACCTAACCAAAATTTTTTTCTTGGTGGTGGTGTTGGAGTCTCATTGGTCTCTTATCATTCGTTGTTGCCGGATTTAAAAAAACACAACAACGTAGCTCCACTACAATGACAACCAACGATCAGACTCGACCATCACCATGATGAAGGAATTATGGCCAGGTCTTTTGGTGGTATTCTAACAGTAGGAACTTTGACTAGAGCCAAAATTATGATCGAAAATTTTAAGTTTTACTTACTTTAATCAGTCACAAAAAAGTATATTACCTGTTTAAGTAATAAAAAGGAAAATTACCTACACCGACTATTTTATAAAAAGTATATTACTATTTAATAGTCTTAACCCTTTAAAATACAATGAGTATTCATGAAATATGAAGATATAAATATATTCTATAAGCAATTATTATAAGATATTCTTAAGTCACGAGAATATTTATATTATATTTGATATTATTAAAAAAATATTTAGGTGCTTGATTAAACAAATATTGAATCATCTAAATAAAGTTAGCAGATTAAGGTTAACGGAGTGTCTTTTTCACAAAATAACCATTATATCGTATAGCAGATAGAGCAGACCAAATTAAAACCATTATTTCTTTCAAATAAAATCTAGACTAAATTATATTTGAGGTTTTTGTTATTTGTTGATTTTTACAGTTTTAATTTTGTTGAAGTGATAATCATTTCATCCTATGAATAAAACTATCTTATTGAAATATATAAGATCTAATATTAACAAAACTATTATTTATAGTAGACTAGAAATTATGTTAACATGTGTTTAGCTGATCATATTGAATGAGTCAACAAGCCTCAACTAATAATTCCGGATGCTCAACTAACCGAATACTATCATATTTGATCACGAAAACAAAGTTTGTCGCTTATCTGAGCAGGCAGATCTGAACAATCCTTTTGCTCGGATGTGCTTTCTTATCTTATCAGTAAAGTATTGGGTTACTTTCTATGTTTCTATGTATTTTTAACTAAGTCAAAGGGTGAATATATATTGTTTGATTATAACCTTAAATCTTATATTTTGTAAAAGTATTTGATTTTTTAGCTTCACAAAGTAAAGCTAAAATGATAGAACTTGGACCGGATGAAAAAGGTAAAGTTACTCAAGAAAGAAGATTTCGAAGTTCTTGTTCAAGTACAAAAGCATAGCCGACTATAAACATTTTAGGAAAGTCAAGATACTGAAGATATTTTGAATAAAAGTTTCCAATATCAAAAGGAAGGTGTGTTGCTCAAGACAAAAAACAAAACGGTATAAGATAAATCTTTAAATATTGTGAATTGTGTGTATTTTTCATAGAGTAATATTATTTTATTGGAAATCCAATGAAAATTACATTTACTTTTACTTCCACTAACTTTAATAATTAAATATTTTATTCTCATTACCAGCTTAATTCCAACCTTGCTATCTCCATCCTTCTTTAAATATGTAGATTCATACTTCATTGTTGAAGCACGGCTAAGACTTACAAAGAAATCGAATCACAACTCCACATAAGCAATTAGAGTTAGCGTTTTAGAAGTCCTCAAACTTTTTTATGTGTTGAACACCTTAAGACATTAGTTATTTTTGGGATTAGCTAGTCTATGTGTTAGACTAAACTTGTTGTCATCTTTTATAGTGTTAGGAAAGTCCACATCCAAACACTTGTAATATTTGATTCGTAATCAATAATAATTATATTCCATCTCCCTTCTATAATCATTTCGTTGTTTGAGTACCTAATATGAGACTAACAACTGGTATCAGAGCAGGTTTATTAATTCATATCTATATCTGTTTTGTTTACTGTAACACCCCAAAGTTTGTAAGTTTCTAGATATGAGTTTATATCAAGTAATGTGTTAAGTGTTTTGTATGTTTAGCGAGTTGCCATTATGTGAATATGTGAATTATGATTGTGTATGTAACACCCGCGTTTAGGGCCCGGTCGTTCGTGGCGGTGGTAAGTGTTATTTAATTGTTTATATTTGTATATTTAATTGTTTATAATTATTTGCTATTTATTTATATAATTATTTGACGATTATTTAGTATTTAATTGGACTGTGAGGTAAATGATAAAAATATTAGTTTTAATATTTTATATGTGAGTTAGTACCACATGATTCGTTTTTACACGAGGGTCCCAAATAATACCTCGTTGCATGTTTATTAATTGTTTAGGACCGCTTTATTTAGGTTCCTGTATATCAGATCGCAGTATTTTTACACTGTGTGGTGTATAATTTTAATTCCCAGCCGACTTAGTATATCATTGACTCCTTAGAAGTCAAAATTTAGTTCTTTTGTTCCTGTTTGTTCTTGGCTGCGTGAGAAGAGAAGAAAACATAGAGAAATCCTTGATTCAACCCTATAACCTGATTTCTTGCTACTGATTTGCTGTAACTAAGGTATGTAGATGCGATTTTGATAAGTTCTTGTCAATCTCATGTTGTGTTCTTGCCAAATAAACCATTAATTGATTTGTAGGTTTTGAGATTTATTTGGGATTGTGCCAAATCTGAATTTGATACATGTTCTTATATGTTATATGGATCTTGCTTACTGATTTAGTATTAAATTGTAAGTGATTTCTGGATATATGGTGAGAAGCTTGAAGAACACCATTAATGGAAGTATTGGGTTTAATTTGAGAATCTAAAATCATGAATTGATGAAGTATATATGTTGGATTATTGTTTGTATGTTAGTAGTAGTTTATAAGTGTTTTGGAACTAATTTTAGTTGATGAAAACTGCTGCAAAATTGATTTGTATGTGGCTGTGTATTGCTGGAAATCGAACAGAACAGAGAACAGACCTGCTGCTGTTCGCAAAATTCCGCGGCGCGTAAAAAGCAGAGGACCGCGGCGCGGTATCCTCTGCACAGCTCAGTACTTTGTGTTTTTTTGATCTGTTTCGTGTCGTAGTCTCTCGTATGCTGTTGTTTGATGTTAGTACAGGTTAAGTATGTATTTATAAGATATTTATGAAAGTCTTTTGTTGATAAAATATGATTAGAAGGGTCATGAACTTTGTATGCTAAATTCTTGTTAAATGCTCACTTTAATTGCAAGAAATGAACGTAGATGACTTGTATTCGTGTTCCAGTAATTCATACATGTTTTATATATTATATATGATGTTTTTATAGTATTGAACATATATGACAAGTTAGTTTGATATTTTAAACCAAACGGGTTGGATTTAACCCGTTAGTGAGCTAAGTTATGACATATGGACTTTAAATGTGTTTTGTTGATTGTTATACCTTGTTGGTAACATATATGGATATTCTAAATGGTATTGGAAGTTTTTCATATTGATTATATGAGCTTTGCGTAACGGTTAAGTTATGACCAAATGGTATTGTTACTTGAATTATTGAGTTAATTGGGATTTGATTCACTAATCTAGTTGTGTTGTGTTCTCAGGAAATCTGAAGCCTCGGTGAAATTAGACAACTGGGCTTGGTGGGTGTCGAGGACACAGGTGAGTGGACTTTAATTCACTGGCGGTTTTAGTTTTAACCGTTATGGTTACTTGAATTTTATATGATTAATCATGCGATAGACTGTTTAGTCCGATTTGATTGTTTGACTGGTTATTTGGTGATTATTGTGATTGAGTTCAAGATATGAGTATCAAGGCATGAAATTGTGCTCATGATGTTTGTGGCAGAAGTCAGCTAAGCGTGGTTTTGGGTTGGGTCAGTTGCTTCTGGTTAGGCAGTTTTAGATCCTCTGTTGCATTTGTTGTAGCAGAGGGGGTTTAACTGTGCCTGTTAGCAGATGACTATCGGTAGATCATTGCTATGGCTAGCATTGGTCGTAGGCTCGGCATAGCCGCCGGTCCTTTGATATTTGAGATAAACTGTTCTTGTGATCGTTGTGGTTCTGCTTTAATTGTTTGTGACTTGATTTCCATTCACTTAGCTTTGTGCTAATTCTCCACCCTAACTCTCTGTTTCAGGTTTTGAGAGCACGGTAGGTTGCAGCTTTTGTGTACAGGGAAAGTTTGACCGTAGCTCTGATATTTTGGGTTTAGAAAGGATGAGCCATACTTTATGAAATGTTTTGTAACACTAAACGAGGTACTGTATGTTTGTACAATGTTGGTTTTAACTTTTAATGTTATTTCTTTTTTAGATTTATGACGTAATACTTCCGCTGTGATTTAAAAAAAAATATGGCTTGTATTTTACGGTCTTACAGTGTAGCAATAAGTGCGCTGAATTGTAAATTCAGGAAAGTTTAGAAGTGCAGGGACCAATTGTGCCAAATAGTGAAAGTGCCTTATATTTATGGTCTTATATATGACCATTGAGGTCAAAACCCCAGGAACCAAGAACACTATCACGTACACACACTTTCTCTCTATTTTGGACTTTGATTTCAAGCTTAGAAGTGAAGATTATCATTTGAAATTGAGTTCATAGTACTCCTATAACAAGAGGTATGTGTTCTTGATGATTTAAAGTGAGGTTTTCGTCAAGAAATAGGTTCATGGGTTGAATCCATGTTTTGTAGTTTGATTCTTGTATTTTAGTGTTGTTTCGTGTCATGGTTAATGCAAGAATGTTAGTAGTAATGATATAGAACTAGTTTGTATAGTTGAATATGTGTTTAACCAAGTTTTGAGTATTAAAAGTGGAGATTCGGCTGCTGTTTTCGAACAGATCATGAAGTTTACTGTGCCGACTGTCCCTACGGCCGTAGGGATTATTCCCTTCGGGTGTAGGAACATGTTTAGGGGTTTTTGGTTGTTTTTGTTCCTGCGGCCGTAGGAAAGGTTCTCTGCGGCCGTAGGAAGGTGTTTTAGAGTTTTTGGTGATTTTGTCTCCTGCGGGCGTAGGGTATTTCCTCTGTGGCCGTAGGAGGTAGCTTTCAGTTAAACTTTTGCTAGTCAAACAGATTCTTTGCAGCAGCACTTAGAAGTTAATGAGGTACTTGTTTATTGCTTGTAGGCAATAAGAGACTGCCACCTTTGTCATAGAAGTGTATTATTAACTGCTGCTAAGGTGAGTGTACTTACCTTTAATCAGATTAGCATACATATGTGCTTTAAGTGAACAGTATATCAATTGTATGTTTGATATGTGATTTGATTAAGTAAAGGTTCAGTAACACTATGTTGTAATATTGAGTATATTCAGTATGCATATATGCACAAGGTGAATAGTATGATATATGTGTTATGATACGTTTATGTAATGAGTTAAGATTATTGTTTAAAGGTACGGTAGCACCCAGTTATAGCATTACAGACAGAGATGAGGTATATTGAGATCCTTATACCCAAGTAAAGTGTCAGGGGTTGGATTACACTGAGGTGTGGTTCTATTCCTGGACCAGTTAACAGTTTGAACAATTTTGCAGGTATTCAGCTTGGATGTGAGACATCATGAAAAGAGTTCATTTAAGCTATATATGTTTATATTCAGTTCAGTTAGTATGCTCATTAAGCAAAAGCTTACGTTTTAGTATGTTATGCATGCAGGTAACCAGATTCCAGCGAGGGTAAGCCCCTAGTGCTTTGAAGAGTTGGATAGCTCCAAGCTTTTGAAAAGAGTACTTTTAACACTACTCTTTATGAAACTGTTAGCACTAAAGTGATGTAAACTTGTTTTCCGTAAACTCTGCTGTTTTAGAGTGCTAATCAGTAGCAAACGAATTTTTAAAAGCTATTTTAGAATAGTGGTGTTACAACTTGGTATCAGAGCCAATGTTTAAAGGATTTGGGCACACATGAGTGTGATGTCTGAACTTAAACCGTGGTTTTGAGATAAAGTGGAGCTATCCCTGGGGCAGTAACCTTGGTGAGCATACAGTAGTAAGAAGTTATGAACTGTTATCTGTTTTACAGTTTGAGTATGAGTAGTAATGTTTATGCATGTGTAGTTGACTTTGCCATACGTGACCTAAGCTTGTGAATCAGGGTATTCCATGACGGTACCAAGAACAGTTATGTATAATATGTTCCTTACAACACCCGGCCAGTGTGTGTAAAGAACATATGGTATGCAGTTGAGCTTGAGATTGTTATGGCAGTGCCTTGTGAATCAAGTGATGGGTAATACGTGACTGTAGAGAGTATGTGAAGAAGACAAGAACAGAATATGAGATTGATGTAGTATTGATAATATTACATACCTTATAATGAGAAACAGAGAAAGTTGTTATGGTAGTATATGTTAAAGAAATTTGATCATGAGTATATAGAATATGGTAAATTGATACGAGTTAGATATAGTAGCCTGAGGCTAGTATGCTTCAAGAGACCCGAAATACCTATGTTTCAGAGGCAATTCTTATTTTAAACCAGCAGACCTACGGGTAATCCTTTAGAGGGAGTTGTTACAGAGGGATTGCAAGATCTTGAGATTAGTTTAGTAAAGGGGATAACAGTGATAAAGTAGAGTAAAGTGCTATATGCAACATTCCAGATATTATCAACCAAGTGATTGAGTAAGTTTAGAAGGAAAGAAAGTTATGTTATCACAGTATGTGGATACAGTAATATAGATTACAGTCAAAGCATTAGTAAGAGTTAAAGCTAAGAAAGAACCCGTTGTAGGGGTAGATATGTAAAGATTGTTCAGCATGCGAACTACCTCGTTGGAGGGAAGATTATAGAATGGATTGTGAATAGTGATGATTAGTAGAGAAAGTTAGAAGCACAGATTGAGGCTATGACATGGCCTTAGTTCAAAGAATTGTTTAGAGTATAGCCGTATTAGAAGCTGGTGTAGATCAGATCACAAAAGAATTTCGAGTTTGCTGACAGACGATAGAGTTGGTGAATGACATCACCTAGAAGTTGTTAGAAATGTATAGTTTTGTTCAGAGTAAATTGGTATAGTGGTTTTGTAAATGCAGTATTATAGTCTGATGTTAGAAATGATACGGGTAAAGCTTAACGACAGTTACTTGTAATGAAGTGGGAGAGATTATAAGTTTTACATGGAAGAGAGAACAGTAGTTAAGAAAGCAGGAAATAGTTAGTGGAAAGAGAAAGATTGAGCTGGTAAGGGTGCCAAGTAAATGGTCAGTGTTTGTGCTACAACGTGGAGGGTTAGCTTCCCCGTTCAGATATACGAAGTGTGAAAAATAGAGCCTATGACCAAATATTTGAAATAGCCGCTACAAATACGCTACCAGTTCAACAGTTTGGATACAATCAGTTCGTTATCTTAAGCTGTCGATTACAGAGAGGAAGTTAGTGAATCAGTTACCCCTATTTTGTTATAACAAGAGTAAATGTCAGAAAGTAGAGATGCCTTGGTTAAGGGTAGAGCCCTCCAGTTTTTTGGTTTAAGAAGTAACGGTTAAAACTAATGTGGTAACAGGTGGACACAACAAAGGATAAGACTACTGATGTAAATAATATAGGTAGATACAAGGTTAAAGAGACATACATTTACCAGTTTTCCATGGAGTGTATACCCATCGCGATGAAAGAGTTTTGAGCAGTTATTAGTATTGATTAATTGAGTTCATAGCAAGTTCAAGTACTCAGAGATCGGAGGGCAGTGTGGGCTCAAACCCCAAGTGGGGAAGAACTGTTGGTCAGAGGTGATAGTAAGAGAGTCATTGTTCCAGTTGCTTGTTAGCAAAATGAGAAAGTATATAGTGCACAAGTGTATAACCTGTCTAGCTTATGTAAAAGAGTGTAGTATGAAAAGACAGTCGTAGTAGATTCAAGAGATACCAGTAGTGGTGACTACCCAGATGTATTTCCAGAAGAAGTACCAGTAATTATAGGGTTTTGATAAGTAGAATTTAGTACTAGTGTAATGCCAAGAATAGAGCCAAAGAGTTAAAGTATTGTATAGATTAACTCCACTAAAGAAGTAGAGAGTTGAGGATTCAAATGTAAAAGTTAATAGATAAAGGTTTCGTCTGATTCATTAGTTCGCCGTGGGGCGTATTAGTACAAGTGGTCATAAAGAAAAATGGCTAGTCATAATGTGTATAGATTACAGAGGACACAATGAGGTTATAGTCAAGAATCGGTACCCAGTTTTAAGAAGTAGATGATCTGTTGAACCAGTTCCAGAGTATGGAATGCTTTTCCAGGATAGAGTTATTGTCAGAGCACCATTAGTTGAAGGTTAGAGGAGAGAATAGTGTTAAGAAAGTTCTCAGAATATGACTTCCCGCTAATATAGTGTTCACTTTAGATAAGTTGTAGAGACGTTACTTGAGGGGAATTTGTACTCAAAGTTCTTCAAATGCAAGGTTTGAGGGAGAAGATGAACAGAAAATAGTATACTATACTTTGAAGCATAAGTTGTAGGAGGATATAGTGGTTACGTTTCCAGACGAGATATAAGCTATAGATACACGAAAGCAATTACTCGACTCATGGTTTGAAACTAGTAGCAGTTGTAAAGTTAATGTGGTGAAGGATGCTTTTAGCAGAAAGTCAGATATAGATACGTCAAGTAAGAATGTTAAGTATCACTCCGATACTTGATTAGGTTAAAGCGATACAGAATTAAACAGTTAAAGAGAGAGACTAGAAGAAAGAGCGTATCAAAGGTCAGATGCCCAAGTTTGTATAGAGACATGAACAAGAATTTCTAGTAGTCAGGAATGAAGTGTGATATAGGAAGGGAGGTTGTGAGATGCTCGACTTGTCTACGGGTTAAGCTAGAATACCAGAAGTTCAATGAAAAGTACAGTCATTATTACTGCAATTTGGAAATGAGGACATGATATAAGTTGATACCATTGGAGTAGGGAATGATAGACTCATATGGGGGTACAGTTTATTCCAATGAAGTGACTGATTATCTAAAAAGATATGGGAACTAAGTTATATCTTAGTATAGTATTCCACCCTTGTAGGGATGGATAAAGTGAGAGAAATATACCAACACAAAGAGATATGCTCAGAGCATGTATGATTGATTTCAGTGGCAATTGAGATACGTATATACGTTAATAGAATTCCAGAATGATCACAGTTATATTTGAGTATTAGCATGTCAGAGTAGCAGATGATGTATGATGGGAAGTGTAGAACTCCTATTTGTTGCGATGAGGTCGATCAGAATAAATGGATTGAGCAGACGATCGAATGTAAAGATAGTGTAACAGATATATGAGCAGCTTAGGGCTGCACAAGATAAGCAGGACTAAGAAGGGATTATTAGTAGAGCTTTAAATCGGAAGCTATGTGTTGTTAAAAGCATCATCGTGGATGTGGGTGATCAAACTTAGAAAGAAAAGTAAGCTAGGGCAGTAGTTATTGGTCCGTTCAGAATTATTGCAAGGGTAGGGAGAGTAGTATACATACTAGAATTTCTAGTAAAGATGTTTCAGATTCATAATATGTATGATTACCTTTATAAGTATGTAACAGATGTGTCAGTAGTTATCCCTCTACGGGACGAGATAAGAGATAAGAAATTCAGTTGTATAGAATAGTCGGTGGCTGTATTTTAGAGAAAAGTTGAGAGTTGTGTAGTAAACAGATGAGATAGTAAAGATATAGTAGAGACACGAGAAAGGTTTAGATTACACTTTGGTGTAAATATGCTATGTTGTGAATGTGATACTTGATTTATGCTCAGTATGCAGTAAACCTTCTACTTTGGTAGCAGATAGAGTTGCTGTAGCATTCAGAGACGTAGAGATGTAAGACTACCGCTAGTGCGCTATGGTAGAGTTGTAACGCCCCAAAGTTTGTAAGTTTCTAGATATGAGTTTATATCAAGTAATGTGTTAAGTGTTTTGTATGTTTAGCGAGTTGCCATTATGTGAATATGTGAATTATGATTGTGTAGCAATAAATTCAGGAAAGTTTAGAAGTGCAGGGACCAATTGTGCCAATTAGTGAACGTGCCTTATATTTATGGTCTTATATTTGACCATTGAGGTCAAAACCACATGAACCAAGAACACTATCACGTACACACACTTTCTCTCTATTTTGGACTTTGATTTCAAGCTTAGAAGTGAAGATTATCATTTGAAATTGAGTTCATAGTGCTCCTATAACAAGAGGTATGTGTTCTTGATGATTTAAAGTGAGGTTTTTGTCAAGAAATGGGTTCATGGGTTGAATCCATGTTTTGTAGTTTGATTCTTGTATTTTAGTGTTGTTTCGTGTCATGGTTAATGCAAGAATATTAGTAGTAATGATATAGAACTAGTTAGTATAGTTGAATCTGTGTTTAACCAAGTTTTGAGTGTTAAAAGTGAAGATTCGGCTGCTGTTTTCAAACAGAGCATGAAGTTTACTGTGCCGACTGTCCCTACGGCCGTAGGGATTATTCCCTGCGGGCGTAGGAATATGTTTAGGGGTTTTTGGTTGTTTTGGTTCCTGCGGCCGTAGGAAAGGTTCTCTGCGGCCGTAGGAAGGTGTTTTAGAGTTTTTGGTGATTTTGTCTCCTGCGGGCGTAGGGTATTTCCTCTGTGGCCGTAGGAGGTAGTTTTCAGTTAAACTTTTGCTAGTCAAACAGATTCTTTGCAGCAGCACTTAGAAGTTAATGAGGTACTTGTTTATTGCTTGTAGGCAATAAGAGACTGCCACCTTTGTCATAGAAGTGTATTATTAACTGCTGCTAAGGTGAGTGTACTTACCTTTAATCAGATTAGCATACATATGTGCTTTAAGTGAACATTATATCAATTGTATGTTTGATATGTGATTTGATTAAGTAAAGGTTCAGTAACACTATGTTGTAATATTGAGTATATTCAGTATGCATATATGCACAAGGTGAATAGTATGATATATGTGTTATGATACGTTTATGTAATGAGTTAAGATTATTGTTTAAAGGTACGGTAGCACCCAGTTATAGCATTACAGACAGAGATGGGGTATATTGAGATCCTTATACCCAAGTAAAGTGTCAGGGGTTGGATTACACCGAGGTGAGGTTCTATTCCTGGACCAGTTAACAGTTTGAACAATTTTGCAGGTATTCAGCTTGGATGTGAGACATCCTGGAAAAGAGTTCATTTAAGCTATATATGTTTATATTCAGTTCAGTTAGTATGTTCACTAAGCAAAAGCTTACGTTTTAGTATGTTGTGCATGCAGGTAACCAGATTCCAGCGAGGGTAAGCCCCCAGTGCTTTGAAGAGTTGGATAGCTCCAAGCTTTTGAAAAAAGTACTTTTAACACTACTTTTTATGAAACTGTTAGCACTAAAGTGATGTAAGCTTGTTTTTCGTAAACTCTGATGTTTTAGAGTGCTAATCAGTAGCAAACGAATTTTTAAAAGCTATTTTAGAATAGTGTTGTTACATTTACTTTATAACGGCTTCTACCAATCAGTGGTTTACTCACAAAGTGTCCCGGTTTTGATGGTGAAAACATTTCTATATGGAAAAAAATAGAGTTATCTTGTTTTTCTCCTCTCTTGATGTTCAAATGTTGGAGATTATCACCAATGGTCCATTTGTCCCATCCTCTGTCCTTGGCGCTTCTGATGTAACAGAAGATGAACTTATTGTTCTTGTTTTTCTCCTCTTTTGATGTTCAAATGTTGGAGATTATCACTAATGGTCCATTTGTCCCATCCTCTGTCCTTGGCGCTTCTGATGCTACAGAAGATGAACCTATTGTTCTTGGCAGACTTGTAAAGTAATCCACTCTCCCAATTGTCTGATAAAGACAAAAGACTAGTTAATCTTGATGTCAAAGCAAGATCTGCTCTAGTTTGCGATCTTCCAAATAAAGTCTACCATCAGGTCAAGAACTGTGAGCCAGCCAAAGAGATGATGGATACTCTCATTGTCGCCTGGTGCTTATGAAGGTATTAAGAAAGTGAAGGAGAACAAAAAGTTTCTCCTCAACCGTGAGTATGAACTCGCCGATTATGGGATAAAAGCTTCAATAAATGATTTCGAAGAAATCAAATATGAGAATGACAAATAAATCGAAATCGATGCTTATTCCTTTGGCTTCCTCTGGTGGCCGAAAATTGAAGATGGTTTTATCAATTTTATCCGTTGCAAATTATCTTGATTTTACCTGTTTACTTTGCAGATTTATGTTTAAGTGTTCATGATTATGGATGTTTTTGAAATCAGAGACTTTTGTTATTTTGATTTTGGTTTTGATTATGAAAGTTACTTAATGTTAGGGTTTGGGAATCATCCAAGGAATTTTTGTTTGGTTGAGGAATATAGTAAAGGATGGGTGTTTGGTAGCGGAGGGAGTTAGTAGAATAGGATAGTAGTAAGAGGAATATGGTGGGAAGGAAGTAAGAGATTCATAGTCTAGCGGCCAAAGAAGGGAGGGAGGGAGGGAGGGAGAGAGAGACATGATTCCGTTCACTTTTAGAAAATTTATTTTTTTTAGAACTTTTTATCTAGAAAACTAAAAATTATAAAACTTATTCAATTACACATTTTCAAAAAAAAAAACAGATAACTCTCACATTTTTCTAATCTCACCTTTTTTTCTAATTTTTTCAAACTCCCCTACTTTTTTAAGAAAATGTTTTAACCAAACATAATTTTTATTTTTTCTAAAAAAAATAAAAACTCCACCCTTTCAGCTAAATATGTTTTTCATTTTTCTTAAAAAATAAAAACTCCACAATTTTTCACAAAAAAATAGAAAACAAAATAAAGAAGAATTTTCTCCTACTAAACGCAACCTATACATTTCACGATGGTTGGAATATGCGGTGGTCAAAATTTTGTAGCGGTTTCCGAAGATTTTGCGGTGGTTGAAATTTGTGGTTGTTCGGCGAATCCATGGTAAAAGCCGCCTGTGGTAGACAGAGGTAAGAGAAAGAGACTGCAGTAACCAGTACGAGAGGGAATAGATAGACAGAGAGATAGATGAAATAAGAGATATATAAAGCACGGGTGGTGATGTGAGAGTGAAAGGAAAAAGGAGATGAAATAAATTTTTTATTTTTATAAAATTTAAATTATTAAATCAGTTATTAAGTTTTAAAATAAAATAAAATAAATAAAATAAGGAAAATGGTATATTGGTCTTTTTTTGAAAAGTGGTATTTTTGGCCTTTTAAGTTTGTCTAGAAGCCAATAACGCAAGAGATTTGAGAACTTTGAATTCAAACCTGTGTTAAAGATTGAAACCGTAAAAATCATCAAACCTCAAGAACCAAAAATATAATTTACTTAAAATCTATAATTAGGGTGACAACAGATTATTAGTTCATATATTTTTCATGCCAATGTATTTGAATATATTTAACAAATAACAATCGATTAAAATCATTTTGAACATGAAAAAGACCTTAAACAAACGAAGGTGAAACCACAATTTTGAATCAAAACTAGTTTTAACCCAGTTAAATTTTTATCCAAATTTTATGTCAAACTTGAAACGGAATTACGACTAATTATTTTTTAAAAGGTAAAGAATAAAACTATAAAAGTATTGTTTTTATTTATTAAAATTGGATTTAAAAAGTTACATTTAAAAGATTTAATAAGTTAACAGGAAATTGTAAGTTTATATATTCATAACTTTTGGTTTAAAAACTATGGTTTATGGTTTTTTAAAATGACGTTTCTAAAGTTATTTTAGGAAAGAATAAAAGGTTAAATAAAAGGTTTCTATATATATACATAACTTTTATGAAATTATTGTCTGGAAAATAATGAGTGCACTTACGTATCATTTAAATAAAGAATATTTTATTTATTTTAGTATATGTGCCTATAACAATATTTAGCTTAGAGGTTAAAGTGAACCATATAGGCATATACTAGTTTGGCCAATCCGTGGAGGCTTCTGATGGGTGATTTAATTTTTACCCATAAATGTGTAGTAGTTTGGCTATATATAAGTACACACCGTATATATGTTTTGACTTTTGATGCAAGCAAAATCGTGAAGTTTTGTAAATAAAATAAAAAAACATGGATACCAATAAAATCAATAATTAAATATTAAGATAAACAATATCCACAGGATAAAAACCTTGAACTTTTCTAGATTGAAATTAGGGTTGTAAATAGAGACGTAAACGAGCTAAGTTACTCGCGAGCTATTCCAGCTCAAATCGTTAAAAGCTCGAAACAAGTCGAGCCTTGAGCTCGCATCTAGATTAAAGCTCATGTAATAAACGAGCCGAACTCGAGCTTCAAAGAGTGGGCTCATTTACGCTCACGAGCCTAAACGAGCTCCATATATAATATAATTTATAATTTATATGTTTCATTATAAATATTAACATATAATATTTTAATAAAAATATCATAACAATATCCGAGCCTAATTATCGTGAGCTCTAAATGAGCGGAGCTCGAGCTTAAAAAAGCGTAAACGAGTCCGGTTCAATAAATGTCTTACTCGGCTCAGCTTGGCTCGTTTACATCCTAGTTGTAAATGAACCGAACGAACACAAACAAGGCTTGGTCATATTCATTCATTTAACTTTTGTCGAATAAATAAACGAACACAAATGGGTAAAAGAACGGATTTTCATGTTCATTTTCTTAATTTAGCTTTAGCCGAACAAATAAACGAACACAACCAATAAACGAATAAAATTTTGTGTTCTACTGTTTAAGAGATTTGTTAATTTATGTACATTTTTGTTCGTTCATTTAAATGATATACAAACTTAAATGAAGTAACACACACTATAAGAGCAAACGGAATATCTCTCGGTATGCTGAGTTGGACATGGTTTACCGAGAACTACACCACCCCGTCTTTCTCGGTACCTATGTGAATCATGCTTTCTCGGTGGATGGATGCCGAGGGTGAGAGTTGAGAGAGAGGTGAGAGAAAGAGAGAAAAGGAGGAGAGAGGAGAGAGAAAATAGGAGATAGAGTATTTTTTAAAATAGAAAAATCTTTAAGCGTTGAAGCATGGGTAGTACGGGATTTAAGCATAGCTGAAGCATAGATGATGTGGCGGTGATGTGTCACGAAGCATTGGGATGTTTAAGCATGGGTACTCCCCATGCTCTAATGCAAATCCAACATTATTAAACACAAATAAACAACGAGAACCAATCTTGACCGTCAAATTCCCTCTCATTCAGTTCCATACTCTATCCCATGAATTTACCCCACACACCTTGTCACACTCT
Organism: Pulicaria dysenterica; assembly: GCA_947179395.2. NCBI lineage: Eukaryota > Viridiplantae > Streptophyta > Magnoliopsida > Asterales > Asteraceae > Pulicaria > Pulicaria dysenterica. The sequence goes on from OX359289.1 coordinate 100,343,803, forward strand.
ATCCCTTCATGTTCTCCATCCATAAATTCCACTTACCAAACGAATACCTAAGATTGTTTCTCACAATAATAATGGTTCTCAAATGAACATAAACAAACGGATAACCGAACGTTTATGAAAATAAATGAACGAACGAAAGCTTTGTTCGTGTTCGTTCGTTTAATTAAATGAACAGAAAATCTTGTTCATGTTCGTTTGTTTATTAAACAAACGATCATAAACGAACTTACTGCCACACGATTTCACCACCATCTGGTTCATTTACAGCCCTAAATGAAATACTTGGGGGTGATTGACTTAGCTTAATACATATACATGGAAATAAGAAAAATCATAAAGAGAACCTAGATTATACATATTGTTCAAAAAGTTGCATAATTTGCATTCTTGACACCGCCTCTACAATAAGGACTCCCCATTTCAATGCCACAAATTACAAACATATTTCAGATAGTATCTGCAAAACTATAAAGTTAGTGCATCAAAATGCACCAAAAACCTATACATATGATAAAGGAATACAGAAAGCAAAGACACGCGAAAGAAAACCGACAAGATGAAACTAGGAGAAAGAGAAGTAAAAAATTTAACTCTTGAGGATTGTTTCGAGTGCTTCGAAGAACAATGGGGCCATTTCAGGATTTGGAGTTTTGATGGCACATTTAAGTCCAGGAACACCAACAACTGCAGTAAGTTCAATCAAGAAAGGGATATCTCGTGGGATTTTGGCGGATAGATATAAGACATCCTGGTTGGCGTTCTTACGTTTGGCAATAAAGAACATGTTTGAAGAAGATAATACTTCTATTGTTGAATCAACATTGTTTATCACAATGCCTGGAATGTCTTTTGAGACCTCGTTGGAATCGGGTAATGACTTCCATGTCTGCAATCACAGTTACAAATACCTCAGATTTTAATTTTCATAATCATGGCCTTCTCTAGCACTGTTTAGAGTTTGGGTTTATTTAGAAATGAGAGATGATATTTCCACTTATAAAGTTGATTCATCCTCTACAAACTCATGCTTCACTAACTTGTAACATAGCTTCAAAGGTGTTGTATCTTTATTGGATGAATCAAATTTATAAGTGGAAGAATCAACTCCCATTTAGAAATAGGTACTTCTTAGAGGTGGCAGTCACATGTGCAAGGGTCCTTTCAGATTATGTTTGATCTCTAATGGGTCAAGTGATTAGATTTTTTCTAAAGGGTTTAAAAGTGCATGGGGTTGAAGGTCTCCTGAAGTGGATTTTGTACACAAAAACCTCCTAAAACATCTTAAAAGACTTCTATCTTTATTGAAGTAATAGAATTTTTGGTAACATATTTTACGTACTACTTTAATTGTATAACCAAAGTAGTATGGATAAAAAGTTTAACCCGTTTTACCACATTCAGTTATTACATGTTTTGACCCTTAGCCAACCCACATATCCGATCATTTTGCAATCTCTAGTAATTCTATGTTATAGTAGACAATTGACTCCTAACACTTGCATTAAACTACAGTTGAAGTGTGTTGCAATTTTCCTGGATTTGTTTCGAGTTTTCAGTAGTACAAAACTAGAAGAAAGAAGTACCCGTTTGTGATTTAAAAAGAAGAGGTATATATATTTTTTTCTTTTTTTAACCTTTGAGGCGAACCTAATTTATAACACAAAACTTGATGTGTTACACATAGAAGTTGTCAAAAAGGAAGAACCAATTGTCAAAACAAAGTACTTTTGGACAGATAGTAGTCATTTTTGCACTTGGCATTTTAGCAAGGAAGGCATAGGGCATTTGCAACAGAAAGCCAGGCATACTAGTTCAAAGGTGATCACTCACAAATATATTGAAGTTAAAAAAAGATATTTAATCTCCAAAGTTACCTTCAGGCTTCGGCCCTCTATATGCGCTTGTTGACAAACAAAATATGTTTCTAAAAGAAGACAAAAATATATATTACCTCAAGGAAGGTGGTACGTTCCATTCTCCCATCCTCTGTAAACAACACGAGCAATGAGATTCTATCATTGAAGTACCACACAGGCTGTTGATTGTTCTTCACAGCAACCTGCAAAAGCGAGTTTGGGGGGCCTGGTGCTATATTTTGAAACAGAACCATGGGAAGAAGGGTCCTTTCTGATGTTCCTGGTTGCACTTGTGGGACCTGATGGAACACACGCAGATACATCTAAGTTGGTTCATTAATATTAAGATTAGATGGACATAGAGAGGTGTTGCCGTTAAATAATAGGCACCTGGAGTGGGCCACCAGCAGCAAGACCAAATGTATTCTTATTGAACTGAATCATAAATCCATCGAGAGGAATTTGTGTGTTGTTCTCAAACATTAAGCTGTAAAATATCTGACCATCTCTCCGTATCATTTGAGCACTGATTTCCAGACCTTGTCCTGTTGCAGCTGGTAATAAAACAGGCAGTGGAGGCCTGCAATATAAGTGTTGGTGAACTCATAAGAAACGACATGTGGTACAGTGGTAGGGCTGTTTGTGGTGCGGTTAACCTCAAAAACTATGAGAAACCTCAAACCCATGTCCCTAACCTAATTTAGGGGCTTATTTGACTAAATAAAGTACATAAAGAATGATGGCAGTTTCAGTAATTCAACACTAGGAAAATGAATGTCAGTCTAAGCTGTAGATATAAACTTACCCTGCTTGCTTTACAGGCTGATCAACGGATACAATGGCATTATCTCCACCAGCATCGCCGTCAAGACCCATAAGATCAAGTAAATCTGGCACAGGGGCAGCAGGTGGTTGTTTTGCAGCAGCATATGGTGGTTGTTGTGGTGGTGATGCACCATTATCAGCAACATGTGCATCAGAATACCCTCCTTCACTTCCCTCAGGAAATTCTTCTTCTTCTGTTTTTTGTAAGGTCCTGACACGGGTTACAAAAGTTTCGGGGGGTTTGTGGTACACGGAGGACAAAGTAGCAATGTTGGCAAGCAGTTCATCAAGGAGGGATGAATCAAACTGGTTTGAGTCATCACTTATCACCGGCTTCTCAGCTAACACAACATCTTTTGCAGCCTGATATAAATTAGATAAATAATTAATAAACCACCTCAGGATCTGACAAAAAAAAGATACTCAAAATGCGCCAATAGTTTGAGGTAATCATGAAGTGAACTTGGCATACAAACCTCGGGATCTGTTGAAAGAAGACGCCAATATATATATGCACGATCTCGCAGATCTGGATTGTCAGTCTCCACAGTGGCGTTATTCAAAACAACCTACAAAACAACGATTATATCTTGAAACCAGATGTATGCAAATTGCAATACAGAAAATATTGGAAAATTCAAATGGATGCTCAGTATTAAATATATCACTCACTTCAAAAAGTCATACAATATAACAGAAAAGAATACCTGAATCATTTGTTGGGGTCCTTCTGTTGGCTTCTTAAGGAAAAGTTTGACTGTTGCAGTCAACAACTGCAACTGGACTTGTGCAGGTTCTTCAGGGAAACTCTCGAGAAAGCTTTCAAGAAGTTCATCAGCGTTATCAATTCTTTCTGCATATTCACCAATTATCCAAATCATCGATGCCTGTGAAAGAAACAAAAATGTTATTTTAATCCTACTAACTTGGCAGAACAAATAGAAGACAGAACTCATTAATAGTACCTTAGCCTCAGGCTCGTCTAACGTGTCCAAACTCTCACAAAGTGTGGCAATGATAGATTCATAGCTGAAAAGAAAGAAGATACGAATACAAGTTAAAGTTTTTTAATAGAATACAACAAAAGAGCTTCAGAATCTTACGTGTTGGGATATCTTCGGAAAATATCCTTGATCACAATAATAGCTTCTTGAACAACATAGTTTACTTTAATTTTAATGAGTTCTAGAAGAACGCTAATGCAACGTTCAGCTGCTCTCTCTAATTTAATAGCACAACGCCCAATAGCACGAACAGCCTTTCTAACAAAATCGACATCTACTTCAGTAGCATATTCTTTAAACTCCAATAAAACCTGGTCTATATTTCTATCTGAAGCAAGTTTTATCATGATCTCTAACTTCTCCATCTTCACATAGATCGGATCATTGTACTTGCAAAAGAACACCTTAATTTCATGCGCAAGGATTGTAGGCCGACGTTGCACAATAAGGTTAATGTTCCTCAATGCAACATATTGTATCTCAGCTTCTGCAGAAAGTAATGTTACAAGTGGAGGAGCCATTTTCTTGCACAAATTCCGAACCACGTCAGTACTAGTGATGAGTTCCATTTGTTGAAGAATCATCTACAAAACAATATTATTATTGTTATTATTATTATCATTATTAATATCGTATTTTTATTATTATCATTATTAATATTGTTATTTTTATTATAATTCACAAAAGCGTAATAATTTATTTTAAAGTACCTTAACAGCTGAAAGAACTACAGCAGAATTTGCATGTTGTAGTCTTGGAGTAACTCGCTCTACAATATTTTCAGCTTCACGCGCATCAGCTGCCTTATATTTGGAAAGAGCATCTAGTATGAAAACTTGACCCCACCTGAATCATGTTTAAAATTCAACTTTCAGGCATATCTCAAGAAATCAAGAGGTCATCAACCAAACCACAGTATATAACTTTGGGTGACTAAAACTTTTAAAAAGGAAGGAAATTTGAGTGGTCTAGATAAAATAAAGGTGAAGTTAGATTAGTATTTAGTGAGATTTGCACTAAGATTTATAGCAAATGTTAGTAGAGGAAATTATAATTGAGAAGCAAAGCAAACTCACTCAGTGCATTCATTTAGAGCTGTGAGAAGCTTTGACAAAGTATGGGTAGTAATTTCAAAGATGGGTGTAGTGCTGTTATCTTGAATTTCAGCAAGGGCTGCAACAGCATTTGCTACTACCATAGGATTATTGTCAGATATTAGATCCTTAAGAGCATCAAGAAAACCCCTATCTTCAACTAACTCAGCATTGATGTCATAAAGTTTGGCAACACATATAGCTGCTGTTTTTCTAACATAAGGATCGTCATCCTGGTTATAAACATGATGGAATTGAACCAGAGAGGTTAGAAGAATTTAAAATCATCACATCATACTCTAAATGAAGATTCCAACAAGAAAAAAAAAAAACAACAAAAGGTGAAGATGAAAATAATATTAACCTTAAGACACCTCTGGAGGGGATCACAGAGATATTCGGTAATTTTATCAACTCGGATGCATCCCATTGTTCGAACAGCTAAAGCACGTATTAGAGGATTTGGGTCTTGTGTATCCTGTAACATTTAATTAATGCAATCCTCTTAGGAAGTAGTTTGTATTTATTCTTTTTTGTTAAGAAAACAATAAGAATAAAAAAAGGAAACCAAAGGATTTTCTCTTATACTATACTACTATATATGATCCAGAAGTATTATCACTGAGCAATAGGATAGTATGTCAATCAACTCAAACAATGCTATTCGTTTTTTTATTTCTTTTTTGTTCTTAATTGGGAAGGGGGTATACATTTGAAATCATTGATAGAACTCGTAAAACCCAACCTGTATACTATAAGCAATAATGAAGCAATCGGTTAGGCTAACATTCTAACTTTTTAGATTCAAGTATTCTATGACAGGCTCTAGTTTGGGTTTCCAATGAGCTCTCAATCTACCAAATTTTATCAAATTTGAAAATTACTTATATGTTAATCAGATAACAGCAAGCATAGAAATATTAAATTTGGCAATGTGTCGCAAGACTCATCATATCTAACACTCCCATGAACTTTAAGTGAAGTGTTTAACATGCGTTCATGGCTGTTTAACTTCTCCCCAACAATTCCCTTCGAGTAGGATTTTAATGAATATCCAACAAACACGAACAATAACGATATATATTTCACTTGAAACCAGATGGAATGGACTAAAAAGAAGACCGCCAGAAATTAGAAAATAGAATAGTAACCCCGCCCGCTAACTCAAAGGACTCCAATACATGAACAGCCTATGTCTAAGTAATCGTATGTCGAAGTAACTCAACTCTTACAGTATATTTCACTTATTAACAGCAAATTGGTTCTACTTCTTACCTTTACAAAGGTATTAACTGCAAGTATTGCCAGGTCAGGCTGACTTTTAGCATAGTTGATAAGGTACAAGTAAACAAGCTTCTTGAGCTCCAAATTTTCGGTCTGCATACAGTTTAGTACATCTGTGAAAAGTGATGAAACATCCTTCCCAACTGTCATAGCTGCAATCACCTTTTTAACTGCATCTTTTCTCTTATCCTGAATCAAAAAATAAAATAAATAAACAAAAGTTTGGGTCAAATCAATAAACTAAAGATAATCGAATAAGTGAACGAGATAATCGAATAAGCCATGGATCATGCAGTAAGTACGATGTGACACTCATGTTATGAGACTTACCCCTTTTATTTACTTAATTACATTTCTGATATTTCTTAAGTCTGTGTAAATTAAGATAGAAGAAATGGAAGGGTGCGACTTATGTCCGAAAGCCTTTTTATTATCATTTTTCACTCTTATATTCTAAACTCTAAAGGACTTTAAACAAAGCACTGTAAAAAATAGGAAAAAGTACATTAAAGATTTAAAATTCCATCCATATTCACTACTTATTAAATGCTAAGTTAAAGTATCTCTTCCTAAAGTTGATATTTGAAGCTATTTGGAGAGTTCTGTAAATTCAAATCTTGTAATCTGGGAGCATCCTAATATAGTACTAGAATTTGGAATTAAGCCAAACATATAGTTATAGCTTTATGTAATTGGGCTTAGGTTTGTTCTCTACAGCTTTGTTTTTTTAGTGTTCTTGAATAATATGAGGTAATTTTTCATATGAATCACATTGATTATTTACCAACAAAAAATTGTGAGCTTTGATTTCAATTTGATCTTCCAAACCATGAAATTTATTAGTACATACATAGAGATGTACCTAGTTTAATACACGGAGGTCTGACAAGAGTGTTCTAGTTTTGTAATGGCTTATAACTAAATGATCTTTAGTTCTCAATTTAACCTTGGCTTCCATTTGTTGTGAGAAGTCACCATTGCATAAAAAAATTGAATAGTTTGAGCACTGTACTCTAAAAGAATTATCTACTGTACCAGTTATCTAAACAAAGCAATGTATATTTTAAGAATAGTAGCATAGTTTGCATCTAAATCTACTAACTATAAGTCTATAATGCTAACCATCTCTTTCATGAAACGTTCACGAGTTAAAGACGAACATTGCAAATGTAAGATAGTAAGCATGTGCACATGGTGCACACAAAAATTGGCTGATAACTTAACATTTGAAGATATTCCAAGGGCATACTCATATTAGAGCATTCTGTTATGAAAAAATGGCACTCAATTGCACACATAAAGGCAAAACAAATACCTTGCAATAAAAGAAAGAACACACCGAATTATGTAATTGGGCAGCTTGATGTAATCTGCTGAATCCATGGCCGAACTAGAGAGAGTCTTATGATAGGCTCATAAGTCATAATTACATAGGTCTATATCTAAAATGAATGGAATAGAGTTTATCCCATATGATGACTTGGTCTCCAAGGCTGCCTTCACCCAACATATAATTTTGGGCCTAAAAGTCCATAAGGGGCAAAATTCTTAATTCTAATTTTTGTTCCACAGGCAGAGCCTCCTAAGGAGCCCGCAAAGAGTGGCTTCCCCTTGAAACCTAGGAGGTGACTTGGCAGCAGGACTCAGGTGAGATACTTTGGCGCCATTAGACTCCCGCCACAATGGCGGCGATCTAGTCATTAAGTCCCTCCAACAACCATCAGACTCCACAATTCATATTCTGTCAAGGAATTATATTTCTATTCTATGCAAATGGAGGCTTTGAGCAGTTTCTAAGAGCATGCTAACCAAGGATCCAAATCATAACCAAAGTTCATATGGTTTTGACCTATTCGTTGTTCTCATCCCAATATCTTAGCACACAATGTGTGCTCTCAAATCACCCAAAAGTGTCAAACACACATTAAAATACAAACTAAGAGGATTTTCAAAATGCACGTATATGAGTGCACGGTATCTAGTTATTGACACCTAAGCTATTGCAAAACTAGAACACTCTTGCCTCACTTCATTTCTTTCAACATGAGTAGTATTGAAGGTCAATTCGAAATTTAAGCTCTTAATTTTTCCTAAATCGTAACTCCATACAAGAAATTACGCATATTATTAAGATCACGGAAGACCAAACCTTCCTCAACCTAATTACCTAAGTACAATTTACTTAAAACTATAACTAAATTTCCAGTTTAATTCCGAACCCTGTTAATCAATTTATGCCCCAAATCATAAAAAATGGCTCACCGATAAACTCCTAGATCTGCCACGATGACAAAAACATAAGAAATTTCAAAAATGCCCCAGATCAAAGCAAATTTTCAAATATCACGCAAAAAGATGGAATCTGTAGACACAGTTTCAAATTCGTTTATAGATCCATATATACGCATGAATCAGTGGGTGTAACAACAAAACAGAGAATATATAGAACCTTGTACTGAGAATTGAGCTCCTCCTTGAGTTCAGGGATTTCTCCTTTCTTAGTCGTAGAGAAGTATTTTGAATCGTGGCCACTCATATCTGCTGGCGATCGGAGCCGATGGCGAGCAGACGACGGTTCTCAGTTTTCAGCGGAATTGGCGAAGAAATGGCGATCTAATCAAATGAAGACAGCCAACCCGGTCGGGAGCCTGTATTTGTCAAACGGGTTTCAAGACGACCCGGTGTGATAATTCAAATTACGATGGAAACAATGTAAAATTATCTTTACTACTATATAATAATGCATTATGTTTATCTCTTTTTAAATTATTAAGACTACTTAAATTAAAGAGTCTAAATAATTATGCATAATGTACAACCTTCAAATTATTAAGACTACTTAATCTCCACATTTCTGTTTATCTAAATTAATCTCACCCACTCAATATTTAACTATTTTACTCTGCTAATTTACTTTAACTTTTTATTTATTTAAATTATACTCTTTTACTAACACATTCTCTCACACTAATACAATTATCCACCCATATCAATATAATTTTCAAAATCTTATTCACTTCTCTCTCCTTATTTTATAAATTTAAATCTTTTTTCTTATTTTAATGTTTTTAAGAATTTATTTTTAAAATTAATAAAATAGTTGATACAAATATAAGAAAATTTGAAAAACTGAACATGTTGGTGATAACTTTTTTTGTGATATTGAATCGTGCGAATAATATACTATTACATTTTTGAAAACTACATGTTAGAAAACGGAAACTATTGCCGCCGCAGCATTGCGCAGGTGCACTGCTAGTAATAAATAACGTGTGTGAAAAATATAGTTCTAAAATTTTAAAATATAATTACCGGTGATCAGTTTATAATCACATGTGAATTACGAAAATACTTCTCTCGTCTAAAATTTTAAAATGCAATCTGTACTATTAATATCATTGATCCAAAAGCTAAAATTAGTCCCTCAGAACTATGACTTAAACGTAGATTAAATTAAACATCCTTCATTAAATATAATTGTTTGTTTATTTTAAAGAAAATACTTGATCCTTTAAAGCAGGTAAGAGCATATGTGACTATCGTGGTAAAAAAAGATGGATGAAAGGGAGGGAGGGTGGTGAATGGGTGTTGTTTAGAGACTATCTAGGGTTTATGTTTGTGGATCTTCTTTGTTTAGTTTGATTTCAATTATGGTTCTTGTTTGCACGCTCAAGTTTGATTTAAGTTTTTGTTTATATGTGCAATTCAGTTAGGGTTCAACATTAAAAGATCGATTTTATTAGTGGTGGTCATGGTGTTTTATAATTAGAGTTGAATGTGCGGTTTCGGTTTTATATAGTATGTGATATTTTAATGTGTTCAAAAAATTTAGAGTAGGGTAATTCGTGTTTGCAAATCTTCTTTTTTGAATACCCAGATGTCCTTTTGATCTGCAATTATCCTATGCAAAGCTACTTGATATTAAGCATTTAACTAAAAAGTAGGTTAGAAAATCCTGGTTATGAACAGAAAAATAGATGCAAATTGAGGGTTACATTTTGTATGTATTTATAATGAACTAAAATAACACGTAATATGAATTTATTATATTTGTGGATTTTTGAAGTAACTCGTATAAACAAAATATATTAATTGAAACCAGTATCTTTTAAAATAGATAATTTCCAAAAACAACATAGTTTGTGAACACGTATAGCTTCCAAATAACACAGTTTTCAATATAGTATATATAAAAATTGATATATGTTATATATTGCATCTAAATTGCATAGTTTATACACATTGCACATTTGCATTAATGTGTGTGTGTGTATATATATATATATATATATATATATATATATATATATATATATATATATATATACTAGCATCGTACCCGCGTAATGTTGCGCGACAAATAGTTTGCTATTTTACAACATATCTTTTTAAAAAATGTAATGATATGTTATTCGCACAATTCAATGTCACGAAAAAGCTTTCAACAACATGTCCGTTATTTTCAATGTTTTTTATATTTTTATTAACTATTTTATTAATTTTAAAAATAAATTCTAAAAAACACTAGAAAAAAGTTTATATTTATGAAATAAGGAGAGATAAGTTAATAAGATTTTGGAAATTATGTTGATACGAGTAGATAATTGTGTTTGTGTGAGAGAGTGTGTTAGTGGGAGAGTATATATTAAATGAATAAAAAGTTGAAGTAAATTAGGAAAGTGAAATGGTTAAAAGATTGAGTGGATGAGATTGATTTAGATAAAAAGATAGGCGGAGATACATTGTTGATTGAATTTTAAGAAGTTTTAAGAATAAGAGGAGAGAGATTGTTGTATGGTTTATATAGTAATATAGATAACGTGATATTTTTTTCTTGGCTAAAATAGAGGATCCAATTAGCTTCTGGAGATCGGGTTCTCACTTCCAGTCCAAGTGGGAATTCTTCTAAGAATCATATGCAACTCTAACACAGATCTATATTCGATAATGACAACAAGAGGAGAAAGAGAGTGTGTATGTGAGAGATAAACTCCAATTCACACGGTAGAGACGTAGAGATGCCTTTAAATTTGTTGTAGAAGTCGTTATATTATGATAATATTGGTATTTTTCTCACCAGAAACACTATTAAGGAAGAGAGATAGAAAGAGTGGCAAGAGAGAGGATACATGTTCGAGTGAGAGTCCGAGAGATTTTTATCTTTTTATTCACATTACAAAGCTATTTAATATTATAAATTGATTTAAAATAAAACAAAGGATTAGAGTTACTAAACACCTACAATATTTTTCCAATATTCTATCATGTTATATAAAGTTTTTTTACACATCCGTTTATTAAACTTACAAAAAACTTGTTATTAAACCAATTCTATTGATTTTGACCTGGTAAGTCACATGTTTTTCCCATTTTCTCCACCTTAAACACTTACGAAAAATGGAGACTTTAAACTCAAAATTCTCCATGAATTATATATATGGAAAGGTAATCAAGTTGTGTATAAAATAATTAAAAAACCGACTAAAAACAAGTCAAATAATCAAAGAACCTTAACGGTGTTGAATAGATTCGGTTTATGACATACCCGACTTTATTTAGTGATTTCTTAGCCTACTGTACTTGATGAAAGGTAAATAAAATTACCTACATTAATCTATAAAAAAGAATTATGTAAAAAGGATAGAATACTTAAGCACAAAAATCGTTTTTTACTGCCCAGTTTTTGGAAGAAAAAATCAATAAGTTTTGCGACACTTTAAACTCGAAATCTCCATGAATACTTGATGAAAAGTTATGATTTTTGAGCCTTTTACAAGGAAATCGAGTTGTACGTAAAATAATAATATAAAAGAAATACTAAAAATCTATATCTATATCTATATCTATACTACTTTATAATGCATTTAAACCTTTTTACTTAATCTCTTAAAATTAAGTGTTTTGAAATTACTTTTATACCCTTTGAAATTGCTTAATCGCATGCATGCATATCAAACACAAAAGTCAACCAATGAAAACTGAAAACAAATGAGCTGGAAACTTTATAGTCCACTAAATTAGCTGGAAACATTAAATAGACGAGTAACACACATAATTAACACACACGTGGACATAAAATTGATTCAAATACCATATATAATAGGGGTGTGCACGGTTCGGTTTGGTTCGGTTTTGGGGTAAAACCGAAACCAAACCGAAAATTTCGGTTTTTGGAAAAGCCAAAACCAAAACCATTCGGTTTTTCGGTTTTCGGTTTTATGTTCGGTTTTTGGCTCGGTTTTCGGTTTTTGGCTCGGTTTTTAGTTTTTTTTTTTTTTTTTTTTTTTTGAAATAGGCTGCTGCAAATCATTAACTCATTAACTTAGGCTGCTCATAGTCTCCTGTTTGGACTGCTACAAAACACAATATAGAATGATATATACAAGATTTTATCCGAAAACATTGAAACAAAATAATTAATAAAGTGTCCAACATGAAACACATTTAACCCATCATAGAAATGTGTTGAACACATGAAGAGTTGAAAACATATATAACAAAGTTTGATACTTAGTTGCCTTAAAAGTTAAAAATAAATTTAAGTAAGTGTAATGGTTCGGTTCGGTTCGGTTTTTTATGTTCGGTTTTTAAGTTCGGTTCGGTTCGGTTTTTGTGGGCGGTTTTAGAAGCAGGAACCGAACCAAACCGAAATTTTCGGTTTTTAAAATATTGAAAACCAAAACCATTGGTTTGGTTTTTTCGGTTTGGTTTTTTCGGTTTTTTCGGTTTTGGTTCGGTTTTCGGTTTTTATGCTCACCCCTAATATATAATATCCTTGTGCTGGAAACATTGTAGTGAACAAAAATACATGAATAAATCTTAAACCAAAACACACAGGTCAACCCTCATAACTATAGAAACAAGCTACATTATTACAGAAAAATTAAACTGAAAATTAAGCTGATTCCAATACCATAAATAATATCCTTGTGCTGGAAACTTGATATGATTACATGCTGGAAATTGACATATTCTGCAGAAATCAAAACAGATTGCACAAAACAGGAAATGATGATTTCAAAACAAGAAATAATTCTACAGTAACTACTATATATACTACTAAGGTCCAATGTGCAATTCATTTTACACAAACTTCTCTGCCCAAATTCTGTAACTTCCAGCACGTACCATGAACACTGAAATGATACTTGATGTTGTCAACCAAGATGAGGTATATTTTATATTATATAATTTTTTAATGTTGCTGATTTCTTAAATATCTATGAAACTTTAAACACTAACCGTAATGATGATTTGCAGCATGAGATTTGGGGCTTAGACATCATTCCAATCAGCACCATAACTCCTCCAGCTATGAACATTGCAATGAAATCTCCAATGGATGTCGATTCGCTCAACCAAATAGAGGTAAATGTTGCAATATAAATATATTTCAGTATGTGGTGGTCGCAAGGAATAATAACAGAAAATTGTAGTAAAATAATAAAAAATAGTTATGGTCTTAACACAAATATATAAGAAATCAGTAAGTGTAAATTGAACCAGGACATATCTAAGTGTAGCTACGTACAAACATCCTTCTCCATGTATAAAGAACACAAGTAAACAAATAGTTCTAGAAAAAGTAGCAGCATCAGAAATACCAATACCTGACTAGCTCATAAGTAGAGGAATTTGATGAATCATAATAGAACCCTACCCTAACAGGGTCTCCTAATACAACATATTTGCCTCTGGAAATTTTCAAAGAAATAAAAACAACCCATGTAACTTTTATTCAAAAATTGAAATTAAATTAATCAATCTTGAAAAAGGTGTCATCTTTTTCATTAATAATTGCTTTACCTGTGTTCTAACTATATTTCTTACTAGACCCTGACCATTTGGTCCAAAAGAGTAAAAGGGCCATTCTCAAAAAATGCTCCAACACCCAGTGATGAACATTCACGCCCTACAAGATAATTGACAAGTAAATTGCTTAAGATTGGAAAGATTACGAAAAAGTTATCCAAATTTTCATTAAAACCAAAGCTTTTTTTTAGATCATTCTAGAAAAGGGTTTCCTTTTTACCTCCATTTAACCAAAGAACCAATGGCTTTGAAACTGGATCAACCTCAGCTTCAACAAAATAGTAAAAAGGGCTCTTTTTTCTTGGCATCTAATTTGACATAACCGTTAAACTGTTGATGTAATTGTAAAAAAGGGCTCTTTTCATGAAAATTTGCTTTTGGTCCCTCTTTTGTTGGTTTCTAAAAGTACTTATGGATCAACCAGTTCAAAGAAATGAAAAGGACAATTTATACTATTTAATTTGTTTTTTTTTTTTTTGTTTTAGGCTTAGTACAAACAAGAGTATGTTCCACACTAAAAGTGGCTTTACACATAGACAGGTTAAGTTTTAGTAAGTTATATTGGTATCACTTAAACTCATATTAAGTTTTATGCAATATGTATGTGTATACAAAGTCATAAATAACCATGTATCAATGTATGCAATATTTATGCAATATATATATATATATATATATATATATATTATTGCTGTTTGTTTTTAATTTGTTTAAAGGGTTGTTTGTTTGCAATCTCTCCAGATGTTTGTGGTTGTTTATTAAAAAAGTTCACAATATCTCATCATAATATGATACAAGAATATCTTTGGAGCTTGGAAATTGAAAAATATCACTTCTACTATTGTAAGCCATTAGTTACAAGATTGGGTATCTAATTTTGCATGAGTTCAGTTATGAATTAGAAGTTATAATGAGGGCTCACTTACCATTGAGCAACTTAGCCTCAGGAAGGTGAGAATGTGTAATACAAGCCCACCAAGGTATAATGGAGCTTCTAAACAACACAAGATCTTGATTTGTTGCTGCTTCTGAATATAATTTAAGAAACTTTCTCCTCTTTGCTTCTGCAAAAACCCAAAGCACAATGACTCAAGAAATCAAATGTACAGATAAATTATATTTGTTCACAAAAAATAAAAAGAATACATAAAAATAAATCCAAGACCACTTCATCTATCAAAACCACTCAAAAGGTTCAATTTTTAAAATATAAAAAGGATTCATAAAATAAATATTCTAGAACAGTGTCACCCACTTCATATACCACAAAATCAAGCAAAAGAACCCAATTTCTATGATCAAATTGATTCCAAATCAGAAAGATGTGCCAAGAAGTTGATAAAAAAGAGCAACATCTTTTGATAATTTGATTTCTGGATAAAAAATATGAGCCACTCCATACATATAGCAAAACATACTACTTATTCACCGAACAACAAAGGAAAGAAAACGAAACTATTTTTTTTATTTTCGTTCCTGAAAATCAAAAACTCATCGCACCAAAAAAAAAATCTAAATCGTCTATATCTGATTCAAGAAATCACAGAACACTCACTCACAAAAAATGAGATCATTGTAATTCCCTAAATTATTAAAATGCACAAGAACCTTCATTTTCCACTAAGTGATTGCTTAGGACCTTAGCGACAACCAAACTGATTAAAAACTTACAGCTATGATGAGTTTAAGAGAAAACTCTCAAGAATTGCAACAAACATTATATGTGAAAACTAAATGATCCGTGATTTTGTGAAAATATAGGAATGTAACTCGGTGTATATCGATAGAATCCAACAGATACATAGAAATCTAGAATGTAACTAAATTGATCTGTAATTAAACATAATATGTGATGTAAAATAAAAAATCAACTTTGAATTAGAAGAAACTTGAAGCTTTTCTTGGGTTGAATCAGATCCGAAACCCCAAATTATAGCATGTTAACCGTTAACACATGAAATGAAGTAGGATTATGTAATAAAAAAAGTGATATGTAGTATCATAATTGATTGAAAAACAAATAATGAACCGTAATATGTATGTATCTGTTGAGGAAAAATCAGAAACACAGTAATATGTAATCGATCGAGGAAAAATAATGAACCGTGGACTGTGGAGTACGGCTGTAGAAAACAATTCGACTGTTCGAGTGCTAGCCAGACTGCCGAAGTGTCTCGATCGTGGCCGTTCGACGGTTCTTCGGAAGTGGGATAGCAGCCAAAAGTCAGTCCAAGCCTCGATCGTGAAGAGTGCCACCGCCGTCCGTGTTCAGCGGTTTGTGGAGCGGTGGAGAACCGTAGAGGGGCGGCTTAACTCTTAGAGGGCAATTAGGTTTAGGGCAAACCGATAAATACCTACATGTTCAATTTTGGGGTAAAACACAAAACTTAAAACTTATGTTTCAAATGATATTCATTTATTTTTTATAATAACATATAGACTAGCTAAGTGATCCGTGTATCAACACGGGATGATATTAGTCAATTTTAAATTTATATAGTTTTAAATAGTATTAAGACGTAAAGTAAAAATAATTAAAAAACACAAATATGAATATAAAATCTCGTAAGAAATGAATAATCAATACAGAATTTTGAAATTCATACATAAGATTATCATTAGATTTTCTTTAAAACATATTTATAAACAACATTCATAGTTTTATTAGTAGAGTTTCTCTAATCATCGCAAATTAAAACTTTTAACCCCTCTTTACTCTTCACTCAAGAAACCGTCACATATAACTAAGGATGAGCTTTTTGACCGAAAAAACGAACCGGAATATTCGGTCCGGTTATCGGTTCTCCTAAAATCTCATTTTTGGTTTTCGGCTCTTTCGGTTCCGGTTCCATCAGTTATCGGGTAATTCGGTCTTAAAACCCGGAACCGATTGGTTTTTGATTTTGTATTTTTCATATGGTTGGCTATGAACTATTATTGTTGGTGATATGGTTGGTTATTGAACTATTATTGTTGGTGATATAGTTAATGATTATTGTTGATGATATAGTTTGTTATTGAACTATTATTGTTGCTTAAATGGTTAATAGTTATTGTTTGAAATCACGAAATCAACGAACTTTTATTTATTGATCATATATTAGTGTTAAAGATGCATTCATGTTCAATTGTGATCTTAAGTATTTTTACTTTTTTAGCTTAACTTGAATCCGTTTAGTTGTCAATTTTTACGATAAATATAACCTTATATTAAATCTAACTTATTATTTGATTATTAGTAAACATTTACAGGTAAAAACAACTAATACAAACATATCATAATTGTCTTTAATAGCAAAAATATTTATCGGTTATCGGTTCTTTCGGTTCCTACGCTTGAAACCTGTTTCATAATAAATTTTCGGTTATTTTCGGTTTTTCCGGTTCTATACCCGAAATAACCGGTTAATAACCGGAATATTAACCGGAACCGGTTCTCTTATATCGGTCCGGTTACCGGTTCTAACTTTTTACCAATTTCGGTTACTGGTTCTTTCGGTTCCAGTCCGGTTCGGGCCGGTTCCAGAACCGAACACATCCGTACATATAACTGTCAATAAGTGAAAACGTGTCTTTTTAGTACTTCTTATATACTCTTTTTAAGAAATATAAATTTACATTACACGTCTAAAAGTTTTAGTATAATATTAATGTGTTTTTTTTTCTTATAGAACATGTTTTTTTCCGTTTTATCCTTAATAAGAACTAGCATATTACCCGCGTAATGCGGCGGCGGCAAATCGTTTGTGTTTGACAAAATGTCTTATTTCAATAATATAAGGGTATTATATTTATGAAATATCGTAACAAATAATTTATTTCGATAAAACATTTATTTTCTTTGTTTTCTCCCGTTTTCTATTTTATTTATTTATATTTTTGTCATGAACACTTTAATTTGGTTTGAAAGTAATTGTATAAAAATAATAAAATAAGAAAAATGATATCTAATTATGTTTAATGATTTGTTTAAAACAGTTACAATAACTTGTTGAGTTAATTAAGGAGATAATATATTGGACTTTCTTTTGAGTAGTTGCACTATTTGTATAAAATCATGTACTACTTTAAATTAAGTAGTCTTAAAAAATTTAAGAGAGAAAATGTTAAATGTTTTATAATGTAGTATAGATTCGTGTTTTTTTAAATGGTTCTCGTGTTTTAAGTATTTTTTTAGAAGTCGGTATATTAATACATTTTTCTTTTCCAGCTTAAACATTCTTCTCTGTAGTTTTGAAGTACCAATAACTTTCCTACAATTAATTAAAATTAATCTATGTTATTGTTCAGTTAATATATTGACCTAAATAAATCTTCCACAAATAATTTTCACGGCTCATCAAGTTATCACCGTGAATTGTTATTATTGAGGTCTTGTTAAAAAAGATATGTTCTTACTCAAGTGGCGAGATGTACAGACTTGTGAATCTCGATGTTACTGGCTGGAATATTTTAGATTTTTTTGAGTTCATGTGTTGGAGGTTTAGCAAGTTTGCGTATTTGTATTATTGTGCCTCTTTCGACTTTATTGGAAAAACATTCTTGTTATTTGACGACAATTTTTAGTCAATGATTGACCTTGCGGATAGACTTGGCAACATTGATATTTATTTTTCCTACTTTTAAATAAATAGTTATTTATTTTCAACCGAATCGACATCCACTTACGTTAGCCTCTCCAAGTTTATTTTTATTCATTTTGTTGCTACTCTAATATAGTTTGAGTTTCTTTGATTGTAATTTTAGTTCATATTTGAATATTTTACTTTCAATGTAAATTTAGATTTGTAAACTATGATTGCCTCCTATGTCTATCTATCGACTATCGCAAACAACCATGACAACTGGCAACCATGCCTTTTTATTTGCCGCCGCCGTATTGCGCGGGTACCCCACTAGTAAGTTTAAAAGTAATCGAGTCATCAGAAAACAATAAGGTAGTGTTATAAGGTTCAATCCAGGACACAGCCGATTTCAAATGGCAATTTAATGGTTGATGGAAAATTTTTGAACCTAAAATAGTTTGCGTTTGATTGTGAAAAATTATTTTATATTTTCTGGAAAAAGTTTTTCAGCAAAAGGGTGGAAAATTACTAATTATTTTTCTCAAACACAGTTTTGCAAAAATAATCTCCCGTTTCACTAAATCATAATGCAAAAATATTGGATAGCACCAAATTTGTAATACTCTTTACATCACCAATACAGAGAATGAACCCTAGCGTTACAGATCTATGGAGCAGCACTATATCGATATACTTCATCACTTTAAATCAAATAATCAAACAATTAAAGTTGAAATTAAGCTTCGAAATGGAATGAACATGATATTCTGATGATATATTGAACCTTCAGCAGCGTCATCATTAGGTCCAGAGTTAGAGATTCAGGACGACAGGGAAGAGGAAAGCGAGCAGCAAATGAGCGAGAGAGATGGAAGGAGGATTATTTCAGATTGAAAACTATAAATAAATTAAAAGCATCATTTGAATTTATAATAAATTCATCAGGGCTTTGCTCGATAATCCACAAACATCCTCTTCATACCTCTCGATCCATCGCCGCTTCTAGCGTCGCTCTTTCACACCGCCTTCAACCGCCTCCGCCACAACTCTGTTTTGCTTTGCTGTCTCCGTGTTTAGCATTTTATAGTTAGGGTTTCAAAAAAATTGCAAATTTAATCTAAACCTTTATTATATAAACTAGCATAATACCCGCGCAATACGACGGCGACAAATAATTCTCACTCGATAACATGTCTATTTTCGATAAAACAAAGGTATCATATTCACACACTATAATGATGTTTAATAGTTATCATCCGCAAAATCTATTATTTTATTTTTGTGCTTTTCAATTTCTTTATTGTTTTAGATATATATTAATTTTTATTTAATTTGTTATAATATCTTATAGGTTAAAAATTAATTGGCGTTGACTTGACTTTTTAAAATAGGGAGAATTTCATATATATCATTGCAAACTTACATAATTACGTATATATCCTTACAAAAATTAATATTACGTATATATCCTTGCAAAACCTATAAATTCTCAAATATGTCCTTCTCCCAAATTTAAAAGTAATTAAGTCATTTAAAAATTAAAAACCATATTTTTAAAATATAAATTGCAACTAAAATACCCTTAAATATTCTACTTTTATAAAATAAAACAAAAACACAAAAACACCTGACCTCCATTCTCCCCTCCCTGAGCTTCATAATCTTTTTTCTTTTTAATCTATCTGAACACTTTTGTTTTGTAGTTTTATAGTTAACAATAGTTCTGTACGTATTTGTTCTTGGGTTCAATTAGACTTGAAGATTATAGATTTGTTCTCACTATAATTGCACGCCCATAAAAGCTACAGTTGCTTGCCTTGGGAGGTCGATCATCCTGTTGATTGCACCTGCTTTTGCTAAGGTAAGGGAAGTCGCCAGATTTAGGGGAGGTCGCCGGAGTTGCAGGTAATTCACTGGAGAAGGGGGAGGGGCGAACGGAGACAGGAGGTGTTTTGTGTTTTTATTTTATTTTATGGAAGAAGGTTTGATAAGCTAAAGGAGGTCACCGGATTTGGGGAGGTCGCCGGAGTTGCAACGGAGAACAGGGAGGTAGAACGGAGGTCACGATGTATTGTGTATTTTTAATCTTATTTTCATAAAAGTAGTATATTTAAGGTATTTAGTTGCAAATTAAATTAAAAATACGGTTTTTAATTTTTAAATGACTTAATTACTTTTAAATTAGGGAGAATGACATATTTGAGAATTTATAAGTTTTGCAAGGATATATACGCAATATTAATTTTTGCAAGGATATATACGTAATTATGTAAGTTTGCAAGGATATATATGAAATTCTCCCTTTAGTTATTATAATGGTAATTAAGAATATAATCAAGTCCATTTAGTTGTTTCCTTTTAGGTTTAAATGAGGGTATATTAGTAATTTCATCTTACTTAATTTTTAAGAGTTTAAACAAAAGTGCTAAATGCTTTATAATGTAGTATAGATTATGGATTTAGTTTTTAAGTTGTAATTTTTACGGTTTCAGTCTTTTTTTTATATTTAATTTTCCTACATTTTAATTTATCATTTTATACATTACTCCGTATTATTTTACATTAACTCGTTTCATGTTTAATATTAAAGGGCGTTTAAATTTTAATTTATTGAAATTAGAAAGTATTGATGGGTGTCTGTTATATCATTTTAAACACCCAGAAAATGATAAATATAGCATGAAAAACTACAAAATTAATAGTTTAGTAGATTCATATTTAGGTTGCTATTTCGGATTGGAATTTGGATACTGAAAACCAACTATCTAAAATTAGATATTTGAATTTTTGAATATCCGGTTTTAAACACCACTATTAACCAAAACCTTTTCTTCAAATAACTATTGATTACAACCTTTTTGTTAAAATTATATGAACTTACCTTGATATTGTGCATATTACAAACCATTCTTGCTTTGATATCTTAAACTACGACAATCACCTGTTTAAAAAGCATGTTTAGATGCATTTTATGTTTCAGATGTTTAGAAGAATTATTATGTGTTTTTTTTAGAATGAATGTTCTGATTCTAGTCTTAGTTTTATATCAAAATGATTTCACATAATTGCTATTAAAATGTTTAATACCTGTCACAATTAAAAAAATTCAAAAGTGTAATAGGATTAGTGTTATTATTTCTATTAATAAAAGAATCCTTATTTTAGACCTATACTTTGGTAATTATATGAATGGAAAACTTATTAATGGATTAAAAGATGTATTAGGTCTGGGCTTATAAGAGAAGGTATAAACACCCCTTTAGGATACAATATCCTAGATGATAGTCATTGAAGCCATTTCTTTCAAGATGTGCATTGTGTGAGTGCTGTGAATCTGTCGAGAAGTACTCCTACTCATGTATGCTTAATCTCCTATCCTTATTACATATAGAAACGTAAGAAATCAATGGGTTTTGGTGGGGCTTTGTGCAGCAGTTGTAAGGCTGTTACAGCCGAGAACAAAGGGAAACAAAAAAAAAAGAATAAAATGTGAATGGAAATGAAATGAAATGAGAGGAACCCATTAATATGAGACTAGGAATCTTTAGAATAAAAAATGGAGTGGATTAGTAAGGTTTTGATTGAGTTTAGTTTTGGCCAATTGATTGTTTATACACAATCGCAAAAGTTCTTGAACCAGACTTTTTGAATCACAAATTAGTTTGAATTACAAATTGACTTATGTGGTGGAATTACAAATTAGTTATGTGGTGGAATTACAAATTAGTTATGTGATGGAATTACAAATTAATTTAATCACAAATGGACTTATGTGATGGAATCACAAATTAGTTATGAGTTTTAATCACAAATTGACTTATGTGGTGGAATCATAAATAGTTATGAGCTTGAATCACAAATTGACTTATGTGGTGGAATCGCAAATAGTTATGAGTTTGAATCACAAATTAACTTATGTGGTGGAATCACAAATTAGTTATGAGTTTAAAACACAGATTAGCTTATGTGGTGGAATTTTAAAACAGTTAACATGGAAGGGAATTGCTAACTGGAAATCTGACACTCTAAATGGATTGCATATTGGGTCCTTGGGTTGGATCACAAATTGGGCTGTTGAGTTAGGCCACTAATTGATGATGTATTCGCAAAACAGTGAAGGTACGAAATCGCAAATTGGTAGTTACGTACCAATCACAAATTTGGTTGTCTTGCAACGAGTTGCAAATTGGTGGTTCTGGTTAAATCGCAAATTAGGGAAAGGGGCCTCAATCGCAAATTAAAATGGGGAGTTAACTATAATTCCCCGATTTAAGACTTAATCAATTTAGTATTAAGGTGTGTCTGTACTCAGTAGTAATTAAGTAAGACATGTTTGTAGGTCTATTGTCGGACCTGTTAGTCTTACAACTCTCGTGAATTTTGGATACCCTTATGTTGTTGATCAAGTGAGTTTCACTAACCTATATCTTATGTCGTGATACGTGTTCATATGTGATACAACGATGATTATTGAGCAGATGACTCATTTGGCAGATGACCACCCCGCTTGTGTGACATATTTGAGCAAACAACTCGTTTGGCAGATGGCCACTCCGCCTGTGTGGCATACTTGATGTGTTGCACATTACCTGATGAATGTGATATCTGATATAATATATGAGTGCTATGTACTTGTGTGCTCACTAAGCTTTGTGTTTACCCGTTTGGTTGATTACTTTCAGGACCATCTCGTGTAGATAAAGGAAAGGCTCTAGTATGACAGCTACACTTTTGCAACATCGTTTATCAAACTCTAATTTTATAAACAAATACATTTAAATTGATTAGCTCCGTAAGTCCCGTGTGTCGCACAGGTGATTGGTGGATGGCTGTAATGAATACATTTGGCTCTGATAACTTAAGTGAAATTACTGAATTTATTATGATTACATTATTAAAAAAATAAAAAATTGGGGTGTAGAAAATGGGGCTTTACATAATCGCATAGATTTCTTTAAACGACATATAAGCTACTTTCACATTAGTTAATGATGTGATATATGTTTTAATAAATTATGTAATTTTAAAATACCCGTTACGTCTGATTTACGCCCTAATTAAGGCTATAAGGGTCCTTATGGCCAACCCTCATGATCAAACCATAACTGTTTATGAGTAAATTTCTTTACAGTCGTAAACCTCAAGCCTCACACGCTTAAAGCACTTACACCCCTTTCATACACATGAGCAATTTGGTTTACGAGCGTAAAGCCTTAAGCTTTTTTCTTCTTATCACGACCATAATATGCTTAGGATTGTAACTTTTCTTCTCTATGGACATGAATTAAGTTCGTGGCCGTGAGCAAATTTCTTTACGTCTGTAAATATGGTTGTTTGAGTTTGAGTTTCTAGACAACAACCATTACTAACCAAACTCTAATAAACTAAGCATTTTAATATTCTAAATATTGTATGTGTTCTTGGTGTGTTCTCTCATATACGATTACAATAAGTTCATAATCATTGTGTGATCTGCTTCAATACTTGTGATACTTGATATAATTAAGATCTCATATGGAACCATTCGTACTACAATATATCACCATATGTAATTGTAACCTATATAGAAATGTTAATCAAATTCTCATATTTTACTTTGAAAATGTCACAAGTTTCTTATATAGAAAGGAATACAAATATTAATGCTAGCCTTTTCAATTGAGATTCAAATGGATGTTTTTTAATTATTATTTCAGTTACCTTATCCATCGATCTATTTTCCCCCCTTTGATATCAATCAAATTGATATGTTTCAGGTTCTAATTAGGCCGCCATCCAATTTCAAATCTTTGTGTTCTTTTGATCTTAATTATTCATCGTTCTTCATCTCATGAACTGCTTCAGTTACCTTCTTTTCTCATAACTTTTGTTCTTTTTCTGCCATTTCTTTATCTGTTTTCTTTAGTATTTATCTATAAATAAATATTTCTTAATATAGTCATATGGATGATAATAGTGTGGTATGTGGCTTTATCTGTATATGTAATTAAATCACAAATTATTATAGAATGATAACTTAGGTGTTACAACAGCACACATCTTTTTCTCTTATTACAATAGAAGATTAAACATCTGACAAGTTTGCGTACGAAACGACCGAAATTAAACAACCATGTTTAGCTATAAGAATTCTATAATGCCTACAGTTAACAGTCATTGCAACATAATGTGACAGATATATGCTGATGAAAAAATGTTGTTTTAAGTGTCCATTTTTGTAAAAAGGAAGATGGCTTCTAATTTGATCATAGGTCCTAAAAGGCTGAAATGTTGCTTTTGAGTGTGTTTGACAATGGTCTCGTTTGAGTGTTAAAATTTTGAGGGACTTAAAAAAACAAATCCCCTATAAGCCCCAAAAATAAATGGGAAAATTGCGCAAAAATATAACAAACTATGCTAATATTGTCATTGTATGCAACCAACTTTATTTTCTATTTAAAAATAAATGCAACTTACAAATTTGGTTCATTGTATGCAAGTTACCTATGACAATAGGTAACTTACCGGTTACCTCTCCAAAGATAAAAGAAAGTTGGTACCTAAAAATATAAACAACTTTCAAATTTTGTTCATTGTATACAATCAACTTTCAAATTTTGTTTATTGTATAAAATCAATGACCGGTAACCTGGTAATCAGGTTACTCATTGTATATAATGAACTAAATTTGTAAGTTGTGTGTATTTTTAGGTAGAAATAAAGTTGGTTGTATAGAATGACAATATTGACATAGTTTGTTGTATTTTCGCGCATTTTGCCTAAAAATAAAAACTTTTCCAAGTAGTTTATGGCTTGGGTTTGAGATTATCAATTAATAAGCCCCAGCTCCAAGCTCAGCTAGTTTCACCAAACACACCCTTTGTCTTTTATCTTTTTGGTAGGTATCTTTTTGGTAGGTATTTGTTTTTAATTCTGTACTGCAAGAAGAAATTGAGAATGGATATGTTTGTGTTTGTAGTTAACCTTTGCAGAAGATGAGTCTGTTTCCATGGTTCATGATGTGCACACAGTGTATGTATATTATATCCAACAACAACTACATTTAGGTAAAGCCAACAAGTAAATATATAAAATCTAGCTATCCTATGATGCAAATTCAACCCTTAGATTTTTCTTTAGTTGTAAATGTAAATAGGAGTAGTTTTAGTCATAAGTGTAAATCTATATAACGTGTATGTTTTTCTGTTTTTTTATTATGGTGTACTCAAAGGACATTGTATTGAAGTTTCTGTTTCGGAGTTTGAATCTTTTTTGTTGTTTCTAATATTCGAAACAAGAACTATTCTGACGATGTTCCAAACACGTTTCGTGCTTTCAAATACCTAGCTCTATAAGTTCTAGTTTCTACATTTTACCTCGGTTATGTTTAAACTTTATAGATTGATAGTTTAAACCTGAATAAAAATTCAAATCATATTTTAGGGCTAAACTAACACAACCACGTACAATATAAACCAAAAAATAAGCAATATTGCTTAGAAAATAAGTGTAAAATAAGCATTATTAAGTAGAAGATATGATCATTGGATTATTTTTTATATGTATGATATGAGAATGGTATATACATAGGACTAGGAATAATTTGGTATATTTGATTTCTTATTATTAAAACTGTTATATTTATAGGTAGAAAAGACGCACAACTTAAAAACCTACTAATAATTTTCCAATATCTTAATACCAATAGAATTGAAACCCTTGATTATGATATTTCAGTTTTTCAGGAAACATTTAGTTGGGAAAAAAGAGTTGGCTTTGAATGGGCCCAACTGTGTTCAAGTCCAGAATTAACCTCATACCCACATATGTCATATGCTATCTCGAATCTGTGATATAAAAAATCTATAAGTGACATAAATTGGTTTAAGATTTAGATATCCAATTGTATGACAATCAAGTTCTTTTATATATATTCTTTGTATCTTCTAGACATTTCTGTTTAAGTTCTTTTGATACAATTTTTTATTTTATTTTTATGAAAAATATTGTAATAGTTTTTGTTTGTAAAAAAAATTGTTCAATTTGAAGCAAGGGGTATCTAAGTCAACAATCCACTCTAATATTGTAATAATTTTTCTATTTTATCAACAATACTCATTGAATTGTTTGGTTCCCATCAATGTTAATATATTTATGTGAAGATATCTCTTATAAGCATTCTCAACAAGATCAAACTTATAGGGTGTTTGTTTAGCCTATTAGCGTCAATTTCATAGTTTATTTTTTATAATCCTATTTTTCTGACTTATTATTCATAAATTCGGTTTTTTTTATTTCAAGTTATAACGTGGGTAGCACTTGGGCCAGTATTCGATTCAAATATTCAATTGACTCCCTCTCAAATAAAGTATTCTTTCAGGGAACCCATTATGAAATCGAATCTTTAAGACAGTCATAACAACAGGTATTTAGTTTAGTTGAAAATGCCGAAACGTTTGTGCTATATGTGACCGCGAATGACGAACAAAAACTAGAGAAGAAGATCCCTTTTTCACCCTTCAAAGTATTGAAGCTCTGTATACACTGTAATTACTTTAAGGAATGGAAATTTGATTTATATTTTGTATAAAGTAGTTGTTGGCGATCACCATGAGGGCAATGATAGGTTATAGCCTATATGTATATATTATAATTCTTTACAATATTGTGTTGGTCAAATACAAGTAAAAGATAAATGGAATCATTGTAAGTTGGAGTGCCAAAATCATTAATAGAGCAAAGTAACCATTCCTTTTTGCTATCCACCATCAGTAGCTTCTATACGATCTAATAAATTAATAATACTATTAAATTTCTTAGGAAGATGTCATAAAATCCATATATATATAGGGGTTTAGGGTTTAGGGTTTATACACATACTGGCGATGATAATAGTTTGTGCTTGATAACATGTTTGATTTAAAAAGTATGGTATGATATGTGAAATGCGATGTTAGTCAACATATCCATGTTTTTTCTACCTTTTTTGATTTCTTTACTTTGTTTTTACAATCAACCATTTTATTAGTTTTTAAAATAGTTTTTAAAAAACAACTAAAAAATATTATTATTGAATAATTAGAGAAAAAGATATTATAGCCTTAAAATTGATGTAAGTAATTTAGCTATAATGAGATAAATTGAATAATATTTATGATGTTTAATGATTTATTAAAGTAATAATTGCCTTAAATTAGTTGAGATAATCAAGGGAATGATTGGTTAGACTATTGCTTTAAGTGTTTGTATCTTAAGCAAAAAAAATTGTACTATTTAAAATTAAGTAGTCTTAAAATTTTTAAGAGAGAGAAGGTTAAATGTTTTATAATGTAGTATAGATATATATCACACACACATATATACACACACACACACACACACATATATATATATATATATATATATATATATATATATATATATATATATATATATATAGATGCATGATCAAATGAGAACACCTTTTAATGTGAGAACGGTGAGAACAATTTATAGCCCTTGGATGATCTTTATTTAATGGTTGATATTAACTTGGTGTAATTAAGGTATGTTGAATTTTAATTATTTGATTTAATTAAGGAATGTATATAAACTCAACATACCTTAATTAAATTAAATGATTGGCCTACAAGTGTTCTCACCGTTCTCTAATTAAGACGTGTTCTCACCGGATCCCTCCTATATATATATATATATATATATATATATATATATATATATATATATATATATATATATATATATATATATATATGTATATATAAAGAGTCATTTGATAATGTTTTTATTGCGATTGCCGCAAATACCATCTCTAACCATCATTAATGCTCATTAATAGGTGTATTTTGGTCCTTTGTATATATTTCGATCTCAACCATGAATTACGTCTAGATGAGTCATCATTAAAGAGCAAGTCTTAATGTTCGCCCAAAATACCACTCATCACTGCATCATTGATGAGCAGTTATTTTTATTGACTATTAATTTATTTTAATCAGGTGTCAATATTATTATCGTAGTACTTATAATAAAAACTATTCGTAAATAAACCTTTCTCTCTATATATAATTAAAATAATAAAGATGTGGATATTAAATACCTAAAAAATGATTGGAAGTGGGAATAATCAGAAAATAGTTTTGGTCCTTTTGGACACTTGAGATTCCTGTTGGGGTCTAAGTGTAATTCTAGGTGTCAATTTGGCTACCAATAAGTAGTCTTTCATATTTTATTTTCCGTTATTCTTTTACTTTTTTATTCAAGAAATGGTTTCTTTTCATAAAGATACTCATTCCATCTTTGGACTATTACTAGTAAATATGGAAAGGAGATGGTGAATAAAAGCTAGATAAGGAGTATTGTTAATGAGCTTGACGATCATAATATTATTGATATAATAGATAAGTATATAGAAATTTATGGAATATATGCTATATATGATATATGTATGCTTTTGTTTAGAAATACCAAATGTATTCTTGTATATGTTTTATAGTGTTAAAAAAACTGGCTTAACAATAGTAGTTTATGAGTATTTCTGGATTGTTTCAAGCTCGTAAGATAAATACACGAGTCTTAAATTGTTAGAGCATCGGTAATGGGCTTGTTGTAATGCTGTGGACACTCTCATGACATGTCAAGACCAGTTCTCCTGACCCGTCATTCACTTATCATCGTCTTCTTTGTTATTGGCACAACGCATACAACGGGATAGAAATTTATAAGGGTCAATAAAGAAAGGTTATAGAAAATTGAAAGGAGAATCGAGTATGATAAATACAAGCAATTAGTCATTATAATAGTCAAGAAGTTTTTACTATGAACATCCTTATAAAAACATTTACTTTTTGTTTTATATAATTTTGGGCATTACTTTTAAGACAATATTTCAAGATAAGTTGGTACAGTATGTTTTATTTGATTCGATTCTAACATCGTTTATTAAATTTAAATGTTAATTTGTAGTAATATTGTTCTAAATCCTTCATTTAAAACATTTTCTTAATACTTTTCATTATTACATTAGTTTATTTATATTGAAAGTGTAAGATAGACATAGTCAATTATATATTAGTGTTCTACAAGAGTATAAAGAAAACTCTAATAAAAAACCTTAATAGACCCTGATCAATCTATAAAATCAATTAAGTCGTTGTATACTTGTATCGTAAACTAAACCTTGATATACGCACGTTTAATATAGTTAACCATCATTTTTTATTTTAAAATATGAGTATATTTTCTATTGCAAAACATTTATATTATTATTATTATTTTTTGTTTATGGAGCATCATAATGATAGTATTTGACAAACATGAAAAAGTTTTAAAGCACAATTAAGTGAGTAATCAAAATATTAATTAGTACATCCTACCCTATAGGTTTGGAATTCCTTTGACTAAGGCATTTATGTTGTGGCTTTAGTTGTAGATGATAGACAACAACGTTTTGTGCTACTTTAGGTTATATTCTTCACCTTATTTATTTGGAAAGTTTTTGCTACATTTTTTGATGATTTATTTACCGTACATTTATTAGCTCACTTTTTATATGCTTGTATTATTGTTTTAATTTTTTTTCCTTAATTTCATTATCTCTTTTTTCCGGTCATCTCATGAATGACGAAGCCACACCCACCACGACCCCCTTGTTATAAGTATGTCTTTACCATCCTCGTCGTCTAGATGACAAGTAACACGTTAGAAATCTTATTTTGCTTTTAAAAATTTTAAAATATGGGTTCAGTACTAACGGTTATGAACAATACTACTTGATAATATAGTCAATTATAAGTAAGTATAGTGGAAACTAAAATCTCAGCCTGATTGAATGGATGTCAAACCAAACAGATTCCAGAGTTTAATAAGGAAAAAATAAAATTTTAAATATTATTTTAATTTTAACTGGTGTTAAAATATACCTTTACAGGGGACTAACTACAAGTGGGACAAGTTGTGATGGATGGTTTGTTTAGGTACATTGAAAAGTTGAGACCCAAAGAATGAATATTTTTACTTTTTTAAGACATCAATTTTTGGAGTAAAAAGCTGCTAATAGATTTGGTTGGTTGAAATGTGCCATTCATTCCATTCATTCTTTTTCCCCCCCTTTTAGAAGTTAAAAAACCTTTTAATTTCAAGTTTTCATTGTTTGAGTAAACTATCTTAATGATATATTTCCATTTACGAAGGTGTTTGTTTTAGCTTATTATATGTTTGTTTTTTGGTTTATTTTCTTATTTTAAATTATAGTAAACTCATAAGTTAGAAAATAAAGATTAATTATTATGCACTTTTTTTATCAACTCAAGTTATGATATAATTGACTTGATAGTTTATTTACTATTTTTTTAAGTTCTGATGTTTCTAATTCATTTATATTTATGTGCTGGGTTGGGTTTTTTTTACTTCATGGTTTTAGTCCATGTGGTTTTTAACCTAATTTTTATTAATAAACCAATCTCTAATATCTCTTTGGACCCCGTTTCTTATTAACAAATCAGGCTATAATCTCTATTTGGACCCGGCTTAATAACCGGGTTTTATTACATCTTTGAACAGAGCCTTTTAAGCCGAATAGAGTAGTGTCTTGACTAAAGTAATACCAACATTGTTTTAATAACTTATACAAATAATTAGTCTGTCATGCTCCAAGCATTGATTACTTAGTCGAGCTCGAGAGTATTTATTACTTGCTCGAGTTTGAGCTTGAAAATATAGGCTTATTCGAGCTCGAGAGTCGAGTCAAGTTTTGATCTTTGAGTTCTGTAATCATTGGGCATGGTTTGTTGAATCGGTAATTCATGGTAAAATTATGCATGATCGAAAAAGGTAATGATTCATTATATCATAGCCGGTTTTGATCTTTGAGTTCTGTAACCATTGGGCATGACTTGTTATACCGGTAATGCATGACAAAATTACACATTACTGAAAAAGATAATGATTCATTATAAAAAAAGATATGTGCACCTAGAGAAACCTATTGTAGGCTTGTAAATAACGTGCCCTTAAATGAGATGTTTTAAGATAAGTGTTGTTATAAGTAAATATCTTATCCCCAGCAGACATATTATTTTTAATTAATTATGCATATATAATTAATAAATATATGTACCATGAAAGAACTTTACATCAAATAGAAATCATATATATATATATATATATATATATATATATATATATATATATATATATATATATATATATATATATATGGGAGGGTTATACGAGAACTGCGAGAATCAATCTTAGCCGTTTATTTGATAAAGTTGAATTCATAGATGTAGAGCGTGAGGGGAACAAGTGTGGTAGGGTGCATGTGAGGAATTCATTGGTGGGCGATGACATTGAAAGATGGGGGAATTGAACGGCTCAGATTGGTTCTCGCGGTTCTCGTACGAAAAACAGTTCTCGTTTGAGCTTTTGCCTATATATATATATATATATATATATATATATATATATAGGGTAATGTTACATATAGAACCTTACTTAAACATATAACCTAAATAACCACTTTAGATGATGACACGTGGCCTTCCCATCTCTTCCAACAAACTTTAAAAAAAACCCTTTAATAATTAAATGATCATAACTCATTCGTTTTTAAGAATTTTAACAAAAAAAATATATCGTTAGATTCAGTTTTTCTTCATCTTTCAAACAAGACCAGGCTTGATATATTTCTGAAACTTTATTTTTTTTTGAAAATGCAAATTTTTCAAAATTTTCATTTTCACCTGGGTTTCATTTGAAAATGCAAAAATGCAAAAACCGAAAATGCAAAAATCGAAGATGCAAGTTATGCATATGCTTCCAAAAATGCAAATTTTGAAACCAATACTGAAAATGCAAACAAGAACTAACTGAAAATGCAACCCAAAATGCAAAACAAAATTTGCATTTTCATAAAAAAATTTGAAAAATATGGCAAGAGTGGTCTTGATTGAAAGAGGATTAAAAAACTAAAATATTGGTATAATTTTTTTTTAAATTCACAAAACTTAATAAGTTATGACAATTTAAAGTTTTGGGGGTATTTTTTTTATTAAAAACGTGGGTTGTTGAGAGATAATTACAATTATGCCATCCTTAATCTCAACCAATGATTTTGATGATCCAATAGTCCAGATTGGTTCTATGGTTCTATGTTTAAATAATGGTTCTATATTGATCCATTTTATATATATATATATATATATATATATATATATATATATATATATATATATATATATAGGGGAGGGTTCCATTGAGAACCTATTTTAGTGCGAAACCGCGAGAACCAATCTTAGCCTCTGATTTGATAAGTGGAATTCATGGATGGAGAGCGTGGGGGGGTCAAGTGTGGCAGGGTGTATGAGAGGAATTCATTGGTGGACAATGTCATTGAAATAGGGGGAATTGGACGGCTCAGATTGGTTCTCGCGGTTCTCACACTAAAAATGGTTCTCAATGGAACTTTTCATATATATATATATATATATATATATATATATATATATATATATATATATATATATATATATATATATAGTGGAGGGTTCAAATGAGAAACTTAAATTAAATGAGAATGAGAGACTCAATCACAGCCGTCCAATTCCCCCTCTTTCAATGTCACTGCCCACCCATGAATTTCTCACATGCACTCATCTATGAATTCCACTAACAAAATAAACGACTGAGATTGAGTCTCTCATTCTTAATTAAATTATCATTCTCATTTGAACCTTCCCCTATATATATATATATATATATATATATAGAGAGAGAGAGAGAGAGAGAGAGAGAGAAAAGTTCATTCGAGAACCGTTATTAGCGCGAGAACCTCGAGAACCAATCTGAGTCGTTTAATTTCCCCTACTTCAATGTCATTGCTCACCCATGAATTCCTCACATGCACCCTCCCACACTCTATCCCTTCACGCTCTCCATCCATAATATTCCCATATCCAAGGAACGGCTGAGATTGGTTATCGCGCTAACAACGGTTCTCGAATGAACCCTCCCCTATATATATAAATATATATACATATACATATATATACATATACATAGGGTAATGTTACATATAAAACCTTACTTAAACATAGAACCTAAAGAACCACTTTAGGTGATGACACGTGGCCTCCCCCTCACTTCCAACAAACTTTAAAAAAAAACCCCTCAATCTTTAAATGATCATAACTCATTCGTTTTTAAGAATTTTAACAAAAAAAGTATATCGTTAGATTCAGTTATTCGTCCTCTTTCAAACAAGACTAAGCTTGATATATTTCTGAAACTTTATTTTTTTTTGAAAATGCAAATTTTTCATAATTTTCATTTTCACCTGGGTTTCATTTGAAAATGCAAAAACCGAAAATGCAAAAATCGAAGATGCAAGTTATGCATATGCTTCCAAAAATGCAAATTTTGAAACCAATACTGAAAATGCAAACAAGAACTAACTGAAAATGCAACCTAAAATGCAAAACAAAATTTGCATTTTCATAAAAAAATTTGAAAAATATGGCAAGAGTGGTCTTGATTGAACCATTGTTACCGCGAGAACCGTAAGAACCAATCTAAGCCGTCCAATTCCCCTTCTTCAATGTCATTGCCCACCCATGAATTCCTCACATGCACCCTGCCAGACTCTATCCCTCCACGCTCTCTATCCATGATACTTCCCATATCCAAGGAACGGCTAAGATTGGTTCTCGCAGTTCTCGCACTAACAACGGTTCTCGCATGAACCCTCTCCTACATATATATACATATATATATACATATATATATATATATATATATATGGTTAGTATCAACAAAGCCTCCTTCTTAAACAAATCCCTCGAAGTCTCAATATCAGTCACTCATTTAAAAGGTAAAATAGGAAATGAAGCAAAGCTTATAATTCACGCGCCTCTTCCAGCTTCCTCACAAGGTTTTTATTTTATTTTATTTTTTTAAACCTTAAATCTGTAAATGACCATAACTATTTCAATTTTTAGAATTTGAGCAAAAAAATTATACAATCTACTCATTTTGAGACCACTCTTCCTATACTTTTTAAAATTTTATTTTGAAAATTATCATTTTCGGCTACTGGAAGAAAGTTATCACCCAGTTTAATTATTTTCGTCCACTTTCATATCCATAACAGCTACCAATTTTCAACATATTCATCATCACTTTCATATCTATAACAGCTAATAGTTTCATTATTTTCGTCATCATTTTCATATCTATAATAGTTAGCTAGTTTCATCATTTTTGTCATCACTTTCATATCTATAACAGTTACAAGTTTTATCATTTTCTTCATTACTTTCATATCTATAACAGTCAGTCAGTTTCATCATTTTCGTCATCATTTTCATATCAATAACACCTACCAGTTTTCATCATTATCGTCATCACTTTCATATCAATAACAGCAACAGTTTCATCATTTTCGTCATCACTTTCATATCTATAACTGTCAGTCAGTTTCATCATTTTTGTCATCACTTTCATATCTATAACAGCTACAAATTTCATCATTTTCGTCATCATTTTCATATCCTATAACAGTGAGTGAGTTTCATCATTTTCGGGACCTGTTATAACAGTCAGCGGGTTTCATTATTTTCGGGACATGTTACGTGAAATATAAGGGGCGCGATTTAAGGGGTGGATGATTCCCTTAATACCCTTCCTTCTATAATTAAATCTTATAATTGTTTACTTAGTTACAATAATGTCATTATTAGATCTTGACCATTGATTTGATAAATCTAACTGTTTAGATTTGGACTTTAGTGGCTTTGTTTAAGCATAGAAGCTTTATTGATCCTATATATATATATAGACAAAAGTTCAAACGAGAACTGTTTTTTCGTACGAGAACCGCGAGAACCAATCTGAGCCGTCCAATTCCCTCTCCTTAAATGTCATTGCCCACCCATGAATTCATCACATGCACCCTGCCACACTTGATCCCCTCACGCTCCACATCCATGAGTTCCACTTTATCAAATCAACGGCTAAGATTGGTTCTCGCAGTTCTCGTACGAAAACAGTTC
Source organism: Pulicaria dysenterica (assembly GCA_947179395.2). Taxonomy (NCBI): domain Eukaryota; kingdom Viridiplantae; phylum Streptophyta; class Magnoliopsida; order Asterales; family Asteraceae; genus Pulicaria; species Pulicaria dysenterica. The sequence continues at coordinate 100,379,270 of OX359289.1, forward strand.
TCGTTTGAACAGTCAACTATATATATATATATATATATATATATATATATATATATATATATATGACGGTTTAAACAAAAACTATTTTTATAAGATAAATGCGAGAACCAATCTTGACACTTGATTAAAATAAATCAATCGTTAGTAAATGATCTATATATATATATAGGAAAAAGTTCATGCGAGAACCATTCTTAGTGCAAGAACCGCGAGAACCAATCTGAGCCGTCCAATTCCTCTTCTTTCAATTTCATTGCCCACCCATGAATTTCTCACATGCACCCTGCCACACTCTATCCCTCCACACTCACCATCCATGAAGCCTCCCATATCCAAGGAACGGCCGAGATTAGTTCTCGCGGTTCTCGCACTAACAACGGTTCTCGCATAAACCCTCCCATATATATATATATATGAGAGGCTAATGATGACTCATATTGGTGAAGGGTATTTTTAGGCCAATTAAGTGTCGCACATTAATGACAGTCCACCCGGATGTCATTCACGGTTGGAAAAAATATATAAATGATCAAAATTATTTTATTACTGTGTCATTAATGATGTTACAACCAATTCTTGCAAGGGTTTAGTTCATAAAAGTGTATCCAACTTTACACCTTTTGCTATTGTATGTACTGAACTTTCAAACTTACCATTTGATGTATCAAACTTTTAAAAGTTACAATTTTATGTATCCAACCTGCTATAGCAGGTAAGATGATGACGTGGCACAGGTTAACCTGATGTGGCAATGACATGGTGTTGAGGTGGAGGCTGATGTGTCATATTTTTCTTTAAAAATAATTCTAATTCTAATAATAATAATAATTATTATTATTATTATAATATTAAAACACCCCCCAAATCTGCCATGGCTGAAATCGGTACACCCAAACCCCAAACTAATTGAGAGATATGAAATCGGTACATCTTCAAATCTGCCATGGCTGAAATTTAGGGTTTTTAACGATGAAGATCTAGTTTGCGGCGATATGGTCTAGGGTTTCTTCATCTGGCGGTGGTTCTTGTTCGAAAATTCATATGGTGTTTTCCGGTGAGACGATTTGGCCATCGATGGGTTTTCTTCTGTTCGTTTAGGGTTTCTCGAATAGTTGGGTTCTCGAATAGCTTCATCTGTTTAAGGCGAGTTTCATCGAATAGCTGGGTTATCGATATGGTTTAGTGTTCCTCAAAGGTTCTGGTTTCTTGCTTCAGATCTACCAACGAAGGTTCTGTTGTTCTTGGTTGCGATTCAAGGTGAGTTCATATTGTTGGTTCAGATTCAAGGTAAGTTCAGATTTAAGTTGTTGTTCTTGGTTCAAATTCGTGGGTTTTTTGTTCATATTCTTGGGTTTTAACATCTTAGGGTTATCATCTTCATCTTAGGGTTTTTTTTTTGTTCGTCAGCAGATCTCAACGATGAAGTTGAACACAAAATCGAAGTTCATATTATATCATTTTAGGGTTTTTTCGTTGGTAGATCTGTAACACAATATCGATAAGGTTTGGTGTCAATCAAGGGTATTCTGTTTTTTCATGGTTGGGAAATTCATATGTGTTCTTAGATTTGGGAAATTCATATGGTTTAGTGTTTTAGATTCGTTGTCAAATCTGTAACACAATATCAGTTCTTGTTTGAATAGATTATGGTTTTGATTTAGTGTGTTTGTAGTTAAGATTTCTGGGTTTGGTGTTCTTTAGTGTTCTTCATGTTCTTCACTTATTCATATTTTTTTTAAAGATATAACTGATGTGGAAAAGAATTACTGACGTGGCATATAAAAAATAAATGAAAATGAACAAGATTACCGGTTACCTATTCCACAGGTAACCGGATACATTAATTTGTAAGTTTTCAAAAGTTTGATACATCAAACGGTAAGTTTGAAAGTTCAGTACATACAATAGCAAAAGGTGTAAAGTTGGATACACTTTTATGAACTAAACCCTTCTTGCAATTCTCATACTATAAACAGTTCTTGTTAAACTAATACATGTATATATATATATATATATATATATATATATATATATATATATATATATATATATATATATCTTACTCCTATATAATATATTTACACCCTAAAAACTCTTAATTTTTAAGTTAATTGAATTTCCTAATATACCCCTCAAATAACCTCCATTTCTCTCCTACTTTACATACTCACCAATAAACATTATTAATTATATAATTACACACTTTCTAAATTGTAAAAAAAATAACATTCATCTCTCTCTTTCCTACTTTACACACTCGCCAAGAAACATATTATATAATTACACACTTTCTAAATTAAAAAAAAAATTGTTTGATTGTTTTTTTAGAAATATGTTTAAAAAAAGAAAATAGTTTATGAAAAAAAGAAAAAAAATGAAATGACATATTATCATGTAAAAATTATTTTATCATACTCTTATATTATATAAAAAATGGTATGTTATCGGGTACAAACTATTTGCCTCTGCAGCATTACGCGGGTACAATGCTAGTATATATATATATATATATATATATATATATATATATATATATATATATATATATATATATATATATATATATATATATATATATATATAGGGGAGGGTTCCATCGAGAACCAAAAAAAATGCGAGAACTGCGAGAACCGATCTAAATCGTAAAATATCTACCAAACGACAAGATATTAAATTATGAAAATTATACCAAATATGCTATTTTAATATGACATACATATTGCTATATTTTTTCAACAAAAAAAATTCGTTTGTGCCGGGTTTTTTTTTCTAGCACTATAAGGTATGTTACATATATGTAATCAGTACTAACATATATGTGATTAGTACTATAAAGTATGTTACATATATGTAACAAATTTTTTTTGTTGAAAAAAATATAGCAATATGGATGTCATATTAAAGAGCATATTTTTGTCGTTAATTTGGTATAATTTTCATAATTTTATATCTTGTCGTTTGGTAGATATTTTAGTTTTAAAAAGATAGGGATCGGTTCTCGCAGTTCTAGCATTTTTTTTGGTTCTCGATGGAACCCTCCCCTATATATATATATATATATATATATATATATATATATATATATATATATATATATATATATAGGGGAGGGTTCATGCGAGAACCAATCTCAACCGTTCATTGGATATAGGAAGTAAAACGGATGGAGAGCGTGGAGGGATAGAGTGTGGCAGGGTGCATATGAGAAATAATGGGTGAACAATGACATTGAAGTAGGGGTATTGGACGGCTCAGATTGGTTCTCGCGGTTCTCACACTAAGAATGGTTCTCAAATGAACTTTTCCATATATATATATATATATATATATATATATATATATAGAGAGAGAGAGAGAGAGAGAGAGAGAGAGAGGAAAGTTCCATCGAGAACAAAAAAAATGCGAGAACTGCGAGAACCGATATAAACCGTAAAATATCTACCAAACGTCAAGATATTAAATTATGAAAACTATACCAAATATGCTGATTAATATGACATCCATATTGCTATATTTTTTCAAAAAAAAAAATTTCGTTTTTGCCGGGTTTTTTTTCTAGCACCATAAGGTACATATATGTAATCAGTACTAACATATATGTAATCAGTACTATAAGGTATGTTACATATATGTAACGAAATTTTTTTTTTTTAAAATGTAGCAATATGGATGTCATATTAAAGAACATACTTTTGTCGTTAATTTGGTATAATTTTCATAATTTAATATCTTGGCGTTTGGTAGATATTTTAGTTTTAAAAAAATGGGGATCGGTTATCGCAGTTCTCGCATTTTTTTTGGTTCTCGATGGAACCCTCCCATATATATATATATCTATACTACTATATAAACCATTTAACAATCTCTCTTCTTTCAACTTTTAAGAACTTCTTAAAATTATGTCAATCTTTAATCTACACTCTTCTTTTTATCTACATTAATCTCATTCACTCAATATTTAACCATTTCTCTTTCCTAATAAATTTTAACTTTTTGTTTATTAAAATATATTCTCCCATTAACACACTCTCTTACACAAACACAATTATCCACCCAAATCTATATAATTTTCAAAATCTTATTAACTATCCTCTACTTATTTCATAAATATATATATTTTAAAAATGTTCAATATTTTTTAGAATTTATTTTTAAATATAATATAATATTTGATACAAATATAAGAAAAATTGAAGAAAAAAACGGACATGTTGCTGAAATTTTTTCGTGACATTGAATTACGCGTTACATATTTAAATTGTCGTCGCAGCATTGCGCGGGTACACTGCTAGTATATATATGAGAGAGAGAGAGAGAGAGACCCAAAGGCAGGATGCCCTTTGTAAACTACTGAGGCTGGAAGGGATATTTAGCTTTAGAATGAGAGGGCATAATCCCCACTGGCCTAAGGTTAGACAATAGATCGACTTAAAAAATCTGTTTTAAGAATTAATGAAGAAGCTACAAGGAACTTCTTTACAGGCTTGCATATAGAGTTGCCATTTATATATGTATGTATGTATGTTAAAGCTTGTAATTAACTGTTTGAACCTATTCTTGTCGTTTTGGGTCGATTCGTTTGCATTACTTTCGTTATTTTATGTAATTTTCATTTATATATAATTCTCTCGATTAGAATTCAATTAGAGGAAAGTCAACAGAAACTAATCATCATTGGCTTCTTTTCCTATTTATATTTCTCTACTGTTTCTGTTTTTCCAATGATTTGATTATTCTGTGATCAGAACATATCCCTTCATCAATAATATATTGATCTATTTCATTATTTTGCTTAAATTTGTACTACAATCTAATTCAAATTAAGTAGAGTAAAAGGTGCATGGCATCAGTCACTACTACACAAAACAAAATGAAACCACAACCTTAAGGTTGGGAAGCACTTTTTCCAAACTCTAATACCGCTAGGCCAAGGCCCTTTGTAGCTCGTA